>CM029278.1:10793206-11398060 GCA_016920895.1 Vaccinium myrtillus | reverse complement strand
TATACCAATTGTTGAATTCTCAGCCACCACCAACAGAAATTGAAAAGAGAGGGAAGAAACATATTGCCAAATTAGGTGAAAACCCAATTGAATTCCACCCTCTTTGAGTGTGCTTTCAATATTTGATGATCTACCAAGAATAATGAAAATTAAAGCTTACAAGGGCTCGAAATGGTACCCCACCACTCTCAGGAAAATTTACCCCCTCAAATTAGAAAGGAACATCCTTGCGGTATGAATGTATAGAACATGGTTTCAATGCCACAAAAATCTGGGACTTGCATTATATTTACGTGAAATCTCATGTCCCGCATACAAAATAAGTAGCAAGGAAAATAGTCTCCGAATTCCAGTGGCTACTTTAGGAGAGTATATACAAGTCGAAGCGTATTAGTGCAACCAAAACAAGATGTATCGTCTCTATCCAAAAGGCAACGCAGTAGATACAGGCAACGAATGGTAAGAATACTGCCAGTCAAAAAGAAGAGAGCGTTAATTCAATCTACATTAAGCATCCTACACCTCTTCAAAGGAGGTTGTATCGATGGTGGTGATGGGCATGGGAGGGGTGTTGATGATTGATCACACAGTGATGATTTTACGCAATCATGTTGCATCATTCTTTTGCAACTTCCTTTATCGCCATAGTCTTTCTCTCCTTGCCCTTTTAATATGAAATCTTTCAGGCGTTTCACGTCTGATAACTTTACTGGTTTCAGAAGAAAGTCCTCTGCTCCTTCCTCCAAACATCTGTAATGGGTAACAAAAAAGCTATTGGGATGTTTCTACACAGAAGACACAACTTTTGCAATAAAAATACAAATATGATAGCACAGCGGAATCTGAGAAAGTTGACAAGGCGCGGCTATAAAACTACAGATGAACTAAAGCAGCAAAATCAGATCTCACTTATTCTACTTGAATTATTCTATGCCTAATCATCTCACTATAACTAGGGAAATACAAAGGATCGAGTTGAAATAGACACGTTTGTAACTGTACACGAGCCTAATGTGTCCATGCATCAAACTGGTTTTGTGAAACCTCTCATAGGCCCCGGGAGTATTGTGGACCACCATGGAATTTTATTTTGAAAGCGAGAAAACAATTAAAGAGTAGGACACAAGAAGTACATCAAATTCGACATTCTCATCTCATCTAACTGATAAAGTCAAATATCGTAAACTCAACATCTTAACAACCGGAAATACTAAGCTTAACCAACAGAACAAAATCTAACAACAAATCTTGGTCGCGTTATAATAACAGGCTATCTGGTCCACTCTCTTAATGAGCTCAACACCTTAACAACCAAACATACTCAGCCTACCAACCAGACACAATCCAACAACTAATATTTGATCACTATACAATACTGGGCTATTTGGTCCACTCTCTTAATGAGCTCAACACCTTAACAACCGAAATACTAAGCCTACCAACCTGACACAATCCAACAACTAATATTTGATCGCTATACAATCCTGGGCTATTCGGTCCACTCTCTTCAACCTTTATTGCATTTTAATCAATCTGGAATGCAAAAACCTAAATAACAAACTATGTTGCCAAAATTAAGTTGAAAATACTACATCATTGATATGGGGAGAAAGATATGGATCCTGTTAAAGATTTGGTGAATAAACAGGTTGCAAAAGAAGATTTGGAGCACATGTTTCAAATCCTGAAAAGATTGGGTTGAATCAATCAGGGGACTTGCTCAGCCCCTTTAGTTGACTCCCATGGAAAGAAACATGATCTATTTTTAGGATTCTCCCCTGCTAGCATATTTTTATTTTTTGCTTTTGGTGGTTTTCTAGTTTTGAGCTCTGGTGAGCAAAAACCCTTTATAAAATCTCCTCTATTATTGAAATCCGTTGTCTGTGGATGTAGGCAATTGCCATACACAACGTAAAAATCTGGGTTCACGGTTTTTAGCTTCTGGGCACAGGATATCAAACGAAAGGCCAGTGAATGAGTATGAAATTTGAATTTTCGGAAAAGGACACTTTCAAAACCAACGAATCCATCTAAAGCTGATTGGAAAAGGGGATATGATACCAATCTTAAAAGTGCGCAAACAATAGAATCCGATATTTGATATCCGAATCTGTATCTTGGATATCCAAATCAAAGACTGAATTGAAGTTGCGTATTCTTACTCAACATTAATGGAACAAATTCACAAGATGTGCAGTCCTCCTCTGAGGATCTCCTTACATAATGCAATGATATGATTCTACTTTATTACGTCAAGAGCCACAAAGCACAACCTAAAGCGAAATGCAAACGGAAACCATACCTATCGATACGAGTGATAATATTTTCGGAAGACATGATCACCACGGGTATTTCTCGCAAAGTAGATGATTCCTGTTCAAAAATGAAAGAAACAAAATCAATTCTAGCAATCAGAAATTCCTTTCATCTATGAGGCTAGAATATCATTTTTATCATTAAGTAATTAATTGGTTGGTCATCTAAACAATTCAGGATACCCAATGAATCCAAAATCCCGTACCCAACCGAGCCTAATACAACGATTTCTCAATTTGACAATTCCAGTTTTATCTATCCGTGGCTTGCAGGTCATGAGTTCGATTCTCAGAAACAACCTCTCTGCTTGCAAGGGTAAGATCCCACATACGCGAAAGCTTCGTGCACTAGGTACGCCCTTAGTGTTCTATCCATACTCTAGAAGAACACATGCTTTGCAAATTTATCTTAATCAACCATTTTCTCCCCAACCAAACAGAGACTTTAAACTGCAAACAAAATTACACAAATCAAAACTCATCACTAACCTTAATCTTTTTGAGCAGTTCGTATCCTGTCATCCCAGGCATCGAATAATCCGTCAAAATTAAATTTACCTTCAGCACACAAAACGTCAATCCATCAAAAACAAAGATTAAAAACAACCACAGCAACAAATACCCTCTTTCCACAACACAAATAAGAATGCTCTGTTCTGTGAACAAACAAAACAGATTCAACAAAAATATTACTCCACTGTTCTAATTTCTGGAGCAAAAATTGCTTACATCGAACCCAACGGCGGTCTTTTTCTCTCCGTCCAATCCAAGATACTGCAAAGCTCTCCCCGCACTCTCTACAGCCGTAACTGAAAAGAAACACCAAATCCAATCGGTTCCATTAACGAATCACAAGAAACGAAAAAGCTAGAGAGATTCGAAACGACGGATGTACCTCTGCAGGAAGAGATCTTGAGCAGCCTCTCGATCACCTTCCGGTCGACGAGGCTGTCGTCTACGGCGAGAACATGGAGCTCTCCTGAGCCCGACCTCGGACGATCGGCAGCTCGGTCCTCAACCGCCATTACCATGTCAGTGGAATTGTTCGCTGCGGAAACCGCGTAGAAATTGTGGGTTCGTGTGGGTTTGAGGAATCACAGCGAAGGGAGAGAGAGAGAGACAGAGGGAGAGAGAGAAATGTGATGCGCTCTGGTTTGTTGTGTGGGTGTATATATATATGGAAAGAGTGGAGGAAGGAGGTAGATACGAGATCTATATAAATAGTGTTACGTATAAGGGAAAGGAAATCTGGAAATCTACTTTATTAAGGTAAAAGACGAAAAAAAGTTGAGATTCTCCAGATCTTTGAAAATCCACTTGAATTGTCCTCCACTGACCCTTTTCCTTTTCCTCACAATCTTCTATTCTCTCTCCTGTCTCTCTCAATATATATATATAGGACTCGGATCAGGTCCAGACTCCCGGACTTTAAAAAAAATCTGGACTTTTCATTTCGCGGCCAAATGGTTGGGATCTGAACCGTTGGATGTGTTTAAAATGTGTTTTCAAGGGCTTAAGCGAGGATCCGCCGAAAAAAATGACTGGGAAGGTATTTATCCGATCAGTTTTTGATAAAACTGTAAATATCGCAGTTTTATCGAAAACTACTCGGATGAGCCCTTTCCGGTCTTTTTTTTTTTTTGCGAATTCTAGCATAGGCCCTTGAAAACACATTTTAACATATCCAACGGTTCGGATCCCTGCCATTTGGCCAGAAGAGAGGAGGTGTGGACGGTAAGACCAGTCAAGGAGTCCTGACTGGATCCTCTCTCTGTATATATATATTCATTATATATCTCTTTCACACACAGGAAAGGGCAGTGCTATGTGCTATGTGCTAGTGCTACGTATATTATAACGCATCTTTTTGGACGCAGTACAATGCTAGGTGCGCGTTTTGCGTCCTTACATATTCTATTTGGGTGGTTGGCAATTGGTATAATAATGACACCAAAATAACGAGCGTGTTTGCGATGGCTGTGAATACAAATTTTAGATTCTATTACAAATTTTGAATATTTCTTATTTTAGTAGAAGATGGCTGTGAATACAAATTTTAGATTCTATTACAAATTTTGAATATTTCTTATTTTAGTAGAAGCAAATGCAGATAAATATGTTTACTATTGTTATGAAATTATGGTAATGATGCAGTAAAAGTGTTCCTACTATTTAATGTAAAATCTAAAATTTTATCCGAAAAGCTTTAGAAACAACCCAAACCCAGCTCTGGGAGACTGCGGGATTTTTAGAATTTCCTTCCTTTTTCAGCTTTCAAAATCCGTAGAATCTGAGAATCTGTCATTGAGAAATTTTGGTAAACACTCTAGACTAAATTTTTAAAAGCTTGAACCTCAAAATTTGCAGATTTAATTTCTCGTAAGCACCCACAATGTCTGTCGAATTGGGTAGGTTTATTATTGTCGATTGATTGTGATCCGTTTTTTAACGGATGGAGTAAGAGCAGGAAAACACTTGGGAGATGCCGAGGTCAATAAATAATTAGACTTTCGTTCACTGTTGTAGTTTTCACTAGTTTTGTTCTCTTGAGTGTTTTAATAGTTTCACTGTTTTCTTAAAGAGTGTTTTAATAAGAAAACAAAGTATTCATGAGTGATAATAAAAGTTAAAGATAGAATGAGGAATAAATCTTATTAGAAACTAACAAATCAAAAAAATTGAATAAGGGACAAAACCAAAAAAACCAAAAAACCACCAAAAAACCAGTTTTATAATCAAATGAGGACTAAATCTTATTAGATCAACATAAAGAAAATCTAGCTAGATTCATAGATACAAAATTATTAGTTTCTATAATCAAATTCGGGGCAGGAAAAGCAAATATCACCTCTTCCTCATTCCTTATCCAATCGAAGAATACCGGCTTTTAGTCCGGGCTAAGAGGTCAAAGGCAAGGACACGGTAAAATAAATTGTCATCATTGACTACTTCAACGGAGTAAAATAATACGATATTCATAATTACCAATTCAAAACGGTAATAACACAAACCCCTATTTGAGAAAATTATGTTTTCAGTTGTTTAAGTGAAAGCATAAACAAGCTTCACTTGTTATTCTATTCTTTTGCAGACTTACCTTGTTCTCCAATAATATGAGAGGTCGAAGGCAAGGACGCGGTAAAATAAATTGTCATCCCTGACTACTTCAACGGAGTAAAATAACACGACATTCATGATTACCACTTCAAAACGGTAATAACACAAACCCATATTTGAGAAAATTATGTTTCCGGTTGTTTAAATTAGCTCAGGTGAAAGCATAAAACAATCTTCACTTGTTATTCTATTCTTTAGTTTTGTTTGGAGATGTGATAAAATCACATTATTTCCCAATTGATAAAATTTAGGTTCGATAAAGGTGTTTTCCAAATGATTTTATGTAGTTCTGATAAAATCTAGCTTTGTTCAATTCTAGATGAGGATTCTAGATTTTAGCAAACTAGATTTTATGAGATAAAATTCATTGGAGAACAAGGCCTTATTAGGGTCTTTTGTCTTCGTTTTAGTAATATGGAGTAGTTATTTTAATCGACTCAAGGGCTCTACTGTCCTTAAGGTCCCCAAGTTCATTTGCACCTTAGGAGATCGATTGTTGTGCATGACTTCAAAATATATATATATATATATAGGTTCCACTTCTAGTCCGGAATCCGGACTTCCGGACCTCCGTGATCCGAGCATTTTTTTGACGATCCGATCCGTCCAATGTGTTCAGAAGGTGTTTTCAAGGGTCTACGCGCAAAATCTTCAAAAAAAAATACCGGGAAGGGGTTGATCCAAGCAGTTTTCGCAAAAAATATATATTTACAGTTTTTGCGAAAAATGCTTGGATCAAGCCCTTCCCGGTATTTTTTTTTTGAAGATTTCCCGCTTGGACCCTTGAAAACACCTTCTGAACACATTGGACGGCTCGGATTTTCCAAAAATAATTTGCAACACAAAAAAATCACTTTTTTCTTATTAACGGGAGGGTTTTGACTTTATCATCAACATAGTAAAAGATCAAGTTTATTGAACATCAATAACTTGGTGATTATTTACTGAAGTTTACTTAGCTTGTAAAAACGAACGGTAATCATATATTTGAGAATTCACTTTAAAAATAAAGTCAAGATAAAGCTCTTTTGAAAGGAGAACATGCTTGCATTGTGTTTAAAATCCTAAATTTGTTGTCTTCAGATTATTAACAATAGACAAAAAAATTCAACTAAATATTATTTTATTGGATGTACGTGAGTATAATGACTTTTAATAATAGGAAAATCTCACCAATAGTACTCATTCCTCCTATTTTTTTGTGAAATTTGAAGAAATTAACTTTTGGATCAATAGACACAGTATGTAAAGGTTTGACTTTTCAAAAAAGGCCTTTGACCTGTTAAAGTTGTTAGTTTAATTTCAAATAAAAAAAAGGTGACAAAAGAGTACATAAAGTGCTTGCTAATTAACTTTGTAAAATAAACAAATACTCCTGTGAGCATATAAAGTGGAATTCTAAGGGCGCATATCTGCATCCGCAGATTGTGCACGAATCGGTTCGTGGGACTGTGAACAGGTTCTACACAAAAAAAATTCGTTTGGCTTGGTTAATCTTGGGCTCATGCGGATGTAGGGATGGTAATTCAACCCGTCCTGCTCCAAACCTGCCCTACCCCGCCCCGATAGGGTAGGGTTTTCTACTATTTTTTTGGGTTAAGGGTAGGGGAAGGGGGTAATTTTAAAAACCCCGTCAGGGTTAAGGTAGGGGCAGGGGTATGGTCACCCCGCCCTGATATTACCCGCCCCGACATACATATATATATATATAACTATATTTATATACTCTTATATGTATATATCAAATTATATTTTCTCACTTATAGGCATCAAATTTTATTTTTATTCTTATAATTTTAGTTTTACAACTAAAATACAACATTTGATAGTAGATTTTGGTTAACTTGTAAAAGTTATTTTGTAAACTTTTATCATTTATTCTCACTAATTGGAGTTTAAAATATACTTTACTAATATGTGAAAAAAAATAGGGGTGGGGCGGGTAAACCCGATACCCGATAGGGGAAGGGGCAGGGGTACCCATAAATTACCCGGTCGGGTTAGGGGTGGGTTAGGGAATTTTAGGGTCGGGCCGGGATCATCAAAACCCGCCCCAACCCGCCTCGTTGCCATCCCTACGCGGATGGCTTGGTTTGGGAGTCCATTTGTAACACAGGCTATTTAATCCCCCTCTCATTTATTCCGGACAGATAACTCCTCCCCAATCGGAGACAGTCGACCCCAAACCCTCTTATTTATCTGCATCACACCATTTTAACTACAAAACAAATCAAGTGCTACTATTTTATCCACTCTTATTACCTAAATCTTTCAAATTAAGGGTGTGTTTGGAACTTGAGGAAAGTGAGGGAAAAGAAAGGAAAGTTAAAATTTTTCCCTCCTCTTGTTTGGTTTGGAGAGAAAGAAGAGAGAAAATAAAAAATCTAAGTATTGTGAATAGTGTAATTTTCCTCCCACTTTTCTCTCATTTTATTTTCTATCATTTTCCTTTCCCTTCCACATGTTCCAAACAAACCATACGTATTATTTAATCCCTTCCATAATTTGAGTCCACCCTTTGCTATTTTATCCACCCAAAACTAATGTCCTGAACAACCTTTCCAATAATTCGTTGAGTCCTCCCCAGTAGTTAAAGATGCATTTTAAAGCCATACAGCTTAGAGGGTACTGTATGTCTCCCTCTTTTTTGCATTTTCATTGTTATTTATTTATTGCTTTGGGTGTTTGGCAGATGCTAACCAAAATGAGTTTTAGGATAAGAATGAAAAGAGAATGCAAGAAGAGGGTTTTAGGGAAAGACCAAATTCCATTCCCATTTTCCACTTATGTATTTTATTGGAGAATGAAAGACCAAATTGCCCTACCCCTTTTGTGGAAATTACACCTCTCCCTACCCCTTCATTGATAGCGTTAACCTCCCCTCCCCGCTTGCCTTTCAAGATATGTTGGTAAATTATTTCGGGTATTGTTCTGACGGTTGGTGTTTATTTAGTAATTTCCTTTCGCTCTCTATGATTTTGTTTTTCTATTTTGTTACAAACTTTGTACTACACAAACTTTGTACTACATATAGTATGGAAAGTGTACGTTTTGCTTTTAACAGATCTCATGACGATAGGTGGCAATAATTTAAATTTCTTGATTTTAAATATCAAAATAAAAAAAAAGGAACATTAGGATATCATTCATTAAAATTTTAAATTATACTTTTTGGAGATATCATTCTAAAAAATAAAAATAGCTACTGTATCTATGTTTAAACGGAAGCATATATATCTAGATTTGAGTTTCAGATGTTTGCGATCAAAAGTCTAAAATGGAGCACTGCATAATCGACCTAAATCCTCACAGTACTACTTTCAAATCCTCTTTCTTTACAATGCTTTTGGTCAAAGGTATTTTTAAATAACGTGATAGGTTGTTGAGCGATCGTCGATTCAAGTATTGTCCAAACTCATAACTGAGCTCCCGATAATAGATAGTGACATTGATTTTCTCAAGAACTAGTCGAGACGTGTCTAAATTAACCTGAGTCCTGATCTATAAAAACAATAAGTAATTGAATTGGGTATTCTCCGTAGTTTATCAAGAATCAAAGCCGGCGCGTTTGTCAATTTATAATCAAGTTATATTTTGTACCGCATAATTCATTTTGTGTTCTTCAACAAAAGCTCTCTATTGTATACAATTGACGTGGTTGATTTACAACGAGGGTTTTTTTTAAAATAAAATAAAAATAGTTGCAAAAAAATTACGGGCAGGTTTTTTAAGAAAGAAAATTACGAACATATTAAAATATACTACTAGAATCATTAATGTTCAAAACTCGAAAAGAAACGTTCTTTACCAGCGCCGGTCAAAAAGCTCGAGACACCACCAATTATTAGATCTTGACCGATTCTACATTTTGTATATTTATATAGAGTACCATGTTTCAATCAAGGCAAAGGAGTCCCACTATGATATAGGGGTCATGCGGAAGCGGGGGAGGTGTTGTGCACAGCCATGTTGTGAATGGTGATGTACACCCCTCGGCCGTTGGATCGAGTTTTAGACGGTTCGGATGTGTTTTGATTTTTTACCGGTAAAAAAAATCAAAATTAAAAAAAAATTACCAAACGCATCCGAGCCATCCAAAACTCGATCCAACGGCCGAGGGGTGCACAGCACCTCCCCCGAGTCCGGGTCATGCTGTGCACAAGGTGCCTCATCTGGTTATTTTTTGCGAAAATGCACGACTCAGATCAAATTCAATTTCATATGAAAGCCAGTACTTGGATTTGATTCGAGTGGTACATTTTCACAGCGAATGACCGAATGAAATGCATGATAGTAGTGCATAGCAGGGAACCCATGTCCGTCCTACCACCATCTATTTTTTCCTTGTCCCTTCTCCAAGGCTGTGTCAATTATTAGATGGAAGAACATTGGTTAAGTGATCCTCATGGATATTGTGGTTTGGTGTGATCAAGAGAGTTAAAGGAAAGACTTTTAAGAGCATCTCCGATCATACTTTAATTTCTTCAAAACGAAGAATTGTATAGAAGTGAATTTTTAAGAAAATGAGGTGCGAAAATCATTTACCAATACAAATTAGCAAATAGTTATCTTTCTCACATACATTAAGTGATTTGACAATTTATAATCTAAGAATACCAAAAATATCATAGTGAAAACTCACATTTAGTATACAATCGGTTAGAATCCACAACTAGGCCCTATTCCACTAACTCAAAAAGTCAGCTTATTGTGTTTTTCGAGTTCCACTAACTAAAAAAGTCAGCTTATTGCGTTTTTTAAGTTAGGTCATCGCAGTTTATTCTCTCACAATAAATCACATAAAAAAATCGCAAAAAGCCAAATAGCCAATAAACTAATCTTATTCAATTTTGTGACTGTTAAGGATATTGGGGCACGATTAAGTATATTAATCCCACATAATCATAAGATTGTTCAATATCCTGCGCCATTTACACGACAGTAACTCAATAATTTTTATTCTCGACACGATTTTGGTCTGTCTCATAATTGGCTCCTTGCACACAAAAGTGTGAACATCAGGAAGATGCTTGGATTAAAGTAATTATTCGTTCTAAAATACTCAATAACTTGTCTTTTTAGTTAGTGATTTTTCAGATTTCAGTCAAAATATTTGAGACTAAGCATTCGTATCGATAGAAGAAAATAAAAAAAAAATACATATATTCAAAATATCGATCGAAGTTGATGGAGTACAAAATATAAAACTAAACTTAAAGATCGTCTTCTTTAATCATTTTTTTATCTTTACTGTCAATTTTATAAAATTTCCTCGTCAAGACAATTGCTTAATTTTTATAAAATTAACACAAAATCTATAATAATACTAATACAAAAGTCTTGTGTACCTTATTAACGTATTCTAAATCTGAACCTGAGCATAATTATGTCTTGGTTCAAACTAAAAAAAAATAGAACAATTACGATCCTTCTATTGACAGCTCTCAGCACTTACAATAAGGTAAGAAGAAAGAGAAAAAAATACACTCTGCAATATTTATTTTTTTTCACTTTTCTATATATTTTTATACATTCTTACATATTTTTCATATATTCCAACAAATTTTAACGACAGTTGAGTAAACTGATTTTAGAATTTTCTAAACAAATAAACTTGTGGACAATGCTACAAGTACCGAAGCGTAATGTACCGAAATTGTACTAATCGGCTGCGGGACCCAATTTTGGGTCTAGCACAAATGATCCGAACTGTTCAATAATTTTAAAATAATTTTCCAAGTGTCCCCTGCAAAAAATCAGCTCAATTGGATATGCATAAGTGTTTCATTCAAACTTCAAGTTTTTCATTCAGAATTCAAGATACTAAGTTCTGAATGAAAAACTTGAAGTTTGGATGAAGCACTTATGCATATCCAATTGAGCTGATTTTTTTGCAGAAAAACTCGGAAAATTATTTTGGCTGTGTTTAGTTAGATAATTTAGTTTAGTTTTGATGATGTCAGCAGGTGTAATGAGTGGAGAGAGATAGAGAGAGAAATGAGGAAATTGATGATGTCATCAAAACTAAAACTAAAACTAAAACTAAAACTAAACGGGGAAACGAACAGGGCCTTTAAAATTATTGAACAGTTTGGATCATTCGTGTGAGACCCAAAAGTGAATCCCGCACACCGATTAGTACAATTTATGTACTTTGCGTTTCGGTACTCATAGGTTTATCCTAAACTTGTCGGTAAACCTACGCGTACAGAGAGTTTTCTGTATAAAAAACGTACAACGGCTTTTGGGGCCCACTTTTGGGTCCCACACGAATGATCCGAACCGTTAAATAATTTCAAAATAATTTTTTCAAGGGTCTTGCAAAAAATCAACTCAATCGGATATGTGTAACTGGTCGATCCAAAACTCCAAGTTTTCATTCATAAGGTTCGGATCATTCGTGTGGGACCCAAAAGTGGGTCCCAAAAGCCGTTGTACATTTTCTATACAAAAAACTTTTGTACCCTTAGAGCATCCTCATCAGGCTCAACAAAAATTGGGTCAAATTTAACCTCAAAAACACCTTTTATAAATTAACAAGTCACTTTTTCAAAAACTCACAAAATCAGACTCTCTATTCAGGAAGTCAAGAGAGAGAATTGCTTTAACCTGTGAATAGTGCCTAAAAGGATTTACCGAGTTACTGTAACAAAGTTATAACTTTTGCAGATTTACAAAAAATTTATTAAGTCTGATTTTGGGGATTTTTTTTTCCCTTTCACTCAACAACTTAGCCATCAGAAGAATTTGCCTCCCTGATGAGATGCTCTTAGTGCCTTCCTAAACTTGTGGACAGAATCGGAGGGGATTTCGTGGTTGTGCCCCTTGCAACCCGGACTTCGGACAAATGGTCAAAAAGTTTGTCTGGTTTGACGAAATCGTCAAAGGATTATACAGTCAACATCAAGCTTGATTTTGAAAATTTTAGGACTGGGTCCTTCCCGAACCGGCGGCGGAAAAAACTGGAAAGCCGCCACATGCTTGACGCGTTGTTGTACACGCACGTATAGTTTTATAAGTATTTCCGTCGGTAGCATTAAATACTGGTTTATGGAAAACCCTAATAAACGGATCCTCGTGAAAGTATTCTTATTCATACTTTATGGGTCATTTTTTCTATTTTTATTGAGACATAAGGCTCGATTTTGTTTAATTTAGTTTGATTATGTTTGTTAAGTATGGTTTTTAACATAATACATTATATATGGTACTCTCCATTCGTCTCAAATTGCTCGTCTTTTTTGACAGTCTTGTCATTCAAACAATTGTTTATTTTTCACAATCTATAATATTTTTTATGATTTCAAAAATTTTGTTTAATAAAACTACTCTAATTAAGATCTTCAAAAAAGATCCATTTTAGATATAAAAAAAGTCTATAAATAGAAAGTGATAATTTTTTAAGAGGTCTAAAATAGTGAAAATGGACTAGCAATTTGGGATAAAGGGAGTATCACACAATGCCTAGAAAGCGAATTTTTTTAAATTTTGATGTACCAAAAAAAAAGTAATATTTTATAGGTATACATGAATAGGGTTAACTAGTTTGATCCTATCCATGTATTATGGTATTATATTTGGAGTAAATTACAAAAGCCACCCTCGTGGTTTATGACTAATACAAATCAACCCCTCGTGTACTGAAAATTACAAATTACCCCTTTACATTTGAATTTGCAATACATTTTCAACCCCAGCATGAAAACGACCGTAAGGAGCAGAAAATTCCCTATCAGACAAAGCTCTATAAGGTAAGGAAGAAAATCAGTCTTCACTAAAAGCCCAAAGGCTAGCCTATCGAAGTCACTTATAGATCCGGATTCCATTCTTTTTGAGTGAACGAAGCCGAGTCAGTAGCCAACCAGGGCTTGAGAGATGTGAAACCTTAACAGAATAGCGTAGCCAAGCCGAGAATCAGCTCTTGGTGGTTGGGGCTTTAGGAAAAGGCCTAACTTCCTTTTTTGTTCACAATCCCTTTTCGATTTTAGGGAAAAAGACGTTGCTATAGAATTTAAATACCTTCTTGTCGAAATAACCATGGGGATAGATGTCGCTCTCAAGTGGAATCAGTTTCAGTTGAATTTGCTGGTATCATAAATAAAGAAATAGTGGATCCCGTTCACAGAGTTCTATGTCTGGGTTTCGGTTTACCTTGGTTTCAGTGAAAAAGATAGACCTCAATCTGTGTCGTCATTGAAAATTGACAAAATATGGACATAATTGTCCTTTCTGGCTGTTACAGAAGTGCATGATATCATTTTTTTCTTTTCACCATTGGAAATTCTTATAGCCATTACTATTTGTTTATAAATTGGGTATTTAAAGCGCAGAAACCAAACTCCAATTCCCCTATGATTCACTTTACCAAACTTACTCAACCTCTATTTCTCCTTCCATTCACCGCACACAAAAAATTTCTAAATCTCTTCGATTTCCGCTCTCCCAAATAGTCTATCCCGAGGCGTCGTTCTTGCCTAATGATCCTACCCTTCCTAGGAAGCGAAGGGAATGAGCTTGGTCTACTCCACACTTCTTTTTCCCGTGCCCATTCCGCATGCACTTCGCGCGCCATTGATGCTTTTGCGGTAGATATGTGAAGGTAACAAACTCTTTTTTTTTTTTTTTGTCTAATTTTAATTGACTTTTTCTATCCGAATATTGCATTATTTGGTTGCTGTGTTTGTGCAAATAATAAGTTGAATAGTAAAATGCCATCATCTTCAGTAAACACAAACGTAGTTGAATGGCCAGTTTTCCAGAACAAGAGATAATGGTGTGGATTCTGTGGAAGAATAGCTGCTATCAAGATTTCTGAGCCCGCATGGGGGTTATTTTTAACTACAAAGACATGGTCAAATTGGTAAATGCACGAATGTCACTAATGTTGTTAACTACAAAGACATGGTCAAATTGGTAAATGCACGAATGTCACTAATGTTGTTAACTACAAAGACATGGTCAAATTGGTAAATGCACGAATGTCACTAATGTTGTTAGTAAAGATGGGTGAACCTGTAATTTCCAATATGTGGGGGTCTAATAATTTGTATTTGTAAGCAGAAACCTCCAAGGTGGCTTTTATAATTCGAGAGAATATTTTTTACGGAAGGACCCTTTGCGGAAACCCTCTTTTGGGGCCTCATTGACACCTCATCGCAATAATCTGAACCGGTCATCTTGTAGGGCGCGCAGAGTAGTGTGTACACATGCAAAAAATCTGCTTGACCCGGCACCGATAGGTATGTCAAAAATTAAATTTTGGTGCAAAAAAACAATATTACTTTTGGTGAACTGCCTGCTTTGGCTTAAGCCAAAAACTGGATTGTTGGATTATTCGTTTTGTCTTTATTCAAAAAAAAATTGCATTTGTTAGTTTTGCGTCAAGATTTTGTGGTTTCTGGATTCCTCTCGACGAGACGAAACTAACAAGTATAAAATTATGGTCAAAACTCAATTTTTTTTTAATAAAGCCAAAATTAAACCAATAAACTACTCCCTCCGTCCCTTTTTGTTTGTCATTTTTTGATAATCGTGATTTTGATCGCTTATATATTTTAATATCGATCTCCAAATATAAAATTATTGTTTGATAAAATTATAAAACTTTTAAAACGGTGAAAAACATTGTAGTCAAAACTCAATTTTTTTTTAATAAAGCCAAAATTAAACCAATAAACTAGTTTATTTTAGGATATTATTTTCGGCTTTATTAAAAAAACTATTACTTTTGACCACAATTTTATACTCTTTGAATTCGTCTCGATGAGAGGAATCTAGAAACCACAAAATCTTGACGCAAAACTAACAAATGCAAAAAAAAAATTGAATAAAGACAAAACAAATAATCTAATAATCCAATTTTTGCCAAACCATAGAACTTCATATTATTGGGATGAGGTGTCAGTGTGACCTATTTTGGGGCTTCTGGAAAAAAGATTTTCTCTTATAATTTACCCTTTATTCGTAGGGTTGACAGGTCGTCCACACCTATCAAGAAGGATATGATATAGATATCGCCACCTGCCCACCTCCATTTGTGTGAATGGCTACAAATGTTAAGTCAAAATCCTCCAATGCAGTGCTTTGTATGTGATTTTACTTGAATGATCGCAGGTATGCTTCGCCATGTGATTTTTATTTGTATGAATGGCTGTAAATTTTGAACCCAAATCTTCCAATGCGATGCTCGGTTTTGTGATTTTTGATGAATCAATGGCTATAAATGTTTAATCAAAATCCTCCAATGTGATGCTTCGGTGAATGATTCTTCGATTTCATTTGGGAGAATTGCTGTAAATGTTGAACTGATGTTTTCCAAATAGATGCTCAGTCCTGTGATTAATAATCAGATAAAGCCAATTGTTAATGCTAGTCCACCCGTGTCGGGTGCTCACATTTTGAAACTTAATGGAATCAACGAAATATCAATACATTAGAATTTGCTAACACACTCATATCGGATGGCAGTCCTGGGATTGTTTATATAATATATATATTTTTTTTTTGAGATGCAGTTGAGACTTGATATTGGTTTTTGTGTGTGTGTGTGTTTTTTTTATAATAAATATGACTTGATATTGTTCAATTTGACAATAGAAACGGTTCATTTTGTAGATATTAATGTGTTTATGCAAAAAGAGGTTGATCCGATATTGCTAAAGCCGTAGTTGAATTTGCTGATTTCTCTCGTAAATTTTATGATTTGTTTAGATAAATATTCCTATGAACTTCATTTTCTTACATGAATGGTAAACATATCGAGATTAACCAAACGAACAGATCAAACCATTAATAAATGAACCGCCTTGTGTCCCATATGACATCATAAAGAAAAGATAATTCCTTCTGCACCGACGGGTACCAATGGCGTCGCCGACGCCGTTGTGGGTCCCAACCGATCGATCCGAGCCGTTCATCCTTCTCAAAATCGAATTTCGAGTGGGCCTACGCGAGAATCAAGGCAATCGGACGACTGTATGATCTTGATCCAAAACCACCCCATTTCATTCAAATATGCGGTCGGTGCATTCCCGTCGGTGCAGGTAGAAGGGTTTAGAAAGAAACAACATAAGGGTCCCCTCGAGATGATCTCAATCCAGCCGGATCAGATTCACTCAATACTCTTATCTGCTGGAGTATTATTTTTCCCACTCTAAAATCGGAATTGAGATTTTAATCGGTCACCCTAACGCGTTGCACACAAAATAATTCATAAAAAAATAATTAAAATTGTTCTCAATAGGCATATACATATAACAACGTGGATATATATGATAGTACTTATTTAAAGGAATCATAATAAATATTTTATTCTGCCACCTCATACGCGTATCGTGAAAATATTTACAGTAAGAAATTTTATGGTCGGACATTAAATACCACACAAATAGACTATACCTTATCTTAAAAGTCAATGTAAATATAATTCTAAATTTAAGCTGCGTATTTAAAAGGATTTGTTTACAATAATATGTTTAATATGTCCATACGCGACCCAACTAACTTTTTACGTATTCATTTTGAATGCGAATTATACGAGATAAACAATTTCAATTTTTGTTCTCGTTCGAAGGTGGGGTCAAAGAAGTTAAGTTTGATCAAGTATAAAGGATAAGAGTATGAAGTCATGAATTTGAAAAAATGAAGAGCTGATAAAAATAAATAAAAAAATGGATGAGAGTATAAACTATAAAGTCGAGCTTAGCCTATAAATATATTTTTATTTTTTTTTCTTTTTGTTAGCACCAGTAGGTTATTCGACATGACAACAAGAGGGCTTTTTTTGAATTTGCAGGTTCGACTGTTATTGTTAACAAAAAAAAAATCATTAAAAGATTAGTTTAATTGTTAATTCTAAGATTTTTGAAGTAGTTAAAATCCTCGTAAGTCAACCAAATTTATGGGGTGTTCCACTACCAAAAACCAGTTTTTTCCAAAACCAATACAGATTGTTCTCTCACAATACATTACATAAAAAATCGTGAAAATTCAATTTATTCTAAAAATACACTTAGCGGAACACCCCTTCATAAAAGGGTGTATTTTTTGTCATCCCAACTATGGGTTCAAATCATTTGTGCATAGATGGATGTGTGAGGCTCACTTCGGAGTTTCACACAAGTTATCCGAGCCGATCATTATTATATACTAATATCACAAATTGCCGGAGAAAAATAAGCTCAATTGGATCAGGATTCAAAATTTTGAATGAATTTAAGAAAGAAAAAAAAACTAGACAATTAAATGAATCGCTTACTGCTACGATAAACCTACGGGTATAGAGCTCAGTGTACAGAAAATGCACAGACCATGCTCGGAGATCCACTTTTGAGTCTCATACGAGTGATCCGAACCGTTCATTATTCGACTGATTTTTTCTTTAACTTTTGCTGACAAAGTGGATAATAGTAGATCACTCTTTTAGGAAACGGATCTCTTTAGAGATATGTATTTACTGTATTAATCAGATTGGATAGATCGGATAAACCTACTCGTACAAATGGTTTTGCACAGAAAATGTACCGAGCCCTCCCGGGGGCCCACTTTTGGGTCCCACACGAGTGATCCGAACCGTTCATTATTCTTAAAACATTTTTCCGAAGGGCCCCACAAAATTTCAGCTCAATCGGACGGTTACAAATGCTTGAACCAGAGTCCAACCGTTTCAAGCAAATTTTTTTTGTTTGAAACGGTGGGACTTTGGTTCAAGCACTTCTAACCGTCCGATTGAGCTGAAATTTTGTGGGGCCCTTCGGAAAAATGTTTTAAGAATAATGAACGGTTCGGATCACTCGTGTGGGACCCAAAAGTGAGCCCCCGGGAGGGCTCGGTACATTTTCTGTGCAAAACCATTTGTACCCGTAGCAAGGTCCGGATAGATCAGACCAGATCGTATTGGATCTCCTCTCTGGTGGGAGTGACAGCGCGTCACAGGGAACAGTCATATATTTCGCCATTTGACTCCAAAGATTTGTGGGACCCTTACACAATGTACGGTATTTGTCAGCGTAGCTCCTGTCCTATGGTTGCCGTCCGCCAAATGTCCGAAATACCCCTACGCTTTTAACTAAATTCTATTTTTATTTAATTTCTTAATTCTTTTATCTTATTTATTTATTTAATTATTATTTATCTCTTTCTCTTTATATCTTTTCTCTTTTATTTATTTAATATTATTTATTTAATTTATTAATTATTTTATCTTATTTATTAAATAATCTTCATGAAATTTATTTTCTTATTTATTTCCTTGTTTATCTATTTATCTCTTTCTATCTATTACTTTTTTCCTTCAATTATTTAATCTTCTCTATTTAATTTATTTTTATTTAATATTATAAAATAATTAAGAAATCAAATAAAAATTAAATAAATAAAAGAGAAAAAGATACAAAGAAAAAGAGATAAATAAATCATTAAATAAATAAGATAAAATAATTAAGAAATTAAATCGGACTGCAGCCATAGACCCATGGGGGGTGCGGGTTGGTTGGTGTGTGTGTTGGGGGGGTGTGAAAAGCAGTTCTCCTTGATTATATATTCTAATTTACATTGTTTTACGTGATTTTAAAAATATTGTCTTATAGTACTAATTGAAATCTACGACACAAGATTCATATTGAAGCCTTGTTTTGGGTTTTCAAGTTGTTTTGGTGGGTTTGAAGCCTTTGCTCAAGCTTAAGTACTGATTTTTACTTACTCTTCATCATTAGGAATGTCTCAGATTATTATTGGGTCAAAAGTGGGGTGTCTACAGGAAGTAAATATTAAGTTGTCAAAAATGAATCCCAACCTTATAGACACCCTAAATTGGCTTGATAGATATTTTAAGCTACGTCATGTGAGCAGACTCCCGATGATGAAAATGATACCCGAATGCTTTAGATTAATTCACATGAATCCGAGAACCTTTGTAAAGATTTGTAACCAACCCAAAACTATCCAAAAGCCGAGTGAAGACCGGACAGGTTGGCATATCCACTTACCCACCCAAAAAATCCAGTCCTTTGACATAGGCCAAATACCCCCTGGCCACCTCCATTATATCGATCGGTACACCCATTAAACGGCCGGCACATCAGCTTGCTTCAAGAAGCTTCACAAGTAGAACCTGATTAGGACTCAATTTCTTCTCCGTTGATCGGATTACTTTAGATTATGTTGTGAACAAGTTCAGGACTCTATAGTTAAAGAGTTTGTACGGGCAAAACCTCTCTCAAGTCGAGTTCTAATTGGATTAGGTCGCCCCTTTTACAAACTCTATAAATAATGGCCTTTGGCCTCCGAAATTGACACACAATCTTTCGTCCCACATCCCAATACTTTGCAAAAATACTCCCAAAAACCCAAGTTTCAAAAGCCCTAACCTCTCTGTGACTGAAAACACTCGAGTGCATAACCCCCCCGATTTATACTTAAGTTTTAGGGTTTCGCGAATTCAATCCACCAAACAATCAAATCTCATCAATCCAACCTTTTAGGGAGCAAGTTAAGAAGGTCTCATGACCTTCTGTTTATTTGGTTTCTATTTATCAATCGTTTTTAGTTTCTGTTTTTATTTTTGGCATCAGGAGGAACACCGGTCGGTACATGCATTAGTCGTCCGGCACATTGAGCCAGGTGATGAACCGGCCAGCAAATCGATTTTCCTGGGACAGTTTGTTGTACTTTCTGCTTTACTGTATGATCCTTTACCTATACCCTGTGTATATTTTATTTCCTATTCGTCACCCATATCTGCTAAAGGCTTAAAATTGGTTTACTTGTGAAATATATTAAAATATTCAAACAGTTTTATGTTAGGCAAGTACGGGTTAGCCTTTGTGGCTAGCTGGAGGGGGTACCTAACACCTTCCCCTCACCGTACACTTGTTTTCCAGAATTTCTGACTGGTTTCTTAGTTCCTCAAAACCTAGGGGCAACTCTAACAAGTTTATAAAGGTTTGTTGCAATGGCACCTCGTTACAAACAAACGCTAATGACGCCCTTTTTGAGGTGAGACTCGGATGGGGTATCTACAAACATTTCATTCATTCAAATTACATCACGCCGTACTTTTAGGCACGGCGCGATGTAACAATAATTGCAAAAATAATGGCATGGGCATCGGGGTCTTTTTGTCCTTTTGTCCGTTTTCAATTGTTTGCGAATGGTTTGCTAATCTCCCTTTTCAGGCAGTGAAGTACACATCAGTTCAATCCCATCTCATAGAACGGTTATTCAACATGCCCTAATTTTTTTTTTTTTGTGTAAAGACCATCCGGTGGTGTCCGGTAATCACATTGGCCCCAACTAATCCGGATTCGATCCGGGTAGGACCATAAAGGCAGCAAAGCTCTCCCAACCAAGTTTTAACACAACTGCATTCCTAAGTCTCGAACCCGAGATCTTGGTTAAGCTAGAACAACCCCTAACTATTTAGATGTATCATTTCACGGTTAATTTGCACTGTGTTATTTTCGTTTGTTTTTTTTTTTTGTATTCTTAGTATTTTTGGTATTTTCATGACTTTTCATGCATTCTAACACAAGTAATTCTCTTCGCTTACATTGCAAAAATACAAATGCAATGGTATTCTTAGGTGAAACTACACTACTTTTGACTATAACTTAATACTGAAAAATTCAAAAATACCGTAGTGAAAACTCACTCTATATGTGATTATATATTCTTCTTTTTGCGCCTCAACTTGTACTTGTAGATAGTTTTTTTTTTTTTTTAATAGAGGCAACAACACTTGTTCCCAAAAGCTTGGAAATCAAACTGCAATGCTAACAACCGTACGACGACGGGTATCTCCAGTAATAGAGTTGTAAGTGCAAAATTTTGTTTAGAACTAGACATTTTCCTTCCTCTGTGGAAAGTTAACTGTGTCATAAATTGCAACAGCACCATCTGCCACTCTAATAAGGGCATCCGCAATCGTGGAGTTAAAAATGTGTTGTTATATGACACAAAAATGTAAAAAATGAGTTTCATTTTTGTGTTATTATGACAAAATATGTTGTTAGATAAACGTGTGTTGTAATATTATTGTTAAAGTGTAGTTAAAAAGTACAAATATATACATATAAATATGCCATGTGTGTAGCTGGTCCCACCTTGGGACAACACTTGCGTCCTTTCTCTCCCTCTCTCTCTCTTCTTACTTTTATTTTTCCACCCTTCCTTTTCTCTCACTACCTGTTTTTCCTGACACAAAACACAAAACACAACTACAAATCTCAACACAGTTGTTGGTACGGTAAATTTAAAGCCCTAGTTAGCATCAAACTATAATTACACCTTTGGGACCCAAAAACCTCAAACTTTGTCACTAACGGTCAAATTTCTGCTATTTTCTTACACTAAGCTCAATTTAATGATACGATAGGAGATGCCCTAAGGGAACAGTAATGGTAGTAGTGCAAGGAATAGCACAATTACCTACCATTGTTTATTTTTTGTGTCCCAACCGTGTAGTTAGTGCATGAATATTTGGTCCAAAAAATAGTTCAGAGTTACTGACATGCACAACTGAAATAGTCCGGCTAACTCTTCAAATGAGGAGAGAGAGAGAGAGGGAGAGGAGAGAGAGAGAAAATGTGCCAGCCGAAGCACAAGGAGGAGAGAGAGAAAAAAAAGGGGGCAAAAATAGGGCTGAAATCGATTCGGTTCTTGGCCATATTCAAGTGAACCGAAAAAACTCAGTTCGGGAGTACCCCTGAATGTATACACATATATTTGGGGAGAGCCCCGCCTATATCTATATGTATACACATATATATGTGTACTTTTTACATTTTAACAACACTTTAACAAAACCATTGCAATGCTTCTTACATTAACAACACATTTTGTCATAACAAACACACAAATGAGACCCACTTTTTACACTTTTGTGTCATATAACAACACATTTTTAACTCTACGACTAGAGATGCCCTCTCAAGTGGTCAGCAGCTTCATTTTAAGTGGGGCCAACACCTTAAACAATTGATAAAGTACCAAATCCTTGTTGCTACTAGCCGTTGGAATGCTCTGTTTGGGTCTCACTGGAGCATAATTTAGCCAAATATGGAGTACAACATTGGACCATAAATACAAAACTTAACTAATGACACCATAACATCACATTTGTGGACCCTAATTTTAACTTAAGTAAATTGGAGATGCCCTAAGGTTAGTGAAATCATCTACTTTCTTCGCTAGAGCTTTTTCTTTAAGATACGATCTTTGCTAGAACTTGTTCCTCTCTTTATCAAAAGTATCCTGCACTCTTCCAAATGGTCAGTTGCTACTGTACATCTTTACCCATTGGCGCTCATATTGACACCGATTAGGCTATTATTATAGCTCGACAAATCGTCCGTTCGACAGAATGTCGTGGTGGTGTCGTATACTTCTTTTCGTCTCAAAAAGAATGACAATTTTCACTATTTACCCCAATCACAAAATTATCTATACTTTTTAGTTTTTAACATTTTGTATATGCAATATGAATCTTGTTTGATAGATCTCATTAAGTTTTATTAAACAAAAATTTAAAAATCATAAAAAGTGTTAAGTACAAGTTACGAAATTTATAATTATTTTTAGAGAGGTCTGAATAGTGAAAATGGATAGCCATTTTGGGATGGAGGGAGCATTAAAGATCTTTCACTATAATCTTGATTTCAAGAGTTACATAAATTGAGCTTCAAAAATAATTAATCTTTCAAGTTAATTTCACCTCCCACCCGTTTATTGTAGTTTATCCTACTTTTTAGTTTTAATGCATAATAAGAATTGGTTTACTGATTTAATGTGATTAATCAATATAATATTACCCATAAAATCACTAAAAACGTCGGGAAAAAGGAACAGAACGTGAAAAATGTTTTTAGCTCTATTTATTCTCCCCCCTATATGTCTGGTGCACCAGCTCTACTGGGCTAAGTTAGAGCATGAGCATCAGTCTGTCTCTCTGTAAGGGCATCTTGTCTATTTTTACTACCAAAATGAGAGAATTTTGGCTGCAACAGTCTCTCTATACTTGTCGGCAGCCGAACCTATGCTACAGTACCACTCTATTAATACCGAAGTACTATTCATCTCTAAACATTATTCTATCCTTTTTTATTGTCTCTCTCCTCCACTTCTCTCGGTTTCTTCCGTTTCTGGGCTACATGGGAGGAATAAAAAAAGCAATATTTTAGAGAAGGGGAGAAAAAAATACATAAAGCTCATAGAGAGAGGTTCCTAGGTAAAATAAAATATTAATTTTTTGTCGCTCTATTTTACCTTCTTTTACACTACATTGCTGCACTTGCTCTTAGAGCATCCTCAACTTTGCTTCAAGTTATGTGGCAAATTGACATATTGAATTTTTTTTTATTGGTAATAAAAGCATTTTATTAAGGGGTAAGTCTGGTTTCCAACCAAAGGTTGGAAAATACACTTGAGGGCAAAGCCCAAGCACCTGTAGGCCTAAAAGTGCCCAGATCGAACACGAGCTATTGACGGTCGCTCCAGTTTTGGAGGCCCATTTACACCCCGCTCCACTTTTCTGGAAAAATGCTCCGGCAACTCCACCTCCCCATGTGCCATCCCAGCATCTTCTGAGTCTTCTAACAAAACGACAGAAAAGTCAAGCCCCATCCCGTCAATCTCCTCTCTCTCTCTCTCTCTCTCTCTACCCACCCCACCTAAATCCCAGGATACCCTATAAAATACCTAAACCTAAACCCTAGGGTACCCTATGAAAGTGCCTAAAATCCTAGGGTACCTATGAAAGTGCCTAAACCACTAAAAACCATATAATAGGAAAGCGCATCATAAACCTAAACCCTAGGGTACCCTATGAAATGGCTTAAACCTAAACCTTAGAGTATTCTATGAAAATGCCTAAAATCCTAGGGTACCCTATGAAAGTGTCTAAACCACTAAAAATCATATAATAGGAAAGTGCACCCTAAGTGCCTAAGCCCCAAAAAAGAGTGATTGACCTTAATGGAGTTGGTGGTAATTAAAAAAAATGATTGGAGTTAATAGTAATAAATATTTATTTTTTGTACCGGCCCGTAATAAATCCATCGAACAATGAAATAAAACACCCAAAGGCCTTAACAAGCCTAGATCTTACATTCATAGCTCAAAAAACAAGGAACCTAGCCCAAGCACAGTGGGCTAAGCCCAAACCAGGAAAACCCCAAACCTATTATTCCTACTTCATAATGCAAAACATCCTCCACCTCCGCCCACCAAAGCTCCTTGCAGTCGGCACCACCACCACTTTTAGCCCGCCACCACCACAAAACCACCATCGGTCAACCCAAGTGGACATGGATCTGACAACAAGATAAACCCACGCTGCCTTGGATGCTCACCACAACTGTTAAGCAAGAACCATGGGCACCCAGCAGCACCCGCGGCGGGAGACCACAACGGTTATCCACCCCCACCGTAACATTGCCTTGCCGTTAAGCCAAAACCGGAAATCCCAACAGAGAACCAGCCGGAGAAGAACTTGAGGGAGGAGAACTGAGCAGCAAAGACGGGACATAAGCGATGGACATATCGTAAAGTAGGAAGAGGGGGTTGGGGAAAACAGATGGGAGAGAGAAGAGACAAAGGAAACTGTGAGCCTTACACGTTGTCCCTGTCGCCATCTGAGCAACCCTACAACAACCGCCGATAAACCGACATATCGAAATTTGACATGTACAAATTCTCACTTCAACCATACCTTGTGATTTATGGACAAACTTATCACGACCTTGCCCATATATAGTATCAGGTAAATCTCCATTTCCATTCTCACTTCAACCATCCCTTGTGATTTATGGACAAACTTATCACGACCTTGCCCATATATAGTATCAGGTAAATCTCCATTTCCATTCTCACTTCAACCATCTGGTTCAGTGAGAGCACCCATATAGTATCAGGTATATCTCCATTTCCATTCTCTCTCCTGTGTGCAATTTTTTAGCGGCTTTAAACCTCCCTTTTCTTGAGTCAAGTTTCCGTATTTGCAGGTTAGAGGTCATATGAATGGAGTGAAATGCAGCTATAACAACCGTTGATTGGCACCCAACCTTGCCCATGTATAGATGTTATGGTTTCTTAAAAATTGTAAGAAGTTATAAGAAACAGTAGCATGCTAAATAATTCTCCTTGTAGTAAGTTTGTTTTCGGTAACTGTTACAATACAAATTGTAAGAAGTTGTAGTGAGAATTTGAATTTCTCTTAATCAAAGTGGTCTTGTTTGTTTCGCTGTTTAGTTTTAGTTTTAGTTTTAGTTTTGATGACATCATCATTTCCCTCATTTCTCTTTCTATCTCTCTCCACTCATTACACCTACCAGCATCATCAAAACTAAACTAAACTATCTAACCAAACACAACCAGTGTATCCTGAACTATGGAAGGACCAAGCCATCCTTTCGTGCCAAAGTAACATCATCAAGTTACAATCTCCTCAACATGTACAACATTTTGTGTAGTACAGGTAGAAGTTTTTGCACCCAAAAAAACAGAAAGTTTTTCTACCCATAGAGTCAAAATGGCTTTACACGTAGAAATTATTGCTCGGAACTCCACAATTGACTTGGTCTTATAAGTTTGTTTGGCTTTCCACAATTGAATCTCTGTCTTTATATGCTGCATTACCATGTCATGTATGACACTGTTGGGTTGCGTCTCAAATAAAAAAGGAGTACCACGTTATAACGATTTCAATTTTTTGAATATGAATTACACTCAATGGTTCAGATGTTAAAAATTGAATATTAACTAATATTCTAAACCTAAAATTTGGAATGAAACAAAAAATGTAGAAATCAAAATATGAAATAGTAGGGGTTGCGTTCATCTTTAAACATGCATACACGTGTATAAGGGGCATACCCCAGGGAGACAAATTGAAAAATTACACATAGTGTATAAAGACATTGGTGCATAGAGAGATGGGCGTTGACAACATTATAAGTGGAAGCAATGAGGGCGCCGTTCAATATAGTAACGGTCCACCCTTCATAAGTCTATACACATTTCAATTCGAATTCGAAGGGGCGTTGACATTTCTTCGACCCTGTCGTGCGCACTCTCTTCTTCACAACCGGCTCAACCCCATCAGACTTTTTGATAGACTTCTTGTACTTCCCAATTCTGTTCGCTTGCAAATCTCATCCTTGGCCTACGAGCCTCTAACCGAAATGCGTTTCATTATTAGGGGTCGGGCGGACTTGAGAGTTCTACAACAAACGGAGGCAGAACTGGATTCTTCAATTCTATTATGCTAAGGCCGGGAGATTTTTGTGGGTAGGAACTACTCGCTTGGGCATTGCTTCCAAAATCCACCACAAACTTACCTTCTTCAACTAGAACCATCCGTGCGCTTGTTGAAGTTGAAGCATTTGCTATGAGAGCTAAGGATTTGAAATTCGTGTCATATCAATTCAAACGCCTCCATGGTAAAAAGCTGCAACATAATTTCTAATTCTATTCCCACCATAGGGGGACGTGGGCTGCCTACTTTATACAGACAGCTTGGTGGTGGTACAAAGGAGGAGATTGAGTAAATGCCGACCGCAGTTGTCAGTTGAGTCCTTTGCAGAAAGCGGGACCAAACAAGAAGAGGAACAAGATGGTAGTCCGGTAAGTTCTAGTCCTTCTCAGGTGAAACTGAACCTGGGGGTCACAATATTGGCTGATGCTTCATCATCTGTTGCTGCTTCAACTGAAAAAAAAAAAAAAAAAACCCAAAAGAAACAAATAAAAGTAAATCAGTGCAAACACAAGATATATTGAAGTAAAAGTGGATTAAAAAGGTGGGTTGAATATTTACTTGGGCCATTTGCAACTACTGATAAGAGAGGGATTTGATGTTGTTGGGTTGAATCCTTGATTTGAGGTTTTCGTAACAGGTCTGGGGATTCTAGGAGGTAAAAAGTCTTTTCTTCTTGTAATACCTACAAAATCAACGGCCTTGTAGTCGCGCAATCGGGCGGCAATGTCAATGACGTGATCGAAGGCGGCGGTGGAGTGGGCGTAGGTGGGCCGGTGGGATAAGGCTTTGAAGAATTGGAGGGGTTTGGGGCCGTGGTTCCATAGGCGTTTGAGGGTTTTGGTGACCAATTCGGGTGTGTATTGGACTGGGTTGTTTTTTAGGGCTGAGGTTAGGGCTTGTGGGTAATGATTAAACATTTTGGAAATGTTCATCTTATAAAATATGAATTTGAGTTACGACTACACAAAGAAATAAACTTAAAGCTAATACCGCATCTTCTTCGTGAGGGGGTTCCGACGGCATAGTTTCCTTTTCAACCTCCTCTTCTTCTTTGGGGCAATAGGTGGTATACGGGTCATTTCCTACAAAAACATAATGAACAGTTTGTCAGGAAAAACTTACAAACTTTTATCAACTTAAGAGATTCAAATAGATTCAAATTTATTGAGACATCAATTCTAGTCTGTTGTATGCATATTGTTTGTCAATTGGATTTCCCATTTCCTACTTATAGGCATGTACATTATTGATCAAGTATTAAAAATTGAAAAGTCATATTATGTTCAAACTTTAAAATGTTAAATGTACAACTTCATTCAGATTTTAAATGATGACTAGAATGTTTTTTTTTTTCTTTCACAACATAAGTATCTCACCAAACCTAATGAAACTTCATGACTTGAATAAAACTAATGAACTAATATACTGCTGGACCCAAGGCATTTCTCTCGCCCAAACTATATTTTCAACACCGGAGAGTAAATCAACTAAATATAGCTCAAAAGTGGTAACAATATATTTCTCCTCCCTATTTTATGAGGAAAAGCATGTTAATTATCGATCACGTATTAAAATTTGAAAAGTAGTAGTCCAGTCAAACGTTAAAATATGAAATGTACAAATGAATTCAGTTTTTAAGTAGCAGTCAGCTCACTGTCCTCTTCTTCCTCTCGGAAGCAGTAACTGGTTTACGGTTCATTTCCTTCAAAACAGAAACAACATATTGCAAGACCAAATTAGTAACATGGTAGAAAAAAAAAACTTGGTTCTCACATCAATTCTTCATATGTGAGAAAACGTACTACACATTTAGTAATTAATGTTTGAACAAGTCACATATGTTCATCTTCTTATGTACTTTCACACATCATGAGAGAGAGAGAGAGAGAGAGAGAGAGAGAGAGAGAGAGAGAGAGAGCTAGAGCCTTGATATGCACAAGTAAAAAATACTAGCATTGCTATGCATAGATGAGAATCTGTTGTGGCGATTATGTGAATAACACTGATGCTGAACCGGGGAGGAGTAAGATAAAGGTGAATCTCTTATCAGCAATTGCAAGTGGCCTAAGTAAATATTCAACCCACCTTTTTAATCCATTTTTACTTCGATTTATCCATTTTTACTTTGATATATCGACGATATGGGGGCAGCCTGAGGTGAATCACCAGGTGGTCCATAATAGAGCGAGAAACAGTGGGGCTTGTCCTGGGTTTGTCGCTGATAGCTTGGCCCACGTTGCAACAGTCTCAGTAGTAGCAGCAGTAGCAACGACAAGCTGGGTCTGGAAAATGAAGTGTTCAATCATTGTGGTGGTGGTGTATGGGTGGGTAAGTCCGCGCACGCGTGTGTTAGAGAGAGAGAAATAAACCCCAAATATAACTTTGATAGCAAAATCCATCATCAATTTGACGGTTTGGGATGGTAGGGAATAAATTGACCAACGGATTTAGACATGTATTTTTTGGTTCTAGATATATGGAAAATGAATCTACTGATTACTGCACCACTTCACCTGATTTAGCCAGCTTAGCTGGTGTCCACTCTTTCTTTATGATGAGCATTTGATTTGCTGATGTCGGATGAACCATTGGTTACTAAACATTGTAACTTTAGCAGAATGTTTTCGCACATAATTTTATCCTAACAAGAACTGCTTGACATGGTGTTTGGTTGTCATAATGACCTGAATGAATTCTCTCTTTCCTAAAAGGGATAATTTGAGTAAACTTTCGTGTTTAATTTCGATGCATTTTTACTTCATTTTGTTTTCTTGAACTCGTATGAAATAGGATACCCTGCATCTAGTTGCTATGACTTCATAATTTCATCTATCTCCACTCCTGCTCTATTGTTAACTAGCCAACTAGGCCCCCAACAACCCGGGCCACCCGTGTGGAACTTGTATGGATCAGGTTCAGATACCTTGTAATTTGATTTAACTGTCCACCTCTAGTGTTATGTTTGCTATGCAACTATTTCTTTAGCTTAGAATTGAAAATTTTCTCCATTCTCCGGTTAGGGTTTTACTCACCGTGAGTTCTGAATAGATTCTGAAGGTGGCATTTGGGTTCTTTGTTTGCTCATCTCAATTTTCATAACTTGAAGACTGGGATTACTTTTGTACAGAATCTTCTGAATGTAAAATTGCTTGCAAACACTTGAGACTCATCTAAGATTCAGATCCGACATGTTTAGTTGGACATTCACCTAGTATATGTAATTTGAATTCACCATGATCTATACATTAAGCTCATGTCTTATGCAAGAACTGCCCAAATGCACCTTATTATCTTCTATTCAAAAAGCAGGGGAAACCCCCTCTATCTATTAACACCAATTACCCTAGGAAATTTAAATGTATGAAGAATATTAACATTTTGTCGTGTCACATATCCTGGTGAGGGAAACTAAATGAACATTATACTAGAAACATACATGCAACGAACATTTGCAACCGAGCTTGTGTAACAGAGTTCATCGTAGTAAGTAGTAATTTGTAAGGGAACAACTATGCATGAAGAAACAGCTTTAAGTCTTTTCTACTCAACATACTTGTTGATTAAGAATAGCATATACCACATTCAAAGTTCCAATACAAAACGTGATCTTTGTTTGGCTTCAAAATTATTTGGACAGATTTATGACCTTTTTTTTGGTTAAGTTTTCAGGTTCTTAGTTGTATATCAGTTCTGGGATTTGCATTTTTGGCAATTCTAGCTGCTGGTCCTGCATTGACTGAATAAACTACACACTTGACTACATTTCGGGGATTTGCGGGCACATCGATTGTCATTCTTGTTGGTTGTGCTACTGACACAACAAGAAAAGTTCAAGCATAAATAATATCACAGAAGTACAAGAACATATAGTTTTATGAGATCGACAAGTTGTGAAAAATCTAGATTAGAAAGCTGGAAAGGGGAAAAAAGGGAAAATTTGGTGTTGTTAATCTTGACACGGATTGTGTGTTCTTGAGTCCTTTGCCATGTATATGATAAAGTAGCCATTCGACATTTTTTGGTGCACAGTTTGGTAACGCGCATATTGTACAACAGATTCTTTCTCTGAAAACAGGTTTAGTTTTCTCTGGTGTTCAGTTAAATTATGAAAAATAGTTTATTCCAGTTCTTGCACAATAAACCCTTCTGTGAGGTGGTTTCAAGTGGGTTTAAGCTTGCTCTCTAATGGGTATGCCCTTGGATGGGTGAAATCACCTTACACTGTAGGAAGCACAAGTGCAAGATGCCTTGTATAGAAAACTTATGCGGTGTTTGGATACTCTTGGATGAGAGAAGAAACTTAGGGCTTTCAAATCACGACTCTATCTGCTATTCAAATTTATTAGAGATACTATTTGACCTGTTGTACATGTCTTTTTCTACATCAACAATTACTCCATACCTACATTTCTTATGTAAAGATATGTACAATGGAGGATTATATTTAAAAATTATGATCGTCCTTAGAAAAATAATCTCAACTTTCTTTTAGATCGTAAGAAATAGATTTTTGTAACCTTATACCCGGAACTTGTATAACCAATGCCCTTGTTTGCCTAACTATTATTCACTTTGTTAGACATCCCTCAATTTACCTAACATTTCCAAGAGTTAGAATTAACCTTATTCCACCCCTCACTTTGTTTTAGATAAGTTAGGTGTGATGTTCATATATTTTTTATTGCAAAAAGAGATTAAAAAATAAGCAAACATCAAGACAAATTGAGCCTTAAGTCCTGATCAATTGAGGTTTGCTATGACAAAATCGTGAAACCAACGGAGTATATGATTTTGGCATTAACACCTACCTTCTGGAGAGTTGGGTATTTGTATTAAGAGTATAAGTTTCACAGTATATTTTTCAAGCTAAAATTCTATTATGCGTCATTATTCTTGTTTTGTTTTTCGGTAAATAAGGCTTCATTAAAACGATATTCGATTTAAAGAACTTATAGAGGATTACATGAGGCAAGAAAGGGCTTAGACAATCAATCAAATCAAAAAAAGAAAGTAAATCACTGTTTTTCCTCTTCTTCTTTTTTCTTGATTAGTTGATGCCAAATTTTTTTTTTTTTTTTTTTTTGGGGGAGAGAGAGAGACTTCACATTGTTTTTTAAAAAAAAATATGCTCCTGCACATTTGGATAAGACACACATAGCCACATGCCGACTCAAATAGAAAAACATCAAAAGTTTGATAAGGGCAATATGGTAACCTACATAACTTGGTCTCCTCACTATCTCTCCTTGCAATACACCCAACATCCACAAAAAAAGGCAATTATGGTCCAAAATGGTCAAAAAAGTGACGGGGCACCATGGTTATTTTATGGATTGGTTCTTGATAGTTCGCATGCCTAAATCTATGAAATCAAAACATACAAGTAATTCTTTCTTTCATATATCATTTCAAGATTTTGATAATTAAAATTAAATCTAAGAAAAAATGGTAAAAAAGTTATTATACTCCTTACCTAATTTCGGTTGCTTCTATATTTCATTTCCTCTTTTGCTTTGATAGTTTTAGTTACCTAATAAACTTCACCCTTTATTTAAAATCCAACAAGAATTTAGTTATAGTAATTAAATGCAGTTAGTGTAGTCCGCTATCATTCGAATTAGGATTAAATAAGAGAGATTTTCATATAAGAGGTACTTATCAAAAATAGAAAATTATACTTAAAAATTTATTTACACCAGTAAAAAGGAGCATAAATTTGCAACGTATCATATACTAGAATCTTGAGAAGTAGAAAGACAAAAAAGAGAAAAGGGATCATTTTTCCGTAAACCGCATACATTCCATACAACTATGCCTATAAATTCATAGTATGCTTTAAAATTCTTTTCAAATTAAGAAGAAAATTAAATGTCTCCCGTAAAAAACATTTTTATCATTATCTATTTTCCTCTTTTGTGTAAAATCAAATAAGGGAAACATTAATGATTTCCAGATTTCTTTCTTTTTCTAGTTAATGCATTATAAAATGACAACGGGTATCCAAAACATGTTTATAGTGCACATTTAATTATTTCCTAAGTTAATTAGAAAATTAAACCTCTCTCATGAAAAAATATTTTCATTTATTAGTCCAGGTGTAGACAGGTCAACATCTTTGTTGTGGTTTGAGACCTCAGCATTGCTCAATATATACCCCGCAAATTAACCCAGACATAAAAGCCTCCAAACGGCTCTAAACAAGGTTTTGACTATAACTCGACCATGGTTTCATCAGATAACAATGGTCATAGTGACGAAGACGACGACGATGAAAGTGAAAACAAAGACCATTCAGTTTTCGATTATTGCTTCAGTGAATTACCAAAGGTTTGCGTCTTGTTTCACCTTAGATTTAACTCTTTTTGTCCCCTACCCTAGTAATCGATGTCCTGAAAATAGTTTGATCTGATCAATTTAGATTGAGAACGTGCATGTGTTTACATGCCTACTCTGGTTTCTAGGTTTTTTGGACTGTAGTTTTCATGGGTCACTAGGTATCATTTTCCAACCCAATTTTGTTAGTCTGAATCGTAAGAGTGACAAAAAATAGTAGTATTTTTTTCATATTTAATTCCAACCCATGTTGGCTTATCTTTGATTGGACGTCTCTTTTACTCTATATCACTGTCTTCTCGTAGTAGTATCCCTCCGTCTCTCTATATGTATGTATTCATTTATCAATTTGGTTTTACTCAACCCCGCGTTTACGGCAATTACATGGATAAAACTCAAATTTCAGGACTTTGAGAAGTATGGAAATTCGTTTCACATCAGCTGATCCCTGGGTCAGATTGTTTTAGGTAATTTCGAATTTCCTACATATTTTGTTTGTATTGTTGTGCCCTTCTAATACTACATACGTTTTTTATAGGATTATTTTCTATGTTCGTTGTACTAAATCTATTGTTGTAGCTCATTCTCATTAATGCATAAAGAAAATCATCATATCTAGTTTAGGAATGAAGCTAATTCTTGCGATGGGTTAGATTGCCCATTGGGGATTGGAAATTGGAGTGTAGTTCCACAATGATGTTTCCAAAACCAACTGGCGTTTTTTCCCTAGACGATAGGATGTTAGTAGAGCTAGATTACTACGGCAAGCCAACGTAGTTCCCTCGACTTTAAACTGAGACCTCACATATTGGCACCTAAGCTCCCTCTCATGACTGCTTGAGCTAGAGCTTTGGGTCTCCAAAAGCGATGTTGCTACGTCACCTTTGTGGTTAGACATGCAGTTCTATTGTGAGAACAATGGACATTTTAGGCCTATTGTTGGCTTATTGTTCCTTTTTCTTTTGTTCATTTTTTATTTAAACGTTTCGTGCTCTTTAGCATGAAATTTAGATACTCCAAAAATGCCTCCATAATAATGCAGGGATACGAAAACCCAGCAGATACATATTGGATATCCCAAGTATCAGGTTTTTTCACCCAGTTTTGTTCTTTTTCAATAATGGTTCGGATACAACATAGATACTATTAAAGCAGCCAACTCAAAACCAATTGGCAGTGAATGGAGAGGCCGCCCAGGCTCATATACTAGTTTTCGAAGTGATAATTAACCGATGTGGGACAAATTCCAACACTCTCCCGCACGTGCAACTCTTGACTAGCATGTAGAGAGGTCAACAAAGCATTCAAAACATACGGATCATAACAAAATGAAGCGCAACTATGTTAGAAACAACGGGAAAAAGCCTCCAAAAGTCAAGCTTTGATACAATGTTAAAGCATCCAATTGAAAATCAATGGGCAGTGAGTGGAGAGGCTGCCCAGGCTCATATACTAGTTTTCAAGGTGATAATAACCGATGTGGGACACATTCCAACGGATACAATAGGTTACTTTGGGACAAAACGGGGTTCAAACAATGTTTTAAATGGCGTGGGCCATGACGAGGTGCACTTCTAGCCTTGGGGAGTCGTGGCGAGGCGCAGGTCATCGAGGCACACAACTCAAGGATTTTGTAGCCATTTTATTTAGATTAGGCCCGAATCAATCTCAACCATTAATCTATAACGCATAAAGGTGGGCTAAATGCATTGGATAATTTCCTTCAATATAAATAGGAACTAAACGTTAGCCCTAGAATCAAATTTGCTCTATAAATAGTCATAGCAACAACCAACCCTAAGAGTCTTGAAGTCGATCTGCTCTTCCATCTCAGGGAGAAGAAGAAGATGTGGAAGGATATAAATCAAATGATGAAAGATGGAGTCAAAGTTATTGTTGTTGAGGATGATTCATGGGCATGCATGTCTAGATATTTTATTACCGTTATTCATTTTCTTGTCTCCAAAGCTAATCGTCTATATATTAGCTTTTTATGGATCATATGTTTTGCTTAGTATTGGTGGTCTAAGCATTGAAATAGTTATGCTTTATGACATGTGAAAGCCTTAAAAGTGCTTGCTTGTGTTGAAAGTTTTGCATGTATTATAATTCTACTCCCTTCGTCCCAAAATGGATGTTCTAAAACACTATTCACACCTCTCAAAAAATCATTCATATTTTTTAATCTATAATGAATTTTATATGCAATAGAATCTTGTTTGATAGATTTTACTTAGTTTTATTAAACAAAGTCTTTAAAACTGAATTTTTTTTATATAGATTGCAATATATATAGATGATTTTTTGAGTTGTTTGAATAGTAGTTTTGGACATCCATTTTAGGACGGAGTGAATGCTTGTTACAATAAATTGTGCCTTACTTTGATATGGCTCGATCCTTGCCTCGCACCAAGGCTCCAGGGGACCATTCTGTCATCGTGCGCCGTGAGCCATTTAAAACACTGGGTCCAAAACATAAATTTTAGGACACTTTAATTGAGATCAAATCGTGAATTAGACATCAGTTGAAAAATAAATGAACCGCGTATATTGTAAATCTAGAAAGAACAGATGCCCTAGTGGATGTTCCTCTCTCTATACAATGAATAAAACAAGGACAAAGGGAAAACAAGGGTGAAAGGTGGACTTAAAACAACAACGCTTCGCAACAATATCTATGCTAAGACAAGAAGAAGAATAGACAAGTCAAGGGTCGGAGTGAAGGGAAATAAAGGAAAAGATGTATCAAGTATAGCAACACAAAGGGAAAAAAAATGCATGTGGTATATTAGGTATTTGTGCAATCTCCATTAGACACGAGATATTACACCTTCCATTCTTAATATTTTTGTCAGATGTTAACATACATTGACACAACTCAAAAGTTTTAAGTTCATTCTATACTCATATTTACAAATATGCTAAAAAAATGTCCAGACCAACATAGAAGTCTCTACTGCACATATCATCAGCATGGATGTGTGACATGACCGTGACACTCTAAAACACAAGCTTCCGAAAATTGGAGGACATAACATGTTGGGACACGTCTCTAAAACATAATTGTTTATCCTATTATAGAATGGTAAACAAAAAATAAGACTCTACTTTGTTTGCACTTATCGTTTCAACATCGTTTCAACATTAACTAGTGTTCCAACATAATCCGTTTCACAATTCACATTAATCTTTGTCATCAATCAAATCATCAACAAAAAATACTTAACTTTCATTGGGCCTACCACTTCACCTAGCACCTTCGATGCGTCCCATAATGTCCATAGTGTCATATAGTGGCCCAAACAAATTCTAGACCATCTAAACACAAATAAATTTTGATAAAAACTAGGTCACGTTTCATTTGAGTGTGCAACACGAGCAAAGTAGAGTACTGGTGCCCGAAAAGTTTCTAACACCACATGTGAATTACGATTCGATGCAAATATGGCGATATGGAAAAACTTAAATTATAGGATGTGGATATAGCAAAGGCAAACTTGTAAATAAGTTCTTTTATAATCTTGTTATAGAAAGAAAATCAAACCGAAGGCTAGAGTATATTTAGCTCGTTCCAAAAAAACCATATTAAGCAAAGAACATTCTAACGTAGACTTTTTTGGGAGCATGCATAAATACTCAAGTTTCTCTTGCGTCCTTGATGTGGGAATGAACTCGATGCTAGGTGGTTCCATGGGCGCTCTTAACAACTTTTATTTGATCACATATATGATTTTGACCTTTGTCCAATGTAGTAAAGCCAACTTGTCTTGCACCGAATAGTAGTAAATAGCCTTGATGATCTCAGACGCGGATATGATTTGAACCCAAAGTTCCTGTGAGAATATTCAAGATTTTGTATATTATATATTTATATTGGTGAGATTGAGGGATATATCAAGTAGGAATCCATTAATGGTTATTTGGAGTGGAAGTGTAAATGATACAAACTTTATCAACATACGAAATTCACAGTGTTATCTAAAAGATGGGCTCGAGATATTTTTGGCCAAGGATTATTACATATAATGCTGAGGTGTCATGGCACATGAAGACTAGTAGCTAATTGCAGAACTAAGTTGTTCAAAATATTTTTGGATAAAAAGGTTCAAGATACGATGGTGGTTGCTATTGGTGATGTTGGAATGCCTTGATGATGATGCTCATCTGCCCAGATGCAACTACTTTGGGATTTTTTGGATAAGAAGATGGTTGCGTATTGGCCATGCAATGTTTTCTCTCGACCACTGGCAAGGATGCAACCATAGGAGATCAATGTGCTGGTCAAAATTCAACTACACTAGGAAAATGATGCATATGGTTATTCCATTATGTTAGTAGTAATTGACAAATGACAATGAATGATTGAGGCAATACGATTGAAGTACCAATGATGGAATAACTCAATGATGCTTGTTCCGCATATCACTGAGAGATTTATGGAGAAAACATGTTGTAGTTTGGCTATTCAACTTTTTTTTCCTCCACCACTGATGATGATTGAAGTAGTTGGTTCAATGATAACCATGGTACTAATACCCATTATGTTATAGGTGATCGACTATTGTGTCTCCTTTGGACTGTCGATATTAATCATCAATCAAAATTGAAGATGTTGGTAGTGACTTTGTACTAACTATGTACATGTGTTTGTAAAGTTTATCTTGTGATGGAAAGGATTTGGTAGTCGTTCCAAACGAATAACTCAAGACATTTGTTTCTTTTACGACTAGATATTGTTGTACATCATTTTACCTTGTCAATTGGTTTGAATTCATAATTGAGACCTAATTTGGTACAAGATCATGTAGCTCGAAAAGAATTCAATATCTTTCTTCAACAAGAGTTGATCAAGCAAAATAGGAAAAAGAAAGTATGTATGTAGCCAATCCCTAATGAATTGAAGAAAGCTTAATTTTTCTTTGGTTTACCCACTCCTACAAGGCTTAATTTGGTTTTGGTTTCACCAAACCTTACACGTCAAGTTTAGTAGGGTGAAGAAAGGATACTGGTGGGTTTTGGTAAGCTTTAAATTTGAATTACATTGATTAACTCGTACTTGTTTTAAGTCGCTGAGTAGAGACTTTGTGATTGATGATGGCATGCATCGTCAACGGTAATGTATTACTTTGCTATTATCATTTTGTTACTAAAGTGTTAGTTTAGTTTTTTTTTTTGTTTCAAATGTGAGAATTGTGGAATTTCAACCTTCTTTTAAAAAAATCTAACATAAAGCAAAGATCTATGTTAAGAAAAATAAATCTAGAATGATTTAGTTAGACAAAAAATGAGATATAAAGCAATTGTAATTATTTGGGAACTACTGATTAACTTAAGTTACCTCAATTCTAGTCTTTTGGTTGTTGCTTCAAAATGTGTAGATCTAACTGTTTATATGTTCTACACTGGCTTAGAGTGTTCTTTTTTTTTTAGACCGAAATACTTAATTGAAAAGAGGGAAAATTCTATTACAAAAGTCTAATGTCTCTCTCCAACATTGGCCGAAAAAACCCTTATTGTAGCGATGAAGTTACGTTGCCGTTACGGCTTTAGTGCTACAGTATAGTTAGTTACGTTATCCTTTTGGCTTTAGTGCCCTTGTATGTTATTGTTATTATGTATGAAAGGAGTTTTTATGATCTTTGTTTGACAATTAATGATTTCACCCATCTTCTACTTCTATTATAACTTGGTTTGATGTCAAGTTTTCTATTTTTTACTAGAAGATAAAGTGTTGTTTTAATGTGGGAAAATTTTAAAAAAGCCCCTAAACTTTCAACCAATTCTCAAGAAAACACTCGGACTTCAGCTGTCAACGAAACAACGCTTTAACTTTATATTCCATCAACAAAAAAGCCCATGCTGTCCAATTCCGTCACGTTTTTAATAGAGAAGACCTAACTAATGGACTTAACAGTAGTTTTGGACGTTGGGGTTCCGTTAAGTGCCCAAAACGAAGTTGTTTAGGGTGGACAAACAATAAAAAAAGCCCTCCCTCTCCCTCTCTCTCTCTCTCTTTAATTGAAAAAACAAAAAACAGACTAGATCTCTCTCTCTCTCTCTCCGATCAAAAACCCAAAATCGATGGCTAGTTTGTCAATTTTGCCTTTGAATGTGTTGTAAATTATTCTGTTTTTGCAGGGATCGAAGTGGCTCCCATGTAACGAACTGATTCTGGGTTCTTCGACTAGTTTTTATGGCGGTGGATAATGGTGGGAGGAGGACTGAAGGGGAAGAGACGAAGGAGATTTCAGAGGGGTCGAGTGGGAGGAGTAATTGGCTTACGAGGTTGTTGAATTTTGGGACGGAGGATGCTAAGGCTGTTTTCACGGCGTTGACTGTTACTATACTTTTCTGGTCGTCGTTGGCGGAGCTGAGGTCGATTCCGACAGCTTTGTTGTATCCGACTCTGGATGTGGGTGACCGTGTGTTAGCTGAGAAGGTAATCTTTACCCTTAACTCAATTCTTTTCTGAATATTGTTTTATATCATTTGAATAATCGTTTTTCTTATGTTATTGGTAACATGAACAACTGATGGGACTTGGCCTTAGTACATAGTACATTTTGATGGATAAAATCATAGATTACCAGGAATGTGTTGGAGCTCCAGAGGTAGGTGGTGACTCAGTGGTCTATAGTGGTGCTGTGGAGGTTGACTGGTGGTGTTAAGGTGGTAATCATGTGTGGGCCCCATTCCGGGGTCCCCCACGAACGATCCAAACCGTTGATTATTTTTGAAATACTTTTTGAGTTAACCCTGAAAAATTCAACTCAATCAGATACGTGTAAGTGTCTGATCCAATCGTTCAAGGTTTCCTTTAGATTATAGGATCCTGAATTCTAAATGAAAAATTAGACGATTCGATCAAGCACTTACATGTATCCGATTGAGTTGAAATTTTCTAGGTTGGCTCGAGAAATTATTTGGAAAATAATCAGCGGTTTGGATCGTTCATCGGTACATCATAGATCACATTTTTTGGAAAAGTTATCCTGGTGCACAACCAAAATGGTAGGCAGGGCTGGTAGGGCTACTATGAGTTAACCATCGTTAACTCCTTTATCAAAAGTATGGAATGGCATGGGTTTTTTTGTTGACAGAATATGAAGTAAAAGTAATGAAACATGTAAAACAAAGAGAAATGCATCACTTCTTTTTTGCCTTTTTATGAACTTATGGTTAAAAATTAAAATCTTTAACACTTGTGCCTAGCCAAAGTTACCTGCGTATTGATAACTTGCTTTTACCACATACCCGACTCTAGATGAAAGGACTCCGACAATTTACACATACCCGCATCTGACACATGTACGGCTGTAACCGAGTCCACGTAATGATTTGCCTCAGTTCCTATTCTCTCTCTCTCTCTCTCTCTCTCTCTCTCTCTCTCTCTCTCTCATTGTAGCTTCATTTGTCACCATCAACGAACCACTTTCCCACATTCTTTTATGTCTCATGTCACTATCTGCATCATGTGTACCACCTCTCCCTCTCATCTCTGCCTCCCTCCTTGTTCTTTTCTTCATTCTCTTTTGGTTTTCCTCTCTTGCAAATCCACCACACCACCTGTGATGATTAGCTTTCCTTAGCTGAACGTGCCATTTTCCTCCTTCTCCACCTCATCACCTCCATCTCCACCTCATCATAAAAGAGTTTTTATGATCTTCTTTTAACAATTGATGATTTCATCCGTCTTCTACTTCTATTATAACTTTCTAGATGTCAAGTTACCTATTTTGTTACTAGAAGATAAAGTGTTGTTTTATGTTTTAGACTTGCAAAATCTAACTATTAGAATTTTGACCTTTGTTGAATAAGCCGATAATAGAACAAAGATCAATACTAATAATTACTCCCTCCATTCTTTTTTTAGTGTATGCATTTCCATTTTGGGTTGTCCCTTAATAAATGTGTGTTTTGAAAAGTTAATGGGTAAAAGTGTGTACAATTATCATTTTGCTCTTTTGAACAGTTAGTGGGTAAAGAGTTAATGGGTAAAGGTGGAGGATAATTTTGGAAAGTGGAAGTACAAGTTGATGTGAAAAGTGTAAAGTTGATGTGATAGGTGTAATGATAATGTTTGTTTAATAAGTTGGATTTACGAAGCAACACTTTTAAAAAGGGACGGAGGGAGTATAAATCTATAATTTACCCGCGGAAAAGTAATGAAACATGTAAAACAAAGTGATAGACATCACTTCTTTTTTGCCTTTTTATGAACTTATGGTTGAAACTTCAAAAAAATTTACACTTGCGGCTTAACCTAAAGTTACCTACATATTGATAACTGGCTTTCACCACTTGTTTGGTTCTAGATGAAATGTCTCTGACACTTAACGCATACCCGCACCTGACACATGTACGGCTGTAACAGGGTCCATGTAAAGATGTGCCTCTGTTCCTCTTCTCTTTTCCCTTTTTTTTTTTTTAGCTTGTTTTGTTAGCGTCAACGAACCACTTTCCCACATTCTCCTATGTCTCATTTCACTATCCGCATCTTGTTTACCGCCACTCCATCTCCTCTCTGCCTCCCTCCTTGTTCTTTTCTAGTGTTCTCTTCTTCACTCTCTTTTGGTTTTCCTCTCTTGCAAATCTACTACACTAGCTGTAATAATCATCTCTCCTTAGCTGAACTTGCCATTTTGCTCCATCTCTGCTAGCCTCAACCATTGTAGCGTAACTTCAATATATTCAGCGCTACCTTCCAATAGAAGTCATCCGTTTCTCTTCTTCTGTTCCTTTCTGTCTATTTCTTCCTATTGTGTCATGTTGTTCTTCAAAACCCTTCAACCCGCAACTGTAGCCGCTTGCAAGCACTAATCACCGCACCAGAAGCTCATGCTTCGGTGTTGCATCCATGTACCTATAAACCATTTTTGCTCTTTTCGATGTAACCTATTACATTTTGCTTTTACTACAGTGTTCTCGAATGAGTAGGGACATGCCAACTTCTGCTTTGGCTTTAAATTGTGCTTATGACTAAAGATCAATGTGTCAACACTAACCTAGCAGTTTAGGTATAGTAGTGGCTTGATCGTGGGTTTATCCACTTCAGATATAGTTGTTTGGAGTTTCGAAGTGTTATATCATTTTTTTTTGGGTGGTAGGATATCAAGAAAACTTTAGAAAGGCCATTCTTATGTATTCTCATTATTTTCGTCTATTCCAGGCTTCTTTCTTTGTGTGCCGAGTGTCAAGTCATGCTATCAAATAATGGTTCAGAGCATGTTCTAAGTTCATGCAGTGAAGAAAATTATGCTAAATAACATCTAGAACTAGGGCATTGCATTGACAAAGCTATTGTGCATGATGACAACTCCGTTGATTGAGTTTCCTATGGATGTTACCCTTACCAGTGTTCAGCTTCCCTCCAAGATGCAACCTAATGATCCGGTATTTCATCTCAAACACTCACTGATCTAGTTCAAACATGGTGGTACTTAGTGTCATGATTATCTGTGGGGTTAGGAGATGCATAAGTAGATGAAGCTCCTTTATTGATCTTTGGTGACTGTGTTTGATTGTTATTCCGACCCTTGTTGGTTCTGAACGTGGGTTTTTAGTGTAATGCCTTCTTACTTAAAAATCGTAATTGTCGTTGAGGGTTTTAGAATCCGCGTGATAGCTAACTTCTGCCTACTGTTGCAACTGAGATTCTACTTTAAGAAACTTTGCAAAAAAAAAATTAAAAAATGGTTATATAGGAGACAGAGTGGGAGAGAGGGAAAGAGAAATAAAAGCTGATTTTTTTACTCATTTTGATAACATTTTACTCTTTTGGACTTCAAGAGAATTTGGGAAATTAGAATCCAAAATTAGGAGGTATGAGATAGATCCAACTAGAATCTTGCAAGATTTTATCAGTTCACAATTCCATACAAACCACATACAGCCTCATGCCTTTTGTTTTCACCTGCAGTCTATCTAATAACAACTCCACAAATGCGGAAAGCTCTGAGTATATACAAGAACAAAGACCTTTTGTGACGGGACTGTAATGTCAGTGTCTTTACCGTCGCAATTCCCGTCGCAAACAGACATCTGCAACAAGAAGATGAGGTATTAGAAGATGGATACATAAAACTAAATTAAGTGGAAAGAACATGCAACTATGATATGGGGATAGATTACAAAGTAACATAATATAAGTTGGGAAAATTTTCAAAATAAAAACCCCCAAACTTTGACTTCAATGTGTCATAAATTCCTGAACTTCAATAAACTTCAATTATACTCCCAAACTATCACTCCGTTAGTCAATTTACCCCATGTCGTCCAAATCCATCAAATTGATGACGGATTTTGGGGACAAAAGTTTTTTTTTCTTCCGTTATATGCTAACATGGGGTTTATTTCTCTCTTTCACACACAAACACACACACGGACCTACCCACCCACAAACCCAGGGCCGGCCCAGGCCCAAGGCCCACAAGGCCTGGGCCTTGGGCACCACAAAAATGGCCACTTTTTGGGGCACCCCACCATTTTATACCAATGGGCTTGACTAGAACACTTTTTGGACCAAAATAAAGGAAAAAAATCCATTAGAAGTGACAAAAGAGCCCAACATTGTGGCCCAATATTTAAAAAAGGACCAAAAACTATTGTGGCCCAAAATTTAAAAAAAGGCCCAAAACTAAAACTGATTTAAAAAAGAAAAAGAAAAAGAACTAATCTTTTCGTTCTCACAGCATTATAGTACCAAGGAGGCTCACAACATTTCGTTCTCACAAGTGCACGGTTTCCCTAGTCTCCTCCCCCAATTCAACATGCCAAAAACCAACTAATCTTTTCAATGGAGCAGAAGGTGCCATGTTGGTGGTGCCCAAGAAACCAAGGATGCTCCCATTTCAGCTATTCACTGTCGGGCCCTTTGCCTATGAACCTGAGTCCAAATGCCTTTGATGTGTTGGCTTTTTGGCCCAAAGAAAAATAAACCCCTCTTGTCCAAAAAAAATTTAAAAAAATAAAAATTCGAAAGCAGATCAGAAAACCCATTCTGCTTATCTTCTAAACAAAATGATTAAGTCTAGTCTATTATTTGCTTAAATACGAAGTAATTAGGGAGTAATTTTCCCATCTTCTTGTTAGAGTTTCGAGTGGGTTTGCATTTGGGATTTCTAATTTACACAAGTTCTTGAGTTTTTCCAAGTAAGCAAAAAGTTGTTGATCAAATTTCACTGTTTTTCTAGCAAATAAAGTTGTAATATTAATTCCAGCAGATCAAATTTCTTACTTATAATAAGTACTTAAATGAGCCATTTTGACCCAAATTTTTTTAGAGGAAACTTAAAGAACAATAAATTTGGGTAATGCTAGGGTTTAGTATTGGCATAACAAAAGAGTTTTAACCCAAATTTTGTTTTTAAAAAGGCACAGGACTGGAGATGCTCTCAATCGTTGTTAAATTTAGCTTGTATTAATTCCCTCTTGGACGGGGAGATTGTAGTAACAAAAACATAGAAATTTCGGTCGAGGAAGTAGGAACACGAAAAATTTTAGGGCACATTTTTTTTATTTAGGCCTAGGGCACCCAAATACCTTGGGCCGGCCCTGCACAAACCACCGCCACCACCACCACCACAATGATTTTTGTGTGTTTTGTTCATTTCCTCTGTTATCCCGTTTTTCTGATTCATGTTTTTCTGTTTTGATTTCACATGCTTGGGCTATGCCTGGTTCGCCTCAATCGACTCTGACCAGTTTCATGGGTGGTTACAATGGCTACAAAGAAGGCTCGAGCAGAGGAAGCCCCGGCCGTCCTTCCTTAGGTACATCACCCCCGCAAGCCGCCGTTGAATCGGAACAACACATCTTGGAATCTTCTCAACGCTGCTGCCGGTGAAGTCACCAGGATAAGAATGACTACTAACAACGGATTTGGTGGGTATTACCAGAAGGAAGGGACTATTTTACCTTCTTAAAATCCCCAGTCCAGTTACAAAAACCTCAAATCAAGCATTTCAACCCAACAACATCAACAATAAATCCCTCTCTTATCAGCAGTAGTGGCAAGTGGCCCAAGTAAATATTCAAACCACCTTTTTAATCCATTTTTACTTCGATATATCTTGTGTTTCCACCGATTTACTTTCATTTGGTTCTTTTGGGTATTGTTTTATTTTCAGTTTTAGCAGCAGCAGATGATGAAGCAACAGTAGCAGGGCTCCACGATTAAGGGGAAGGCTGAGGTCAATCACCAGGTGGTCCAGAATAGAGTGAGAAACAGTGGGGCTCGTCCTCTGGGTTTGTCGCTGGCAGCTTGTCCAACACTTTCCTTCCTTGGGTACATCACCACCGCAAGCCGCCATTAAATCGGGACGACGCATCATGGAATATTCTCTACACCGCTGCCGGTGAAGTTGCCAGGATTAGAATGACTACTTCTAACGAAGCCCATGACTACTTCTTCAAAAGGAATATTGGTAACCAAGCCCATGGCCATATTGGTAACCAAGCCCATGGCCTGTACGTCTTGGATGCTTGGATCATGATATTATACACTTCAATTTGTGCGTCCTGAATGGGCTTTTGCTTACTGGCAATCAAGGTTTTGCAAAAGAGATTTTGAGATTGCAGAGCAAATGAGGCAGTCTTCGTCGCAAGTTCAGATTGTAAATGATAGCTTGTATAAACTATGGCTTTAGTCACATATTTTGTTACTTGTAACCTTATTATATGCTTTCATTTAGTGGTATGCTCACTTTTAAAGTGTTGAAGCTTCTGAGCGCAATTCGGATTACAGACTACTTTGGTTCTGTGCCCTTTGGATGACAAATTTGAGTGGTCACTCAATTTGTGACATCCGAATATTGCTATTGCAAGTGTCCCCATATGATCGAATTGTTTCCATTCTTTGCTATCATAGATTCATAAGGAGGTTGAAAATTGGAGGCAATAATTCCGAAATGATAAGGCTTGAGAAGTGAAGATTTTCATTTCACTGGAAAGCCTATTGGGTTGGGGACCTGGAACCTCATCATTTCACACACTTAAGCCTCTTCCTCACCTGATTGGAGAAAAAGGATACACATGGCATGATAAAATTGATTTGATCAGGTCTGTTTGCCTCTTGACTTGCTTAATGCTTTTCTTCTCATTTCTATGACTTTTGGCTGTTGCCGCCGCAAACTCAAATGCTACTTATTTGTCTGTTTCCCTATATTTCTTGGTTCCATCGAGCACAAAGTAAATGCCAAGGTTTCAAAATCAATGTTTGGAGCGCCCTCATGTATGTGAGAGATGAGGGGTTTGAGTGTATTTGGTAATTTGTTGTGTCTTTTCTTTTCTCTCATCTATTGATGTCTTTTCTAGTGATTGTAGCAATTACAGCATTGCTTAAACAAACATTTATGAGGTACTCCTATAAGATTGTTTTGTACTTGAGGATCTGATCGATAGAGCAGTTTAGAGATTGTCTGGTCTAGTCCATGTCCAGCTGATTGTGGACTCGATTGTCATCCACACTTGAACAGGTTTAGTCCTAAATCCTATCATATGTGCTCCTGACGATGGTTTTGGCAGTTGTTATCTGTCACCTTGGCATTTTTCGTCATTTTTCTGTTTTTAAATTTTGGTTTCCCACTACACATTTTGTAGTTGAACGTCTGCTTGAGAACTTCTGTTCACTTTTTTCAGGATGTGGAAATTTCGGTATTGGTTAAAACACAAGCCACGGTAACAAGAAAAACAAAGAGTTGTGTCCTTATATCCATAACAGCAGCCTGCGGTTGATATGACAAAACAGCATTGCATGCACTTTGGGACCGTGAATACTGGATATGTTGGTTGTAGTGGGCTAGTATGGTTTTGGTGTAGTTCCTGGTTGAATTCATCCCTCTTGCAGTGAAATTTTGACTAATATACTTCTTCAGAAGGAATATTGGTAACCAGGGCCATGGCCTGTCTTGGACGCTTGGATCATGATATTCCAGACTTCAATTTGTTTGAAGTAAAAAATAGGTTTCAATATATACCTATAACCAGCAATTCCTGGGAATTAGTTCCAGTCCTGCCAATCAGGAAGAATGGTAAGCAGATATTAGTCAAATGGTCTCCACTGCCCCTGGAATGCATAAAACTAATCGTTGATGGGCAGCTGGAGGTCTGTTAAGAGATTTGAATGGTGAATGGATTCTAGGATCCGATGCATGTTGGGTCAACTACTCTTTCAGTGGAAGTGCTTTACTGCTTTGTGCCGTTTGGAGGTTGTTTCCTTGGAAACCAAAGGAGTTTCTCAGGTTTGATATTGGAATGAGGATCTTCGGAAGCATGTGTGTCATCTAACCATCGCAGCCTACCTATATGTGCCGGGGTTTCATAACAGAATACGAATCTGTTTGGGTACATGTATGCCATGTGAAGCTTGTTTTGAGAGAATCAAATTTATTTACTGATGCTTTGGCGAAGGAATCTCTTATAGCTCCCTCTGCCATTCAAGTGCTATCCTCGCTTGGTATCCAAGTTTCTGGGCTGCACAAAAACTGTGTTTTTGAGGATACGTGAAGGGTGATAATGTTTTGATAAAAGCAATTGCTTGAGCTTGCACAAGCAATGTATGCCAAATAGTAACTTCTTGTCATATTCTGTTACTTTCCTGTACAATCAACAGACTTGGAGAACAAGAGAAACTCTCCTATGAAACTTGAAAGGAATTCCTTGTCGCGTCGACTGTGGGCGACGGTTTTCTTAATTTCCTTTTTGTACGCAAAAAATTGAGTGGTGGAATTTGAAAGCTTAAATTCACATGTCTTGTGTGCATTCAGTATTCAATACATTTGAATACCCGGGGAATAACTATAGATACAGGATACGTTCTCCATACAACATAATCAACTTCTTCGGTTTGAGGTTTGGGATTTGGGTAGGGAGAGAAATGAAACTAAAACGAATCTTATGTCCAATCAATTAGAGTCAGATTATCAATATTTTTTTAATTGAGCTTTGTCAATGGCTACATGTTCACTTAGATATAATATGCTCATATCCTTGTGCATTGCAACATCCAATGTTTTCTAACAATTTTTTGTGTAATTATTGGTTCGTCTCGAATAGAAAAATCCAAAAATTTTAAAAATATGATTCAAGCTCAATATTTTTTTTTTGAATGAAGATGAAAATAAGTAAAAAAGACATATTTGTGGACTTACTTTCGTCTTTATTTCAAAAAGGAAAAATTCCAAAAAAGCCTTTGAACTTCGACCGCAATGTCCCATAAGCCTCCAAATTTAACTAAATGTTAATTAAACCTCAAAACTTTACACATTTTCATCAATTAGGCCCATGCTGTTTGTTTTTGTTAATTTCTAAACGGAAAACGTCGATGTGGCGTCTGGGCTCACCAAAACGATAACGTGGAGCACCTAGGCACCCTCCTCGGCATTGCCGAGAAACTGCCCCAAGCCAAAGACTTCAACGGATCTCGCGTCTTTGTCGCCTTAGACCAAGAAACAGACCTTTTGCTCGACGGCCTTAACCAAATCCTTGTCGTCATCGACGTCCTCATTGCTTCCCAAAAACTCATCAACAACCACCTTGACTACTATGTTCTCCTTCAAATCAACTACAAAGAACCTTGAGCTCATCAAGAAACACTATTGCCACCTCTCCTTCCTCCTTAATTCCAACAAGAACAGTGCCAGCCTTCTACCTCCTCGCCGAGGAGTTGGGGGTGCTTTCCGACTTGGTTAAGAAGTTGAGTTTTGATAACAAGTTGAATTTCTACGCCAAGGACAATCTCTTCCCCACCAGGATGCAAACAAACACGAGTAATTAAATCCGTCAAGATTAGCCGCAGCTGCAAAACTAGCAGAATCGCAGCAGTAGCAGAATAAGTTGCCGGTGGTGATAATTTTTCGATAAAACTGGTGTCCAGGGTGCTCTGGTGTTCCATTTTCCCTCCAAAAGGGCGCCTTGGTGCTCCACGCCGTCGTTTTGGTGTGCCTAGGTGCCACGTCGACGTTCTCCGTTTAGAATTTAACGGAAACAACCGGCATGTGTCTAATTGATGAAAATGTGTAAAGTTTGGAGATTTATGGGACATTGCAATCAAAGTTCGAAGGTTTTTTTGAAATTTTTCCTTCAAAGAATTGAGAGTTCCAATCATAATCTTTTGTTTATTTTTTACTCACTCTGTCCCAATTTGTTTGCCCATTACGGTTATGTGTGCCTTTTTAAAACTCTTATAGTTTTCAATCTATAATGTATTTTTATAATACTATGTGTCTATGTAATACAGATCTTATTTGATTTATCTTAACTGATTCTATAAGACAAAAATTTTCAAAAACTTTAAAAACACTACAAATAAAAAGTTACAAACGTTTAAAAATTGCACGGATATTTGTAGTGAGCAAATAAATTGGGACAGAAGGAGTAATTATTTTTATCGAGACGAACCAATAATACAAACTAAAAAGTCAAAATAACCCTAGCCTTCCTATTACTACTAATAGAAAAAAAACAAAAAAGTAACGGAGCGACAAATTGATAAACCAAATGGTCAGGCGCGTATTTGGGAGAGTAGTAAATTTCCAATTCGGCTCCCGCTTCTCTCTCGTTCTCTCATGTGGTTTCAAATTTTTGAAAGTATGCCGCCAAACTCAACAACTCTTTTTTAACGGCCCCCTTCTCTCTCTCTCCTCCGCCCACATACACACTACTCTCTCTCTCTCCCCTCTCTGTCTAGGGTTTCACAGATCTACTCCTTGAATTCCTTGTAAACACCATACCATGGCCTTTCATTCTTCCGATTCCAAAGAATCCTATTGCAGGAAGCAGAAATCTCTTGGTCTCTTATGCACCAAGTACTCTCTCTCTCTCTCTCTCTCTCTCTCTCTCTCTCTCACTCAGTTTCTCTCTCTTCCTTATCATTCTGACTTTTTTTCTTTTTTCTTTTCTTTGACAAATTTGTGCAGTTTCTTGAGCTTGTACAATCAAGACGGCATCGAAACAATTGGACTCGATGACGCTGCAACTCGATTAGGTTTCGATCTGACCTATTAAATCTCAATCTCCTTTTGACTTGTGGGTTGGAATTAGTTATAAAACAGTTGTGTGTGTGGTTCTGTTTGTAGGAGTTGAGAGACGGCGGATCTACGACATTGTAAATGTACTCGAAAGCGTTGGTGTAAGATCCCCAATTTCTCCTTTTTTGTTTCAGCATATTGATATCCACAAATTTTGATTAATTTGGGTTTTTTTTGTTTATATTTAGGTTTTGGCAAGGAAGGCCAAGAATCGATATTCCTGGAAAGGGTTTGGAGAAGTTCCAAAGGCTCTGGGAGAATTAAGGGTAATTGCAACTATGTGTAGTCTCTTTCCAAATAAATAAAAAAAAAGTATAAACACTTTTGTGCATAATTTTTTGAATTTTTTGAACTAAATTAAAGATCTAATTGAGATACTTCATCTCATATAGCGATACTTCAATTCATATAGAAAATTCAAGAAATTATACACGAAAATGGTATGTTATTATATTTGAAAAGTGACAACTTTTCAAAATGGACTGCCAATTAGGAATGGAGGGTAATTCATTTCTGGACATGTTTTAACTATGTAGTTCTGAACTTAGCTTTCGGAAGTTCTGGTTATTATACTTTGCTAATTTCTTTACCTTATGTTGTATGATAGGAAGAAGGTTTGAGGGAGAATGGATATGACTATCCCAGAGTATGTAAATCTGGGCTTTACATTAGTGAACAAATCTTCAATTTAACTGCTTGCATTTGGCTTATTTTTCAGCTGTAACATGTAGCGTGTTAATAATTTTACATTCTTTGTATTAGGTTTCTGATGATGATGAAGATGAAAACAACCCCACTCCAATTACTTCCAGCCAGGATGAGAAAACAAATCCTAGTTCTCTTACCCGATTCTCAATGGCATCCAAAACTGGTTAGTGTTCAAAATTGAAAGCAATACTTGTAGATGCTACATTCTGATATTGTTTTGTAAATTTTCAGTTGTTTAGAAAACATTATTTGCCCAATTTGGATGGGTCAATTGTGCTTTTTAGTTTCTTATGAAGATACTTCTGTTTGCAGACAACAGGAAGGAAAAATCTTTGGGACTTCTAACCCAGAATTTTATCAAGCTCTTTCTTTGCACTGATGTAAGTAAAATTTTAAGATAAGTGACCTGTATTCCATTGCAAGTATATTGAGCAAGAATGCTTTAAAGCTTAATTGTCTTAAATCACTGGCTGTAGGTTGACTTGATCTCTCTTGACGAAGCTGCTAAAATATTGCTTGGGGATGCCCGTGATCCATCAACAATGAGAAGTAATAACTCTTTAGCTTGTTATCTAAATCCTAATGTTACTACCAACTAAAAGTGGATTGTGAATTTTTATCACTAACACTCCCTTTGTAAGGTAATTCTGCAGCTAAAGTGAGGCGGTTATATGATATTGCAAATGTGCTGTCTTCAATGAATTTCATTGAGAAGGTAAAATGAATGAAAGAATCCATGACACATGAAATTGCTCTTGCAATTTGTCTTAAATTACAAGTTCCAGTACAGTAGCTTAATCCGAATGTTTCTTGATTGGCACTCAGGTCCATCATCCAGACACAAGGAAGCCTGCCTTCCGGTGGCTAGGAATGAGAGGGAAATTAGAGGAGGGATCTGCAAATTCTTTTGTTCCAAATGAGTCCAAGAAAAGGATATTTGGGACTGAGATCACAAACACCAGTTTTAAGAGAACCAAGCTAATTGATGGGAATTTGAACCAGATTACAAAGCCCCAAATGCAAATGCAAATGCAGGTGAAACGGGAGGTTTTGGGGAATGAGTTCGATAAGACCAATTTGGAACGGGATTCAAGAGAGTGTTCAAAGAGTTACCAGTTTGGACCTTTTGCTCCAGTCAGTGTGTCAAAAGCTGTTGCTGCTGAGAATAAAAAAGTGAAACAGGTTCATGATTGGGAAAATCTAGCCTCTACGTATCGTCCTGAATACCATAACCAAGGTATCATTTGCGAGTCAGTATGTTGTTAAAACCTATTTCTTCTAGCTGCGATTTGAGTTGTGGATGCTGTATTTATTGCATGCTAATCCAAGTGCGGTTGAAGTCTTAGGAGAAAATAAACAACATTATAAGTTCTGAAGACATAGTTCCCTCAATTGTAGAAAAATCACTACAAATCTTCTCACTATTTGAAATTAACTCCAGAGAAGTTTCACTCTGGTCATTTGGTATTGGTCTCTAAATGCTACTAATATATTTCCTGAACTAGTTTTGATTTCTTCACTTCTTTTATAACCCTAGTCTAGAATCGAGATCCTCATATTTTTGCCGTTTCTTCTGTGTGGGCGGCCATGGAAAGATTGTGTTCACCATTTCCTGACATTATAACTTTACAAATTGACAGTTCTCACTCTAGAAAGTAATTGAGGCATGTAAAGCAATGTCACATTGACAAAACATATGAAGTTGCCAATGTTAGCCTGTCAAATGTTGGTTAAGGTTGTTAGTCACATCAGTCAGTCTAAAATGCTGAATATATAACTACAATTTATTATAATGTTTCGCTTTTCTCTGGAAGATAACTCATAATTGGTGTTTTTTCTTGAAATCATTTCAGCTTTGACAGATCTCTTTGCTCATTATATGGAAGCATGGCGATCATGGTACTCTGAAGTTGCCGGGAAGAAGCCAATACAACTAATGTCCTAACAAGTTTCACATTCACTCTCTAAGTTCGCTTAACTGATCAATGACACAACCAGATGACTGATCATTCTTGGCTCCTTTTTCATTTTCTTTTTTCTTTTTTCCTCAGTTCTTTTTTTTTGTTTTCTTTTTTCTAAGTGTTAGGAAAGAAGGGATGGCCTCATTGACTGCATAATCTCTATGCATAAACATGGAACGGCTGTCCTATGGAGTCAAATGGATTCTAAGATGAGATTGTACTTTTCCGTTGCCAAATTTGTGTTTTCATTTTGGTAAACCCATGGTATTACGACCAATTTGACCATGATGTATCTATGGGATATGCATATAAAGTTCCTTGTATCTTTTTCATTGCCAAAATTTGTTGATATTTCTTTCAGTAGCTAGGAGAGAGGCTGCAGGTTTCGCTGGCTTGGATTTCCCTGTTTTTGTTTTTTGTTTTTTTTGCTTCAATAAAGGTTTAGTTTACCAAAAGAAAAAAAAAAATTCTATTCGACAATACGATGATTTAGATAGTTTTGATGGGTTTTAAAATTTGATTTTTCTGTCATCCGCCCATTGGGCGAACCATAAGGCTAGTCCATGCGCTTCGAAAGTTGTCTTTCTGATGGGCTTGTTTTACCCTCATTCATTAATGGGACAACACTGCCCATGTGCCATACGGTGTTGTTTTTCGAGGGTTTAGGGTTCCTAACGTTGCTGTATTCCGTACATTGATATTGATATTTTGTAGGGCCTTTTTCATGTCTTGCAAAGATGATTTAAACTGCGGGCTTTTCTTAAAATGTCTTTCTATGAGTACTTGCAAAAAGTTAGCTAAATTTGATCTCGTTAAGAGTTTTTTAGAATTTGTAGGATACCCTATTAATTATTAAAAATGGACCTCATGGGCGTGATAAGAATTCTAGACATGGAGCTGGCCATATAAGAGCAAGTGCAGCAGCACTTGTCTAAAATTGCTTGTGAACAGTGTAGAATTTTCATTTTACCTATTCACGTCTCTATCAATACTCCAACAGCATATCTATTTTACCTTTTTTTCAGTTAAAATATTATTAATAGAAAGGAGAGAGAGAGAGAGAGAGTAGGTGAGCTGGCAAAAGACTAGGAGAGAGAGAAGAAGTGGAGCAATTTAAAGCAATAAATAAAGGGATAGTTGCACAACAGTGCTAAGGTAAAAGAAGACTAGAACTGTTCATAGAGGTACTCTACACAAGCAAGTAGACAACCTAATGCAGCTGGAACTTTCCCGTTTCTTCAGTAAATATAGCGAAAAAGGGCATATACACATGCTGCTGCACTTGCTCTAAGACACAAATCACGGTAAGTTTGTATTGCTCCATCTCAAACTGGGGAAAATTATTTGAGCGCTCCCGAAGTATCATTGTGATGGGGTACTCCCAAAAAATAAAAGATCACCACCATTATGTGGGTCACTTAGTCTCCTAAATACCCTCCACTGTGTTCGTAGCAGATAATGTCCTTTCGCAAATAGTTGAGAGTATCCCATAGGTATTGCCACGTGGTACTCCGTGAACACTGTCCCAATCAGACAAGTAATGTCACCCCACTCTGGCAGGACTGAGCATGTGCAAAGTGGCAGGACATCTATCATCTCCTGTACACCTGTTGGGACTATCACGTGAGATAATATAAAGATCAACAACTTGCAGTGGAAACAAACAAAAGATATTATTTCACCAAATTACACCATCTTATACAAATTGGGTGTTCACAACTTGACAACTTTACAAGTAAAAAATAATTGTCTTATACTCAATCACACCAATCCCCGCAAACCGATATTTACAAAGTACCAACTAACTGACAATCTATGAACACCTGGCTGGCACTGTAGTGAACCGTCAGTCTAAATGGCTGTAGTCTTCTTCCAGGAAAAAAAACATAATGCAATGTCTGATAATTCGAGACTAGCTTTATCATTCCACCTAGATCCAAGACCGCGATAAACAGTGGAATCAAACTACCCTTGCTAATTTACATGATATAACTCGATGTTCATCTATTGTTGATTGACTTCCTAAAGCCGTTCAAAGGTTTTCGACCCTCGGCCCTTCAGTTTGTGGTGTACGATGGAATTCTCTCAGTTCAGCTTCTTGAGGTGTCTTCAAAGCTTTTCTGATACCACCCCCATGGATCATCAGACATGTACTGCGTGACCAAAGGTTTTCGACCCTCGGCCCTTCAGTTTGTGGTGTACGATGGAATTCTCTCAGTTCAGCTTCTTGAGGTGTCTTCAAAGCTTTTCTGATACCACCCATGGATCATCAGACATGTACTGCATGACCTGCTTCACACTCAAGTAGTTCTGGAGTCCCCTGCAGATGAATAGAACAAAATATTGGTTCTGTGGATATGGTAAGTACATCGGATGTCCATTACAACAAGCATCCAACGAGGGGTAGGACTAATCCATCTTCTTCCAGAGGTTACTTGATTCAAAGACTGCCGTGTTTAGTTGTTCTGTTGAGAGAAAAGATTGCCATGTAATTTACTCACAGCAATCTTCTCCAGGGAACTTGAGGCCTTAATGCAGGTGTAGAACCATGATTATATGAGTATGAACCGAATTTTTATATTTGACAGTAAAGAATAGTTTAAAAAAGGACAAAACAAGGGGGGAAAAAAAAAGAAGGGGCAAAATTGTAGAGGAAAAAAAAACTGTTGGCAAGGATAACAGTTTCCAAAACAATAGAGGACGAAAGTCAAAAGACTTCTAAAAAATTGTGGCCTTTTCTGTTTTTTTTAACCCTTCAGAAGTGAGAGTTCACAACCAGTCGGGCCAATAGACTGCACTAGCTTCACATGGCTGTTCCCATACCATCATGTGGTCTTGGTTCCACTCAAATTTAGATTAAAAATTTGACACTTCATCCATCGATTTCTAATTGTTCAAAACAAGATTATAAGGAGGATGTTTTGCATTACCATTCCCCTAATCCATGGAGCTTGAGAGAAGGAAGGCTGTGAGCATTTGACCCAGACGATGCCAGCCTGAAAAGCCTGTGGAATATCAAAACCAACCACATTTTAGATGAGCTCCAGCTATTTGTAGTTTCTAAGTCTATTTGAGACCTATTCCATTTTTCTAAATGCACAAAAATAAGACTCACCTTTGTCACCCGCTCACACCTGTCCAGATCTCTCGATATCATAGCGGCACCTAGGCCATACCTGTGAAACCAGTAGTATCAGGAAAATTATACTCACATCATATCAGACGAGAAGACTTGAGATAACTCACTGGGTGTCATTTGCAAGTTCAATGGCTTCATCTTCAGTGCTAAATGTTTTTACACAGATAACAGGTCCAAAGACTTCCTCTCTCCAAATTTGCATGGATGTTGTTACATCAGTTATAATCGTTGGCTCAACAAAATATCCCTTCTTCAAATGCTGCCATTAATTAATGATGCAAGTGAATCATCCAAACAAATCCAAAAACAAAAGCAATTCTGACATTGACAAAAGAACTTTACCTGAGGACGAGCCCCACCACACAAGATGGTTGCACCTTCACTCTTGGCCATTGAGATGAACTTCATTACCTTCTCATGCTACATCATGTAAATGCTAGGGAGTCATTATCTTAAAGTAATTGAGGAACAATACATTCAAGCTCCATGAAACATAGATATTGAATCTGCGTCAATAGCAACATTTCCAGTCCCTAGGTTTTATAAAAGAATAGAAAGTTTTGCCTTCTCTCCAAAGTCCAAACCCTTCCAATGCCACTACGCAAGAAACTACATTCTTTTCTCAGTCACAGAAAGCCCCCCAAAGCAAAATGACTTTCAAAATACTCTTGCTTCAGGTGTAAGAATTTGGTGTCAGAAAAGCTTGTAAACATGTCTCATGCAGGATATTCTTTTTTTTTATTTTGGTCTCTAAATTATCCATAAAGAGACTATAAGTTAGAATTACTTCTTCATGACGACATGCATGGTGGGCTTCACGAAAGATAATTCTTCAGTAAAAATATGCGGCTGGAAATGCCAAAAGCATGGAGAAAGAAGCAAAGTAATGTAGCTCAAGACTGCTATAGTGCTGGGTAGCAAAGTATGTTTTTGCCATTGCAGAATATCCATCAAGATGAGAGACGAATAAAGAGTTATAGATTGCCCCAAGTTGAGCAATTTATACCAAACTAGAGGACGTAAAAATTCTGTTGGAATGAATATCTTGCATGGGGAAAAATCCTAACAGGATGAATCAAACATCCAAGAGTGGCAACCAACTGGGTTGGCCAAGGCCATGACTTCCATATCAAAGCTCATTGGTTCATACCACAAGAGGTGGACTAATAATGGAGGGAGTTGTTGGGCGAAGACTCAAACACCCTCGTAGCATAAAAATAAACATTCCATATTGACTAGTAGAAAGAAAAAAAAACCACTCTTTCCTAAGGGCGAAGGTGGAGGCAATACAGAGGTACACCAATGCCTTGGAAACACACACAAGTGGCTCAGTCTTAGACTGGCCCTACCTTTGTCTATCTGTATATGTTTGATTTAGTGTTTGCTTCACTGTTTCATGACTCTCATCAGTACTATTTTGCTTCTATGCGAAATCACTGTACACTCTATAGGGTTCTTACTTTGCCGTAACAAGATCCTCCCTTACCCCCTCTTGCATTCTCCTAGGAGCTTGACTCCCAGCGGGACCTATATTCTTCTTTCTGGACGAGTATAGGTCTGGATCTTCGACCACCAGTCGAGGACTCTGACCTGTCTCCCGGGCGGGACTGCTCGGTTATCGCACTATCCTGGTATGCCATCTGAACTTACTTAGGTCGCCTCATGCGGGAAATTTTCTTCCTCATGTCACATCCACTGAGGCCCCGCACCATTCCCAGGATAACGTGTATGGGCTAATTAACTAATCTTTCACAGTTTATATGATATCAGCATTTATATATTTCTGGTTCCTACAATTTTCCAAGAAAAAAAGATAGCAGAATTCCAAATCAGTCCTACCTGTCCTGCACTAACAACAGGGCCAAGCCTACAACCTTCTTCCATAGGGTCCGAAATTTTAATGTTCTTGCACCATTTCACAAACCTGTCCAAAAATTCTGTTGCGATGCTTTCCTGAAATAGTTTAACAAGATGTAAATCTGGTAATACCGGATCAATACTTGTATTAAGAGATTAGAAGCAGAAAAATTAATATCAACCGATTTAAAATGTTTTTTTTTTCTAAACTTACCCTCCTTGCAATGAAAAAAGAAGTGTCCTTGTGCTATTGCATAAAGCATTTTTCTCCCCTGACATACTCTTTAACTACAATATCATTTTAGAATACAACAAGTATCCATGCAAAATACTATAACAAAATCACCAACACCTCTATAATTAATCCACAATGTGATAGTGAACAATCCGAGCGAAAACAGATGAAAGATTAGCATCCTCACAGCAGGAAGCTGCCCTGGAAGTACAGTTCTTGCTGATAAATAAATGTAAGGCATGTCATGTATCTAAAACATGTACTTACATGCACTAGAAGCCGAGAGGTCGCACTGCAGATCTGATCATTTGTCAAAAAGACGCCAAAAAGAGTCCATTCAGCAGCTGTTTAAACGACATCACAACAGTGAAAATAATGATATCTACCAACACAAGAACTCCTCTTTTCCTATGGTGCAGGTTTCAGTCACTAGCATTTAGTTTTTTATATGATCTGTTTTCGTTGAACAAGGACAATACTCATTTTACTTTGAATCATTTAATGAATTTATAATGCTAACGATCTAGGATAAAATGAGTGCCTCAAAACATGGCAGGCACTAACCCTTATCGAGGTCGACATCGTCAAAGACAAGAATGGGGCTTTTCCCACCAAGTTCAAGTGTGACCGGCAGGCAAGAAAACAAGATTACTAAAACAATGTGAAAATCATGGAATAAAAGCATTTAGTTGATAATGAGCAAGATAACAGGATGATGTGAAGGGTGAACTGTACCTTGACAATTTGGGCTGCAGCAGTCATGATCTTGCTTCCAGTTGCTGTACTTCCAGTGAATGCAATCTACCGTTAAACAATAATTTCACTGGTTAGAGAGGAATCCATAGCACTTGTACACATATCAATGTTTAACCAGAAAATTGCAGCGTCAATAATTTTCCTCTGTCCAACAAAGAGTACGCGACTGTCCTACAATGCGTCCTTTGAAAAGTCAAAGCCTTGGATGCTTTCGAATTCCCACCTTGAACTAACTAAATAAGGCAGTTGTCAAGTAACATTTGGGGGTAATCTAAGAAAAGCAGGTTGAAAGTGTAAATTGCTAACACACATAAGGGTGTCTCCTTATGGATTGCTGATTGTTCAAAGAAACCATTTGTTTGAGGACGGAGGAACTTATCTCAGTTGCATATCAATTTCCAATCATGGACGTAAGAACCGAACCTTGTCAACATGAGGATGAGATACAAGAGGGGCACCAGCTTCTGGGCCTAATCCAGTCAGAATATTAAGGACACCAGGAGGAAGGCCCACCTCTTTACACACTTCTGCCAACTCCAAGCCCTCAAGCAGGTATTGGATTGAATGTACGGTAAAAAAGCATATCCCAAAATAATCCATGTAAAATACAAAGAAAGTAAATATTAAAAAAATAAGGACATACACTGATGCCAACTCAGATGGCTTGAGGATTGCAGCACACCCAGCAGCCAGGGCAGGAGCAACTTTCCAAGCAGCCATCAGTAGAGGGTAATTCCTTCAGTAAAGACGGCAAGCAATAATTTAGATATTTAGTCTCTGAAATCCTTGTTCACGGTATATTGGTAACCAAAGGAGAAATCGATACAAATACCATCCCTTGCGCACAATCAAAGCAATCCATGAAGACAAGCCATATCAACTACCAAACACTCATCATCCGAGGAATATATATTTGATAAACATAATGCATAAGCTTGCCATCATAGCCAACATTTAAATTGTGAAAACATGTTAAACGTTGTTGGTAGCACCTATGGTCCCCTAAACATTCACATGCAAAATAAGCTCATTTTCTACATTTTTGTATTAAAATTAATCATATTGATCAAGGAGGGAGAAAAGCAAGAATATCATGGCTAATAGATGTCAAAACAAAGGCAACCTGATGTGGCCGTCATATTAATATGATGCTGCGTTAGCACAAAGAAATTGGAGGAGGACGTAAATTATTATCATCTTCTATTTCATCTAACTCAAGGATCGCAACAAGCTGCAGAGCAGGAAGCCAGCAACTACAAAATGCAGTCTTAAGCATCAAAACGGAAAAAGCTGGAAACCACGGATAGGAAAGCAAAGATTGTAAGGTAAAGTAATTCACCAAGAAAATTGGATTATTACAACAAAGAATGAAAAAAGAAAGATGGAGAGCAATTGCTCACAAACAATCATCTTGCCTAAAATTGGCATATGCACTCATCAAATAGAGAGAAAAAACTAGAGAAGAATATGAACATATGATCAGCGAAAGAAGCAACAACTACCATGGGGTGATTAGGCCAACAACACCAATCGGTTCCTTTAGAACATGACACTTGAATGACTCCATAGGAACAGGAACAGGAGTTTTTTGCTTTGCATCCAAGCCTTCAGCAAGGTCTGCATAGTACTCAAAACATAGAGCAACAGCATTCTGCATGCACGGAGAAGCATGTATGTCATTTGTGCATCCTAGCGAAGAAAATAACTTCTTTGCTGTTAATGGGCATACTATATCCCCTGCAGCTTCATCCAGGGGCTTTCCACAGTCAATTGCTTCAAGTTTTGCAAGTTCAGATTTTCTGAGTGTTATCTGCATACAAGTAGACAAAGTAAATTCTCAGGGCATGCAATATGAATTCAATCAAAATTTCTAAGATGTAAACAAATCATCATTGGACTTACATACGGAAGCTCTAGGACCCATTGCGCTTTGATGTATTTGAATACTAGTTAATGGTTTTACACAATAGTGCAATGTTCTAAAAATCGCTAGGCGCTTTGGGTGGAAGAGGAGCGCCTAGGCGGAGATTAGGCGTTGACTAGTCAGCCGCCTAATCTAGGCATTGGACCCCCTCCTACCGCCTAGGCGGGGACTACTCGACCAGCTTTTAGAACACTGTAAGAGTGTTTAATGAAAAATCATCCCTTCCTCTAGAACAAGCTAATTAATGTAAACAAACTATAATATGAACTTCCTTCACATACAAAAGAATCATGAAGTGTGTTACGGGAAGTCAATAAAACAATCATCGTTTGCAGTTCCACTTTCTAAGTGACCATACCACTACCACCAATGGCTCAGATATGGTACAAAATAAACCCTAACACTGTGTTTATAATGCATTCCAAAGGATCTATATAGCCTGTATAGAGGTTTTTTTCATGTAAGCAACAAAAGTCATTGGCTCAGAAATGCCAAATTAACTTATTCTTTCTTGGAAGTAATGTTTCTGCTCTATATTATTTGATGACCACAAGTCATGTGACAATCTATATTGTATGCCAGAGTCGGCGTCAATAATCTCCAAGCTCATTATGAACAATGCGGATAATCAAGCTGTATTTAGGGTTGATAAACAAAGCGAACGAGTCGAGCAATCAATTGTTCAAACTTTGTTTGGAATCTTAGCAAACTTCAAAATATGTTCAATTTTGGACTGTTTATCAAGCAAATTGATCTAAAACAATTTAATCTAGCCAATCACGAGTTGATCTTGAGTAGCTTGGTATTTTCACACATCACAAGTTGAATGAGTCGAATAGTAGCTTGTTCAAGCTTTGATTTGAAAACTTAATGAGCTTCAAAAAATGTTCAAGATTTGTTTAGGTAACAAACAAATCTCAAACGAGTTTTTAATGAGTTCAACACAAACTCAAACCTGAGTAGCTTGGTTTGTGTATCAGCCCTTTTTGTGTGGTGTGCCCTTGGATTTTCAAGGTCCCTTGTGCCTTGAAGGCTAAATTTAACTACTCGAACATCACCTAACTCAGTCAAAAGGCATGCAGACGCACTCCAACCCTTTAAAAACAGGTGACACATAAAAAACAATCTGAATTCCCAAGTTCTTTTCTTATTGTTTGATAAATAAGCATGAAAAGACATACGTATTTGATTTACCCTTCGTATTTTGATGAAAAACAAACTTTGATTCTAATTCATATGATTAGAACTCTATGTTGCTTTATAATGCTGCAGCCTGGATGGGGGTACCAATTAGGGCTGCTAAAAAAAACCGGTGAACGTAAATCCGGTCCGGACCGAATAGATCCGCACGTTTTGGATTTTAACCGTGGATTAATGGTCCGGACACGGATTCAAAAAATAAAAAACCGTGACTCGCAATCCGGACACGGATTTTGATTTTGAAACCGTGGATTAACTGATCCAGATCGTGAGATTTTTATTATATGTAATTTTTAAAAAAATTAAATATATATGTATAGATAAAAAAATTTAATGTCTCTAATTACATTGGCGGCGAGATTTTATGCTTTACGGAAAACAATTTAAATTCAAAACTTGATTAACTCCTATTTTATTAGAGTCAACTAATGAAGGGCAAACTTGAAAAATTACAAATTTTGGGTAACAATGTGTCTTGTACATAAAATTTGGAAATTTGTAAGTAGGCCAAACTTTTTGGGACGGAGGGAGTAGAATAAGTTGAAAATCCGTGGACAAATCCGGAACCGATCCGTGACTCGTGGATTGGATTGGAACTGAACCGTGAGACTTTTGGATCGGACACGGATTTTATTTTCAAAAAACCGTGAGTCCGTGACTCGCGGATTAGGATTGGATTCATGGCAATCCAGACCGTGAGCACCCCTAGTACCAATAGGTACTCCATTTCAATACTTCAGCAAACAGAAGTAACAGAACGAAAAGCCCACTTCGATTAATGCAGGCATCAAACTTGACAAGCAATCTGACAGTATATACAAAGCATAACCCCCCACCCCAAAAGGAAAGAGTTTTTCAACTTCCAATCCAGACTAAGAATGATATATAATACTTCCAAAATGTGTACCTTGGCAGCAATAGCACGTAAATACTTTGCCCGATAAGCCCCAGATGCTGATGCCCAATCTCTGCCCTTACTTCGAGCAAGGGCTCTCCGGGCAGCATCCACCGCAATCTCAACATCTGCTGCCGTAGCAGCCGGAATATCCCCTGATTACAAAGTTCAAAATACCACAATCAAAACACTGCAAAAATTAGCCTCGAAGCACTAGAAGTTCGACCTATTTCTTTACAGTTACTATGATTCGGAAATGGTCTTATCTACTTAATACTATTTTCCTCAGTTTTCTCATCAACCCAACGAAGAAGCCTGGATGAATAAACCACAAATTTTCCAGCAAAGCTAATTACTAGCCAAATAAAGTAAAGATCCGACTGAAAGTGAGAAAAACGACAGCAACGTAACTTTGATTTCGAATGATAAACTAATCAAACAAAGTACACGTCTTTATATGTATATAAATATATTTGGAGAGAGAGAGAGAGAGAGACCTATGATCTGCTCAGTGGAGGGATTGATGACGGGGATGCGATTCTTTTTGACAGGCTCTCTCCATTCACCGTCTATGAACAGCTGACGAAATGGTATCTCGATCGCCATTCTTTCTTTCTTTCTTTCTCGCCTGTATGTGACTGTGCAAAGCCGATGATTTTGAACTGCAAAGGCGATGATTGATCGAGTTTTTTTATACCCAGTACTACTGTTTGAGTGTTGATTCATTTGCCACTCGCGTCTCTTTCACCCACTCCCACGGATTTGGGACCCCTTTTTCTGAGACTCTCAAATCGCTTGGCCTTTTCCAGCTTGTGTTATAGTATTCTTTTTTCTTCCAAACAGATACTGTCTGATGGCGTTTCCAATTTATCAGTGCATCTTGAATTCAAGATGCAAACGAGTTATGGAAAGAAAGAGAGAATCGATTTACTTTGTTATACAAATTCTCACATGTACATGTGTATATAAATATAGATGTAATCAGAGAGAGTCAGAGAGACATAATGGAACCCAAAGGGCTCGTATTTCTATCCTGCTGCTAACTTGTGCAATGGAGGAGGGAGATGCAAGGGCTTGGATAGTTGCATTTCAGGTCTTCCATGGACATAAAAGGCTGGTTTGAATGCGGGATTTTGTAATTGATTTGATGGTTTCCCTCCAAACTCCAAAGGGACTTGATATACATTTCGGCAAAACCCAAATTACAAAAAGACTAGTAGTAGTGATATTTTGTCTAATTCGTGTGGTTCTATGGTACTTTTTTTTTTTGAAAGGAGCATATTCATTGATAGAACTAACGATCATTACAAATCATTTTCGCAAGGCCGGTCGGAATACAACCCGTTTGATTCAAAAGAGATTTACGTAAACAACTAGAAGCTATCCAGTGGGCCGCTCTATTACAATCTCTATTGCACCAAACAAAATTCCAATTTTTGTTCGAAGCCCAAGCTTTAATGTCTTCGACCAGTGCTCTAATCTCCCAAGGACTTTGAGGAGTTGAGCCCCTAAAGCAAGATATGAGTTCAAGGCAGTCAGACTCGAAAATCACAGAGTGCAGATTCATTTGTTGAGCAATGGCACAAGCAATTCTCAGTGCCCAAGCCTCAATGAGGATAGCTGATGAAACGCGCACTCGACCACCTCGCCAATATAGAGCAGATCCACTATTGTCTCTGGCAATAACACCAAAGGCAGCCAAGCTGCTAGAAGATTTGAATGCTCCATCAATGTTAAACTTAGTTACTGAAACCGGGGGGGACACCCACCTATTACCTCTCTCTGGCTTTATGTTATCCTCCTTAACCCCAACAAACATAGCAGAAAGATAGTCCAGATTAGCACGAGAAGCACCAGCAATGACCATACTGGGGTTCGGTTTATTACCATTAAAGACCCACTCGTTTCGAGCTCCTCCAAATAGCCCAGCACAGCTGGAAAACTTCTCCAACCTCCTCTTTAGTAGCTAAGGCCGCCAATTCACCACAAAGTAGGCTTTCCATCCACTGGTCCGCAGTAACAATAGGTTGCTTTAAAATCAAGAACGATTTACCACTCCCAAACCAAACTGCTCTCGTCCAAGGACATTGGAACAAGATGTGCTCAATGGACTCAACCTCATTATCACAAATTGGGCATATGGGTGATTGAGCACATTTTCTACGAAAAAGATTTTCTTTACATGCTACCCAATTCTTAACAACTTTCCACATGAAAAGACGTACCTTAGGCACTGTAGGGGTAGTCCAGAGCTTATCCCACATTGCCTTCGAGAGAATATGAGATACTTGGGACTTTCAATTGTTGGTGAGGATTTGATTCTCTCTTGAGGAGGAAATTAACAAGTTGTTATTAGACATTGAGGTAGGGAAATTGAATGTGGGTTGACAGATGGAAGAATTAATTTGGGTGGGTTTTTTATTTGGGGGATTTGGGTTGGTATATAACTGTTTGTGGGAGAGGGAGGGAGAGAGTGAGAGGAAATTAGCCCCAAATGTTCCTACTAACTCAGCTACTTAGCAGAACCGTTAGTCCACATCAGCGAAATCCGTTACCAATTTGACGGATTTTGATAGAGGAGGTTAATTGAATATAACGGCTTTATAGTTTAGGAGTCTAATTAAAGTCTAACAAAGTTTGAGTGTCTATTGGATATTGAAGTCAAAGTTTATGGAGTTTTTAAAAATTGTCTCCCTCGTTTCATGCATAAACCCCAAACCCAATTTCCAACCTTAAGTCTCTGTCTGTCTATTACCTTAAGGCATGCACTCACCGAAATTTCCTTTAATCACGGTGTCAGATTTGCTCTCAGAATCTAAAAAATCCCAAATGCCATTTTGTTAATCCAAAAGACCACTTTTACATTTGACACTTGATGTCAATTTTGAAGCAAATTGGTTGTTTTCAAATCGATGAAAGATTGGACTTTCCTTTGAAGGTAATATTGGAGAGGGCTATGATGTCAATTTTGAAAATTGAAGTTTCACATAAGATTCTTTACATAGTACCCTTCCGTGTAACAGAAACAGAATTCTTGGCAAACGAGCATATCCTTTAAAAATAAAAAAACAACCACATTCTTTCCTCCCTCACCAGTGTGTTTTATCTCCCCATCCTTGTTTTTCTTCTTGTTTTGCGTGTTTTCGGATTTTGGTAGCCTGGCTCCTGTAGCAGTTTGCTCTGTGGTGTAGATTCGGCGTTCTTGGTTTAGTTCGACGAGATGAAGGCGACAGGTGATGGTCCGGCAGGTGTTGGTTGGCGGTGGTTAAGTAAGGAGGAGGCTGAGAAAGGAGTTTTTTCGTTTCGCTTTGGCTTTGTTGGGTGTCTTCTCTCGGCTGATTTTCCTCAGTCCGGTGTTGTTACCGGTTTGGTTTTCCCATATCTGGTGGGTGATGGTGGTGGCCTGGTGCCTGGTGGGTAATAATTCTCTTAGTTTGTTTGGTTTAATTTGTGTTTTGGCCTTGGAATTGGTACGGTGCTCACCGTGGTTAAGTGGGTTTTTCATCTCCCCCACTCTGGCAGGACCTAGCTTGGGCAAAGTAGTCAGACATCTGTCACCACCCGTCGGGACTATGACATGAGACAATATAAAGATCAACATCAACTCGCAGCGAAAACAAACAAAATATATTATTTCACCAAATCACACCATCTTATACAAACTGGGTGTTTACAACTCCTTGACAACTTTACAAATAAAAAATACTTAAGTGTATTATACTCAATCACACCAAACCTGCAAACTGATATTTACCAAGTATCAACTAACTGACAAAATTTACAGGAGCAGCTTCTATGAACACTTGACTGGCATTGTAGTGGACCGACATCTAGCTCAAACAGAAATTTGCAACCAAAAAGGTTATAGAAGAATTTACATTAGTAATATAATAAAAAGAAATACTTAAACACTTTAGATAGATCAAGGTTTAAACATCAAGCCACGCTAATTTTTATAAAACAATAAAACACCCACCGAGGAGGATATCTCCTATATTTCAATAAACTTCCTCAGCTCAAAAATTTATTTCAATTGCATATCCCGAAAGGATTGTAAATAATCACATTTTCATGCACACTCTAAAATAATAACATATTGGTTTACCAAATGTGCCAACGAGTCGTCTACTGCATGACCAGAAGTTAATACGGTACTATTACCTCATTCACAGGCTGACATTTAGTGGCGGTGACGAGGACCATTCTTTATCACCAATGATAGATGCTAGCAAGTTACTTACTGACAAATGCCCACCATGTTTGCCAACTCACCAAAAGCAAGCAACAACCAAGCTTGCTCAACAACCGAATGCAAGTAACAATCAACCTTGCAAACTAGCACATTGGCACAAGAGGCATAAAAATTCCCTTTTAGCTCATCAAATATCATTTGATCCATCTAAGCAATGAATATCTCCAAAATATTCTCAAAGCATAAGAAGAGTTTTCAAACAGTAATAATCAAACAACAATTGCACAATTTGAAAAGTTACATTTTAATTTATTATTGAAGCTGTACCTTCTCACCTTACAAAAAGACCGACTCCACTATTGACTCTAGTCCTTACACGCCGGAGATGTTACCGTAACAGTCTTTATACTATCCTTGCCTAAAATACGATTTTTGTTATGCCCATGAGATTCACATTCAAAGTCTATTCACATTCATATTAAAATTTCAAAATTTTTTGAGCTTGGTTATTATTTTTCAACAGACGGCAAACAGACCGAGAGCTCGCAGTAAATTCGCAAAAACAAATTTTTCACCAACTTCAAACTGAAATCTGTTATATCTAGAAATAGTAGGGTATGTGGCTTATATATTTTGAAAGCTTTGTGTGTCTAGTTTCTAAGAAATCAAACGGAACACAATTTCAAGTTTTCTAGGCTAACATTTAGCCGTTCCCGTAAGGTGAGAGTGAGACGGTTCTGTCTGCAAACGTTATTACTAACAGCAGATTGGTAAAACAATTTTAGTAATTTCTATAGTTCGAGGAAAGTTCTGAAATTTTAACAAAAGCTATATTACAACTAAAGGTATCTACAGTTAAAATATCATACAATTACAAGTACACTAACCATTTTAAGAAATTCGTCGAAGGTACGAGTCACTTTGGGTTCGGAAGTTTGCTCTTGGGATAGAAATTATGTGGTGGAAGGGGATGCTCAAACGGTGATCAAGATGCTTCTAGGCCAATCAAATGTCAAGGCATGCTTGGATGTTATCATCAAAGATACGCTATTGTTAGCTAATAATTTTCTTTCTTGTTCTTTCAATTTTGCTCCTCGTTCTTGCAATAGGGTGGCTAATGCAACAACCAAGTTTACCCTATTTTTGGACAACCTTTTAGTCTGGCAGGAGAATGTTCCGAACTGGATTTGTAGGGAAGTGTCTCTCAATTGTTCTTTTGTGACGTAAATTTGAATAAAATTTTCTTACCGATTGAGAAAAATAAAATAAATAAAAAAATAACTGCCACTTTTTCCTAATCAATATTATTACCAATTTACTAGTCAAGGTCAATCTTGCAAAGCATATCTATACTTATAATAAAATGTTTTCATAACATGAGACTTAAAGAGGGAAGAATTATACGAAATTAGATGCAGAATCATAATCCTTAACCTTTAATTAGATTCTCCTCTCTGGTGATTTATATATATTTTTTCCCTGTAATGAACACTAAATGACATGTGAGAGAAAATCATACTGTATATGAAATGCACTATCAGATGAGATGCACGTGCATGTTAAAAACGGGTGTTACAAGCAAAGTTGCGAAGCACAAGGAAATGTTGCATGCAGGCCTCAAACTTGCAACCTCCTAAGTATAAACCCTGTGGAAGTGAGCTGTTTATCGCCAGGCTACCCACAGTCAAAAATTAGGAGGCCAAGAAGCCAAATTTAAAAGAATTCAAAAAAGACTACTACCACCAACTGCCAGATTTCCAAACCAATTGACAGATTTCAAAAGGGACCTAGAAGAATTATCAGCAACTTAAGTTTTATAGAAGACAAGAAGAAGAAAAGAAAATTGGCCAACATAATTCATACTTTGATATATTATTAAGCCTTGCAGTTCAGGGTTGCAGCAATAATACAACACCTTCAATCCCAGCTCCATAAACCAGTTTAAGAGGTGACGGGTACCATACCTGCACTTCCATTTAATGTTTTAAAAAAAAAAAAAAAAAAAAACCAGTTTAAAAGGCCATAGTCTTATTCCAGGAAAAAACATAATGCAATGTCTGATTATCTGAGACTAGCTTTATTGTTCCACCCAGATCCAAGACCGCGACAAACAGTGGAATCAAACTACCCTCGCTAATTTACATGATATAACTCGATGTTTATTTATTGTTGATTGAGTTCCTAAAGCCGTTCAAAGGCTTTCGACTCTTGGCCCTTCAGTTAATGTTTGTACAATGGAACTCTCTCAGTTCAGCTTCTTGAGGTGTCTTCAAAGCTTTGCAGGAGTTGGATACCACCCCCACGGATCATCAGAGATGTACTGCGTGACCTGCTTCACACTCAAGTAGTTCTCAAGTCCCCTGCAGATGAATAGAACAAAACATTGGTTCTGTGGATATGGTAAATCCATCGGATGCCAATTACAACAAGCATCCAACGAGGTAGGACATAACTATCCTCTTCAAGAGGTTACTTGATTCAAAGACCATCCCGTGTATAGTTTGTTCTATCGAGAAAAAAGATTGCCATGTAATTTACTCACAGCAACCTTCTCCAGGGAACTTGAGAGGCCTTAATGCAGGTGCAGAGCCATGATTATAAAAGTATGAACCAAATTTTTATATTTGACAGTAAAGAATAGTTTCAAGAAGGGCAAAACAAGGGAAAGAGCGGGCAAAATTGTAGGGGGGAAAAAACTGTAGGTAAGGATAATAGTTTCCAAAACAATAGAGGACGAAAGTCAAAGATTTTTAAAAAAATGTGGCCTCTTTTTTTTTTTTTTTTTTTTTTTTTTTTTTAAACCCTTCAAAACTGAAAGTTTACAACCCAGTAGGTTCAATTGACTGCACTAGCCTCAACATGGCTCTTCCCATACCATCATGTGCTCCTGGTTCCACTCAAATTTAGATTGAAAATTTGACATTTCATCCATCATTTCCTAATTGTTCGAAACAAAATTATAAGGAGGATGTTCTGCGTTACCATTCCCCTAATTCACGCCCAAAACCACTGCGCTTATTGCCCCCCCATGGAGCTTGAGAGAAGCAAGGCTGTGAGCAGTTGACCCAGACGATGCCAGCCTGAAGAGCCTGTGGAATATCAAAACCAATCACATTTTAGATGAGCTCCAACTATTTGTAGTTTCTAAGTCAATTTGAGGCCGATTCCAATTTTTTTTAAAGCACAAAAATAAGACTCACCTTCGTCACCCGCTCACACCTGTCAAGATCTTTCGATATCACAGCAGCACCTAGGCCATACCTGTGAAACCAGAAGTATCAGGAAAAATTATACTCATATCATATCAGATGAGAAAACTCGAGATAACTCACTGGGTGTCATTTGCAAGTTCAATGGCTTCATCTTCAGTGCTAAATGTTTTTACACAGAGAACAGGTCCAAAGACTTCCTCTCTCCAAATTTGCATGGAGGTTGTTACATCAGTTATAATCGTTGGCTCAATAAAATATCCCTTCTTCAAATGCTGCCATAATTAATGATGCAAGTGAATCATCCAAACATATCGGAAAACAAAAGCAATTCAGACCTTGACAAAAGAACTTTACCTGAGGACGAGCACCACCACACAAGATGGTTGCACCTTCACTCTTGGCCGTTGAGATGAACTTCATTACCTTCTCATGCTACACCATGTAAATGCTAGGGAGTTATTATCTTAATGTAATTGAGGAACAAAACATTCAAACTAAATGAAACAAAGACAAGTCAATCTGCGTCAAAACATTGTCAGTTCTATGAATCTGCAGCTGGTAGCACTGATTGAGTTGCAACATCATGCATGCCACATTCCAATAGCATCTTTCGTGGAATTGTCTATACCCAGTCCTAGGTTAATAATAGAATAGGAAGTTTTACCTTCTCTCCAAAGTCCAAACCCTTCCAATGCCACTATGGCACTATGCAAGAAACTACATTCTTTACTCAGTCACACAACGCCCCCCTAAAGCGAAATGACTTTCAAGATACTCTTGTTTCAGGTGTAAGAATTTGGTGCCAGAAAAGCTTTTAAACATGTCTCGTGTAGAATATCATTATTATTATTTTTTGTCTCAAAATTATCCATAGACTATAAGTTAGAAGTACTTGTTCATGACAACGATGCATTGTGGGGTTCACAAAAGGTAATTTTTCAGTAAAAAAATGCGGCTGGAAATGCCAAAAGGATGGAGAAAGAATATGTAGCAAAGTTTGTTTTTACTATTGCAGAATATCCATCAAGATGAGAGACAAATAAATAGTTATAGAATGCCCCAAATTGAGCAATTTATACCAAACTAGAGAAGGACGTAAAAATTCTGTTGGAATGAATATCTTGCATGGGGAAAAATCCTGACAAGATGAATCAATCCAAGAGTGGCAACCAACTGGGTTAGCCAAGGCCATGACTTCCATATGGAAGGTCATCGGTTCATACCACAAGAGGTGGACTAATAATTGAAGGGGTAGTTCGGCGAAGACCCAAACACCTCGTCAGCATAAAAATAAACATCCATATTCACTAAAAGCAATCACTCCGAGTTCCCAAGGCAGAAGGTGGTGACAGTACAGGGGTGCACCAATGCCTTAGAAAACACACACAAATGAGCTCAGTCTTAGACTGACCATACCGTGGTCTATCTATAGATGTTTTATTTAGTGTGTTTCTAGGTCTCATGACTCTCATCACTGTCCTATTTTCCTTCTATGTGAAATCACCACACACTTCATTGGGCTCTTACTGGATTTGTAATAAGAAGATCCTCTCTTGCAGTCTCCTAGGAGCTTGACTCCCAGTGGGACCTATATTCTTCTTTCTGGATGAGTATAGGCCCGGATTTTAGACCACCAGTCGAGGACTCTGACCTGCCTGCTGGACGGGACTGCTCGGTTATCGCCCTATCGCCTCATGCGGGAAATTTCTTCCTCGCATCACATCCACTGAGAGGCCCCACACCATTCCCAGGATAATGTGTCTGGGCTAATTAACTAATCTTTCACAGTTTGTATGATATCAGCGTTTTTATATTTCTGTTTCCTACCATTTTCCAAGCAAAAGATAGCAAAATGTCAAATCAGTCTTTTTACCTGTCCTGCACTAACAACAGGGCCAAGCCTGCAACCTTCTTCCATAGGGTCCGAAATTTTAATGTTCTTGCACCATTTCACAAGCCTGTCCAAAAATTCTGTTGCGATGCTTTCCTGAAATAGTTTAACGAGATGTAAATCTGGTAATACCGGATCAAAACTTATATTAAGAGATTAGAAGCAGAAACATTAACATCACCCGATTTAATTTTTTTTTTTAAACTTACCCTCCTAACCATGAAAAACAGAAGTGTCCTTGTGCTATTGCATAAAGCATGTTCTCCCCCAACATACACTTTAACTACAATATCATTTCAGAATACAACAAGTATCCATGCCAAATCCTACATCAAAATCACCAACACCTCAAGAATTCATCCACAATGAGCTAGTAAACAATCCAAGTGAAGGCAGATGAAAGACTAGCATCCTCAGAGCAGGACGCTGCCCCAGAAGTACACTTCTTGCGGATAAATAATTGTAAGGCATGTCATGCATTTAAAACACGTACGTACATGCACTAGAAGCCGAGAGGTTGCACTGCAGATCTGACCATTTGTCCAAAAGACGCCAAAAAGAGTCCATTCAGCAGCTGTTTCAATGACATCACAACAGTGAAAATACTGATATCTATCGTCACAAGGAGATCTCCTCTTTTCCTATGGTACAGGTTTCACTCATTAGCATTTAGTTTTTTTGTATGATTTGTTTTCATCGAACAAGGACAATACTAGTTTTACTTTGAATCATTGCATTAATTTATAATGCTAAATTGCTAACAATCTAGGATGAAATGAGTGCCTCAAAACATAATAGGCACTAACCCTTATCGAGGTCGACATCCTCAAAGACAAGAATGGGGCTTTTCCCACCAAGTTCAAGCGTGACTGGCTGCAAAGAAAACAAGATTACTAATACAATGTGAAAATCATGGAATAAAAGCATTTAGTTGATAATTAGCATGATAACAGGATGATGTGAACTGTGAACTGTGGACTGTACCTTCACAATTTGGGCTGCAGCAGTCATGATCTTGCTTCCAGTTGCTGTACTTCCAGTGAAGGCAATCTACCATTAAACAATAATTTCATGGTTGGAGAGGAATCCATAGCAATTGGACAAAGATATCAACGTTTAACCAGAAAATTGCAGCATCAATAATTTTCCTCTGTCCAACAAAGAGTACGCGACTATCCTACAACACGTCCTTTGAAAAGTAAAACCCTTGGATGCTTTCAAATTCCCACTTTGAACTAACTAAATAAGGCAGTTTTCAAGTATCATTTCGAGGTAATCTAAGAAGAGCAAGTTGAAAGTGTAAATTGCCAACACAAATAGGGGTGTCTCCTTATGGATTGCTTATTCAAAGAAACCAAATGTTTGTGGACAGAGGAACTTATTTCAGTTGCATATCAATTTCAAATCCTGGACATAAGGACAGAACCTTGTCAACATGAGGATGAGATGCCAGAGGAGCACCAGCTTCTGGGCCTAATCCAGTCAGAATATTAAGGACACCAGGAGGAAGTCCCACCTCTTTACACACTTCTGCTAACTCCAAGCAGGTACTGGATTGAATGCACGGTAAAAAGCATATCCCAAAATAATCCATATAAAATACAAGCAAAGTAAATACTTAAAAAAGGAGGACATACACTGATGCCAACTCAGATGGCTTGAGGATTGCAGCACACCCAGCAGCCAGGGCAGGAGCAACTTTCCAAGTAGCCATAAGTAGAGGGTAATTCCTTCAGTAAAGATGGCAAGGAATAATTTAGCTATTTAGTCTCCGAAATCCTTGTTCATGGTACATTGGTAACCAAAGGAGAAATCAATACAAATACCATCCCTTGTGCACCATCAAAGCAATCCACGAAGACAATGAGAAACATAATGCATAAGCTTACTATCATAGCCAACATTTAAATTGTGAAAAGATGCTAAAGTTTTTGCTAGCACCTATGGTCCCCTAAGCATTCACATGCAACATTCAGACATATCCTCATTTTCTACATCTTTGTATTAAAATTAATCGTATTGATCGAGGGAAAAAAGCAAGAATATCATGGATAATAGATGTCAAAACAAAGGCAACCTGATGTGGCCGTCATATTGATATGATGCTGCGTTAGCACAAAGAAATTGGAGAAGGACGTAAATTATTATCATCTTCTATTTCGTCTAACTCAAGGATCACAACAAGCTGCAGGAAGCTAGCAACTACAAAATGCAGTCTTAAGCATCAAAACAGAAAAAGCTGGAAACCATGGATAGGAAAGCAAAGATTGTAAGGTAAGTAATCCACAAAGAATTTGAATTATTACAACAAAGAAAGAATGAGAGCAATTGCTCACAACCATTCATAAAGCCTAAAATTGGCATATGCACTTATCCTATAGGGAGAAAAAACTAGAGAAGAATATGAACCACATATGATCAGTGAAAGAAGCAACAACTACCATGGAGTGATTAGGCCAACAACACCAATCGGTTCCTTTAGAACATGACACTTGAACGTCTCCATTGGAAGAGAAACAGGAGCTTTTTGCTTTGCATCTAAGCCTTCAGCAAGGTCTGCGTAGTACTCAAAACATCCAGCAACATCATCCTGCATGCATGGAGAAGCATGTATGTCATTAGTGCATCCTAGCAAAGAAAATAAATTCTATGTTGTTAGTGGGCATACTATATCCCATGCAGCTTCATCCAGGGGTTTTCCACAGTCCATTGCTTCAAGTTTTGCAAGTTCAGATTTTCTGAGTGTTACCTGCATACAAGTAGATAGAGTAAATTCTCAGGGCATGCAACATGAATTCAATCACAATTTCAGAAGCCCTAAGATGTAAACGAAGCGAACGAGTCAAGCAATGGATTGTTCAAACATGGTTTGAAATCTTAGCGAACTTCAGAAATATGTTCAAGTTTGGACTGTTAACAAGCAAATTGATCTAAAACAATTTAATCGAGCCAATCACGAGTTGATCTCAGGTAGCTCTGTATTTTAACACATCACAAGTTGAATGAGTTGAATAGTAGCTTGTTCAAGCTTGATTTGAAAACTTCACGAGCTTCAAAAAATGTTCAAGATTTGTTTAGGTAACAAACAAATCTCAAACGAGTTTTTAATGAGTTCAACAGAAACTCAAACCCAAGTAGCTTGGTTTGTGTATCAGTCCTTGCTGTGGTATGCCACTGGCTGTTCATGGTCCCTTGTGCCTCGAAGGCTAAGTTAAACTACTCGAACATCACCTCTCTCAGTCAAAAGGCACGCAAAAGCACTCCTACCCTAAAGTTGTGCTTCTTCATAATGCTGCATGGGGCATGGGGGTACTAGTGGGTACTAAACCATTTCAATACTTCAGCAAACAGAAGTTACAGAACGAGAAGCCCAGTATAACACACAAAAAAAAGAAAGGGAAGAGTATAATACTTCCCAAAAATGTACCTTGGCAGCAATAGCACGTAAATACTTTGCCCGATGTGCCCCAGATGCCGATGCCCAATCTCTGCCCTTATTTCGAGCAAGGGCTCTCCGGGCAGCATCCACCGCAATCTCAACATCTTCTGCCGTAGCAGCCGGAATATCCCCTGATTACAAAGTTCAATATATTACATTCAAAACACTGCAAAAATGATTCCACACTCAAAACACGCAAATTATCAGTAGCCAAAGGCCTCAGGGAACATAAAATTCGTTCTACTTATGCCCAAAAACATTAGAAGTTCGACCTATTTCTTTACAGTTACTGTAAGATTAATACTATAAGATTCGGAAATGCTCTTATCCACTTATTTTCCTCAGTTTTCTCATCAACCCAACGAAGCCAGGATGAATGTACCACATATTTTCCAGCAAAGCTAATTACTAGCCAAATAAAGCAAAGATCCGACTAAAAGTGAGAAAAACGACATCATCGTAACTTTGATCTTCGAATGATAAACGAATCAAACAAATACACGTCTGTGTATGCATATACATATATTTGGGGAGAGAGAGAGAGTCAGAGAGATACCTATGATCTGTTCGGTGGAGGGATTGATGACGGGGATGCGATTCTTTTTTACAGGCTCTCTCCATTCACCGTCGATGAACAGCTGACGACATGGTATCGCGATCGCCATTCTTTCTCTCTCTCTCTCTCTCTCTCTCTGGCCTGTACTGTGACTGTGCAAAGGCGATGATTGATCGAGTCTTTTAGGATACTACTGGTTTGAGTGTTGAGTCTTGTCTTATGAATGATGAATCAATTTCCCCTCGAGGCGTTTGTTTCTCTTCTTTTATGATTCTTCTCTATCCTCGGCTCTGCCCAATTTTAGTCAACCACCCACTCCCCCCAATTTAGGAAAACGTACCAGTGCCCAAATGGAAATGGATTGAATGATGGATAAAGATACGGGTACAGATTGGGGCGTACAGAAAACGTATTGATCGTGTTCGGAAACCCACTTTTGGGTCTCACATGAGTGATCCGAATCGTTCATTGTTCTTAAAACATTTTTCCGAAACGGTGAGAATTTCTAGTACATCCGTCAGTACTGCTGTACAGTGATTCATTGCTATTTCTGCCATTTTTGCAAAAGGACACTCGTTGCTTTTTGTGCCTGTTTACTCCGGTCATTTTTTTCTTTTTTTTTGGAAAACACTATCTCTAACAACTATTGTGGAATAGATTTTTTTTTTTTTGATCAGCAATAAGTTATTGTGGAATAGATTTTTCCCCGGTACACTTTGTTTTGAGGAAGTAGTATTTCTCTCGAAACACTTTTAAAGGTACTTCGTTAAAGGTGTTTTTAAAATAAATTGGTTTTTTATAATTTTTTATGTGATGTATTGTGAGAGAATAACATGTCTCAATTTTTGAAAAAAAAAACTGTTTTTTGTTGGTGGAACACCCCCTTAGTTTAGAGAGAACAAAAAAAAAAACTCAACCTCAAGGAATTGGAAAAGTAATTTGACTAGTGACTTAGAGGTTTATTAGCACTTAAAGTTGCAGGTTTAATTCCTCTTGTCAGTAACTCTTGGGACCACTTAACTCCCACGTGTAAGTATGTGACATGACTGTGGGAGGGGCTGTAGGAATTATCCTGAGGTGCACGTAAGCTGACCCTGGACATCCTGTATTAGCAAAAAATAAAAAAAACCATGCTCTCCTACATAGAATATAGATATTGTATAAATACTATGGGTACCGATGCATAGAATATAGATATTGTATAGACGGCGTGTGAGACCCACGCAAATGATCCAACCTGTTCAATAAATTTTTGTTCGGTCATGTAAAAAATCAGCTTAATTAGAATATGTATAATTGTTTCATCCTACCTTTAACTTTTTTTCATTTAGAAGTTAGGATCCCGAATTCTAAAAAGTTAAAAATTTTGTCAACTGCTTACAGATATCTAATTATGGAGAGTTCTTGAATGGATTATTTGATTTTATCATCTTTGATTTTATCATCATCTTTTACAAATAGATTTTATCACACTAGATTTTATCAACCATTTTTGAAACTTAGGGTGAGTTTCCGAATGGATTTTATCTAGATTTTATCAAAATCTGATAAAATCAAGCCTTGATTTTATCCATTCGTGCAGAGAGTTGATAAAATCTTAGATTTTTGAATGCAAAAATCTAAGATTTTATCAACTCTCCTCACGAATGGATAAAATCAAAGGCTTGATTTTATCAGATTTTGATAAAATCCATTCGGAAACTCACCCTTTATAGTGGTCCACAACTATTTTATCACCTAGATTTTATCTATTGGGAAAACAAGGTGATTTTTATCACCCCTCCATAAAACACCAACTAAAATCAACTTTCTCATTTTATCTCATAAAATCCATTCAAGAACTCCCCCTTAAGCTAATTCTTACAAGAACACTAAAATAAATATTTCAAAATTATTTAGCAGCTCAGATTATTTTGTATAAAATTTACAAATGGGTCCCACACGGCACGTGTATTTGTACGCTATGGTTTAGTATCTATTCGAGGAAAAAAAATCAGTGTCGAGCAGGCATCGTCCTACTTGATGCCTGAATACACATCTCGCCCGTCCGAAAGTATTTTAGACGGTCTAGATTTTAAAGGAAAAAAAATGGATAGAGAAAGGAGAGAGAGAGTGGCACAAATCTGGACCGTCCAAAACACTTTTAAACAACCAAAATACTCGTCAGAGCTATGCCTGCTCGGCACTGGTATTTTTTTCCTATAGCAGGATGATTCTCTGCCCTTGAAATTTTGGGTCTTAGGCCTCCTTTGGGTAAAAAACTTAATCTAGATTATTGGTTTTTTGGTTTTTTGTCAAATAATCCAAAAAACCGGTTTGGCTTTTCTTAAACTTAATCCAAATTATTCCCTCCTTTGGCTAATAATCCAGATTATGGATTATTGGATTATTCGTTTGTCCTTATTCAAAAAATTTTGAGTTCTGACCATAATTTTATACTTGTTAGATTCGTCTCGTCGAGAGGAATCCATAAACCACAAAATCTTGATGCAAAACTAACGAATACAAAAAAATTTTGAATAAGGACAAACGAATAATCTGGATTATTGGATTATTACCCAAAGCACTCTGGTTTTTTGTACCCCAAAAAACCAAAAATAGGGACAATGCTGTCATTTTCGCTTATAGCTTTGAGATCTCACTTCCTACCCTGACATTGGATTTGACATTTCGTTGAGAAAAGTACTGCATTCTGTGCGCGTGAAACACAAAGCCTCACCCATTGGGTGATTTCTAGAATTTGCCTTGACAAATATGCCAACTCTCTTTCCCTACCATTTTCTTCCACCAATCCATTACACCCAAAATTTCAAATCACACATATCATTTCTCTCTCTCCTTTTCGAAATTCAAACCACACTCTCTCACTACCTCCTCTCATTCTCCCTCTGTGAACTTCGAAGGACTATTAAGAATGGGCACGGATACGGAACGTGCGTCGATTGCTCAATCCTAAAGACATGAGCATGCACTAGTTCAGATACAACACTAAACACAACCCATCGTATACATGTGGATCTCCCATAATAAATATGTATGAGACTCACGTGCGTGTGAGAGATTGTATTCGGTACTGTGTCCGGATAATTGTGGTTCTATCATTTTTGCAATTTAAATTTGCTCATAATTCCCACGAAAATTCCACCCTGCAAGAGTTTATGACTGAGTTTTTCAATTGATTTTATGAGACAAAATCTAATTTTGATCAAATTTAATTTTGTTTGGAGGTGTGATAAAATCACGTTATCTTCCTAAATGATAAAATTTAATTTTGATAAACTCTACCAAGGGGTGTTTTCTAAATGATTTTATGAGATAAAATCCAATTTTGCTAAAATCATTTGAAGATCTTAGATTTTATCAAAACTACATTTTATCTCCTAAAATCAATAGAAAACTTAGCCTGAATCAAAATCATTAAATATTTTAGTAGACAGTTCATACGTAGATGACCGTCTTCTACAGTCCAAAACATAAGAGTTGCGGGGATTGCAGCCCCCTAAAACACTGTCGTTTTGATAAAAAAACTCATGTCCATCTTAGTTTTGGACAACCTATATCACTGCTGTCAATTTACTTTGACACTCGTAACATTGTTCGTTCAATCACGGTGTCAAATTTGCTCTCAAAATCTAAAAAAACCCAAATACTATGTTGTTAATCCAAAATGCCACTTTTACATTCGACACGAGATGTTAATTTTGAAGCAAATTGGTTGTCTTCGAATCTGCAAGATTTGACTTTTATTTGAAGGTAATGTTGGAGAGTACAATGATATCAATTTTGACAATTGGAACTCCACATGAGATTCGACTCCTACATAGTATCCTTCCGTATAACAGAATTCTTGACAAACGAACATATCCTTGCACACACGCACGCGCGCACAAAAAAAAAAAAAAAAAAAGAACAGCCGCAATAGATTACCAGTGTGTTTCATGTCCCCCATCCTTTTTTTCTTCCTATTTTGCGTGTTTTTGGATCTTGGTAGTCCAGCTTTCCTATATATGGCGGTTTGCGCTGTGGTATGGATTCGGCATTCTTAGTTCAATTCGGCAAGACGAAGGCGACGGGTGATGGTCAAATGGTGTTGGCTGGTGGTGGTTCAATAAGGAGAAGGCCGATAAGGGAGTTTTTTCATTTTGCATTGTTTGTTGTCTTCTCTCGACTAATTTTCCTCGGTCCGGTGCTGTTACCGGCCTAGTTTCCCCAGCTCTAGTGGGTGATGGTGGTGGGTTATAATTTTCTTAGTTTGTTTGGTTTAATTCGTGTTTTGGCTCTAGATTTGGAATTGTGATCATCGTGTTTGTGTGGGTGGTTGGCTTCGCTAGCGTATGCTTTCTATGCCCAGAGTTCGCCGTGACAGCGGGGGCTTGTCCTGGAGTGGCTTCCAATGTTTGTGGCTTTGAGGTTCGCTGTTTTGCAAGTGTTTCTCTCAAGCAACGCACGGGCCGGTGTTGGTTTTCAGATAGAAAGGAGGGGTTCCATCGGTGATGTGCGAAATCTTTGAATGGGATGTCTTCCACTTTAGAGGATTGTTTGTCTTGATCACAAACTCCAAATACTCGAAACTTTGTGTTCGGTGAGAAGTGAGCCATGTCTCGTGTTTGGATTCTAACATTAGTCTGCCTATTTCATGTTTCATTATCTTATTCCTATTTATTGTATTCGGATGAAAATCGTTGTAAATGCCACATGACTTTCTTAAAATATAACAATGAACTTTTGATAAAAAAAAAAAAGAAAAGAAAAGAAGAGCATCCTCTTATTATTTTCTCATGTGATTACTCAAAAATTGGGCTCCTTAATCCTGTCTCATGGTTTTTTTTTTTTTTTGCCAAAGTTTAGAATCAATTTTATTAATGTGCTCTGACCGGAAAAATCAACTTCATCAATTGGGCTACTCCTCCTCCTAAAGAGAAGAAGAGAGCCAGGGGGGATAGAATTCCCAAGTACGAGTCCCGCTCCCTCTTACAGCATCTTTGGCCACCAAGTGCGCCGTAGAATTGCCTAGCCGCCTAACAAAGCTTGCTCTGATCCCTTCAAAGTCTTGCCACATTCGATGAATATCTTCAACCAGAGTTCCGGCTTCAGTAAGAACTTCTCCCTTCTTCCGAATCATTTGAATCACGTGATGAGAGTCCCCTTCCAAATGAATCCTGTGCAGTCCCAACTCTTGTGCAAAGACAAGGCTTTCCCTCGCTGCCATTCCTTCAAGCACCAGCGGGTTCAGCAGGTTGCCCACATGAATTGCTCTCGCCGTTCTAAAGGATCCGTTAGCATCCCGAATTACGATACCCAGGCCGCTTGTTTTGGTTCTTCTATCTAGCCCTCCATCAAAATTAATCTTAACCCAACCACTCAATGGTCTCTCCCACCTAATCTGAGTCGGTGTGTGAGCTCCATGCGTGACTTCCCCACTAACATTGGGATTTTTTATAGCCTTTAAAAATTTAGAAGCCTCCAAAATTGCCTCGCTACACGCCGCATCCGGTCGCCACACTTTGGTACCGCATCATTCCTGCATTTCCAAATTGTCCACACTATGAATCCCACTGCTGCCCAACTCTCCACATGATCCTTGATGGTTCAAGCTGTTCAAATTCGAAAGTTCAATGAATAAACGACTCCAAGTAATTGATGGCAGAAATTGAAACGGACATACAAAATTTTCAAGAGGAAACATTCTCTTGAAAAAAATCCTTCAAATCGATTGCATTGCTTTATGTGTCCATATTCTACCTTTTGGGACCACTGTTTAGACACATGGTGCAATGTGGAGTAATAGATTTGGAGGAAACTTTAGTTTACACCGCCGGTGTAAAGAATGTTCTCCTAATTTTCAATGTTCATTTGTCTCAAAACAAATAAGTGTAAATGTTGCGATGACTATAAATTGATATCCAACTAACTTGATTTTTTTCTCAAATGGCTTATAAATAAACATTTCTAAAATAGTGGCAAAACTATATATAGTGGGGCCGAAGGGGATCCTGGCCCCACTCATTCTTAAAAGTAATAGTAATAAATAGTATTGAGGTATAATTTTTCTTTTTTAGGGTATGAATATGTACATATAAGAGTATTTTTTTAATTTACAGTACAATTCAGGTTAAATTGAAATAACTTAAAATCGCCTTACGGAACTTTAGTGGATTACTCTCATGGACAATAAGTACGCACATATGCTATAAATATCGGGAAAAAGTGTAACAAATCTACATAATAATTGATACAATTGGCCAAAATTATCGAAATAGTATGTGTGTATAATACTAGAATATCAAAAAATATTTACATATAAAAAGTAAAAAAAAATTCTAATGAAAATGTATTCCTTCACCCAGCCCCCTCAAATTGGAAACTTGGCTCTGCCACTGTTTTAAAATGAAAAGCCCAAATAGTCAAAATGAATCATGTGGTCCAATTCTTCTTAAACGATGTTCAAAAAAGTCATACAAGGAGATTATTTTCATCTACATTCTAAATAACAAATTTGAATTAGTCCAACATTTTCTTTGACGTACGTAGTACGAACATTGTAATGCATCCCAAGAACAGTGCAAGTGGACAACAAATATGAGACGGAGGGAATAATATTTTGGTTGGATGGAAAATTGGAAATTTTTCTCCTTCATTTTTGGTCTATTTGAGAAAGAAAGAAGAAAATAGCAAAAAATAAGGTACTGATTATTTTTCTTTTATTTTTCCTTTTAAATTATATTCCTTTCATTTCACCATTTTCTCTAATTGTCCCTGTGGCGAGTAAGAGTGAGAAGGGAAAAGAAAGGAAAAATGGAGTAGATAATTGAAAGAAAGAGAGGAACCCTCCTTCAAAAGTCTACTATGCACTTAATTTTATCCCAAACAAAAGGATATTAGGGTACTAGTAGGTCATCTGTATCTTTTTGATTTGTCCCTCTCATTCGATGTCCCTCTGTCTGTATTTGTTTGTCTTTTTTAGCGTTCGGGCCATTTTTCAGTTGTTCATATCTTTCAAATCTCAAAAATATGCAATATAGATCATATTTGGTATATCTCAATTATTTTTATAATTTATAGTTTTCAAAATCATGAAAACATTAATTATGAATTGAAAGATACTCCCAAAAAAGAATTGAAAAGATGCAGGGACTCCCAAAGAAGACTAACAAACATGGACGGAGGGGAGTAAAAAATACTCCTACGACTCATATTTTATTTTTATACAATCTTGCGACTGAAATCGTACAAGAATAAAGAGACAAAGGCATTGGTGGTTCGGATCAGGAGCAACATAATTTGAAGCCAATCCCCGAGCCTTGACCTATCAACTACACACCACAAACTGTTGGAGTTGTGTATTTTTTAAAAGAGTTCTTCAAAAACACTTGTCCCACATTGGCTAACTCGAAAACAGTTTTGTTCCTTATATGTGTGGAGATTCTATGGACTATTGATGAGCTAGGACCAAGAGAGGCCTCCCGCGCACATGCCTTGGGCCAAGGTCCAAGCCAATTCGGGGAAACCAATCCGGAAACTTAACTGAGTGCGCGTTGTGAACCTCTCGTGCGGGAGGCTACAAATCCCCAAATTTGGAGCCTCACTTTTTGCAAAATTTATTAAGGACAATATTCTCTCTTTTGACCAATCAGTTTGGTAAATTGATTCAATCACAACAAAGTGATTGATTCTGCTTTCCGAAAAAATTATTTTCGTCTTCCCTATAAAAGGGGCTGTTTTCCAGCTTCTCCAGCCATTTTACACACCGAAAAATCATTTCAATACAGAGAGTTCAAAAAGCAAGCAAGGTCGATTGTGTTTTGCATTTTCCGGTCTTTTTCGGTGCAGAAAAGATCGAGACAGAGGCTGTATTCTGGGCTATTTTATCCTGTAGATGGCGTGGCTGGTACTGCTTGCACGGTGAGGGCAGAGCCGCGAAACGTCTTAAAGAGAGAGACCTAGTCCGCGACTCAACCCAAAACAGCGGCCAATTTCTTGCGGTATTTAAGTTCTGTTACAGATTCTGAGGTAAACGGCTCCATTATTTTTACAGTATTTCCAACACAAACAACTTTTTCTACTACATAGTAGTAAAAAGTAAGAGCGAAAGTCGATTGGATACATCACCGAATTATAAAAGAATACACTAATTAATGAACTGTAATTAACCATCACAAAGAAATTAAGAATCACACCCCAAAAATAAAATTACAAAGGAAATTATATATATAGATACTATCTTGCAGAAGAGAGTATACGAAAATCAACGACGGCCGGAGAAATACATCTCTGTAGTATACCGAAAACTGCATGCATGGGAATAAATGGGTAAACGGGCCGGGATTAATTAATGGAGCCTAGGGTGATGGTGGGCTGCTTGTGGTGGCACTTGTCTTTGATCCAGTGAACGGCAGTGGAAGTTCCTCCCTTGACCTTTTTAACGCCAGTTGAGGCCGCAGCTTTGGTTCTGGCTAGGCCTTCGCCAATCTTATTATTCTTCCCGTGCTGCTCGGCCTTAGCATCACTACTATCGCCACCGTTATAAATGGTCTCGGCCGGGACTTCGTATGAGCTGTAATTGGTTGCTTCCATCTCCAAACTAGCAATCTAGAGAGAGAGAGAGAGAGAGAGAGAGAGAGTTGGGGAATCTGGTTTTTGATATGGGATATTGGGACTTGAGGGAGGGATGTATTTATATTATATGCAGCCAGCCTGCCTGCCTGGACTAGCTGGAGCCAAAGGGAAAAGGGTCGGTTGATGAAGATGGTTATAATTTGAAAAGAGAATCTGCATGCAGAAAAAGTCTATAAAAAGTACTGTAGTATTCAAACTTAAACGCGTATCTGGAAGGAGTACAGCTACTAGAAGTTCTGCTCTATTCGATTGCAGACTTTTTGGCTACCCAAAACCACGACGGTCGGTTTTATACGCGTTTCCTTTTCTTAAAGGCGGAACAAGGAAAGTCACGTAAGGGCCCAAGGTGGGGTTCCGCAGTAGCTTCTCGAACCTTCATGAACCACACCCCAGTGGCGACTCCAGAAATCATAACTAGTGGTATCATAATTTAGTAGCCTTACTTATTTACATATCTCTAAAAATTGAGAAACTAATTTACACTCTCGAATCATAAATAATAAGGTAACTTAACATACTTAGAGCATCCCCATCAGGGGAGGCAAATGCCCCTGATGGTTATTTTGTTGAGCCAAAGGGTAGAAAACACCCCAAAATCAGCTTCAACAAGTGCTGGGCTAATTTGCAAAAATTGCAACTTCGCTACAGTAACTCGCTATTGGGGTAAATGTACTGTTCACGGGCTACCGAATATTTTAATAGTTTCTCTTCCCTTACTTCTTTCCCTCTCTCTCCGTTTCTCTTCTCCGTGTCTCGCTACAGTAACAGAAGTGGGGAAGTCCATTACACGTGGCTAACCGTGAGTGGGGGAGAGATTATTTTAATGGGTAAAAGGTACCACTTTAGTGGTACTTGACTGCACCACTTTATTTTAATGGGTAAAAGGTACCACCGAAGTGGGGGAAGTTTTATACGTGGCTAACCTTTTTTTTTTTTTTTTTTTTAGATTTGAGAGGAATAGTTTAATATAGTAAAGTTAAGATAGAGAGTCTGATTTTGTGAATTTTTTGATAAGTGACTTGCTAATTTATAAAAGGTGTTTTTGAGGTTAAATTTGATGTTTTTTTTGTTGAGCCTGATAAGGATGCCCTTACAATAGTGTTAAAAAAATAAGAGTTAAAAAAAACACAAAAGAAAACATGAATTCCCCTAATATTTTTTTACAAGAAAACTCAACTTATATTCTATATTTCTATTATGAATTCCATGGACCAATCTATCGCTAAAAATGATTGGTTAGTGGAAAATTTTCAAAGTTGAGTTTTAGTTCAGGAAAACAAAATGTAAGCTAATAAAATGTGGTTTTTTTTTTTCCTTCATAGTTCGGGGAAAAAAAAAGATTGGGTTTCGATATGGCCTCCTTTGGGTGAAAAAATCAAAATGGTTTTTTTGTTGTCCTTATTCAATTTTTTTTTTTGCATTTGTTAGTTTTCAGTCAATTTTTTTGAGATTTCTTGATTCGTCTCGATGAGAGGAATCTAAAAAGTATAATATTATTAGCCAAACTTAAAGTTTTGTGAATAAAGACGAAAAATAAACCCAAAAAATGGTTTTTTGGCTTATTTTTTTGTCTTTATTCATAAAACTTTAAATTTATACATTTTAGAATTTACTTTTAAGTTTTAAGTTTTAACCATGTGCTCATTGGGTTCAACAGAAGTGGTGTCATCTCACACGAAGATTTGCAAAAGGAGAAAAGTCAGTCTCGGTAAAATTTTCAGTTCTGCAGGTCAGTGGGTTCAGCTGACTCCAGTGTTAATACACTGGCGTCGCCCCTGAACCACCCTCCCCATATTTTTTTTGATAGTATAGGCCTGTAGGGTGTACGAGCAGTCGGCACCTTGTGCATACCTCGGGCTAATTTCTTAAGCTCTTCTCACAACGATTTCACATGCTTATTACATGTGGGGTGAGTTAGCCCGAAGAATTTTTTGCAATGAAGAAAAATTGAACTTTAAAACACACCACACCAAGAGCCAACCTTGAGAGAGCCACCATGGAAAATTCATTGGAGCACTAAAATGAAGAAATATTTGCTAACTCTGTTTATGTCATCCAAGAGCCTAAGTGAAAGCCATTTTTAGGAGCCTACTCAATATGTCCTTCGATGGGAGCAAACTACTAAGCTCCCGGCTAAGTTCACTTGGCCTTGGAGTTGAACTGCCCGGCACCCACCCCTTGATTAGTTACAAGCAATGTTTTACGGTCCTATGTTCTGAGCACAATTTTTTTTTTTTTATAACCGGATGTCTTAGCTAGTTTGCGTGCACTTCAATTAATTATGGAGTCCCGAAGGTAACAACCGGGATAACCTCTAGTGCCCCAAAATTTGGAATGATTGACCTCGATGAAATTCGAACATGCTATCTCAAGGTCAAACACTTAGTGTGTGCCGAGATGTTTATGATCGTTTACGTACCTTGTTTGCTATTTACAATTAAACATAAATTTTGTTGAACAGAGAAAGTTTAACGTGAGGTATAAAGTTCAAGATTTTCATTTTGTCAAGTGAGAACCAACAGATGGAAAAATATGAATATTACATGTATGAGGTAAATTTTTCCGTGATTTTCTACAATTTTTTCCCCCATAAAAATGGAACTTGTCGTGTGTCGTGCAAATAGTATAAGAATATCTACAGATAGATAAATACCCGTTTGGCTCCAGATTTTCTTAGCCAGCTTACTTTTTATATTTTTCAAAAAATAATTACCTTAATTGCTCCTTGACCAGAGTAACCAAGTTATATAAATAAAATAATCACCTAAATTTCAAATAATTCACAATGAAAACTAGGTTTTCTCTCCCCTCTAGTTTCAACTTTTTATTTTTATTTTTATTTTTATTGACTTTAGTAGATTTTTTTTACAAATCGTTTTTTTTTTTGGTAATCCAAGATTCCTCTAATGGAGTTCGTCATTTTATTCCTCCAAAAAAAAAAAGCTCCCACAATACTTCCAACACACACTTCCACTTTTTTATTTTTTATTTTTTTATTGTCTTCAGTAGATTTTTTTTTACAAATAGTCTCTTTTTTTATTTGGGTAATCCAAGGATCCTCTAATGGAGTTCTTCTCATTTTTTTCTCCAAAAAAAAAAAAAAAAAAAAAAACGCTCCTACAATACTTTCAACATACACTTCCACTTGAAATGCAGAAAATCAACTAGATGTACTGATCAATAGGTGTCCGCATCCAGCAAGTATTTACTGTACAGCCACTTGGACGTGTTGAGAGCATCTCCAATGGATTCAAACGGATATAGATTCCGGCTGCTTTGCCAATCATTTGTGAGCTTAATCCATTCCCTCCTCCAATCCTTAAGACGAAAACCATCGCCCTTCTCCAAACTCTCCACCAGATATTTGAAATAGATAGCTGCTCGGGGGGCATAGTAATCTTTTAGAAGCCCACTCCAATACTTGTTACCTAGATCAAAAAGAGAAAAATGGGACAATCACTCGAATATGCTGCAATAATCATGCATCATACGTCGTACCATCTATACAGTTTCAAATACCAAAACTGCGACGAATGAGGATATGAAGTACTACGTAGCCCATGCGTTTGTGTGACTATGATGTCCAAATGAGGTGGCCACTGCATTCATATGCATTCCCAACCTCTAACCCGTGAATCAAACAGTGCCAAGAGAATTAAGGCTTACCATAGTCACGGAGCAGACTTGCTTCCTCCTCCGTGTTGTCAAACCACATAGTTATCTGAGTTCTTGCATTCCATTCGTACTGAAAATTTGGATAACAATCAATTCAGCTATTCAGCAGGTCAATTAAATTTCAACAAGTTACAAAGGAAAAAGTTTCTCACCTGTTTTTTCTGCTTTTCATCTTGAGCAAGTTGCTTTGCGCTCTCTAACCAAGGTCCTAAAAGAAAACCTTCATGGCAAGCTAAAAGAGTGTCCATATCTTCAACAAGCTCTATAAACTTTTGGCTCAGGTGAGCAACTCCATGTACATCATCTAATTGATAAGCTTTTATAATCATCAAGAATAATTCGTTGGCATATTTGGCCAAAGCTTGTCTTGTTAGATCAACAAGGTCATACCTAGATTGCGCAATAAACAAGGATCGGCATGAATTTACAATGACAAAATGCGTATGGAGACCAATGAAGAAATGGACAGAATAGAAGTGAATGGTAGACTTTCAAGAATCACGAAAGACAATGAAACAAAGGAGCCACTAATAGAAAGGCTAAGTGATTTGAACCTATTGAAACTAACCTGTAAGTGTTACTTCCTGATAGTTCATCTCCACTTTTTATGAAGAGTACTAATGCACGTACCACTTCTGAAGTTGAATACCAGAGATGAGGTTTATCATAGGCACCATCAGTTGTCTCTTCTAGGAAAGCGCTCCTAGATATTGGTTTGATGTTGCCATTATATCTTTGCCGTATGAACACTTGTGGTAAAGAAATGAGCGCTGGATCAATGTCTGGGAATGCTACAATTACATCCCTGTTTTTATCCTGTTTCAAAATTGATATATATATCAAACTCAAGTTGATGTGCTTAGCGTCAATCGACTGAAAGGATTTACAGTATTTGGAATCAGCATAGAGGCACACAATCAAGATAAAAACCCAACTATCGATAGCTCCTGGTATCAGTCTCTCATCGAAGGATTGGTGGATGGTGCTGCAACTTGCTTCCAGCAAGACAACTCAGTAAGAAATCATTTTGCATGATGTAAGAAACCCAACCAACTTGGTAACAGTGGTAAATACCGATGCCCTGATCCTAATATTGATTTTGTCTTTCTCCATCAATAACTTGTTTCCGTTGTCGTTATTAGTTGCCTAGATGTTAATGGCGTGGAATATCTGCATATTCAAATTATCATAAACAAGAAGTGCCAGATTTCTGCTCATTAGGCAGAGTAGTGATAGTATACATCATATCATACAACAAGAGACAATATGTCTAATATAGTAATAACTAATAACTAATAAGCAACCAATGTCAACAGAAAATGGTGCTGGAATTATAGTCTCGCATCAGTAATGCTGTTATCGATCCTATTGAAGAAAATAACTACTCCAATCCAGCTCGCTAGCCAATGTGTCGAGTACGATGTTAACAATCATTTTTAGGAGTTACTAAGAAGAAAAATTTACTTACTTCTCATAGAGGTACACAATTTATCAAGTATGATTACTTACATAAGCACCGTCAGTACAATTGTAAACTGTGTGATATAGTATACTCCAGGCATCTTGCATTGATGAAACATATCTCCCATACCGTCTGCTTGAATAGGTATCAATCCACATCTGTAAAGAAAAAGAAAAAAAAGGCCACTTGAGTAGATATCTGGAAACATGGATTAAAGGGGGTCAAGGAAGGAAAACTATGGGTTCTAGGTTTAGAGGGTTGACTAATTATGTTTCCACATTATTCGTGACAAGGGCTTAGTTACTTGTGAAGCTGATTTGATACCTGTTGTAACATATTCCAGCCTAAAAGGAAGTTTTCCCTTGATTAGTATCACTTACCTTCTGACATACCAAAATCTTTTAATGGAGAATAAGTAGGCACAAGCACAACATATGCAAGACTTTGGGACATAAAGAAACATAGCATTACCTTCACATCGACTGGATTACGTTGAAATGCCATTTCAGCCATAAGATCATAAGCAACAGGATTCTGTTCAATACCCTCCATCGACATTCCAACACCAACCTTGGACAAGTCAAAATGTAGGGTGAGGTACATGAATCAAGTAAATTATAAAGTATTAGTGAAAAGGGCAGCATTGTCAAAGCAAACAATGCATCTCTCTTTCAAATGGAGAGAGTGCGAGATTGGAAACTTTCATGCTATATTGAAGTTCTTCGAGTGAGGAAAGGCTGACCAAGGAGATCTACACCACGCAAATAATTGTTGAGTTACCTGGTCCACGCGGTTTAATTGTTGTGTCTAACTTGAAACTCTAACCACCAACAGAAAAAGAAAAGGAAAAAGACAGAGAAAATTGCTTATCCAGATTTACATGCAAATAAATCTTAATATTTTCCATTTCAACATAATAACAGTATGAACATAGACCATGACATGGATATAGCCTCAAATGAGCACTTATACCAATTGCAAAGAAACATAATATTACACGGGAATGTAGGATTAAGAACCATTTGCTCTCATAAACCAATGACAGCATCCAAGAAACTAGACCTAGACTCAAGGTTGTGCGGTGAAAATTACCTTTCATATTGGTTTTGTGCACATATATTACATTTTTTTTCACGAGCAAGAGACTTTTAGGGCTTGATAAGTTGCTCGATTTTGTGAGGTAAGACTTTCTGAGAGCAACCTCTTTGTGCATATATCGCCAAAGGTTAGGTCTGTCACCAGTCTCCCCTGCCTATACCCCATCAATTTGGCATTGTATAGGTACTGTTATTGTATGTTATAAGTTGCAAAGGATAATAAAAAGGGTCAAGGCTTCCTGCTAGATTGTATGTTTAACGAAAAAAATAAAACTAAACCACTGAAACATGTCCGGTGACTAACAAGATTGAGAAGCTAGAACTAGAAAAAAGTTCTGCCTTCAAAATCAAGTGCGACAACAATGCTGTTTGATAGAAATTTCACATGTATACTTGGCTCTGCCACATGATATTTGCAATACATAGAAAAGAAAATATGCAGATACAGGCAACGGAGTAGAGACTTGCCATTGTTGAGTTTTTACTCATTCGAGCTTCAACAGGTCCAGATCCTACAGCATCTAAAACCCCATACATCTCAGTGTTCCCAGCAAAATTGTGCAGCATACACCTGTAAGTAGTAATCCATTAACATCAGAATGCAACACGAGGAAGAATATGAAATAGGGAAAACACAAGAGTTCTTGGTCGCTTATGAACTAATTTTATCTAATGGAGTAGTGGCTAGTTGTTAATACATGTTCGGCAGCAGACCCCACTTGCCATTTGAACTCCGGCAGGTTTGCAGTGTTCAAGAATTATGGCAGCAGGGTTTGGATTTGAAAATTCTGGTGTACCCAACTGATCAGCAATTCACAAACAATTGCAAGCTCTAAGAAATAAGGCATCCTAAATTAAGAACTGTAAGGAATAATGACTTTATTGATGGTTTTCTGGAACTATAGGCAAAGAGGTATCTTCCTGGGATGTTCGAACTTTGAAGTAAAGAAGCCTTCAAAATGAAAGTAGGTTGTTTATGAGTATTGGAACTGACACTATTCCAGAACTGATACTAGACCATTATTGTTGACTGAAGACGTCTTTGATCTTTCACATATCATAGAAAACTAGAAAAGGGGAAAAGATCACTTGCCAGATGTAAGGAATTCCATAGAACTGATCTGAAGTAGGCCATAAAGGTTTCACTTCCGCAAAAAGATCGAGGACAACCAATCTTCCCACGGGAACAGAATGTAGAAGTGCCTGAAATCCACTTTTTCATTCGTATCGATAGAATAAAATAATGCACAACAAAGAAACTGGAATGCTGCCACATGAGAGACTCAAAATTAGATTACATACACAATTACTGTTTTTTCTTTAAGATTGACCCTAGCATCTTTCTAGTTATGCTTGTTAATAAAAATAACCACACCTTGCCAATTAGCCATGCTAGTGACACTGACAATCGGCATTTCGAATTTTTCTTTCACTTGATTAGTTCGTTGCTGGCTAACATTTCATTGGAAGCATCAGGTGCTTGAATTTCAAGCAAATTGCACCTTTGTCCTCAATGAATGTGGTTTCCATCTCAGTCTTGAACTTGAAATGCCTCAAATGAATGTGTCAATCAGAAAATGGAAATGCATGTTGAGGCACATGTATAGGTTATATAAGCAGCAAGATAAGACAATAAGGGGAGGAAATAACCTTAGGCTTCCAGAATGGATCATATGAGAAAAGCCATCCCTACATAGCATTAGGGAAATTAAGAGTAACGAAAAAACCAAGGCTAGAAGATGAAAAAGGAAAAAAGAGAAGAAGGCTATATTCAAGCACTCGAGCAGTGGCAAAACCGACCGAAGTTCCTTTTTTTTTTTTTTTTTTTTTCCCTGGCCAAGTAACTAGACTTGTAATTTGTTACATCAATTATTAAGATTATTACCAGTATTACTATTTTACCATTGCTTATTTGTTTGTGTAATGTTCATTAAGTAGACTAACAAATGGCAATAAATCGGCTAAAACAATTGTGCACTTTTTCTTATTTACCTGCATTAGCCAAACTGCGTTTTCATCGCCGCTTTGCATTCCCCTATAAATTGCAGCACCCAAGGAAGAAATGTAATCTGGGTCATCAACTGGTGGAGTGTTCTCGTCAAAAGTATCACTGTAAAAGATTCACAGTTAGCATTATTCAATAAGTGTAGTAGCACTTTATTACCAGCAGACTAACTATTATTTGGAACTTAGAAGAAATAACAGGAATATTGTAGGTGGATGTTCCGACAAATGCATCATAGAAGGATGTCCATGCCAGCAAGTGAGCGTTCGTTTCACAGAACGAGATTAGCAGCCACAGAGAAGTTGGGTATGCGACCACACAGAAACTCAAATGCAAAATTTTAGCAGGAGACAAACTACCTTACACACGAGCTCCAACAAATGTTGCAGAAATGAGTCCTGATTTCATATGGTAACCTGGTGTGTTTCCCCCATGAAAATATGATCTTTTCAGCTCTAGTCTCCTCTTACCTCCACTCCTTTTATTTCCACTCTTCTATTCATTTCAATGAGCAATCTTTTGAGGTTTCTTAAAGCTCAGCATCTCCAATCCCTACATCATCTTTGAACTTGGCTTTGGATACTATAGGATTACCCAACATTCTCCTCCTTCCTTTTTAAAATCAATTTTCTCTTTACTTAGATCAAAGCCTAATGTAACTTGAGAACTTCCTTTTATTTTTTCCACAACACTAGAGTAAATTTACAGAGCTAATTTTTGGTCATCATTCTTTTGGCCTGATGCGAGTCCAAATAAGTTATCAAATATTAAATACATATAATTGTTATCTTTGTAACCTTGGGGAAAAAAACCCAAGTGAGAGTAGGGAAACAGTAATTGGCAATGATAAATATTTTAAGCAGGCAGAGAGACTCATCCTAGAAGAATGCTAATGTGCTGTGAAAACTTGAAGGGAAGGATCAGCAACAAAAGAGTGCATGCAGATGAAGGATCTACAAAAATATTTTTTGCACAACATGACATTTCAATCCTTCACTTTCCGATTATTTGACAGGCACTGTAATTTACTAGTTAAACTAAATTGAAGTGCTGAATCCAAACTTTTCCCAAAGTCACCAGGTAGACCATAGGTGATAGCCCGTCATTTCTGTTCTCATCTCATCGTACGTAATTTTTCCCTTCTTTTCCTTGCAGGTCCCTCATACCTTAATTATTCCCAAAGAAAGACAGTGATGCTTTAGGACATATGGATTATTTCTTTCTTCGAATAAGGATGCTTTAGGAAATATTTAAGCATCTACTGAGGTGAAATGAATGCTACAGAGGAAACAATCCAATAATGGCCAATATGCCGTATACCAGGCATTGATTGACCAATAATGGCCAATATGTAGTATACCAGGCATTTGTCAAGCTTAATTAGTTTTACCAATGACCTCTTCAGAAGAAAGAAATGCATGTGAAAAATGATTAAGTTCCATAAGTGAAGGAGATGTTACCAGTTGTAGATGTGACTAGTCCTCCCATATTCTGCCAAGAGGTAAATTCCAATAAGGTAAAAAGCCAATCTTACAAATGATTGAGCTGAAAAGAATTAAACGACAAGACAAACCTTAAAAAACAAACTGAGAGAGAGCAGGAACAACGCTGAACACACCTTTTGATTGTTCTTGAACAAATGCTTTCCCAATTTCGACAAATAAAGGATCAGTTGCATCCAGAAGAAAAGTGCAACACCATCTAGAATCGCCTCCAACAGTAAACCTAAAGCAATATGAGTATTCTATTAACCAGATGAGGCTGCAGTAGGTCATCAGTGTTCAGACAATGGAAAGAGTTCACATTTTATCTTCCACAAGTCTGAATTTCTGATATGTTTTATGTGGGGAGGGTAAGGACAAAGGCTTCATTGGGTTAGTTTTTAACTGTTCTGAAATGGCAGGAAGAAACTGAAAACTTTTTGTTTAAAGATTCAAAAGTGTTCTTTCTGCCTCTACTGTCTACTCACATTCACAAAATAGTCATCTATTTTCACCAAGAATTTGCAAGAAATGGAGTACTTATCCGTCTATGCTACATGAGTATTATTAAAGAAAGATTAGAAAATGAGATAAAAACGAGATTTTAAAATTTGTGTTGCACAATGTTAACTGCTGATCATTTAAAATTCAATCAAGCAAAATATTTGATAAAAATTCACATGTCAACCTATCAAATGGCACCACTCACCAATTTGCCAAACGTGTAATACTTGCTGATGGAAAGATAGTCTTCAATGCAGCAGGAACATTTCCAGAGAAAGCTGGAAGAACTGAAACACAGCAGTGGCACAAGGATTATGTTTTCAGAATTTTAAAAAGACTCTGTTTTCTCGGACTGACTACCATGTAATAATCTGAAGTTATCATTACTCTTGCAGCTTAGGGCACAGAACTAAACAGCTCAGAACATCTGGCAAAAGCTTAATTTGCTGAGGATTTGGTTAAACAATGTATATCAAGTTTCCACATCCTCTTGTGTGACCCCCTATTACATGTCCCGAGACAGACAAACATAGCATGAACAGAATCATGTATGCATGGGAGAATAGTACGGGAGCATCCCCATGATGCTCTTTTAGTGTATATTCCATCTTTATAGTGCTTATATACAAAACAACAAAGTATGGCGAAGCAAGTAAACAAAGAGATCTCAGTCCAAAACTCCAAGAGCCAAAGGTCTGATAGTACGTCCAATATCCCAAAAGGCTTAAATTGTGAAATTGAGCCAAACGTGTATCAAGATTTCGCACCGTCCCTCCCATGCAACTCCTCTCACATGTAAAGAGGAATAAAACAGCACAAAAACAACGGAATTCATGAGAGGCGGACAAACATGCAAAGAGACTTGATTCAAGACATCTCGATAAATAACCTAATGAAACAATGCTGTCTATTTTGCCAACTTCCACGAGATCACAACATTTTATTCCTTTTCCCAAAAGAGTGTAGTCATGAAGTTAAACCAGAAACAGGAACAGAACAGATAAGAATGCTAACAATAATTGATACCTGGAGTCATCCCAAATTCACACATTCTGGCAAGAATTTTCTTCTGTAGAGTTAGTTGTTGATCTAACCAAGTTTGAGGAAGCGGTCCACCCCATCTAGAAAATATCATATTAAATGTAAACTGTAAAGTAAGAAAGTTTAAGAAGACATAGAAAATCAGCTGGAGACACGAAAGGAAGAGCTAATCAACGCTAGCATCTCAGTCTTGGCAAGGCTTGGAAATTTGAATCACATATGTTCTGATTGGAGTTCAGGGAGTGGGAGAAAAATCTTTTGAACACCCAGTAACCGTTACTCAAGAACAACTACGCAACTAATAAAGTTATATTGCTGTTTTTCTTCGTCAAATAATAACTCATCTCCAAACACACCTATGTTACAGAATTTATTATTCCGGATCTGATCACTATCAAAAGAAAGTGGAGATATTACCCAATGCACAAGCCTCTCACTTACAGAAGGGTTTTAAAGTGAATTTGCTAAACATAAAAGCAGCGCCAATAAATTTGACGGACTAATAACAGACCTAAAACCGGCATATAAAGTTGATGCATGCAAGCTATAGAGGCGGAATATGCAATCAATATACTTTGCCAAGTCAAAATATTAATGTGCTGACACTTAAACAATAAACCAAGGACGAAAAACTCACCCGTGCAGATTTCCCATCCGTGCCCATGCAAGAAAGGCAGGGCCTCCAAAGAAATCATTCAAATCTGAGCTGCTAATATTGAAGTTCTGCTAAAGGATGAAGTAATTCATTAAAACACTTATTTCTAATGGACATTAATTTAAAGCAAGACAAACTTTTACAACACATGAAGCTTTAGTTTCCATTACATGCATACCCATGTATTGAATCATGGACTTGTGAAAGTATTTACAGAGAGAAAGGATGAGAAAGAGGACAAGAAACTAAATGTATTTCTTTGGTTCCCCAATCATTTCTTTCCCTGGGAAAATCGCTCTTCAAATATACCATCCAAACACAGCCCAAAAGAGAAAACAATACCTGAAAGACTTTTTGCCAAATAGCCTCTTGCCCTGTGAATGCTAGAGGCAGATTGATACCTTGAAGAGCCATCCAGTCAATCTCCTTTTCCCATCTTTCCCAGTCCCACCAGGCAAATGTATCTTTACAAAGCATATGAACAAACAAATGATGAATGTCTTCAGAATATGACCACAAAATGCCCATTAAAAAAGGTTTAAACATCTCTAAAGTCCAAAGATTTCAGTAGGACTATAAAAAATAAAAAATCGAAGCTTACAGCTTGATGTAACAGCATTCTGGTAGTAATGCCAAGGAATAGGCCGCTGAACTAAAATACCAGAATCTTGGACATGAGGAAGAGAGCCCGGCTTAGGTACTGATGATAATTGTACCCCACCAGTTTTATCCCATGATATATGAGCCCCACACCAATGCTTAATGTACCAGTGCAAACCAGCTGAAAGCTCTACTCCAGTGACCCCACTAATTCTAGAAGATAATAGAACCAAAGGTAAACGAGCATGTAACTCTAGTATGGTATTATATTCTTCTTCCTTCATGTGCAATATTTTGTAATCAAACAAGAATAAGGCATGTCAATCTGATAAGAGTAGTCAACTACAGTTTTAGGAGTTTTGCAAGACACCAATTTTTAGCTTTGTAATGGTACTTGTTAATATTCCAAAAACCAAAACCATTGAATCTTCTACATCTTGAAGTAAACAATGTCAAACATTTCAGAGACATTCAACACAAGTGCAATTAAGAACTCAACCATTTACACTAGAATCTAGATGATGACTCTTGGAACCAAAATGCCATTAATTGACCTAATCATTCACCCTGGTGTAGCCTCTTAGGAATCTCTGACTGAAACATGGACTACTTGTTAAAACGGGTTCATTGATTCCTACAATAGCTACTTTCCCCATCGGACACAGCTGATTGATGTGCACAGACATCACTAGGCAGAAATTGCAACACGTAATGACTGCAAACAATGAAAGGTGCTTGTATTTTGGTCTCTCCCCCTTCCTGATTTGCCACAACTGAATCTCAAATCTAGCAAAAATATTAAGAAACACACCAAACTCATTGTGCAAAGAAAGAAGTGTGATGAAAAACAGTTCCTAACTGGAACATAATAATGTAATATCATTTGTTGACCACTGCTGGATTGATGGAAGTAAAAGAAGATCCTTGAGATTTTATGAGTCTTCTAATCCTCAAACTTAGCACATGTCCAAAAATCATAGATATGTAAGAGCCACAAACAAGATGGGAAAACAAAGTCTCAAACACATGACTGATCCATGGGCAGTAGCCAAAACTTTAGAAGCCGCACATCCCATTTCAGTATAAGGGGTCATGATACACATCAGATTCATCATCTCAAGAGGAAGGATGGAATCACTATTCAGAAAACAATTACACTATAGCTCATCAGTTGCAATTATGTAAGTTAATGGTTATTAAAGGCATTTCAAGGAGCAGAAATATATAGTGAGCGAAGAACCGCAACATACAAAATCTCTGGAGAAACTGCAGAGCTGCATTTACTTAGAGAAGGATGATTGCTAATGATAAAGCATGATTCTCCACCGCAATGCTCCTATGAAAGGGAAAAATAAAAAATCTTAGCTTCACCGCCTCAATGCCAATTGGTAAACATAAATTATGATTCCACTTTAATCATCCCAAAATTTTCACCCTGTAATTCCAAACAGTCATAGAAGATATTCCATGGAATTCCTTCACTTACAACTAAAGTAACTACTCCGATACCATCAGTACCTACAGATTGTCAGACTCGTAGCTAAAGTGAACATTCTGCTAATAAAATGAATTCTAAAATAGGTACTTCCCAGTTCACTTCTAAATTTAACACACGTGAAGTTGATTTTCACCTCACAAGAAACAACTAAAGGAAAAATGAGCATATTCTGCACATAGAGCAGTCCTTTCTGAGTAAAACCTCCTAAAACCCAAGTCATTGACTCAAACTCGAATCGAATTGAGTACTACGCAAATTTCTACTCTAGAAAACTCAAATTTTATAAGGTTGTTTCCTCCCTTTCATAGTTACAACTATTCCATTATCAAACGATTTGCTCAAATTTATGTTTAGATTTGGATTTGCCCGAGTGCTTCATACTGAATAAAGCCAAAATAAATGAAAATTTACATAAGTTTGTGAGTTAATATATAGTATTGCTCAACCAAAACAAAATACATCAAACACGATAAATTTCTAACCTAAATAAAACAAAACTTAATTTTATATAGAGTTTCGTATCAGAAATTTACGATTTTAATTGTTAAACCCCAATGATCAGTAAGTAGAAGAACGAATTACAATTACACACAAACCTTAGATATTATCCGAAACTCGAAACTGGACGAATGCGAAGGGACGAGCCGATCAAGGAGTCCACGAACCGCGCCTATTTGGACCGAAGGGACAGCTCTCTCTCGATCCTGAATTTCGAGGAGGCGCGAGATGTACTCGACTCCGACGGTCGATGAACAACGAGTTACTGAGAAAATAATACAGAAGGTGAAAGTAACGAAGGAGAAGATGAGTGAAAAATTGGCGGGAAAGGGAGAAGCCATGGATAGTGAGGGAGACGAGATTGGTTGCGTTTAGACGAAGGGGGAGAGGTCTAAGAATCATTTTAGAGAGAGAGAGAGAGAGAGAGAGAGAGAGACGGTGGCTAACCGTTGGGGGTACTTCGGGTTAAAATTGTTTTAGAAACAAAAATTGGATAGTGTTTTCCACGCTCATTTTTTATATTCTACTATCTATTTATCTCCGGCCAAAAAATGAGGCCCGGGAAGTTACAAAAAATTATTCATGTTTATCCTGGTCGTTAGTGGATTAATGGGGTGTTCCACTAACCCAGTTTTTAAAAAAAATTGATTTTTCGCGATTTTTATGTGATGTGTTGTGAGAGAATGACCTGTTTCGGTATTTGGGAAAAACAGTTTTTTGTTAGTGGAACACCCCCTAAAAAATGTGTATGAAGTATACTTCTATGGTTGGACATGAATAAGAACAAAAAAGAGTATATTTCAAACATTCCATTGAGTGATATCACATTTTACTCCTTTTATCTCCAAAAATCACAGTGCACCCCCTTATTTGGACTAAAAATCAATTGCCATAAAATTATTCATGTTTATCATGAACGTTAGAGGATTTCGTGAATAAGAACAAAAAAGAGTATATTTCAAACACACCTTGATTTCACTGATATCACACTTTACCCTTTTCATTTTCAAAAAAATCACATAGCACTCCATTATTTTGAATACACTCATCCGAGGATTATTAATCCCGACAACCATTTTGGGAATCAAATATTGGATAACGTAGGATTAGACGCAGTTATTCATATCCTAGATGCCTAATATGCAAATCAAACGAGGCCTCAGAACTCTCCCATGAACCCCACCTTCCCCTCTTTCTCTATACAAAAGATTTTTACCAAACTCAACCGATTACACTAATACCGTACCTTCCCCTCTTTAAACCTTTTTCTCCCTCGGAGCACACGCGTGCCATGCTTATCGATCTTCATAACCATTGCATCTTTCCATTGTAGTTGTATATAATGTTTTTTATTCCTTTTTCTCAGCCTCTTGTGAAAAAACTTACATTTCTCAAGGAAAAAAAAAAGTATTTAGAAATGTTTTCGATTTTTTTACAACGAAGCAGGCCTTCTCCACCTACCCGAGTTGTATGGCAAAGGGTGCATCTGTGCACGAGCATGTGTTAAAGATGATTAATTACATCGAGATGTTGGAGCGCTTTGATATGGATGCAGACTTAACAATTAATAAGGTTGCGTAATTTTTTGTCAAGCCAATTTTTAACATTTTAACAATTTTTTTATTTTTTTTTATTTTTTGAATAGTGGTACGCAATAGACATTCAAAAAGTAAAAAATAAATAAATAAAGTTGATAAAAATCATTAAAGACAAAAGAAACGGACGACGAAGTATCGAAAAGTTTTAGAGATAAATTTCTAAACTACAAACTAAACATTTGGTGTTCATTTAGCAAGAATATCCTAGAAATCAGGGGCGGAGCCAATTAAGACCACGGGTCATGTGCCCCCTGGATTTTATCCTCGGTTTTTTTGCCTACTCAAAATATGTTTGAGGAATTGGAAGTTTTAGGTATTGAGCTTATTGTTTACTGTATTTTCGTGGGTTTCTAACCAAATCAATGAACCATTTTAAGAATTAAATGATTGTCTAAGTGAGGCAAATAGCGAATTGCTACTTTGTATAGCAAGTTGAATCAATTCAACTCATTTTCTAGCTTTTCGAAGAAAAAGTTGATTCGCCCAAGTTTCATCCAAAATAACTTTCTTCGATAGAGCTCATGTTACTCACTAATAAAATCGATACATTTATTTTTAACGTACAATCTACTACTGATGATTTCTCAAGATTTGAAAACTCATCGGGGTCAAATGTTAAAAAAAAAAATAGCAACAAATACTTCGACTTTTGAACTTATGTTTAAAAGTTTTATTGAATATATTATGGTACAAAATTTTGTGCCTAATGGAGATTGTATGAATGTTGTGCTTAATATTTTTTATTATACGTTATTGAGAATTTTTTTTAGTCTATTGTGAAAATGCGTGCCCATCTGAATGAAATTTCTAGCCGTCAAAATTTTATTTTCTCATGAAATCAACGATAATTTTACTTCCTTTACTAATCATCTTCCTACTTTTCTCATTTTCGAATGCATTTTCTTTTACTAACTTTCTATAATTTTCACTACTAACTTTCTATAATTTTCACTTTCCAATATTTTTTTTTCTTTATGGAAAAACTGGGCCTTCTCCCGGCTCAATGTGCGAACTGATACCACCATAAATCCCCCCTGCAACCACTTCTCTGTTAACGTGCAACAATGGCCATGCAAGCATCAAACAAAAGGCTAAAGGCGATTACCGGCGGAGAAACTACATCGGAAATCTTACCGGCGGTGGAATTAATTTTCAGCAACGTCGATCTCCTTACGGAAATCCTCCTGCGTTTGCCGGCGAAATCCCTGATCCGATTCAAGTCCGTCTCCAAGCACTGGTTCTCTCTCATCACCCACCCTCAATTCTCCGGCAACCACTCCAACCGAAACCCTAGGCCTTCAATCTCAGGCTTGTATTTCTACGAGTGCAACAAACTCAGGTCCGTCTCCCTCCACGGCCACCGGAATCTCCCGTCTCTCACCTTCGCAGGTAATGAATCTAAACCTACGATTCTAGACTCCTGCAATGGCTTACTCTTATGCGAGACTGGTTGTCAAAAACCGATATACATTGTTTGTAATCTGACCACGCAGAAATACAAAGTGCTCCCTAAGCCTACTGGATTTGTATCTCAATTATATCTTCGTTGGGGTGCTTGCTTGGCTTTTGATCCGTCAAAATCACCTCACTACAAAGTTGTCCTGAGTAGTCGCTACAGGCTTATTTGTATGTACAATTCGGAGAGTGGGAATTGGAAAAAGATTCTTCCACCAAATACATGTTATGGTCATGGTGTCTTTTGGAACGGAGCAATTTATTGGTTAAGCTATAAGAAAGTGCTCTTGAGATTTGAAGTTGATGCCGGGAAGATGACTATGTTGCCACTACCTCCAAGTCCAAGAATTCTTTCTCCAAATAGTATCAAGTATTTTGGAGAATGTGGTGGAGGTTTGATTCTTATTCAAATTCGTTCATTCAAATATAGGAGTTTTGCAATCCTTGAGTTGGAAAGTGACGCTAGTTGTTGGATTGTGAAGTACCGGGTCCATCGTAGAACCATAGGATCTGCATTTCCTGAGATGAAAACATTCCTCGAATGTTATGTGTTTCGTGTTGTGAAGGGCGAGAAGAAAGAAGATTACAAACTAGTGTTGGCCATTCCATGCAAAGTGATTTCCTATAATCCGGAGTGCAATACAATGGAAGTGCTTTGTGATCTGGTGCCAGGTGCAATCAATTACAAGAAGACTTTTTATACTTATCCCTTTGCTGAAACTCTATCTTCTGTTTGAACAGATCCTGCATGTGGGAGCAGATGTGCTTTTTTGTAGAACTTTTCAAAATAATCAACTTCCTATAGTTGAAAAGTTGAACATTTTGCTAGCAATTGGAGTTACTATGAAGCACATGAAACTTTAACTTCTTTTGTTATCCTAAGTAATCTACAGGGTCTAATACTCTTATGCCTAGGGCTTTGATTGTGTTCTTCATCTGGTTCTTTCTTTATGTTCCTTCGTAAACATGATTTGAAACGAAGAAGACGACAATAAACAGACATTATCAGAATGATTTGAACCAAAGAATCTGAAAAATCAAAACTCACTGGTGCATCTGTCCTCTTTGTATTCTAATTGATCGTTATCAAATGATAAATTCGAATTCATCTTACTAATCTTAGCTCATTCTTTAGAAGCTCACTTTATAGATTTTCTTCTTTTTCTTTAACCCTTTTCATGTTTGGTTGTTGGCGTATAGGGGTAATACCATCTTTTGTTTACTCTCTTTGATGTTGGCGTAGATACTTCATTGATCACTTGCCATTGCTCACCTCCGTCCTGTGTTGTACTAGAGCATGAATGTGATTACACTTTTGTTGCTTCATGTAAGCATTTTATCCAGCTACCATATCAGTAAGTGGAGTATAATAATTTATGCGTGTGATTACACTTTGGTTGCTTCATGTGAAATGATTTTAGATGATCAAAGAAGTAGTTAGTAGGAGAAAATTAGAATGTTGTATACTTGCCAAATTCATTTGCGTTATTCATTGTTAGGTTGAAATTAAAATGAATTGACTTGTAGTTTATATCTGAGAAATTCAAATTGGAAATCTCTCTCAACTAAGCACAACATAAGTGCAAATCAATACTAAACCTCATGATCTTCGTGAAGTCTTTTCCTTTCATTTACGGATATGCTAAACTGTTTTAGTGTGGTGGTGCATTGTACGACCTATGAATCATGTTAATAACCCTTATTGAAAATGCAAAAATGTCAGATCATCCGTGTACTTGCTTAAACAGAAAATAATCATGCTGTATTTTTTCCTGTCATGCTATCTATAGCATTGGAGCACTCTATTTGGTTGCTGAAATGATGACAGAAAACATAGAAGGTAAGTTTATCATCTTGGTGGCTTCATCTTTAAGCCCGGTTTACTCTAACGCGAAACGTGCCTGCTGACCGAGGTACTGAAGTTGATACGCAATTGGAATCTTCAAAAACAGGAAGTTCTGTTTGCCGGTGCTTTATTGTTGTGATTGCTGAACTTTCTTTTCATTTCCTTTTTTTTTCTTTCTAGAGCCCAATAGAGCAGCCAATGCAGTTGTTGGTAGCCGGTAGGTAAAATATGATAAAAGCAAATCGACTGCTTTCGAAGAAAATTTTGAAGGGTTTATGTTAAGAGATTTCTTAGACTGCACAGCATGATATCTGATGCAAAATCGTGGTGCATTTAAAGATATATAAGATGACAAGTTCCTATTCTACTGATTGGATTTGGGGTGCTAGAAATCAGTCCCTGGAAATCACCCTGGAAAATTGCCTAAAACGACGTCCACCAATTTGCATATTGGATTCATATTGGCAGCCTGAAGAGTCTAATTTACGCAAATCGCCTAAAACGACGTCCACCAATTTGCATATTGGATTCATATTGGCAGCCTGAAGAGTCTAATTTACGCTTTCGTCCACCAATTTGCTTTCCTGCTTTGATTGCCTACGGATTTATCTTAATAATCCCGTGCTCTACACAGGAGGGGGATTCATTTTGACAAATAGCCAAAACTCAAAAATGCAAAAATAAAAACACAAAAATCAAAACACCTTTTTGATTAAAAACGTGAAAAGTAGGTTGCCCAACACACTTGTTTTTTTTGCTAAGCAAAGAATTTATTAATCTTTATAAACGAACTACAAAGATTAAAGGGACTCGAGACTGAAAACGACAAGGGCCCAAAAGGGAGAAAAACAAGGAACAAGAAGGGTGGTAAGATACAAATCAACACTCGAACCAAAAACCTGAAACAACCACCCCCAAGTGTGCCCAGCACACTTGTTGAATTCTCATCTTAGTGGAAATCCAAATTTTGGGCGGTAAATTTCGATCTAGCACTTCTATCAATTGTAAAATATGACCAAAAAGATACGAACATATGAGTTAACCTTGTATATATAGTATATTTGATACTTACCAAATATCGAATTACATTTCCCTCATCAAGGCAGATCATTCCTCAATTAACAAGATCTTTTAAGTATTTTCCATGATTGGAATAAGTTATCCCACAAATCAAAGATTTCTTAACTAAAATATGCTTTCAAGGAAAATGATTACCACACTCCGATATTTGTCTTTTAGTATTCATATTACACATGAACGAACTCTAAAAGATAATTATTCTGGTTATCAAAAAGTGAAGTGTCAAAGTCAATTACATTCTTTCAAACATTTTAGAAATGATAGTTTGTCAATCAATTACTTCCACTATCATCCTTAGACATTCTCACGGAAAGTAACTTTGTGTTAATATATAGTACTAGTGAAAAATCCGTGATGTGCATCAAAGGATCTTATTATGCATCTTAAATGAAAATTCATAGTAAATCATGAGATGCTTGATTTAATTATATAAAACTAACGACTAATTATATCTGCTAAATCAATAATATAAAAATCAAATTAAGTAAAATACATATGGAAATGCAACATTAGAAATAAAATCTTGCTTGCGAAATGTAGTAGATGTTTATTTAATACATGTCTATATATACTACACTTTGCTCGAAGTATAGTGAATGTAACGCCCCAAGAATTAGGCACTAAAATACAATCTTCATTTACTAATAAAAAATTTCAATTTTAAATGCCAACGATAAAAGGAAGTCTACTAGTCTATTACAAACCCAAACTGTCAAATAAAAATCTTGTCTAAAAATAGAAACATTAATAAGTGTCCAACTTAAATAATAATAATAATAAATGAGCCATCTAACCAATAACTCTACTGGTAGAGATCCATCCGACCTTCGGGTTTGTTTGGAACTTGAGGATGGAAAGGGAAAAGAATGGAAAATTTCCTTCCCCTTGTTTGGTTCCTAGAGAAATAAAAGCAAAAGTTTCAAAAACAAATATAATTTTCTCTCCAATTTCTTCTTAATTTTCCTCATTATTTTCTCTTACTTTCTCTTTCTATCCTCAAGTTCCAAACAAATGTTTCATGAATTTGTGTTTTGATAATTACCTGAGAAACAGGAAACAAAAACTCCTGATTGGCAGCTAAGCACCCACCCACCATATCACCGTATCTTGGGTCTTCATCCACCGAACATCTCTCCATCCCATATCGCGCTCTCTCTCTCTCTCTCTCTATCTAAAACCATTACTCTGTCCCAGACATGTTCCTTCGCAAATCAGGGACATGGGTTCTTATCTTTCTGGTGATCTCTCCCACCATCTTCTGCAAATCTATGTCGGCGCCCGATCCTCGTTCGGCAGCTAAGAAGAGACGCATGAGTGAGAAAGTTCGCAATATGTGAGTCAATTCTCCCCTTCCTCTGTTGGACTTGCTTCACAATTTCTTTTTTATTTTTATTTTCTCAATTCTATGCAAATTTATAATGGATATTGACTGATGATCTGTAAGATAAAGTTGAAACTCCATCACCATTTTGCTATTACAGCTGAACTGTTTCTTTTTTTCTTTCTTTCTTAGGGTTACATCTCGTTATAGGTTCACTGTGCATTATGTAATTTATGTTCAAACTCAAACAAAATTTTTGTCTTAAAAAGGAGTGAATTCTAGAAGAGACTCAGATTGTAGTTGGGAGTATATTGGTTTTTTGAATTCTCAATACCAAATTAAACAGTTGGGAATTAAAGGATATTAGCTTGAGTCATTTTGAGTTTTGTTTCATGTAATGGGCTTCTTCTAAATACAAACTTTTTTCAGCCAAGAATTTTGGGTTTCGTTATTTTCAACCCCTACTTGATTGCTGGGTATTATAGGCATCGAACCTTGACTTAATTATCAGTTGTATTGAGTTCCTAGCGATCAAAGGAAATAAAGACCTCCCTGTAAACAGCATGATGGAAGCCAGCTGACAGAATAGCATGGTAAGGGTGTCAAAGGGGTCATTGTTTTTCATATCGTTGCTTGGAATTACAGGAAAGGAGTGTAATAATTATTTATTATTGTTGTCTTAGTATGAAAACTAGTCTACTATGTCTTTCACTCGTGGTAGGCAGTATAGTTAGGTTTTCATTTTCTCAAGAACCAAACTGGACTTGATAACTAAATTGAGCTGAGGGGTCATACTGGTAGTCATTTTCTATTTTATTAGGCCATTGGTCCCACTCTGGCCTCCTTGTTATACTTTTAGTCTAATTGAGTACAAAGATGAGTAGAAACTTCATTTGATTTGAAGTACTCTGCTGGACAGATATAAGCATAAATTTGAGAAAAAGCTTCATTACTCAGTAAATTTGGAAGCCACAAACTAGCCTCTAAAAATTTGGATAGAAGAAGCATCCCCCTTGATTTGAGACCAAAAAAAAAAAAAATGAGAAACTTATTTTGCTATGAGGTTGAGTGGAGGAGTGGATATGGCTTTGGGTGGTTTTTACTCAGATTGAGTGAAGACGTTAGCAAAGCATTTGAGATGCCCTTAGTATGGATTTATCCAAGTAAATGAGAAAAACGAGCAAAACCAAATAACAAAATGGAAGACTAATGAAGCATCTGGTTGTTTAAGATATCTCTTAACTGATCAATGTGGCGAACTAACAGTATAGTGCTTCCACCCTTTTCAGGTTTTACCATGCTTATGACAACTATATGACTTATGCTTTTCCGGTCAGTTTGAGATCCCTCCGACTGTTCCATTCAAAAGCTAAATGTTCTCTCTTTACGAAAATAATGCAAGTTCTATCCTACTTGTTTGTAGCACGATGAACTAAAGCCTCTCACCAGAACACACACCGACTCCCTTGTCGAGCTTGGAAATTTGAAGGTAACCATCCATCACAACTATCATTTTCACTATTCAACTTTAATGGATTGTTTACTTGCTTACTGTCTCAAATTTAGCTCGAACGTTTGCCGCAAGAGTATAATGGATCAGCCCTTACACTTATAGAATCACTGTCCAGGTACTCTATAGTTTTTGTTACAGATAAGTTCATAGACACAACAACGTTGTATTTTTTTCGTGTACATTTTTATGCTCTGCCAAAATAACTTATATGTTAGGATTTTCATATTATTATGACATTAACGTATTGTAGCATAGATCACTCTAACACTGTCTCTATTCCTCCTTTCTCACAGCCTCGTTATCATGAGGAACAACACAGAATTTGAAAGGGCTGTTCTTTGGCTTTCTGATAATTTAACATTTGATGTTGATGCAAGGATAAATCTTTTTGAGGTATGAACTTGTGAAATTTAATGTAAACTTTAGATTCCATGAACTTGTTTGACTCAATGCTTCATCTAGCATGGCTACACCGCTACTGGATGAAAGCTAGAGTCCATTGCACTTAGTTTTTTCTCTCTTATTTCTTCCTTTGAAAGAGTAATGCTTATGGTAAACCAACTTGAATTTGATGTGCTTGAATTGTGTTTAATGGTGTTTTGCTATTGTGTAGTGCAACATAAGAGTTCTTGGAGGACTTGTTTCTGCTCATATTCTTGCAACTGATTCTACGAACAGGTTGGTCCAAGGAAATTACAAGAATCAACTCCTTATTCTGGCTCATGATTTGGGGCGGCGCTTTCTACCTGCTTTTGACACCCCCACAGGCATGCCATATGCATGGCTTAATTTGAAGGTACTTCCCACGTCATGCTTAGTTTAAAGAAACTGTCGTGATTCTTATTCTAGATATTTCGAGGTATTCAAGGTGTTTCGTTCTTTAAAGTAACTTTGAATTTCTCGCTTCCTTCATCTGGATAGCAGTTTGTGCTTGTTGCATCTGTGTGGTTTTTAATGTTCCCATCGAAATCCCTCATTGGCATACAAATTTTTTTAATGGAAGCATGGTTCTGGATAAAACATATGTGCAGTAATTGCCTTATACCAAGATAGTTTGAGAAGTAGATATTAGAGAACATAATCAGCACTAGACAAAATTCAGTTAGAAAAGATGTGTAATCAATGAACCCACGTTCAAGTAGAGATGATGAGGTACAAGAGATAGAAGGAAAGATATGACCCATCGCAAAATGCAGTCAGGCTATAACTCAATTTGTTTTATGAGATCATTTTCACAATGGAAAAGGAATACCGTTTGGCGGGATCCTCTTATCTTATTTACACGAGGTCGCAGAAATGAAAACGATCAACCTGTTGAAGCATTTGCCATTGGTTTGGAAATTTGATTTGTTGCTGTTGTGAAAAACTGTGTGAGGTTGACTTAAGCTTGTGTACCATATGGACCTCATGTCAGATCAACTATATGCAATGAAATGCTGTTATTTGTGCTTTAATGCTGGGGACTTGTAGGCTAAAATATGGCTTTATGATCACAACATTGATATGAGTACTGGAGTTTGGTTTTGTACAATTTGATGCTATTTGAAACCCATTATCACGAACAGCTACTGTTAAAAAAATTTCAGACTTGAGACAAGAATCTTCCAAATTGTCATCCATATGTATTTTTTCATGGTCGTATGCTGCTTTTCAGAACCTATTTTAGACTACATGCTTCTGTTGGAAATATTTTTAATCTTTTGCCATATAGACCTTCCAATAGTTCGGAAAGGATGAATATGGTTTGTTTGGTTTTGTTTTAAGAAGGATTTATGACACCACATCAATGCAAAATTCTGTGGACAGTATGGGGTGATGGAGAATGAGACAACTGAAACAAGCACATCAGGGTGTGGTGAGGAGCACTTTTTGCAGTTTGAGTGAATCCTTTAAAGAATGTCCCCAAATAGGCTAACTTTCTGTTGCCGGGTTCAGGTTCACTGATTCTTGAAATGGGAGCATTGTCTCGATTAACTGGTGACCCTAGATTTGAATCTGCAGCATTGCGTGCTCTTCGTAAGTTATGGAGCATGCGGAGTTCTTTGAATCTTCTAGGAACTACTTTGGATGTAGAAACTGGAGAATGGTTAGAGTACTCATCTGGCATAGGTGCTGGTATGTGTCTCAGCTTTGATTTCTTCCTCGTGATATATATATTTTGTGCATAAAGTTCATGGAAGTTTTTAGGAGCTTCAGCATTTCAGAATGCATTTTTCAGAATTTTTTTAAATGTTATATCTAAAATATAAGCACTCGTCATTTTTATATTGTATTTATGTTTTTGTGAAAACAATTTTCGAGAGCCTTCCATGAAATATGAATTTTGTTTTGAAAAAACCCTTGAAAATAAATATCGAAATCCATCAACCAAACAATTTTGTTAACATTTCTCAAATTTTTTTTTTTCCTCGTAACATTTCTCAAATTGATATGGGCGCAGTTCTACCAACAGTACAGACCGATCATCTTTCTTCAGTTGTGCCTGTTAGTCTGGTGTTGATGACATAGTCTCTCTTAGTTAACATGAAACACTACTTACTGTTGCATGTGCGTTATAGCATTCCTTTTCTGTTTCTGATACCCATTTCCTTGTGGTTTCTTCAGGGGTTGATTCATTCTACGAGTATCTAATAAAAGCTCACATTCTTTTCGGAAGGGATGAGTTTTGGAGGATGTTTCAATCTGCTTATCTTGGTGTGCAGAAATATTTTAGACATGGGCCATGGTACAGTACCACTAATATTTCCACTTACAGTGTCCAGTTCTCCCCCCTTAAAATACATCAATTTCGAAATGTATGTTTATCTATACATGTTAATTTTTGTGTGTGTAGAGTTTTACTGAGCTAAATCCATGTTTACAAACCTGGAGCATCCGCCATCCAGAGGACATTTGTTTTCCTGTTGGTTGATGCATGATTTTTAGTAATTACATTTGTCCTCTTCAAAGCTTCTAGTCTAGGCAAAAGAATTTCTTTTCCTGTTGGTTGATGCATGAATTTTATACCTTCTTGTTTATCATCCAAATTTTTTTCATGAGTCTAATTTGTGGAATCTGTCCAACTTTGAAGGGCATTCAAATTCTGATTTTATTTTATTTTTAATCTTTTATGGTATTTTCAAAGGATTCCTGTTGTTAGTGTAAGCCCGCGTCTTAGATTGATGAGTTGTTTGAGTCTCAAAATGAAAGTCCTCGCCACCTGCTTGAGTGTTTCTTGACTTTCCAGTATTTTTGGAGTGAGGGGGAAAAATCTCTTATTCATTATACGAATTGGCCGAAACAAAAACCCTAGCTGGCAAGTTTAGGATTATTTGCTGTAGAAGGTATATTTTCTGCACCTATATGAAATTTATGATTATCCAGACCAGCAGTGCTTGATGGCCTCAACTCTCCGATTCAAGTTTTGTGGTTGGCCTCTTAACATTTTCGAATAAAAAATGTGTTTTGTATGTTTGAGATAGTAACTCACTAAAGTATCTAGTATACCGTATCCATGGTACAGGGCTCATCCTCAGAAAAAATGATTGCTGTAATGGCAAATGTCAAATTGATCCACTGGGCGGACTATTTTAGGAGTGATGTGGATCATTTCATTGTAATTAGGTACCATGAAGCTGATATGAGAACGGGACATGCAACTTATTGGCAACTAACAAGCCTTCAAGCATTTTGGCCTGGTCTACAGGTGAGTAAACGAAAACCATTACTTGTTCGTGGATAACTTAAAGGTGGAATCCATTTTGATCTTCTGCATGGTAATTAGGTACTTGTTGGAGATATTACAGCTGCTAACTCATCGCACCGTGAGTTCTTTTCTCTATGGGAGAGGTTTGGAGTATTACCAGAAAGGTGTCTGGCTTCTTGTCCTTATGAAGTTATCTCCCTTCTGTATATAGAGGGTGCTAACTTCAATTAGCTTATGATGGTTGCCATTTCAGATGTAGTAATAAGACCCTTGAAAATTATAGGTATTTGCTGGATCGTCAGATGTTGCACCCTACAGAAAAGTATTATCCTCTGCGCCCTGAATTAGCGGAGTCCACATTTTATCTTTATCATGCAACCAAAGGTAAGCTCATTTCCTATTCTGATGGTTTCTATTATCCCCTTTCTTCCCTGTAACCAGTGTCATGATTTCCTCTCTCTCCAATTTCGATTACACACATTGCTCTATAAAAAAGGAGGTTCTAAATGCACTTCCTTTCTCTTTCTTGTGCTCTCTGTCTCTGGACCCTAATGATACTTTCTCTTGAACCTGAAATTGCTTCTGGCCGCCAGTCTCTGCCGAAACGACCTCCTTGAGGCCATCTTTCGTTACCCTATGCCACCATTTAACTTACCCCATCCCAACTCAAGGACATCACCGGTCCCTCCAATTATCTCTTGATGATGCTCTACACTTTAACTCAATACTATGGCTGTGTAGTGCATACTCTCTGCAATTCAGGCCATTGTGGACCATGAGAATCACTTGAATTGTCAAGCATACGACTTCTACAGCTTCTCTCGCCACTAATTCCTTCTTCTTATGAATAACTATTAACTACTCAATATGTTCCAAAAAAAAACCCAACTCTATTGAAAGCCAAGATGGCCATGCCCCATTGCCGCCTACTGGATAAAAATCAAATTCACAGCGTTTTCAGAAAACTGTTTTTGAAAACACACATTGTTTTCATATGTTGTCCACTTTGAGGGAAATGATTCTCGAGCGTTTTCAGAAAACTGTTTTTGAAAACACACATGTTTTCATATGTTGTCCATTTTGAGGGAAATGAATTCCGAGAATTATGGAGACATTGATGTTCTCTAACTTCTGGTTTTTTCCATAAGATTCTCAAAAGTGAGTTTCAAAAACTGTCAAGCAAACAAGTCCTCTAATTATTAAAGGAAATGAATTCAGGAATCTGAAAAGTACGACAAAACAGTTTCTTAATAAATTGGATGATCGACTTGGGAAGTTTTTGTTCTCTCGATCGGGGACACTCAAACAAGTTCAGTGATGATGATGTCATGACTACGAATTTTGATTACGGGAGACCTGCCCTTTTCTCTGCGCCATTTATACAATCCAAATGCATGCTTGCAAGTCGGGATTTAGAGAATCAGATGGTGGCCTGTTCTGCTAATTGGCTGTTAAACCTTGGTGATTTTTTTGTTTGATAGGATCTATGGTAATCATGCCTTGAAGTCGTCTCACTTTTATTTCCACTTCTTTGGTTATGACCTTTAATAAATAGCATCTTCCTTGTTCTCACATCTCAGATCCATGGTTCCTTGAAGTGGGTGAATCAATCGTAGATTCCCTTAATTTATACACCAAAGTAGAAGGCGGGTTTGCAAGCATTAGAGATGTAACTACCATGCAATTAGAAGATCATCAACACAGTTTCTTCCTTGCTGAAACGTGAGCATTCTGTAAAAGAACTATGTTGAATGTTCATGTCTTACTTGCATTTGACATAATGTCTGCGATGCTTTTGTAGGTGCAAGTATCTATATCTTCTCTTTGATGATTCATTTTTGGTGGATGGCAATTATATTTTCACTACGGAGGGCCATCCTCTTCCGGTGTTGAGTGATTGGCACGAGAGGCTCCCCGAGGCCTACATCCCAAGCAACTGGACTTTTGTCAAGGTGACCTGTCTTCTTTTGTCTGTTGTGTTGTTTGATGGTAGTAAATTTAAAGGTTATAAATTGTTTTTTGAGAAATTCTCTATTTTTGTCTTGGCTTTGTCCGTGACCATCATGTCATCATTGACAGTTATTCAACAATATATGGTGGGTTTACCCATTAGCTGAAATCACACTTGGACATGTCTAAATAGAAAAAAACTTATGTTTCGGGGGAAGATTCACAAAACTCCTTTTGGTCTTTTCTGTGGAATACTCGTGGGCAGTTGGATTGCCATTTTATTTGACAATTGATCTGCTTGGTGGCTCTGTTTGACAATGTTTTTGTTTATTACTATTTTTCTTATATTTGTGTTTTTGGTAACAGAAACCATGAAAAGTTCAGAAAACACTCATAGTTCTCCAGCCCAATAAAAAAAAAAAGACGAGTGGGAAGATATGGCTCTAGTTAGCCGGTTTGGCCTATTCAGGCATCAATTGAATGAAATTCTCTAAAAGTGGGTGGTGTTAAGAAAATTTTGTTGCAAGTAATTTTCAATTTGAATAACTGTTTGTTGACGAAGTTTCTATGGTACATAAAACAGGAAAAGTTACCTAACTGGCATAAAAAACTGAATGTTCAATTTCTGGCTGCTTTGTTCGGTTTTTTTTTTTTTTTTAATTGCCTCTTACACCGTGCCCCCAGTTTTCCAGTGATACAATTGAGGATGTAATATTGCCCATCATTTTTCAGGTTTTTAAGAACTAGGGTTTTTATTTCCTTGCAGAGTGAACGACAAGCAAAAAGAACGAGTGCAATGTCTAGGCAAGTCTGTCCAGCAACAGCATTGGAATATGGTCATGGAATTGAACAACAGGTTCAGAGTGCTTGCCATGTCACTGACGTACGCAACGATCACAGGTGTTTGGTTGATGAGGATTGCGGGGTCGATGCAATCAATTGTAGGCGAAGATCTTGCAGCATGGCTGGATACTGTGGCCTATGGTTGTCCATATGAAAAACCGTAAAACCTGATATTCTTTTTGCATGAAGGAAATGAATGCCAATTCTGAGGTCAGAGACTTTGCGGGTGTGTATTTTGACACAAATCTGTTAGATAGGAAAGGGAGAAAGAATAGACTCGTCACACAAATCCCCGTTATTTAATGTGCACTTTTTTACTTGATTTGGCTAGATAGTATAGGAAACAGTTTTTTTCCCCTTTTCTAAAAAGGGTTTGTAAATTGTGTTACTTGGCATTCTGCTTAGATTGGAAAAGTGAGAATCTGTTTAAGGTTTGTTCTGGAAATGTTGATGTTGTGCAATTCATTATTGGCCCTGATTTTGGGGTCAATTTACCAGCAATTGGATTTTTTTAGCTCTGGATTTTGTGTTTCAATTTGTGTTTGTGTGGCTGGCTGTTAAGACTATGTTTGGGTTAGTATTTACTGAGGAAAGAAAGGATAGGAAGAGAAAATGACTGATTTGTACTTGTTCTTTTGTTTTCAAAATGATGATACAAGTTGAAGGATGTTTGCGTTAAGAAGAATCAAATATTCAAGGCTCGTTATTCTGGAAGTCTCATTTGTTTGATAGGACTAATAGTGCACGGTCATAATCTTATAATATAAGATACGTAGTCTCTTTGAATAAGAGACCAGTGTGAGATGAGATTCAAATACTCTTCACAACAAAATACAACGTGATGGTCCGAAGTAGTAAATTCTAATTTCCATAAATTGTAGCAATATTTGAAAATTTAAATAATGTTGAGTTAATCTAGTTAGAAACTAATGTTATTTTTTCAGTCATGAAAGAGTTTATCAATTACTTTCATAGACGAAAATAAGCACACATGGTGTTCCTATTGTCGACAAAAAAAATCTCATAGAATATACTCTATTATTGTACTCCAAAGTTATACATTATATTGAGTATATTTTCACATGAAAATATTTTTCTAAAATCGGCCGTCCTTGGGTCAAAATTGTAGATCCGCCACTGATAATAACACCCGATAATCCCATAAACTACACAGGTGAGGATGAATTATCAAGTGCTCTTATAGCACCACCACGTAATTTGTTAGGGACTTTTTTTACCATGAATTGCCTTTAGGGGTGCAAATGAGCCGAGCTTTGTAGTGTTCGAGTTCGGCTCGTTAACTTAATGAGTTAAAAAATCGAACTCGAGCTTGGCTCGGTCATAAACGATCTGAGCCCTTAACGAGCCGAGCCAAGGTATTTTACTTAACGAGCCTCCTTAAACGAGTCGAGTTTATACAATCAAGCCGAGCTTTAGCAACATCCAATAACTCCATAAACTACACAATTGAGGATGAATTATGAAGTGCTCTTATAGCACCACCACGTAATTTGTTAGGGACTTTGTTTACCATGCATTGCATGTAGGGGTGCAAACGAGTCGAGCCGAGCCAAGCCGAGCTTTGTAATGTTCAAGCTCGGCTCGTTAACTTAACGAGCCGAAAAATTGAACTCGGCACGGTCATAAACGATCCAAGCCCTTAACGAGCCGAGCCAGTGTATTTTACTTAACGAGCCTCCTTAACCGTGTCAAGTCTATACAATCAAGCCGAACTTTCACGAGCTCGTTAACTAAACGATCTTAAAAATCGAACTCGAGCATGGCTCGATTACTTAACAAGCCAACCCGAGCCACGAACTGCTCGCGAACAGCTCGATTCTTTTGCAGCCCTATGCATTTCCACGGACTTCACCCCGCATTGTCTGATATTGCGGAGTGTTGAAAAATCATGTCACGGCGTACCAAGACTACTGAATTATTGCTTGCAAGGGTTAGAACCAAAAAAGGAAGGTACACTGGCATGTGCGCCGAGCATCATGCACATTATGAGGTGTAAAAAGCCTTGGACTTGTCTGAATTATGACTACAACATGGACCACGGTACGATATATCCAGAGATAGAGCTAGGGAGGGGCCAGTAGGGACAGTCGCCCCTGCAGAGAAAGAAAGAAACCTCTAGTTTTATATAGAAAAAAATAAATTTTCCTGTGAATTATATAAGCTCGCCCCTGCAAAGTATCTTAAAAAAAAAATCGCCCCTGCGTAGTGGAATTCCTGGCTCCGTCCCTGAATATATCACCAACCACTCATCTTCCCAATGATGAAAGATGGTTGAGTGGCTGCCCTGGCCTTGAAGCCTTGAAGCATGACTAGGTTCACACAAATGTGTGATGTAGAGGCTCATTGAGAATGCAATTGTTCAATGGTACTGCTAAGTTGTCCCAACACCCATTACAACCGCGTATTCATGTACGGTTCATACGTATATAATTTTGGATCTCCCATGAATTTGTGGTTGTGAAGGAGTCTTGGATACCGCTACGTTGTCTTTACGCCCATTACAACCGCATTCTTATACGGTTGATACGTGTAATTGTGAATCTCATACGTGTAATTATGTGGACTACAAGTGCTGAAAAAAAAAAATCCCGGACCAAAAAAGGTTATCGAAGGAATCTTGTATGAACTAAAAATCCTTTGAAAGCTGCTTACCTTGTTCGTTGGGTCTCAAGACCCACCCTGCATGGACTCCAATAAAATTTTCTTTCTATCTCTCTCTACTCATTAGTCATTACCCACAAAACCCTCTCTCAAAACCCAAACCGAACAAAGCCGCCATCTTTTCTAGGATGTTTAGCCGGGATCAAATAGAGAAGTCGAAGTCTTTAAAGTTGGGTCTGAAGAAAGACGGTTTTGATGGGCCCACTCTATCGACTCAAGAGGTAGCTAGTAGCGACTCTCGTAAGAGGAATTCGATATTAATTAAGGAAGCCCGTAAGAATATGGAGATGAGTGCTTCGTATGCTGTAAATTTTTTTGGAAGAGAGAGGTACAATATAAAGAAATATTTAGAATTGCAGGGAGTTGAAATTTCTAAACAGGAAATTATAGCTCTTGATGAATTGGAGGAAGGTACCTCCATTTCAGTAGAGTTCTGATTTAGCTGTCAATGTTGGTGGAAGCTTTCTGGCTGTTCCCGGTGTCGGTTGTATTGTTGGTTGGACGTTTTAGCCTTTTTTGGGGGGTTTTTGCTTCTGGTTTTGCTTGCTCATGGCGAGCGGGGGAGGAGCGCATAGGGTTTTCCTTTTTTTGTTGTAGTTTTTGGGGTGTTTTCGTGGCCTTCTTTGATGTGTTTTCTGGGTCAGGAGTCTTGGTCGTTTTGGGTGTTTTTCTGTTTCAGTAGTTTGGCTGGTATCTTACCATCCATATTGTGTCTTGTTATTTCCCCTTTCCGGTCATTGGCATCTTCAGTCTCAACCCCTTTTAATCTTTGTAATTTGTTTTCAAAGATTAATAAATTTTTTGTTTATCAAAAAAATTGCGAATCTCATATGAATTAGTAATTATTGAAAGTGTTAAGACATCGGTCTTCCAGAGGACTCTTATTTATCCATTGAGGGGATGTCCAAGAGCACTTAGAGCATCTCTAATATGGAGTATAAAATTGCACCCCCTACCTTGAATGTGAATAACTAACTTCAGTTAGATCCACTCTGTTAGTCTCACAAGGCGTCAGCTTCTTGCCCGGCTGATAACTTTCGAGACTAAGGTTCTGTTTGAAACTTGTACAAATAAGAGAAAGGAAAGAAAAATAAAGAAGAAAAGTGTGAGGAAAATAAGGAGAAGATTTCACTATTTCTAACACTTTATTTACTCATTTTCTCTTCTTTTTTCTCTCAAACCGAACAAAGAAGAGCAATTTTTTTAAAACTTTCCCTTCTTTTTTCTTTCTTTTCTCTAACTTCCAAACTTTTAAACTTTCCCTTCTTTTTCTTTCTTTTCTCTAACTTCCAAACAAACCCTAAAATGTGCAGTACCAAAACAGCTGTGAGAAGGTTCAAAGTAGTTTCCCAATTTTATTTTTTGCTACTTAACTATGTAGTGTGTCAGTTGCCAATGACTTATGAATTATTATGTTTATTTACTATACTAGGTCGTAAGTCTCTATCTCAAGCGACGCATGTTCTCGGAAGCTAAGTGGAAATTTAACATATACTGTCAAATCTCCAGTAACATGTCCTCTAGTTGCCAAGTTGACAAGTTATAGTATGTTTGTAAGTGGAAAGGAAATGTTGATTTCACTCTTGAGGGATCCAAACTTAAAAGTAATGTTATAAACATGGACAACCCGTCTATGAGTACACCACACTTGGCTACTCCAAGTGTACACCAGTCTATTTCAATAGTCAAAAAGCGTTTTGAACGTTTCGGATTTTTTTACAAACTATTCGCGCAAATAGTTTGTAAAAAATCCGGAACGTCCAAAACGCTTTTGGACGATTGAGATGGGCTGGTGTACACTTGGGGTACCCAAGTGTGGTGTACACATCATTTTCCTAAATTGGAAAGAGACAAAGAGTAGTCGAGAACTTGGATAACCACAAAGAGTAGGAATAAATACGCCTCTATACATGGATATGGACAGTGCTATATATCAAATTGCTTCTTTTTTTATTATTAGATGTCGGGTCATTTTGCGCGTAGCTCGACTAATTTTGGTTCGTAAAGTTACCGACCTGACAGACTTTTCAGTAGCCCCAATGTTTGGAATGTTTAACCTACGTGGAATTCAAACAAGCGTGGGCTTATGAAGTACAATCACTTATTGCTTTCCCCTACCGACTACGACGAGACCAAACTCGTTAGGTTGCTATCAAATTGATCTAATTAATCTACTGCAATAATGTTTCTCCTGATGTAATCTACTGTAATGTTAGGTACTATAATTGCCAAGGCATGCGTTGATGATCAAGACTTAAAGACTTGTTTTTTTTTATTACAGAAAATTGGTCTAAAGGACAAATTTGGGACTTTAAATGGTGTTTAGTCCAGCTTAACTTATTTTAATGCTTCCAATACATTGATAAGAAATTTTTGAGGGCTCAAGGACAATACTAGACAAAAATTCCTTTAATAAAAACCACACTCACGCGCACCACGTGGAGGAATTTCCCGCGGACAAAAGCAATGAAAGCGACGTAACCCATGCGGAGGAAAATTTTGGAGTTGTTCAATGAAAGCGACATATGAACTGTGAAAGCCGGTACACTTGTGACCATGGGTCAGTGACCCACTTTCCCGAGGACAAAGGCATTTTATGCATGAAAGTGACATTTGTGACCATGGGTCAGTGACCCACTTTCCCGTCTCTATCTCTCTCTCTCTCTCTCTCATGTATGTGTGGGACAAAATTGATGGAATGGGGACAAAATTAATTTCTCTTTCTTCAATTTTGGGGGTGGGTTCAATTTTGGGGTTCAATTTTAAGGGGTTTAAGTTCTTTGGGGTAGGGCATAGTGGGTTTAGACATTTTAGGTTTAGACACTTAGGGTGCACTTTCCATTATAGGGTTTTAGCTGTTTAGACACTTTCATAGGGTACCTTAGTATTTTAGGCACTTTCATAGGGTACCCTAGGGTTTAGGTTTATGGTACACTTTCCAATTATAGGGTTTTGAGTGGTCTAGGAATTTTCATAGGGTACCCTAGGGTTTTAGGCACTTTCATAGGGTACCCTAGGGTTTTAGGCACTTTCATAGGGTACCCTGGGGATTAGGTTTAGGCACTTTCATTAGGTTTGAGGGTTTAGGCACTTTTATTGGCTAGTGAGGGTATTTTTGGAATGTGTAGGTGATTTGTCCTTTTGACATTAAAGAAAAAGTTGATGCCCTTATTGAAGTAAATACCCTTTTACTATGTCTTTCCCAAAAACAGATCCTTTTTTTTAATTGGCATGAAGACTTCAGACTTGAGCGTTTGTTTTTCTTTAGTCTCAAAACTTTTTAGGTACTATCAAATTTTGTACGTGGTTAAATCCATATGGGATTTTACCCGACTTTAATTAGACTCTCGCTTGCGGACGATGGGATCGATCTAACTAAAGAATTACCAGTTGAGGTGTAGGCTTAAAACACCTAAATTATACTATCAAAGAGGGAAAACTAATGTTAGGTACTGCTAATAAAGATCTAGAGTTGAGTAGTTTTGGACGGCTGTTAATCAATGAAGATATGGTGTGACTGATTGAGAAGCGATTTCCTACTGTTAATTTGTTGCTCTTCAACACCTAATATTTGGTTAATTTGTACTAGGTGTTCCATTAACAAAAAACTATTTTTTTCAAAAACCGAGACAGGTCATTCTCTCACGATACATCATATAAAAAACTGTGAAAAACCAGTTTTTTCAAAAAAACCACCTTACTGGAACACCTCTACTAGTATTAACAAGCCGAATGAAAAGAGAGAATAAAACTGTGTCTTGGACAAATTTTCCGTTTGCTTTAAGAAGCTGCAGAGGGAGAGTAAAGTAAGAAGTTGCGGAGGGAGAGTTAGGATCTATTACGTCGATATGTGCTCATCAGGGCCGGCCCAAGGTATTTGGGTGCCCTAGGCCTAATTAAAAAAATTGTGCCCTAAAAATTTTCGTGTTCCTCAACCAAACTTTCTACGTTTTTGTTACTACAATATCCCCGTCAAAAGGGTATTAATACAAGCTAAATTTAACAACGATGTAGAGCATCTAGAGATCCTGTGCCTTTTTTGAAACAAAATTTGGGTCAAAACTCCTTTGCTATGCAAATGCCGAACCCTAGTTTTACCCAAATCTGTTGTTCTTCAAGTTTCCTCTAAAATATTTGGGTCCAAATGGCCAGCAATAAACTTTTACACCCAAAAATCACATGGGGGAGTGGGCGAGTGGCCCTCTGGCCCCTCTGATATGCAGCATATGCTAATTGGCATTGGCTAATTGCTAAACTTAACTTTAAAAATTAAAAGGACGGTGACAAGAGAAAGATCCAGAATTACGACAAAGATCAAATAGAAAGAAAACAATTCTTCGGTGGGTTTGTGGGTATTTGCAATTTTAATTTCTGGGTAATTCTTGGATTTGTGATGGGTTGGAGATATAACGCTGGGTTGTTTCTTATTGGCACCGTTGTTATAAATGTATACCTCTATGTATGAATGTATCGAGTATACTGTCATCGTGATTTTCTTTTCTTTCTTTTTTTTTTTAAATCAGTTTTAGTTTTGGGCCTTTTTTTAAATTTTGGGCCACAATAGTTTTTGGGTCTTTTTTAAATATTGGGCCACAATGCTGGGCTCTTTTGTCACTTCTAATGGATTTTTTTCCTTTATTTTTGTCCAAAAAGTGTTCTAGTCAAGCCCATTGGTATAAAATGGTGGGGTGCCCCAAAAAGTGGTCATTTTTGTGGTGCCCTAGGCCCAGGCCTTGTGGGCCTTGGGCCTGGGCCGGCCCTGGTGCTCATTCAAAGAGGCACATGAGCATTTGTTGTCCGCAAAAGTATGATACTCAAGGCATTTTTGGTTGTAATATTTACGTAAAACAAGTACTATTAGAACTTGTTTTGGTAAGCTAAGTTGCTTAATAACTTGATGCTTAATAGTCATGGTTATTTTCTCTTCCAAACAATCAAAGTAGGTGCCAGAATAATTTGTTTATTCTTTTATGGCTTGTTTAAGCAATTAGCAAATAGGCTTAGATGAACCAAACTGGTCCTCTGTACAAGTTACAATATAAGCTATTTGATAGGGCACAAGACGTGAACACCAAAAGGGTTAGCTCAACTGCTGAAACTAAAATTGCCTGGCAAACATAGTCCTTTGGTTTAGGGCTTTAGGCTACCAGAGTTCCTCTCCTGAATTTTTTGATCTCACCGTCCAACCGGATGACCTGCCATTGATCCTATCGGAGAGAGAATAGGACGAGGTGCATGTGAATTAGTACGAATATCTATTATATTTAAAGAGAAAAGAAGGAGGCAAAAGACAATTTCATTCTTCCCTAGCCCGTTTGGGAAACGATTCATTGATCTTAAAAACTACTCGCGTATTAATTGGGGAACCCATCAGATGAACTTCACAATTTGGATTCAATTCTTACCTTCAATTAAACAACCAACTTTAGATATAGGTTGAGTTTCCACTAAGGTATTTTTAATATTCTTAGAGTACGAGTTGTTAAATCAACGAGTCATTCTCCTTACATATATCAACTGATTTGACAATTGGTAGTTCAAATTAAAATACCGAAAATACCGTGATGGAAACTCACCTTAATTCCTTATCACTATCAATCCCATTGAATCTCTAACTTCATCTTTACTGCCAATCTTCTTCAACCTTGAACATGTATCAAAGGAGACATTTCTCAATCCCTCCTATTAAGTTATAAAAAGTGATTCTCTATAAGTTCACGAGCCAATCAATTGGGGTTAGCTAAGTTGGTTAGGACTCCTACATCTCAAGCCAATCATGTGTGCGTTATTCTCCTTGTATTTGTTGGGTTTTCCCTCCTCCCTTAATGCGGCTATTAGTTGAGTTTGTCTTATAGTGATTATGGACTTTATTTCGAATCTCGCCAGCTGTGTGTGGGACGCGTGATTCTAAACGCGGGAGATCAAATCACATGTGTTCATAAATTAACAACAAACTATGTTTCTCAAATGATAAAATTGGATAAAATGGTAGATTTTATCAAAATCATTCCTCAAATGCTAAAAACTAGGAACTGATTTTATTGGGAAATTGGTAAATAAGGCATTGGGTGGAGATTTTATCAAACTAGATTTTATCATTTGGGAACACAATGTGATTTTATCACCCCTCCATGAAACTCAGCTAGAATGAGAATGATCATTTTATTATTTGAAAAACTGAGTCACAATTTTGAGGAGACCTATCTTCGTAGGTTAATACAGTAAAACCTAAAATATATAGAAATAATGTGATAAATTTAGAGGTGTGCAGGGCTAGGGTGCTTGCGTCTGCCCTACATGTATCTCGATAGTACACGGGAAAGTCTCAAGTGCCAAAAAAATATATCCAAAATATATCCAGAATCTGAGTCATTGAAGTGAATTTGAGTCATTAATTTTTAAATTCTGGATAAATTTTGAATGTATATTCTAGGCATATAGTAGTACTGATAGTACACCACGGATAGAAACACAATCATTTGCCTCTGTGTGTTTGAACATGAATTGATAATTGATGTATTTACACCACTACGAAGGATGTTGAAGCACAATGTAGTCTTGAATAATTACCGCCATCTTAGACGGATCCGGGGACCTTTTAGTGCACCCCGCAATCTAAACTGTAGGAAAGCATTTTTAATATTACAGATTTGCTAAAAGAAAGTATTCGGTAAGATACTAATCGTACCTGTAGAATACGTATTTAAAATTTGAACGATTCAGATTGGGCACTACACATACATGGTCCCCGGGTCTATCACAGGCAATCCTACCCACAGAACAGTCTGTCTCTCTCTCTCTCTCTCTCTCTCTCTCACCACCAGTCACCACCTGTGAACTGTTTTTACAGCCTCTGTATCTTTGCTGGTGCAGCCAATTTTCAGATTGAAGCATAGGAGACGTGCATCGACATTACTATAATTTTATATATATAGTTGCGGCTGCTTATAATTAAAAAAGTACGAGCAGTTCCTAGCTCGTTCTCTCTATCCATCCGACACCGTATGGTGGTCTCTTCTTCCCCTCCTCAACCACTTCTACATGATTCCACCCACCGTTCCCAATTCCGCAGCCGCCGTCGCCGCCGATTAGGGTTTGTTTCTACTGTCATCGGTAATGTCTCACAAGCGACAGCCAGACGATTTCAAGGCCAATCCTTCCCATGACAAGCGTCGAAAACTCCCTTCCCTAAAAAAGTCAGACTCTCTCTCTCTCTCTCTCTCTCTCTCTCTCTCTCTCTCTCTGTGATGCTCATTAAACACTCCCCACATATGGACACTTGTATTGGGTTTTTGTGTGTGTGTGTTCAATTACGTTTACATGGCATTTGAGCATAGAAACAGGATTGGGGTTGTTTGTATACCAAAATTGATGAAGGAAGTTTGCCAATTGAAATTAGGTTTCGTTGTGCTTGATTTCGAGGTAGAAATTAGATTAAATGTTCTTTTTTATTAGAAGGGTTCTACGGGGTTTCTGAATTTAGTGGGGAAAGAAGGAAATGGAAGGAACTAGGTCTCAAGCTAATTGGAGAGTCCTGTTTGGTTGCAATTTTCCCTGAATTAGTGGTGCAGGACCCTTTTCAGAAATGATTTTTCTGAATGATATGAACACTTAATTGTTTTCATCTCTCATTGATTTTACGATTTTCAAGAATATAGAAAGTATCTCTTTGTTGTGCCTCATAAGTGGGTCCGTTTCCAATAAAAGCCCTAGAAAACAAGTTTTTATGACCATTAACCAATTCTTGTGCAAAATAAGAAACGGAAACAGATTCTAGAAGCTGGAACAGTTGCAGGAAACTGCTTTTATTAGTGGGCATACTATTGATGTCGAAAAGTTGAATAATTTGGCATGAAGAACTAAGAATAAGTAGTTTACTGGTTGGCCAAAGGGTATTATGTGGTCTATGCTGATTGGCTTGGCGTTACTTTTGGAAGTTGGATTGGACCATTTAGAATGAGTTTGCGTCTTCAATAAAGTTGCTATGCAAACGGGAGTTTTACTTTCTTGGTTTCTGACTGTTTGTTTGAAATTTGTAGTGTAATTCTGGAGGTGATGAGTTTGAGAAAGGTTCAGCTTTGCATGGAGCCGGTCCTCGAGCCTTTAATTCGTAAAGTTGTAAGTGCATGATCTCATGCTTCACAGTTATGATGAAATCCAACATATTTCTTTCACAGTGCCATCCAGCCTTAATTTTTCAAAATTTGAGAATCTTTTCTTCTCAGAAACACCACTTGTATAGAGTTGTGTTTTCTTAACTCTGGAATTCTTGACAAGACACATGGGGATGATACTCTCCCGTGCTCCTCAGCGATTCTAACCTCCAATGGAACAGTCTTTTGGCTTTCCAACATGTAGCTGTTATACACTTCTATGTTTGCGTGGTGGCAAAAACTCTGGATGGACTCTGTAGTTCATTCTTATAAGATCATGTTTGGAGCTCCTGCAGTTCTAATGAGCGTTGCCCATGTATAGTATCGGGTCATAGCTAGGTGAATTATAGTATGGGTTATTCTGGAGCTACACAAAAGTCTTTCAAGTGGTTTTATTTGTATTAGCTTTGGGTGTTTCTTTGAGTGTCTTAACAAAGTAGAAGGCTTTTTAAAGGAGGATTTCTAGAGTATAAAACCTTCTATTAATTTTGTGGTGTAGATTGGCAAGGTGTAAAAATTGAATAGAAGAGAGAACATTATTAAATGAGAGTCTAGTGTTGTAGGACGGTTTTATGGCGTTTGAGTATTGCCGCCTACAATAGGAATCGTGGTGGTTTTTGGTGGGAAATAAGAATAGTACTTCGGAGAAAGTGCGTAAAGAAGAAGAGAGGAAAGAATGAGAGGAAGAAGAGAGGGAAAGAGAGATAGATGCGATTCACCCTTGCAAGGGTTGGGCGGTTTCTGCAAGGAAGAACTGCAGCCCAAACCCCAATCACAATGGCCTCAGCCTTGTAAACTCAATTCATAAATCAACTCTATATTCGAAAGAAAGATTACATCCATATTTATAGGCTAGACAATACCCTTTGAATTCCTAGAAGTGAAATGAACCTAATTAATTGCATGTGATTAAACTTAACTAAATGCGTACAAGGTATTCAGACATGTGAATGAACCTAGATATAAATGCATACATAGAATCTAACAAAGACTACATGCAATGAATTACCATTATGTGTTTAATGTAACTAGATGAAAATCAATGCAAGTACTAGATTTATGACGACCCTTGACCTAACCCTACCAACTACCATGGATGACCCTCTGAATGACCAATCCTTGAACGACCCATGCTGCCCTTTGGTTAGGATCATTGCAATTACCGAAATTCCCTCATTGAGCACTTTACTACTTCTTGTTGTCCTCATCATCTAGGAATCTTTTCATGAAACTTTGAGCTTCATCTAGCAAGGTAAGGCCTTTGTGAATAGAAATAGGACTTGCCAATTGTCATTACTTAATAAATGGCGATTTGTTCTTAACGTGGGGACAGTGTTCTAAAAGAAGGTCTGGAAGGCTGAGTACTTGCCGCCTAGGCGCTAGAAGGCCCCTCGCCGACTAGGCGCCAAGTACTCGACCCTGGAGGCTAGAAGGTGCCCGGGCACCATGGGATCGCCTGGCGAGTTTTAGAACCTTGCATGGGGATGAATTTGTCTTGTAAATAGTGTTAGTTGTTGTATCCAAGTATTCACAGTTTTAAGCGAGTCCGATTTTGTTCACCCTCGTTAAAAGAGGGTGAACGTTACCCTCACTCTGATTGGTGGGAATTGTGTAGGGTCCACGGGATCAATACACTTTTTGAATGGGTTAGTTTGTAGTGGGACCCACACTTTTCCCACCAATAGGGTGAGGGTAATGTTCACCCTCTTTTAATAGAGGTGAACAAAATCGGACTCGTTTCAAGTGGAACAGGAATACACGTTTTTTTCTTTTGTGTGATATGCTGATATGATCAAAGCTTTTTCTGAAGTGGTTCCTTCATCATTATCCATGTTGAAGCTTTAGCTCTACTGTTATTAGGTGTGACGCATCTAACTGATTCATTCTATGAAGCAACAGCCTTTTTTGGGGTCTAAATTTCTCTTCAGAACGCTATTCAAATTATGTAGGGATACTACCATAGTAGGTGACTTGAGGTGTATGGTGCAATATATCCCGGAGTGTGAACTCATGCTGTATGATAGCTTCTTGTATAGTTTTCATCTGAAGCATTTTATGTAGATTTAGATCTGCATGTACTAACTTAATATGGCATTCACTGTCACTCCATAGGGGCTTGATTGTTGCAGCTTCCTTTATATTTCTTTTTTTTTTTAAGTCCTTTATCCTAACCTTGAATGACAGGTTAAAGAAGAAGTTGAATTGGCTCTAAGAAAATATTTGAGTAATATGAAGTGGTAAGTTGTTGGACCCTACATTATGCTTCATAAGTTGGTTATGTTGACTGCCGTCATCAATCTTGCTTGATGCATCGTTGCTTTTGTTGTTCAGGAGTATTGGGAAAGAGATAGAGTCTTCTGAATCAAGAAGCTTACAGTTGCAATTCTTACCAAAAATCTCTCTTCCTATATTCACTGGATCCCGTATTGAAGGAGAAGATTGTAACACCTTAAAAGTGGCTTTAGTTGACAATCTTACTGGACAAATTGTTTACTCTGGGCTTGAATCCTCAGCAAAGGTGGAAATTGTTGTTCTTGAGGGAGATTTTGATGGCGATGAAGGAGGAAATTGGACACTTGAAGAGTTCAATAATAATATTGTTAGAGAAAGGGTCGGAAAGAAACCCCTTCTTACTGGGGATTTATTATTTGCTCTTGAAGAGGGCATCGGTTTAGTGGGGGAGATTTATTTTACAGATAATTCAAGCTGGACAAGGAGCCGTAAATTTAGGCTGGGGGCAAGAGTTGTGGATAGTTTCAAGGGAGTCAGAGTAAGAGAAGCAAAGACCGAATCATTTATTGTAAGGGACCACCGTGGAGAATGTAAGTACTTGCATTGCTTTTTTGTTATTTGGTCTATTATTACTGATTTGGTGCTGACAATGGTATTGTTTGGATCAAAGATCAAAGGAAAATGCTATTGCCCTAGGGCCAGTGGTTAACGTGTAAAAATTGCATTGATACCTGTGAAAAGTGTATAAAAACTTGTGAATATGTATCGATATCCGTGATATATGTATTGAGATTCTAACTTTTCTGAATTTTTGCGTCTAGTTTATAACCGGTGGTTAGCGAAACCGATCATCCGATAATGTATTGCCTGATATGTTCTATGATTGGAAAACCTACGTGCAAGGTCTATGGGAGGCTCCTGCAGGGGCAGCTTGGGCAACAGTGGACTAAGTGGTGTTTGTTTATTCTAGTTCGGTTTTTTCCTGGTTCATCATAGTTTTTAGTAACTTAGACTATATTGTGACCAAATATTGATGATCCCTGTCTAACTCTGTGTGCGACCATTGGTTGAATTTCACTAATTTGTCTTGGTTGTGGACTCAATTATAGTTCTATACTTGGGTTCTTTCTGTTAAATTATTCAGGTTGCCTTCCATTTTGGACATTACAGTAGGTCTAGTTGATTTTTGCATTTCCCAGCATACCCATGTCATGTCTTCATTTTCCTATTCTTTGTTTTGGTGTTTCTGTCATTCTTTTTAGTGATTTTTGTTGGCATGCCATTCTTCTTCTTCTTCTTTTCTTTTTGAAAGAAGGCATGCTATTCTTCTTGCCCTACTGTCTTCCATGCATGCCTGAGAAACTAAAATTGTAGAAAGCTAATTCTGGTGTAGTGTTATGCATGTCCGAAGAATGATAACAACGCAGAATTGTAGGTTACCAAAATGGACTCTCAAGTCCTAATCCGTTGCATCTTTAATTGTTTTTGTTGCAGTGTATAAGAAACATCATCCCCCATCTCTGCATGATGAAGTATGGCGGCTGGAAAAGATTGGCAAAGAAGGAGCATTCCACAAGCGTTTGAATCGGGAAAAAGTCAACTCTGTGAAGGATTTTCTGATTCTACTGAATCTAGACCCCACAAGGCTCAGAAATGTAATGCACACTGTCCCTTATAGCTGCTTCCACAAGGCTCAGAAATATTTTCTTTGGGTTTCGGTAGGAAGTTATTCAAGTAGATTCTTTGGGTTTCTATAATATATTCATGAAACATTGAAACTTTATGATCAGACGTAAGTAAGTTCTATTTCCCTCTCCCTCAAAATGTCCATTTCTAACAAGAATTATTTCTTTGGGTTTCTGTAGATTCTTGGCATGGGTATGTCTACCAAGATGTGGGAGTTTACCGTAGAACATGCTCAGACGTGCATACTTGATCATAGGTTGTACTTCTACTGTCCTGGATCTCAGCAGAAAACTGGTGTGGTCTTCAGTGTTGTGGGACAAGTGATGGGACTTCTTTCGGATTGCCAATATATCCCTCTTGATAAGCTGTCGGAAACTGAAAAGGTATATTTTTTTTAAGCACTTGAATAACTTTCTTTGGTTATTCCATTGTATCATTCTCTTCCTGTTCCTTATTTCCATCTTTTCTATTCAGGAGGAAGCCCATAACATGGTAATTGCTGCATTTACAAACTGGGAGAAAGTTGTCTCTTTTGATGACGAGGCCTCTCTTATCAATGCCTCGGGACGCTTGTTCAGTTACACTACATGCGCCAACTCAGCTGACATTAAGGTATTAACTTCACAAAAGATTGGTGAATTCGATTATCCCCAAACAAGTCTTTGTTCCCCAGATACCATGCCAGCTGACATTGAGGTTTTAACTCCACAAAAGATTGACGAATTCAATTATCCCCAAACAAGTCTTTGTTCCCCAGATACCATGCCATCTGTTTATTCCATGGGACACTTAAATATCTTGGATGATTTTGGATTGCATGATATCGACCATTTGGACCTTAGCTATGACGAAACTATAAATTTCAATGGCCAAGTCACGAACTCCCTATTCTGTGAACCCGAGGATGATCGTCTACAATATTTTGGTGCTGATTGTTCCTTTCAATCTGGGAATTCCCGTTTTGAGTCTGATTTACATAGCGCTGTCAATGGATTTCTACTGCCTCGTTCTGCAGCTTTTGCTCAGAGGAGATGGGCGATGGTATTCAGTGTGCTGAAGTGGTTCTCCATACGGAAGATTGTGGCCAAGAAAACCAATGTCAGAAGAAAGCAGAGAATTTTTTGATTTGTCGCAACCTGGAAAATGAAATATATTTTTTGAAAATTTGTAGTATGTGCTGCCCGAATTCGTGTGCAGTTTTAGAAGGGGATGAGAGTTCTCCGCTACCTGTGTATATGGTATGCTGTACAACTAGTAGTTTAAGGCACTTTTTTTTCTGTTGGTTTTGAATGTGAATGGTTTTATGCTTGACGATTGAGGCTGTAACATCTACATGTAAGCTCGTAGCTTTAGTCCATATTTTAAGTTTAAGGGAAAAATATGTTGGGAGTGGGCTGACAATAAGACAACAAGAAAACAAAAAAAACACAAGTTTCAATGTACTTTTTTTCACTTTTTTATACACTTTCACACATTCTTACTCTCTTTTTACATATCTCAATACACTTTTTAAGTCTTAATGTCAGCCCAATGGACTAATTTTAGAATTTTCCAAAATATGCTTAGCAGAAATCATCTCAATGACATATTTTCCCTTCTTTAAGGTTTTTTTTGTTTTTTTTTGAAAAAACGGGTGAATTACTTATATATCCCTTCTACTTTCACGCGAGTTTCACTTTAGTCCTTCGTCTTTCAATTCGAACAAAACTGACCTTCCATTTTCGATTCGGTTTCAATGTTGCCCCTCCTCAAACTTCCGTCCAAATTTTGGACGGAAAATACCTAGGTGATTGGCACTTGATATGTTCACATGGGTATTTACAGCATTCCAATCTAATACCCATCCCCTCTCTGCTATACCCACACCATACCCAATTTTTTCTACAAACAAAACAATAGTGCTGCTTTGTATTTCATTTCCAACTCCAAAAAAAAGAGAGGAAAAGTTACGTCGTCTGCATATACTAATTGATTTTTGACTTTTTATTGTCATTCTGTTAAGAATATTAGACAACTTTATTGTCCGACTTTTTCAACGGATCAACCAATTTTTTCACTAACAGAAATGTATATATATATTTTTTAAAACGGTTAGGATCCAGGCTAGCTTACGCACACCTCTACTAATCTATTTCCCAGTCCGATCAAAAGCAGACCATCCACGTTAGGACGACTAGGAAATTCAAGAAAAATTACTTTCTTGCAGCCTAACCCCAAGAATCGAATCCTGATCAATTATGTAGGGAGCAAACTCACCAACCAATCAACCGAACAAACCATTGGAGCTAATTATGCAGAAATGTTGGTGATACTACCAATGGAGCTAATTCTGCTCGTGCTTTGTTCCCTTCACAAAACAAACATCTTTTCTTTATTCCATAACAGTATAACACTATTATTTTCATATCACCACAATATTGCTCAAGTTGCGGATCAAAATGCTTCTAAAAGAAAAGAAAAGAAAAAAAAAGGGAAAAAAGCCATAAAACTCGTGTAAAGGCTGTCATGCCTCCCCAAATGCAAGAAACTCGTGTAAAGGCTGCCATAGGTATTTTCCGTCCAAAATTTGGACGGAAGTTTGGAGAGGGGCAACATTGAAACCGAATCGAAAATGGAAGGTAAGTTTTGTTCAAATTGAAAGACGAAGGACTAAAGTGAAACTCGCGTGAAAGTAGAAGGGATATATAAGTAATTCACCCTGAAAAAACATAAAAAACATAAACATATCATATAACATTATATAATAGGAAATGGCTACAATAAACACCCATTAAAGGTTTGTACCATATGCACCTATTGTATGGTCCAGATTGTGCCTCCTCATTGGCAATCGTAACATTTTTTAGTTTTTCATAACTTTTCAACGATATGATTTGTAACATTTTATATGATTCGTAACATTTTGGTTAGTCTCGTAACTTTTATAAAAAAAAATAGTAAATTTTGTAAAAAAATTCGTAACTTTTATAGGTGTGTGTATCATAGACACTCAAATAAGGGATGTGTATTATAGTTTTTTCCTATATAATATGAAAAATAAACAATACAATCCACTTAATACAAACCCACAAACAGCCCTACACAATAAGAAGCACTAAACAACCCGACAACATCCAGGAAAGACCAAACAAATAGATTCCCTTCGTTAAGTTGAATTCAAGATTCAAATACCCTCGTGCTAATGTTCAGCGTTTAAAATTTAAATCATCGCGATGGGAGGTAACGTTTTATTCTTCTTCTTCTTTTTTTTAATTTCCCAATCAGAAAATATTGCTTCTGAGTATATATTGCAGTTTTATAAGATTTTTTTTTTTTTTTTTTTTTGAAGATTTAACCATTCTGCTTTGTTTTCGACTGTATTTTTCTTTTCCTGCTTTTATTTTTGACAAATCCATGATCGTTGTACAATTTAAATGTTGTATCAAATTACTTGTCTTCTTGTGGTTGGATATCAGATTTTTCGACATTCCCTAATAGGGGTACGTCGGCCGCACGCACGTTGACTAATGTATCATCTGCAAATTGGAAATGTATCACGAAATTAGCAAAACTTGATGGATTTTTCGTGCACGGCTTCGGAATTTAAGTCCTCCAATAAGCACTAGGAGTCTGGGCTTGGTCACATTAGTCCGATTAGTGGGGAGATAAACGCATGTCTTAAGGGAAGGGATTAGGCCTACCTCCTTTGGCTAAAAAAACCAAAATTCATTTGTTCTTATTCAAATTTTTTAAAAATTTGTTAGTTTTACGTCGATTTTTTGTGGTTTCTTGGCTCCTCTCGACGAGAGGAATCTAAAATGTATAAAATTATTAACCAAATTTAAAGTTTCGTATTTGATGATCCAAAGTGAATGGGCGCTTCTTCATTTAGGGCTTATACAGTTATGGGCCAAGGTAAGTCCACAGTCTGAAGGTTCAAGGTCAGCCCAGGACGGATCAATAGACTGGATTCTTTTAGGGGTAGGCTTACCCCCATTCTGGCCTCTGCTCTTTTGTTTTTGGTTTTTTGGTTTTTTACTCCGGAACCGATCCCATCAACCGTAACTTTAGGGGACTGATGGGATGGGACGGCACATGGGGACTGATGGGATGGGGTGGAGTTGCCAGAGCATTTTTTCCTGACAAGTGGAGTGGAGTGCGTGGTCAACAGCCCTCCAAAGCCCTTATGTTAATCCATGGATACTCCCAACAAATTGGGCCTACACGCACAAGGGACGAACCTCAAGGTGGATCAGACCCCCGACAAACCCTTATGTTAATGCATCGAACGATTTACTATTCTTGTGCCATGTGACAATTTTGGTTGGTTTCATTAAGGGCTTCTACTGTTATGGGCCTATGTAGGTCCACAGTCTGATGGTTCAAGGTGAGCCCAGGACAGAGCAAGACTGGATTCTTTTAAGTGTAGCCTTACCCCCATTCTGGTCTCTGCCCTTTTTTTTTTTTCTTTTTTTTTGGGTTTTTACTCCGGAACCGATCCGATCAACCTTAACTTTAGGTTGTATTTTCACGCCGCAAATCGGAGCTCCCTTTTACAAGGACTTTGCACCACATTTCACTCGTTTGACGACTGACTCAAAAAGGATTTCGTGCGTGTTTTTTTTTAGTTGATTTATAAGCATGTTTCGGCCTGCTCCGTCGTTTTTCAGCTAGCTCAGCCGTTTTTTCGTGGTTTTTCGGCCAGCTCCGCCGTAGGAGTCGAACTAGGGACTTGTGCTTATACGGTCGAGTGGAGTGCATAGGCACTCAATCCATGAATACTCCCCAACAAAATAGGCCTACACGCATAGAGGACTAACCTTGAGGTGGATCAGACTCCCGACAAACCCTTGTGTTAATGCATCACAATTTACTATTCTTGTTCCATGTGACAAAGTTTTGGTTGGTTTCATTCTCATTCACCAACGATGATTATTGTAGTTTATCACTCTTTACCTAAGACTACAAGAAACAAACAAAGTTTATTAATCTATACTATAGCCAAAAGAGAAGTTTACTAAGATAACGTGGATGTATTTGACTTTGAGAGCTTTTGAGCCCTTCTTACGGAAGAAAGCTTCTCCTTTTTCATTTCTTTATTCAAAAGTAATTGGTGCATCATCAAGTTGTAATGCATCAATGACAATATATATGGTAACTAGGGACGGAACCTGGATTTCGTGAACGGGGAGGCCGAACTATGAAGAGTAAGCACAAATACCACCATTATGTAAACAACTAAGTAGGTTGTTGATTTTCTAGTCTCAATCAACCGTTAATATAACCCGAAAATACTTTGTAATTGTTCGAATTCTGGATGCCAAACAATATTATACTCAAAGTGATTAAGCTCCATTCTTGAACATGTTGTTTGAACTTTTCAATTCCTAAAAGTAGTTCCCAATTGGTCATGTAAGCTTGAAGTATTAATAATAATTTTTTTCTAAAAGAACCCCAAAGAGATGCGGGGGCCTTGGCCCCCCATAGCCCTCTACTGGTTCCGTCTTTTGATAGGTTTTTTTTTTTTTTTTTTGAGGATGTTTCGGTCCGATTATGACTTCACATATTCTAAAGATTGTAAATTTTAAGACCTCGAAATAGCACAGAGAAGTGAGTCCTTTTCATACAAACAACTGTTTATTGAATAATAGTTAATGTATATAAATATTTGTAACAGATTAATAAAAGTACATAAAAATTGCTAAGGCACGGCAGTGAAGTCTTACGCGATGATTCAATTTTTGAGATGAACGCAATTTTTGAGATCAGGGATATTGTAGTGAACTCATGCACTACAGTGAAGTAGTGCGACAAAAAGACATAATTTTGCCCGTGTTTAAGGTTGTTTAGTACCAAATTAAATTTGCTTTAAATTTGGACACTATGTCATTTTGGCATACTAGTATAACATAGGAGCAGCTCCATTAGGGTTTCAGGGGTTCAAGTGAACCTCCTGAATTCAAAAAATGTTTTAAAAATTTATATATTTTGCATATAATACGTTATTTTTTTATATTTTCTGCATTAGCGAACCCCTAAGTTAAAAATGCAATTAAAATTTATATATTCATGCATATAATTTGATATTTCTTTCATATTGTTTGCACTGAATTAATCATAAAAATCCACAATAAATGAAAATCCACTTGAATCTATAAGTAAACTCTCCAGATCATATAGGTTAACATAATAAAATAAACTAGACCCGGAAAATTTTCAACCAAAATACATACAATGTCTTGTATACAAATTTTTTGTGTATATTCTTGACACCGTTAAGTTAAAATCCTCCGGCCGCCCCGGCTACAACATCCCCGGACCCCAAATTTGAGGTCATGCATGCATGAGAAGCTTCTAGCTAGATTCCTTTTGACTACTATTCCTAAATCACCGGCCTTACGCACCATCATAGCTCAGCACACGTGACATCACTTCATTCCGTAGCAAAGAATGAAAATCATGCATGACAGTTGGATCCACTCACAGTGTGAATAAGAAAGAGCGGGCAGAAAAAAATTCTTTTCCCAACTGTCACTAAAGCTTTTAACAAAAGAATCATGCAACATAGATTTGATGTTTTCTAGGCACATCAAATTATGAAAAAAAAAACTATGGGTGCACCAGAATTTGTTTTTTAAGCGCATTAAATGTATATCAAGCTAATGTGGCAGACAAAGAGAAACTTTTTTTTTTTTTTTTTTTGGTTGGGCACCATAGTGGATTTCTTCTCATCCGCCATATCAGCTCGTTGTGCATTTAGTGGGGATGAGTGGTGTACCTAAGGGCGGAGCCAGAATTTTAAGTTCGTAGGGTAAGAAATTATATCTATATGCGAGTTATTTATTCTATTTGCTTATGCAAGGAAATAACTAAATTAAAAGGTTAACTATAACGTAGATTTACAATGATACATGTATTTTTGTTTTATAATTGGTTCTAATGACTTATTATATTTTGAAAATAATGTACGGTAGTCTCATTTGTAATACTATCAACTCTCGAAAAGAAAAGAAAAAACTTGAGAATTCTATGAATTTTAAGCAAGTTAAGCCAATTTATGGCATTTTTGCGAGCTTAAAATTCCAAAAATTTAGCTCCAAAAACTATAAAAGATCTTTGTGAGAAATTAAATGAGAGGGGTCAAGTGACCCCCCTTGTCTCTTAGACCCTCTACCCATGGGTGTACCCATGGCATTTCTCATTTTTTGGATGGGCACTATAGTGGGTTTCTCCTCATCCGCCAAATCAGCTCGGTGTGCATTTAGTGGGGATGAGTGGTGTGCCCAAGGACGGAGTCAGATTTTAAGTTAATATATGATAAAAAATTATATCTATATGTGAGTTATTATTCTATTTGCTTATGCAAGGAAATAACTAAATTAAAAGGTTCACTATAACGTAGATTTACAGTGATACGTGTATTTTTGCTTTATAATTGGTTCTAATGACATATTATATTTTGAAAATAATGTACGATAGTCTCATTTGTAATACTATCAACTCTCGAAAAGAAGAAGAAAAAACTTTAGAGTTCTATGAATTTTAGCAAGTTAAGCCAATTTATGAAATTTTTGCGAGCTCCAAAAATTTAGCTCCAAAAACTATCAAAAATCTTTATGAGAAATTAAATGAGAGGGGTCAAGTGACCCCCTCGCCTCTTAGACCCTCTACCCTTGGGTGTACCCATGGCATTTCTCATTTAGTCAAGTTTTGAAGAACCCGCTATATATTCAACGTGACAAACATATGATTTTGTGAAAATCCGATTTTTCATAAATAAAATTTTGTGTCAGTATTTAATTTTTTGCATCAAAATTCCGTCATCGCGGTCAATCTTAAAATAATTTTTATAGCTAGCGATATATTTTTGGGTTTCTTCTGAGAACTGATAGGTGCCAAAAAGCACCCATTTAATCCTCTAATTAACATTTTAATAGTCCAAACATAGAGTTACTTGATGAATTATTATGGTTGAATTGAGTTTGTAGGCTTTGGAGAGTACCGAACAATTAAAAGTGCTAATTGGAGTCAATACGATGCATGGAACACAAAGTAGACGTATAGAGCTTCGCAATGGTCCAAGAATCGCATCATTTCGAGTTCGGATGAAGCCGGGGCGACTCCGCAAAGTTTTGGCCTACAATCTGGATTTTCCGCCCGGGCGGGAATCAAAGCCGCCCGGGCGGTTTTACCCGAGTCAAGCATGGATTAGGGCGTTGACCACGTTTTTTGGGGTTTTATTATAATAGGTCATTGCTTTGTACATTTTAGGGGTTCTAGAATATTTTAAGGCAAGTTTAGAAGGAGAAAAGCAAGCCGTTCCATGGGTTCTTCAAGCTCTCCATCAAATCAAGCATTCATCTCTATCTCCATGGCCGGCTAAACACTTTCTAGGGGGAAGATGAAGCCCCGTTCCAAGTAACTTTGTTCATGTGTAGGCCTAGGTTTTCTATTTCGAATTGATTGGTTAACTAAGAACTTGTTTTCATTACATATTTATGAAATCGTATCAATTCTTTCTATCGGTTGAGTATTTGTGCGTGCACTCTCAAATACCTAGTTAATCAATGGTTTTCTTTGCTTGTGCTTGGGTAAGTGAGATGGGTTATGCTCGTAAGACGGATCGTGCCACTGGACAGTTCGTGAAAGAGACGGTTTGTGCCAGCGAGACGGTTCGTGCTATGGGATAGTCCATGCCTGTTAACAACTCAATTATCTTCTAGTCAAATTGTGATTCGAGTAGAAATCCCAACCTATGCATAACCTAGTTACGTGGTCGGGGTGGATTCGAAACCCTGGATCTTTCTCTCACTAGTTTTTCACCAATTTAATTACTTGTTCTCTTAATTCATTCAGTTTCCAAAAACCAATCACTCAAATATCTTTTTCTGAATTAAATTAGAAATTAGTCAAAGTTAACGTAGAAGGAGAATATTTTAATAGGTCATTGCTTTGTACATTTTAGGGGTTCTAGAATATTTTAAGGCAAGTTTAGAAGGAGAAAAGCAAGCCGTTCCATGGGTTCTTCAAGCTCTCCATCAAATCAAGCATTCATCTCTATCTCCATGGCCGGCTAAACACTTTCTAGGGGGAAGATGAAGCCCCGTTCCAAGTAACTTTGTTCATGTGTAGGCCTAGGTTTTCTATTTCGAATTGATTGGTTAACTAAGAACTTGTTTTCATTACATATTTATGAAATCGTATCAATTCTTTCTATCGGTTGAGTATTTGTGCGTGCACTCTCAAATACCTAGTTAATCAATGGTTTTCTTTGCTTGTGCTTGGGTAAGTGAGATGGGTTATGCTCGTAAGACGGATCGTGCCACTGGACAGTTCGTGAAAGAGACGGTTTGTGCCAGCGAGACGGTTCGTGCTATGGGATAGTCCATGCCTGTTAACAACTCAATTATCTTCTAGTCAAATTGTGATTCGAGTAGAAATCCCAACCTATGCATAACCTAGTTACGTGGTCGGGGTGGATTCGAAACCCTGGATCTTTCTCTCACTAGTTTTTCACCAATTTAATTACTTGTTCTCTTAATTCATTCAGTTTCCAAAAACCAATCACTCAAATATCTTTTTCTGAATTAAATTAGAAATTAGTCAAAGTTAACGTAGCTTAGCCAAATTGTCTCCGCGGATCGACACTCGGACTTAACCACTATTCTTTTGAGTAAGGGTTAATTCCTTGTTTTTATAAATTTAATTTTGATACGGAACGACACGGTCAAGAACGAATCCCGATCCCCGGAAAGTGCAACTAGTCGGGGACCGGCTGTTACACACTATCGATGGGATTTTCTTTAATTTCTTCCCTTCTGATAATTTTAGTAGTCGAACACTTATCTTTTTGTCCTATTATCTGTATAATTGATGGGTAGAGAAAAACGGATGAATATGTATAAGCTAGGGGTCTGTACATTGAATTGCATGTCGGATCTGTGTCGACTACAACTTCTTTTAGAAACCTGTCTGACACTATGCTATTCCATCCATAAATAATCTATCTCGTTGTACATAGATCCCACCTTTCAACCCATTGAGATAACCCAAAACAATATTTCTCTCTCTCTGCCTCACGAAAACTCCTACTCCAACCATCACCCGATCCGACGAATACCACTCCGGCAAAACCCCAACAATCTTCTCCCACTATAGTGGTTCAGGGCCGACTTTTAAATTACATGCACACTGTTGTGCTTTGGTTCACGCTACAGAGGTGAGTTACGAATATACATTGGCTGCATAATTTATTTTTAAATGTTTTGTGAATTATGAGTTGCAAATTGAATCGATATAATACGTTGGAAATAGATGTCTTGTACGGGCAAAATTGGAAATGAAATTTTAAAGATAAACATGACATTGATTGTAAAAGAAAAAGAGAACGGACTATATTGTTCGTTTTGGTAAAACATCTTGACGTTGAGTATTGGCGCCTAATGAGAGGATATATTCCGGTATCCTATAGACTTGATATCATTTCCCAACGATAGGGTCGCTCCCCTAAACATTGCCGGTGTCCGCCCATAAAAGATGTTATATGGTTTGGCAGTTTTGAACTTGAATAACTGCATTATTGATTAATTTACGGTTTGGCAGTTTTGAGCTTGAACAACTACATTATTGATTATTTTACAAATTGCAATCTCAAGCCTGAAAACTTGTAAATAATTTTTGTTAAACTATTTCCCATGTTAATTATAGAACCTTTGTATATCGTAACGCTCACCGGAATGGCTTTATTTTTATGAACCCGTTTCATGAAACAAGGAGTAAAAGAAGGCTGTATGGATATGGCGTGGTTACTGAGTAATGGTTGTTGCTGCTGCTATTGTACGTAATTCATATTCTTTTTGTAATAATTGTAGTGCTCCTGAATTGTACTCCCTCCGTCCCTTTTTAAGTGATCTTTATCGGAATACGTGCAATTTCAAACTCCTAAAAAACATACGTATTTCTTTATATAATTTTTTTAATTTTTTTTTTACCAAATTAAAGTGCTCATGGTGCAAAATGGCCTTGTGTCACAATGGCACATTGCTTGTAATGGTGTGTGAACTTGTGAGTTCCAACCTTGCTACCCTCTTGTTTTGAAACAATTTTTTGTCCAACCTTAGCTACCCTCTTGTTTTAAAATTGTAAGAGGAGGGAATCGAACACACAACCTCCTATATATATAACACCCTTCCTTCCACTGCGCCATACAAAGCTATTTGCCAAATATTTGACATACTTAATATTTAATATATCCCTCTATTTTGAGGACCCTAAAAATGGGTTATTTTTTGTGGGCCCCAGACCCAAGCCTACCCAGCCTTCCCTCAGGGTCGGCCCTAATTGTGATTTGAAATACGGAGAAAATTTCCTTTGTTTGAACTGTTATGACTGGACAACAATCTCTTTTGAACTTTCACGAATACCTCCGGAGTTTTACTTCATCTAGAATTTCCCGTTACGAGAAATGTCTCCCACTAAGAATTGTATGCGCACTAGTGCATGCCCATGTCCGTGCTTGAAGGCACGACTTGAGCAATCGACGCACTTGCCCGTGCCCGTACCCGTACCAGTGTCATTAGGTCCTTCAAATTTAAGAGAAGGGGAAGAGAGGAGGTAGTGAGAGAAAATGTGGTTTGAATTTCAAAAAGGGGGGGAGAGAGAATATATATTTTTTTTTGATCAAACAAAGAATATGGTTTTGATATTTTGGGTGTGGTGGGCTGGTGGAGGAAAATGGTAAAAAGGGAGAGGGAGTGAGTTGGCAGAGAGAGGAAAAAATGTAATATGATGACTGAGACAAAGAATATGACTGGGGCAAAAACCGCTCTCTGTTGTAATATAGATTAAATTCACCAAAAATTCCAAATTCAAACACACAAACACGTAATAAGGGGCCTGCTGTTTCGGGCGATTTCGGTCCACTTTGGTCTTGTTTCAATGATTGAAAAACGTTCACTTCGTAGAACTCGTAGATTAGAACAAGTGTATCAAAAATCAACCCGATTGGATATCATTAAATACCTAATCGGTACACATATGACTTGACAATAATGTTAGTGTTTCAGATACATTCTTTTCAAGATAAAATGTTCCGATCAGGCACTTAATGATATTTGATTGAGCCAATTTTTGATGGACTTGTTCTATTCGACGAGCTCTTCGAAGTGAATGTTTCCGATCATCGAAACGAGACCAGAGATGTCTGGATTCACCGGAAACTGTAAGTGCTGTCCCTCAAAAGGGACAGCAGGCCCCCTTAGTCCCCCACACATAAACAGTTACACACTAGTTGGTCAGTTCCTGGAAAAACTATAATCGTGGAATGTTTTTTTAAGAACGTCCAGTATATCATTACTCTCTCTTTTTTTAGCTATTTTAAGGATGAAATGAATTCGGATGTAAGAAACTAAGCAACCTATGAAGGAAAATAGGGTGAAAATATGAAAGTGACAATGCACTTTTCATAAAACAGCAAATGCACAATACGTATTTGAAAATGGTCAACGCCGGACCTGTCCAAATTTGTTTATTTCTTGTTCTATTACAACCGGATAAAAAATACTATCTTTAAACAACGAACAATGCTATTGGTACACCACAAATGTACACCAAATACACACCAAGCTTATGTGGCAGATTATGTGAAATCTATTTTTTGGGTGGACCCCACATTGGACTTCTCTTCATCCGCCACATCAGCTTATTGTGTTTTTGGTGTGCATAAGTGATGTACCAATACCATTTTCCATCTTATCCACACTCCCGGATTTAAGGAAAAAATGTGGTTTTTTTGTGTTGCAAATTTTTTTTGGAAAATCCGATCCGTCCAATGTGTTCAGAAGGTGTTTTCAAGGGTCCACGCGGAAAATCTTCAAAAAAAAAAATACCGGGAAGGGCTTGATCCAAGCAGTATTTACACTTTTTGCGAAAACTGTTTGGATCAAGCCCTTCCCGGTATTTTTTTTGAAGATTTTCTGCGTGGACCCTTGAAAACACCTTCTGAACACATTGGACGGATCGGATCGTCAAAAAAAAATTTGGATCATGAGGTGCGGAAATTAGAGGTCCGGATTAGAAGCTTAACCATATATATATATATATATATAGAGGAACTCTCCTGTCCGGGACCCTTGGGTCCGGATCTCATAGTTCCGGATCAAATTTTGACGATCCGAGCCGTCCAATGTGTTCAAAAGGTGTTTTCCAAGGCCCAAGCGGGAAATCTTCAAAAAAAAATACCGGGAAGGGCTTGATCCACACAATTTTTTAAATATGCAGTTTTTGCGAAAAATTGCGTGGATCAAGCCCTTCCCGGTATTTTTTTTTGAAGATTTCCCGCGTGGCCTTGGAAAACACCTTTTGAACACATTGGACGGCTCGATCATGCAAAAACATTTTCTAAATGCTCCAAAACGCTTCGGTCCGAATCCGGATCCTTGACCTGAGAGAGTACGTATATATATATATATATATATATATATATATATATATATATATATCTGTGAGGGCTGTGAGGGCTCCCTCACAAAAAAAAAGTCTTGGGGAAAAAACAGCTTGTGGGGGGCTGGATCCTATGCCCTTCACGCAATCTAACGGCAACAACCGTTTTTCCCACTTTTTTTTTTTTGTGAGGGAGCCCTCATAGGAAACTTCATATATATATATATACCGTGGGGTTCTAGTCCACACCTCCCGTTAATAAGAAAAAACTGATTTTTAGTGTTGCAAATGATTTTTGGAAAATCCGAGCCGTCAATGTGTTCGAAGGTGTTTTCAAGGGTCCACGGGGAAATCTTCAAAAAACAATACGGGAAGGGCTTGATCAGCGCTTTCGCAAAACCGAAATATAAAGTTTTTGCGAAAACCGCTGGATCAAGCCCTTCCCGGTATTTTTTTGAAGATTTCCCGCGTGACCCTTGAAAACACCTTCTGAACACATTGGACGGATCGTCAAAAAATGTTTGGATCATGGAGGTCCGGAAACGGGATTCCCGCACTAGAACCTCTCTGTCTATATATATATATATATATATGAGGCCCGATCAAGTCCGGGAGTCCCGAATCCGGGACTCCACCTTCCCGATATTTTTTTGACGATCCGAAACGTCCAATGTGTTCAAAAGGTGTTTTCCAAGGTCCACGCGGGAAATCTTCAAAAAAAAATACCGGGAAGGGCTTGATCCAAGCGCTTTTCGCAAAACGTAAATGTACAATTTTTGCGAAAATCGCTTGGATCAAGCCCTTCCCGGTTTTTTTTTGAAGATTTCCCGCGTGACCTTGGAAAACACCTTTTGAACACATTGACGGCTGATTTTCAAAAACAATTTTTAAAATCATCAAAATACCGAAAAAGGCTTCAATCCGGGATTTCCGGATCCCGGATTTGGATAATTCGTGTATATATATACGCCACCGATCCAGTCAAGGATCCCTAAATCCCGGATTGAAGCCTTTTCGGTGTTTTGATGCTTTTAAAAATTGTTTTTGGGAAATCCCCGTCAATGTGTTCAAAGGTGTTTTCAAGGTCACGCTGGAAATCTTCAAAAAAAAATACCGGGAAGGAAGGGCTTGATCAAGCGCTTTTCGCAAAACTTGTATTTTTGCGAAAAACTGCTTGGATCAAGCCCTTCCCGGTATTTTTTTTTGAAGATTTCCCGCGTGGACCTTGGAAAACACCTTTTGAACACATTGGACGGTTCGGATCGTCAAAAAAATATCGGGAAGGTGGAGTCCCGGATTCGGGACTCCCGGACTGGATAGTTACTCTCTCTCTCTCTCTCTATATATATATATATATCTCATGACAGCCCCACTCCCCGGCCCCCCCCTTCCCCCCTTTACCCTCCCTTTTTCGGCCATTCCCTTTTTTTTTTTTTTTTTTTTTCCTTTTAAGTTTATTTATTTAATTACTTATTTAATTTGGTTTACTCAAATTACATTTGCAAGTAAATTATTTTTTAACATTGACATATAAATTTGACTTTAATTTAGAAACTTTATATTATTTTAATTAGTTAATTAATTTGTCTTAACAATGATAATAAATTTTAAAAAAACTTCTAAAAGTGAATAATATTACAATCATGCTTAAAAGTAAATAAATATTACAATCACGTTTTAAAGTAAATAAATATTACAATCATGTTGACAATGTTCAGCCCTAATCAATATTGCCTCCAAATTGTGGTCCCGGCACAACGCCTAGTGATCGGGTCCTAGGATATGTTATTTTTCATGTAGTGACGCGTATTTTACAATACGAGGTTGCCGATGTCTTTTCACGCGTCTCGCTTCATCGGACTTAAAAATAGTAGGCTTTTTTGTTACTCCGGAGCGGCGGGGCAAAATGGGGTATCAACAATAATTAAATAAAAAATTGAATAGATAAATAAATAAATAAATAATTAAAAAAACTGAATTAAATAATTAAATGAATTAATTTAAAGAAATGAATTAAATAATTAAATGAATTTATATAAAGAAATGCATTAATATAAATAACAAAATTAATATAAAAAAGTAATTAAAGGAGGGGAGTAGGGGTAAAACAGTCATTTGGCGGGTGTCGGGGGGCTGTGTCAGGGAGGGGTGCGTATCAATTTCCCTCTCATGAGTGCATATTTTCCTTTTTGTTTCACAAAAGTAATTAATATTTACACCCCCAAATTGTTATTCACACTCCCTTTTTGTCTTCTAAAATTAGAAGATAAAAAGGGATGGAAAACAAAAAAAGGGGACGTGGATAACAATTTGAGGGTGTGAAAAACACTCACCTTTCATAAATCAAACAAAAGAAACAAAGAGGATTTCTTTACCATTTCTTTCTCTCTCTCTCTCCATGAGTGCATATTTTCCTTTTTATTCCACAAAAGCAAACAAAAGAGACGAAGAAGTTTTCTTTGCCCTTTTTTTCCTCATTTGTCCTTTTCTATTTTCTCTTCTGTTCCACAAGTTCCAGTCACAGCCTAACCCCACAAATAGTTGAAAATCCTGTGGTGAGCATGGAGTATATGCCTTCGTACTTATCCATTTATTTAATCTGTGTCCTTCTAGACCTTTGAAAATGACGATTTCTGACCAAGGGTTGCACACAAACTAAAACTTAGGGGGCGTTTCTGAAAATTTTCCCATTTTGTTTGTTAAGCCAGTAAACAACGTGGTCCAGTACGAGAAGCCAATTTAATGGGTCCCACTGATTCTTAGGGTCAAAAAGCCAAGGGCCGGCCGACTTTATTCAGAAAGTCTGCTGAAAGATCAGTGACTGAAAGATATCGGTGTCGGAAGTGTGGGTGTGGGGTGGGGTGTATGTACGGTGACTGTGACCTCTTCGTTCACCGTTAATGGAACGAGCCCATTGACGGTTCTAAATTCTACGTCAATTGCACGCCAAAAATTAAAATAAAATCCTACTGCAGAATGAAGAGAGGGAAGAAATAGTCAATGCTCAGTCGGAGGAAGGAAACAACAGCCCAAAGGATCGGCAAAGAAGGAAGCCTGCTTTGGGAAGGTGAACTATTTTTCCATCTTTCTAATTCTTCTTCTTCTTTGGTACCCTTATTTTGGTCAGTACTTAGGTATCGTCCAAAGTTGTTACTGTCACTATTGGGTGAAGAAATGGAAAAATTGGATGAGAAACGAGCTGGGTATCTTGAGAATTTTGATGGGTCAATGTCTAAATGAGTTGGGTAGTCTTTAGATTCTTAGAATTTCAATGGGTTTTGATCAAAATGACATTTTGACAGGGGTGAGTTTAGTTTTGGTTTCTTAACCCTTCTTTTTGATGATCTTTCAGTGTATTATCTGATATAATGAAATTGCGACCGGAGGTGGGTTCTGTGCCGCCAGAATTAGAGGGCTTGATTTGTGGGGTTGTAAGTGCACGCCCCTCAATTGTTTTGTTGTTACTTGAAAATCTGCGTTTAATATGATCCTAATCAAATTTTGTACTTTTTGATTTATGCTCTATATTTCGTTTTTGCTTGCCTGCTGAATCTGAAACTGGTGTTCTGGAATCGGTAATTCTGTGTGCCCCACAGAAAAAATGTTTGGAGGTTACATTTTTTGTAGTTACTCGTTAAAATGGTTCTTGTTATATTCTTACAATTCTGCATCAACCAATCTGACGAAGAAAAAGAGTAAGGGCTGGAGTCAAGAGCCGACGGTGTGAATCATAGTGGGGTTGGTTATATACATGAAGTGGTGGTTAAATGAAAGGGGGGTTGGCCTAGTTTCAAACTAAAGTGGGTCCCGAATTGTTTGTTCAGCTTTGTGTTGTTTGGTTACGTAGTGAGTGGCTTTTTGTGACAATATGGTTAGACTTGGGACCCAAACTAGGTTGGTTATGAACAAAGTGGCTAATTATCTTGGTGCATTTTTTTGGGTATGTGCTATACAGCACTTGCTTTATTGAATTGTCAAATTTTGGAAGCTGGTTCATTTAGCACCTAACTTTGGTCTAGCAGTGGATTCTCTCCACACTGGATTTTGAGATTTTTTTTTTGTAGAAAAATATATTTAAGTTTCATTTGGTACATCACTTTTTTATACAACAAATTATTGAGGGCTCTTAGGGTACTACCACCACATGTTGTATTAACGCCATTCTCCTGCACATATTTATGTGGGACTCAAGACTAATAATATGTGATGATGAATGCCGATAAAAGAGAAAGTGATGGAGAAGGATGTTAGGGCACCAAGTGGCGATGCCTCAGGATCATTGAATAACTAATTACTCACAAACCAACCTCAATCCATTGATTTTTTCCCTCAAAACTATTACGTGTTTATGGTATTATAATTACTATATTATTATAAAATACAAGACTCTTGAATGAAAGTCAAATGAAAATCAAGACAGGTTAGATTCTTAAAAAAATACTAGATCTTTTTTTTTTTTTTACATAACAAAATAGTGCCCACACTGATACGATTTTATGGCTACGCCACTGCTCCTACACATCAAAACTTGTATTTGCCTACAGGAGTCCCTTTTCATATAATATCTTGCGGTTTATTCCTCCGATGATATTATATGCATTCTGAAGTTGTGAACGGCTTTGTCTTTAGAATTTTGTCACTTGAATTTGGCTCTTCAAAAATGTTTCATTTTCTGATTTCCTATGGTGGTTTGAAGCACATTTCCTTTTCACAACAACTAAAGTTGCTTCCAGGAGGCACTTCCTTGGCATCCAAGTTATATCTCTTGTTTATTTTTATTTTTTTTAAAGCTAAAGCGCTCAAAACTTTAATTGCGTAACATGTGTTCTTTAAGCTGTATTGTCCTCAAGGATTTGTGGACAGATTTGGGATGGAAAAGAAAAGGTAGGGGATTCCCTTCACCAATCAAAGGTGTGTTCCCCTTCACCTTTTCTTTTCCCTCGATCATCCCCTCCACAAATCCTTGATTCACGCACAACCATAAAGTATTATCATGTTTCCTTTACAGTTGAAGGGGACGATCTCTTGGAAGGGGACGATCTCTTGGATGTGTTGTAGTTCCAAAAAATTGTATTTCTTGGTGTCTACACATTGACTATGTTGTGACTAAATGGTGCCAATCCTGTAATTGTCAAGTTCATCTAAAGAGATAAGGACAGCGAGTGAGGGAAAAAGTTCATAATCAGTTGAACAGTTCAACAAATTCTGAAGTTCTATAGCAAGAATAACGCGGGGATAAATGGTCGTGTTGCTAAAATCCGGCGACCAATTTACATACCATATTACACAACCGTAATTCGTCTAGATGTGATGATTTATTTTATTCGCGGAGTTAAGCTTTCTTATCTCATTGTTTCTGTTGGCATTCTTGAACTTAAACAAATCTTCCCTTTATTATTCTCCATCTCAAAGACGTAGTTGGCCCTTTTTGTAGTACGTAAAGTTTGTTTTCTTACTCTAGATGTTGGATAGCACTGGAGTAGCCTTTATGCTTTCATGTTACTCAGGGAACATTTTTTTCCCTATTTACAGATATGTTGAGTTTTTATCGAAATTTTTTATCCCTTCCCCCTACCATCTTTAATCTAAGCATTAAGTGCTATTTCTAACTAATGTCTGGCATCCATATTCTACTGTCGCCTATGCTTCTTCTGATTTCGTTGGTTTGTAATGTGTGTAGTACCATTTTCCTGATGTTAGCTGGTGTCTCCAGGGATATAAAGAAGTTGAATGGCCACTTGAGAAACAAATGCATATGTATGATGTGAAATGGTGAGAACTTAATTTTAAGGTTGTTCCATCTAATAAAGCTTTATTTTATTGTATCGATACGACATCCTTAAATTCTTGTTCAGGAATTCTGGGAATGAGACATATATCTCTAAAGCAAGAAGCTTACAACTACAGTTCCTGCATAGACTATCTCTTCCAGTACTGACTGGAACGAAAATTAGAGGAGAGAAAAGTACCTCTGTTGGAATAGCTTTATATGATGTTCTCACAGGACAAAGGGTTGACTCTGGCCCTGAAGCCTCAGCAAAGGTGGAAATAGTAGTTCTTGAGAAAGATTTTACTGGTTATGAGGGAGCTAATTCGTCACCTGAAGAGTTCAATAGTAAGATCGTCAGGGAAAGGGAAGGAGGAAAAACTCTTCTTACTGGAGATGTTCATGTGAATCTTAAGGAAGGTATTGGCTTCATTGGCGATGTTTACTTTAGGCATACCAAATGCTGGATGAAAAGGACTGAATTCAGGCTTGGTGCAAGAACTGTGGATGGTGCTCTTGGACTCAGAGTAAGAGAAGCAAAGACAGAGCCTTTCATTGTTGAGGATCGCCGTGCAAAATGTGAGTATTTCTTGATTAATGTGGTTTCTGTTTTTTGCATATCTTCGTTCAATGGTGACAGTTTTAGTAGTATAGTGTGTGTTGAAGTCGATTATGCTAGGGGTGGAAAGAGATCAAGAAATTTATTCCAATAGGTGTTTCCAGAGAACGTAATATCGTTATGCGTAAGATACCAAGTTCTGAATATCTTATAGCTATTAAGTAAAAGAAGAAACTCCGTTGACACTTATTGTTTCTGTTTGCAGTGTACCAGAAGAACTATCCTCCGTCTCTATCTGATGCAGTCTGGAGATTAGAAAAGATTGGCAAAGATGGTGCTTCCCACGACCGTTTAAGCAAGGAAAACATTAATACAGTGAAGGATTTTGTGACTCTACTCAACATAAACCCTCAAAGGCTAAAACAGGTAATAGTTGCTGGACATTTCTTGATTTTTACCTTGCTTTACTTGTTGCTCCATCTGTGGAACATTTTGAGCCTAATACAGCTCCCCTTCTTCCATACCAAATGTTTCTTGATTTATTGATAAGCCTGTTATCCATTTTGCTTAGCTGCTTTTTTAGGTTGCATCAATGCTATGATAAATTGCAGTTCAAAAAAATGCTATGATAAATTGTTGCTCCTCCTTTTCCTCAAGAGGCCATGTTTGTTATTTGTTGCACAAGACAAAAGGTTTGAACATGAACTTCTGTTACTAATGACCAGACAGTACTTCTAGGTTATTATTTTGTGCGACTAAGATACAGAAGAACCCCCTTGCGCTCAGTGACTATTGACAGGACTGTTACTTGTGAGTTTTAGCTTTCTCAGGACACCATTCCAGACGGGAATGGGGTTCTTCTTTTCCACCCTGTGAATTTCTGGCACATTAAGGTTTTCATGATATGATGATATGACTAGTAGTTAACCGACGGTGTCTTGAAGTAACAATAATTTTGGTTTCTGGGAATGTCTGCAGATCCTCGGTATGCCTGCTAAGATGTGGGACATCACTGTGGACCATGCCAAGACGTGTGTACTTGACAAGAGGGCGTTTTTATACTATTCTCCCACCTCTCAACAAAAAACTGCTGTTGTTTTCAATGTTGTGGGACAATTAATGGGGTTACTTATGGAACATGAGTTCATTCCTGTGGAGAAGCTGTCTGAGACAGAAAAGGTACTTCTTATTCCTTCTCTTTATTGCTGCCCGTTTAGTTCATTTCTAACTATACTTTAATTGATTTTGATATCAGGCTAACATCAACAAGTTGGTAGTATCAGCGTTTCAACAGTGGGAGCAATTAGTACCAGTTGATGATGTGTCATCTCTTCTGGTGGGCTCGCAACAGTTGACTAATGCTCATCACCCTTCAACCTTGACCACACTCGAAAGTCCTAATGTGTGTAGCTTTGACACTTCTGACATGTTTGATAACCATTCTACCGATGTCAGTTCACCTGGGGGTGCAAGTACTTTGGATGACTTCTGCTCGCCTGGTTTTGAAAACCTGGATAATAGTAGTGGCGTTGATTTGGAATATGTTGGACAAGATATCACTGATGAGTATCTGAACCTTAATAATATTAACGACCTTCCCAATGGTCTTTACCTGTCAAACCCCGTAATTGCAAAGATTTCTGATGGCAATACAATTTTAACTTCTCACAACCTTCCCCAATCGGAAAATCCACAGCTGGATGCCTGTTCTCATGAGATCGTGTCACCCTTCTATTGCCCATGGGGTGTCAATTTCCTTGGTGACTATGATTGGCAAAGTATAGATGATATCAGCTATAGGTATGAACAAACTTTGACTTTCGCAAGCCCAGTTGCCAGCTCCGCGCTCTGTGATACCGAGTCCTTGAGTCAGGCCTTCAGCATGTGCAACCATCAGCAGATTTCTGACAGTCACTGTTCCCTTCAATCTCTGGACACAAATCCTGGATTAACAAGTGGCCCACACGGAGCTGTTACTGACCTTATTTTGGCTGGTTCTTCGGATGTTGCGAAGTATAAAGCTCAGAGAAGGAACTTGTCTAGACAAAATGCTCAGAGAAGATGGAAGATGGTGTTTAGCGTAATGAGGTGGTTCTCAGTAAGGAGGAACGTGGCCAGAGAAACATTTTTGGAAGAGTTGCATAATGATCCAAATGCTTCTTCACGGGCCAACGTACAAAGTGCTGTCAATGACATTTTTTTCTCCAGCAACAAGGCTAAGAGAAGATACTTATCTAAAAAAGACAAAGCAAAGAGAAGATGGAGGATGTTATTCAGCATAGCGAGATGGTTTTCAGTGAAGAGGAATGTGGCCATAAAAACCTCCACTGAAGAAACCCCATTTACAATGAATGGGTTGGATAATGTTGGTAGTTTGCAAAGTACTCACAGCACAAATTGTAGTTCTGAAGAATCTATGGCGGGTCAAATCACCAACTCCCTGATCCGTGACATGAAATCTACGACTCAAGGATTCTGCGATGATGGAAATGTACAAATCTTTGGTACTAATGGTTCACTCCAGTCACAGAACTCAAATCCAGAATTGCAGGCCAGTCTACACGACGCTATCAATGACATGCTATTGGCTCATTCTAGCGCAGTTGCTACGAATAAAGCTCAGAGAAGATACTTGTCAAGATGAAATAAAGCTCAGAGAAGATGGAGAATGCTATTCAGTGTGGTATGGTGGTTCTCTGTGAGAAGGAATGCAGCCAGAAGAAAGCATGCTATAGATATGCCATAATTCTGCTAATTGGGCTGTCTATGACAAGCTGCTGCTTGATTTGACGTGGTTTGCACGTGTGGAGTAAGATAAGTATCACTGGCCAAATAAGATGTCTGCAGAACCAGTAGTTATGTGTACACCTCTGCTGGATGGAAGACAATAGCTGCCTCTCTTTTTCGTTCTTTTAATACTATGTATTCTGCATTTGTACTGTTACAGTATAAATTTTAAGGTTGATAGGTGCTAGCTAACCTAGTAGATAATAAGCCTTCATCTGGCTTCGGAGGGACTGCATGAAGCTTAGTAGCTATCTGCCTGATTGTCATTATATAGAAAACATTTATCTTCTCAAATTCTCGATCGCCTTTCCTTTTTAATTTGATTGTATGGACATGACGTAACTTCTCCAGAACTGTGTGTTTCTTCTGTTGGTTTCTGCTTATGCACTCTCTATTGGACACATACTAGAAAATCTTTGAAAATCTCCTCCTGCTTAAAAGTGGGTGTTTTTTAGCCCAGGTATGTACAACCTCTTGTCCATAAATTTGTAATGTCGTGGTGCTATTATCATATTGCCTAACCATGCATTATCATTATGTAGAACTAGAGACTTGCACGGGTTTGCTACAAACTGGGTGCTCCTTAAATTTCTTCCCTGAGAATAAACGTGTTTTTGACTTCTCTGACTTACTGTGAAACAATTTGAAGGCAACATCAGAAATCATTAGTTGTGTGGACTTTCTGCTGTTCAATCATTTACTAACAGTTACACAGTACGAGTTCTAACTTGGCACTTCAAATTTTTCGCCCTTCTGTACGTGTAAGCTTTGTTTTGACGAACGGATGGTGAACAGGAAATAAAAATGGAGAAGCAGAAGAGGAAGGGTAATGTAATGGTGTCAAGGTCCACCAACTCCTTCAGTTTGCAAAACACTTGGCCTCCGAAGGCTCAAAGATACTTTTCAATTACCCATTATAAAGCAACTCCTTCCATACAGAATCCGTAGTGCCATTGAGCCCATATCTGATGGCTGTGATGAGTATGGTTTTCCTTGCCCCAAATCTAGGAGCCCACTTGCATTTAGAACCACTGGATCTCGATCTAAGCTCTCTTATTCTATGTGATCTTGGCTTCTCTCATATGCCTAGTTTCTTGCACAACCTGCTGCTAGTCACTCTGCTTACTTCCATCACAGCTATTGCGGAGAAGTTTTGGATATTGTCATTTGGAACGGAATGACTGGGAGTTTGGGAAACCATTTGATGATTTGGAAAGTGAGGTAACTTTATTTCTCCGAGACGATTTTATTGGTAAACATATGATTCCATTTTTGGGGAGAATATACCGCTTTAACGAGGAGCAACTGTGAATTCAGCCATGGGTTAATCGAGTAATTGGGTTAGCACATTAGATACTTAGGTAAGATAGCTTTATGGAGGACATCGTATTCTTGCATTATTTATTTTAGCTGGAATTCATAAATAGGAAGTTATTAGTCAAAGTGATAACTTCAGGATATTTCATGCTCAGAGCTACAACTATTGACCATTTGATTCTCATATTTTCCCGAAAGACTCAGCTATAAGAAAAACACTTGGACATGGAACTGGGATTGGTAGAATTTGTTGTTGATAGGAAATCAAAATAAAAGAGGCTGAATTGATGGAGGAAATGAGTGCAGCACAAGGATAAGAGGGGAGATAAACACTATGGTTAACATCATATATTGGATTATTCATATTAGCCTAGCCGTAAATCAGAATTGATAAGGTATTAGACAAAGTGGAAAGCAAGCACAATGGTGTGCAAAATAATACAGTAAATTCTAGTACATTAAACTAAAGAGAAAAACGTGGTTAGATTGGATAATAGTACTATAAAACAAGGTTAAGTGTTCTAATGACTCAGACTGGTGGAAAGGCTAGAGAGGTACTTGAAATTTTCTCACTTTTCCCTTTTACTCAAGGCTACTGCATCTTTAATTTTGATGTTGACTGATTCTTCAGTTTTTTTTTTGGTTGCTGTTGTTTCTTTGTCCCTTGAAAGCTAGCCAAGGCCATGCTGGGACTCTGGGTCAGTTCAGATGGTTGGTCCAATTGTTCTATCAGTGTTCTTGGAGCAACAAATTAAGGGAGACACAAGCTATGCTATGAAACCAGTCTTTAGCAGCCAACTGGTGGCCAAGGCTTAAAATGGCTAGACACAAAACCATCCATCGTTCACGTCTCATGTGGAAGCATGGTAGAAATTGCAGCCGAGCAGGTTGAAGAAATCTCAGGGGACTTAAAATGGCCAACAAGCACTTGTTGTGGGCACTGAAAGAGTCTGCAAATCACAAGTTGCCAATTGAATTATCAAACTCAATAGATGAAACAGGAACGGCTATCACATGGTGTGACAAACTAGAGGTACTTATGAGTTGTAACTGAATTTGGGTGGAACTCAACGTTGGAAGGGCTGAGCCGTAGCATGCCTGTGGTGGTGGTGCCGCTGAGTAGTGACCAGCCGACGAAAGCATAGTAGGTGGACGAGGTTTAGGAAGGTGGCAGTGAGAACAGACAAAGATGAAGAAAGCATTGTAAGAAGAGCAGAGCTTGAGAGGTGCATAAAGGAGGTGATGGTAGGAAAATAAGTTTAGGGATTAGAAGCAATGTAGCCATGTGGAGGGAACTTGCTAGGAGAGCAGTTAGAAGAGGTGGGAGCTTAGATCAGAAGGTTAGTATGTTTGTGTAATTACTGATGACTTGAGATCATATTGGCTATCTTGATTGTGTCTTGGCTGAAATTATATCAGTCAACTTTGGTATCTTCTTTCACTATTCTGAATAGAAGGCCAATTTAGCAATAGCAATTAAGGGTAGTCGATGATGCAATCTGTTTTTCTTTTCTATATGGTTTATGCTGGGTTTTCCTTAGGGATCCTCTACTACCAAATCTTTGACTGGCCCTAGCCTCGTTGTTGGTCTGCTTTCGCATTATGTCATTAAGCCTGCTAATACATGTGCTCATGTCTAGATTTTGGTAGTTTTGGTTCATTCCTTTATCTTGTGATAGAATCCTTGTAATGTCTTCGGGCTATTGAAATGAAATTGCCACTTGTTCAAAACAAGAAGAAGAAGGAAAAAAAAAGAAAAGAGTTTCATATTGTTGGATGAAATGTCAAAAAGTGAAGGGATTAGCCCTTAATGTAGTACTCCTATAAAAGAACCAAATTTATCTTGGAGTACAGCTTGGTAGTTCAAAAGGTCACAATAAAATAATAACCTTACTTTTGTCTACAGCTGAAGATAAAAAATTTACAAAAGATCCATACCCATATCCAAATTTTTATTATAGATCTTCCCAGTGGAATCCCTCTCAACCATCAAGAACCACAACCCTAAAGATATACTGAGAGGAGAGGAGTGATGAAAATAGAACCAAGAAATAAGAGAGCGGGTAAGAAAAATGGACCGGTGTATATATTTTAGAGAGAGAGAGAGAAAGAGTGTCGGGTCACCTGGGTTTATCTACTCCCTATTAGAGCATCTCCATCCTTCTACTCATATTTTTACTGAAATTTTGAGTAAAAACTTTATTTGTGATGAACCACTCTAATGGAAAAACTTAAATCTAAACATAAATTTGAGTGGAAGTCTCATTAATGGCATAATTGTAAATTTGAGCATAAGAAAATACTCTTGCAAATTTGAGTGAAAGTTTGAGTTTTCCTTGATTTGAGTAAAAGTTAATTTGGTATAGGTTTGAAGAGTTGATTTTGAGATGTTTTTACTAAAATTTTGAGTTTAACTGTGAAAGGGCAAGGAGTGAAGATGCTCTTATTTCGTTGGGACGTTTCGATGGGTGTTTTGCTTGATGATTTCATTCGTGCTTTCTCAGGTTTGAGCTGGGTTTCCTTAGGGATTCTCTATTACCAAAATTTCGTTTGGCCCTAACTCGACAGAATAGTTGTCGATTTGCGTTCGCAATAGATGTCGAAAAGTCTAGATTTTGGTTGATTCTTTTATTTTTCGTTGGAGTCATTGTATTGTCTTCGGCCATTTGATATGAGATTGATGTTTGTTATAAAAAAAAAAAAAAAAAGAACATGCCCTTAGTCCAAATAGTTGGATTAGGGAAAGTTACTTTTGTGCCTAAGAAGGGTCAATACCAGTGGTTTAGACTTTACAGTGGTTTAGAGCACACCGATTTCGAGCTGTTTTGGAACTCTCCTGTTTGTCTATCTATGTGATCATGTTTTCTTTGCACAATTCTTTGCACAAAGAAAAAATGTCCAAAAACAATAGGTACTTTGTAAATATTTTTGATGGGTCTAGTTTTCCAAAAAAATTTAGCAACCCAGTTGCTAAAATCATGGTATTTCAAATCAAAAAATGAAGTGGTTCCGTTTATCGTTTTTCGATTTTTTTCGCACCAAATTAAAGTACTCCTTGTGTACTTTAATTCGGTGTGAAAAATTTAAAAAATAATACACAGAACCACTGAATTTTTTGATTTGAAATATCATGATTTTAGCACTTGTGAACACATTTGCTAAAATCAACATGATTTTAGCAACTGGGTTGCTAAATTTGTTTGGAAAACTAGGCCTAAGTCCAAATTGTTTGGTTAAAAAAGTTGTAAATTTATAATCGGATCAGGATGAATGCCATAAATTGTTCTTACTACTTATATATAGGTACTTTGAAATTAAGGAGTTCTTCGATCAGCCATAAGTTGTCAGTTTTAAATAAGTTAAAAAAATTACAAATTGGATTATCTCACTTTTGTTAGTCAAATAAATGAAAGGTGAAAAGGTAAAATACTCTTCATTAGTTCTCTTATTTACAGTAAATAAATATCCGCAATTGCTAACAAATATGCTCTTCATTATTTTAAATAAGTCAGCGGTCATCTATTTTTATATTTGTAGTAATATTTGTTCATAGAATATAAAAAATCACACTAGGTTGAAATAACAATATGAAATTTGACTAGTTCCTGGAATGCAGGGGCTAGTGAGAAAGCTGCCTCCGGTGGATTACGTTGTGATGCGTTTGCCTCGGTTCTTTTTAATCTTTGTAATTCATTTTGCAAAGACTAATAAAATATCTTCTTTGTTGTTCAAAATAAAAAAAATTACGCCAACAGAACAATTTAACATTACCAAATCAAACAACATAAGTGGTTTTGCCTTGAGACTTAGAGTTTGTTCCCACCTAAGATCTTAGGTACTGGAGTTTATGTCCGATCGTTATCTCAAAAGCCCCGGAATTAGTTAAAGTGCGTGCAAGCTGACCTGGACATCCGGTTATCAAAAAAAGAAAAAAATTCATTTGGCCATTCATGTCAACACTAATGACTAATGAGCAATGACTAATGAGCACGTCGTTACGTGCGGAACAAAAAAAAGGAAAAAAAAGAAGAATATTCCAACACGAAACTATGACTCCAACACAACTCAAAAATATAAGTAACCAAAACAAAATCTCTCTCAAGTGATATTTGTCTTCGTGGCAAAAAAAGTCGCACAATAGCAGAGGAAAAAAAAAAGGAAAAAAAAGAACAGTAGTAACTGACGACCACTACAAGAGGAGTGTTGGTCTGAGTGTTGGCGCCCTTATTTTTAGTACTCCAGTATTTTACTAATATCCCCACCGCGTTTTTGTAGTCAAATACTCCATTGAAAAGTCTTTATATATTCAAGATCCAGTACTCTTCATTAGATTACAATTTCAGTTTGCCAACCACCAAAACCTCCTCCTCTTCCCTAATACTAGTAAAAACAAACAGAAATTCTGATTCAGAATCTCAGATTTTTGCTTTCTGCTTTTGGGTCCCAAAAGAAAAAGTAAATGGCTCAGCTTCAGATATCGGAAGATGGCAATTCAGAAGATGAGGAGACAAGGGTTTCTATAAGAAAGTGAGACATCTATTTCTTCTTCTTCTTCGGGATTACTACCCACTGCTAATTTTGTGAACTTTCGATCCATTCTTTTTGGTCTTCTTCTCTTGGAATTCTATGCACTGCTAAGCTGCAATTGGATAATCAGATGAGAACTGAGTTGGGTTTTGCTTATTTCTGAAAGTTGTTTTGTTGGAATTGTCATTATCTTGTGAAAATTTTCAGTACCATTTTATGTTTGTTTCTGGCAATTGTTCTTCGTTTGTCAGAAAGGAGCTGGAGGTTTTTGTGATCCCAATCATGGACCGAAGGATCCACCAAGTTATAGAGCAAAACATTGGGCCTATGATTTATAGAATTGTGAGTGTTTTTTAACTATGCACTCCAATCAATACACCTACGTATATACAAGTGTTTTTTTTTTTTTTTTTTTGAACGGCTTCATATATACGAGTGTCGGGTTTTTCGTCGGACTACTCCTCTTTCCCAAACAAATTAGTGAAGTACTCTGATTTCAAAACTATTTGTAAAAATACTTCTTAGCGCAATCATGAATCGCGTTTTTCTTGTAAAACGCAATCCCAAATCGCGCTTCTCTTGTAAAACGCAATCCCAAGTGGCGCTTCATTCAAGTTTGCAAGGGAAGTGCAAACCCAAAACGTTTTTGTCCAAAAAACGCAAATTCAGATTGCGCTAATTAAGGAAAAACGCAATAGCTCATCGCGTTAAAGAGTAATTTTACAAATAGTTTCAAAAGAGGAGTAGTTTGACAATATGTTTGCCAAAATGTAGTACTTCGCCAAAAAATCCACGAGTGTCTATTAAGGGATTATTCATGTCATCATGTGTGGCTGCACGCACCTCTGTATATGTGATGGGTTCAATATGCTTTCGATTGTGTGTATGAGCATATACATATATGAATACTGGCCGTTTATTTGACCAGATAATGACTATCCAAGATGCCTAAATATTCAGTGTTAGGTTAATATATGCAGATTAAACATATCTCGGATGTATATTCCCACAAAGGGTGGGATATACAACATTATTGGGGTGTGGTATTATTAAATTTGTCCAAGCACCATTAATCCGGTGGGATTGTATATCTGCTATCTGGTGATTGCACATGCCTTCACTATTGGTCCCGTGAAACAAACTGGCTCATTACAATATAATACTTGCACATACATGCCTGTGTGAACGTGTGTAAATGTGATTGTGAATGCGAAGGCTTGACTATCCATGTACGTATTTGTGCTTGTTTACAGATAACACATCGTAGACTACTGAATCCATGAATGTGTGGTAATATTATGAGGTTCTCAAAAGTTCGAGTTCCAGAAGAATTGAGGCTAATCTTGCATTACATAATTTTCTTTGTGCTAATTTCTTCATGAATTATACTTTGTGTACCAATTCAAAACAACAACAATAACAGAACCCATCTAATTCCCAGTCATTGGGGGTGTGGGCGGAGGACGATTGGAGACAGACCTAACCTTTGACGATATGCCCAAAGTGGGTGCTTTGAGAATACCACTAAAACAGTGGCCCCCTTAGACCTCCAAGAACCGAGGAGTTACAGGAACGTTTTGCTGTAGAACCATGCCTTTAAATCAAAGTTGAAAGGCATCAGGGAGGACAGGGCCGACAGGCCTAGAGACCCAAATCAATTTTTGTGCTCATTACTATGCTTCCTTCATTCATGGTCCAGAGCATTTGACTATATTAACTAGTCGACCTCCTTGTTTAGTGCAACCAAGTTTTTTTTTCCCCTTGTGGTCATCAGAGAGAGCCACCTATTTGATAAGGAGGAATTCAAACATTCATGTCATTAGGGGCTTAACTCATGAATTTATGTCCTTCACCAATAATGTGCTTGAAATGCCCTACCAAATAAATACTGCATATCTCGGCCATTCTCCCATGTAGTTTTTGGGAGTTGGATTACCTTTTGGTGGCAAGAATCGGCTTATTTTACAAAGGCGGTTGTCTGCTCTATTATTAGTTTTCCCTACTAAACTGAAGTGAGGTTTGTTTCAAGGTCTTTTATAACCATAAAATTTTACCTTGGCCGTCATTCATTTCAGTCCCGCCAAAATAGTAGAACGTAAATGTCATATCTAAATTGTTTTTTTTTTTTTTTGTGCCACCAGTCTCCACATTTGGGTGCTTGAATTCTATTGACCTTCGTTAGATTAACCTTCAAAAGACATGCAGTATTTTTGTCAGGTAGTTTTCCAGAATGTGGTTCGAAGTTGTAAAAAGGATTTTCAGTGTCTGATCCGGTTTTGAAAACTCTGCACCTTTGTAGTAATCAATCAAAACCTGTGGATGATTGTTGTTATCAATAAATTGTTTCCTTTGTTTTGTGTGGAAACTAACTGCATAAATGGACTGTAATCACGATAGAGACTAAGACTTGTAAGTCTCTAAAGTCTTATCCTTGTTTTCGATATTAGACATCCTTATAAGCAACCTATAGTATTGCAGTAATGCTTCAGGATATTACAGGTCAAACAAGAATTTGAATTGGTAGCAGAAAAGTTTTTGACTAGATTGAACTGGTAAGAGATCATTCCGTTTTAGTTCAAGTTTATAGCCACTACTAATCACGATTTTGCAGCTCACATATCCTTTTACTTCTCATTCAGTCATTCTGGGATTGGAGTACAATCTTCGGAATCAAGAAACCTCCAACTAGTGTTCATGGACAAGCTCTCGCCGCCAGTAATGACTAATTTACCCATTAAAGGAGAAGGAACTACTCCCTTGAGAGTAGCTTTAGTCGATGCCACTACAAAACAAGTTGTTACCTCTGGGCTTGAAGCATATGCAAAAGTTGAGATAGTCGTCATTGAGGGAGATTTTGATGGTGACAATTGGACACTTGATGAATTTAACAATAAGATTGTCAGAGGAAAGGAAGGGAAAAAATCTCTCCTTACTGGAAATGTGTGTCTGAATCTGGAAGGTGGTGTTGCTTTTGTATGTGAAATTTCTTTCACACATAATTCGCGTTGGATGAAGAACTGCGAGCTCCGTCTAGGCGCAAAAGTGGTGGGTAATCTTAATGGGACTAGAGTAAGAGAAGCAGTGACAGAACCCTTTCTCCTTGAGGATTATCGGAAAACTTGTAAGTTCTTCTGTCTTGCTATTAATCGGTTCTTGGAGGTATAGGGAGCCACTATTTCAGTGGTAGGTATCATGAGAGTAACCACTTTGTTCATATTGCCAAAGGTTAGGTCCGTCTCCAATCATCCCCGCCAAGGACGGAGCCTTCAAGTGGGGGAGGTGGCACGTGCCACCACCCTGGGTCAAAAAAAAAAACTCCCTCCGTCCCTTTTTAAATGTGTAGTCTCGTAATTCCGACTTATTTTCTCTCACATCAACTTTTACATCTTCGTTCTACTACTTACCCTTATCAATATATTAATACCCATTAACTTTTCAAAAAGGAATATACTTTTAAGGGCAAAATAGAAAATGTACCCACTAACTTTTCAAAACACACACTTATTAAGGGACATGCAAAATGGAAAGTTAAACACTATAAAAGGGACAAAGGGAGTAATTTTTATTGGAAGAGCAGTGTTATTCTTCAAAACGTGTATTATTTTTGGTGTTCAGCTTCAACATATTGATGAGTGATTAGTCGATGAAAGTGTTTCATTTTTGGGTATTAAATATTTTATGAATGATTAACTTATAAAAATGTATATCCTTTTAGGTATTAGAACTAATTAATCTTAGAACAATTATACTTTATCTTATACTAATTACTCTCTCCGCCCATAACGATAATCCACTACCAAAAAACCTCCAATTTATCGGGGGAAAAAAAAAAAAAAACACTTCCGTGCATGAGTTGTTACGTTTCTTGATACAAAATTAAAGAACTAATTGAGATTTCTATCCAAAAATTGAACGTCGCTTTATAAGAGACTATCTTTGTGGGACGGAAGAGGGATAATATTGATTTTGGATGCCACCTCCGAGTCGGAATCTTGGCTCCGTCCCTGTCCCTCACCCATACCCCCCAATGATTGGGGACCAAATGGGTTCTGTTATTGTTGTATTGTTGTATGACTGTGTTCTAATGTTATGAACAACTTGTCTAATTGTCTTCTATCTTATACGTGTAGAAGCTTATGAGCAAGAAAAACCCAAAGTTAGATAGAGATAGGCAGATAGCAAGTTTTCTGATTAAATGGAAGAAGAATAATGGAAACTCAAAACTAATTTCAGCTTTCTGTTTGCAGATACTGAGAAGCACTACCCGCCATCTCCAAATGATGAGGTTTGGCGATTGACAAATATCGCCAAAGATGGTCCTTTCCATAACCGTTTGGTTAGTGAAAACATCAAAACTGTGAAGGATTTTCTCTCTCAGTGCTGTATAAATCCTAAAAGCCTCCAAAATGTAAGCATAGTGGTTTACTCAAGGTTTGATTGCAAAGAATATTGTTGTCATTATACCACCTTGACCTCCGATATGCTAATATTGCTTGAATAAACTTGTAAGAACTTTGGCAGTATCTAATATGCTAACTTATTTTGTCTGTTGGGACTTGATCACCAGATCCTTGGGGCTGGTAAAATATGGAAATCCACAGTCGCCCATGCTCAAACATGTAAGATCTTGCGACTCTATTTTCCGATCGGCTCTGGAAAAAAATCTGGTGTGGTTTTCAATGCCATGGGGCAAGTGATGGGGCTGATTTCTGAATGTTGTTATGTTCTGCTTGATGAGCTCTCTGAAGATCAAAAGGCATGCTTTTCTCTACAGATAAATCCTCTTTCCTTAAGGCTGTATTTGGTTCAAGGATTTGGATAAGGCAAAGGAAAAAATGGAAACAGATAAGTGAAGGTTGTAACGGCTCACACCGGTACCAAATCATTGATCCAAATACAGTTGAGGTGTTTTATCTCTCGGTCATTTCCATCTTATTTTCTGATTGACTTCTGATATCAGGCTTATGCCAGCAAATTGGTGGTATCTGCACTTGAACACATGGGTGACGTAATGACTTTTGACGATGAGACTAGTCTGCATTCCCATTTGCAGTTTCTCAATGATGCTTGCCCATCATACTCACAAATGCTGGAGTGTCCTAGCCACTATAACTGTGAACCTTTACACACCCGTTATGGACATGACCATACACAACCAAGTTCTTCTTCCCACAACCACCAAGTAGTTCCTTTCCACTTACCCGAAGCTGCTAACCCTTCAACCATTCCAAGCGCTGTGAAGGATTGTCTTACTCAGTTCTTTTTAGATCCCCAAAGCCTCCAAAATGTAAGCGTAGTGGTTTACTCAAGGTTTGATTGCAAAGATATGCTAATAATGATATTGCTCGAACAAAATTGTTTGTGTAACCTGAGAGAAGCTTACTAGTTTGAACTTAGCCAGTACAAAATATGCTAACAGTATTTGTCTGTTGAGACTTTGTTGGCAGATCCTTGGGACTACTAAAATGAGGGAAGCCATAGTGGACCATGCTCGAACATGTATACTTGACAAGAGCTTGCACCTCTATTTTCCCACCGGATCTGAGAAAAAATACGGTGTGGTTTTTAATGTCCTGGGGCAAGTTATGGGACTAATTTCAAACTGCTGTTATGTTCCACTTGATAACCTCTCTGAAGATCAGAAGGCATGCTTTGCTCTATGTAAATTGTCATTCCTTATGGCTGTATTTGGTTCAAGGATTGAGAATGGAAAAGAAATAAGGAAGAGAAGGCTTTAAGGCTCACAATTGTACCAAATCCTTGATCCAAAGACAGCCAAATGTTTTCTCTCATGATCATTTCCATCTCATTTTCTGATTGATTTCCAATTAGGGTGTCGCCAACAACTTGGTGGTATCTGCTCTTGAACACATGGAGGAAGTTATGTCTTTTTCTGATGAGACTCATTTGCATTCCCAGTTGCAATTGCAGTTGCACGATGATGCTTACCCCCCAAACTCAACCAGGCTAGAGAGTCTTAGCCACTACAACTGTGAACCTTTTGATACCTACTATGGACATGACCATACACAAACAAGTACGTCTTCCCGCATCAATCAATTAGTACCTTTCACCTTATCCGATGCTGCTAACCCTCCAAACACTCCGAGCACCGATTCTCTGGTTATCATGCCATTTGCTTCATCGTTTGGAAATGCAAGCCTTTTGAATGAATTGGACTTGCCAAGTATTGCTGCGGTGGATCTTATCAATGAAGACTATTCGACATTTCCGGGAAATTTCTTTAACCCCTCGGTCTGTTATACAGAGTCCACGTGTCAGACCTTCCCTGAGAGTCGGCATTTACAGTTAGTTGATAATGATCATTCCTTCCAGTATCAGTACTCGAGTTCTGAAGCACAAGATCTGGGCAGTATTGTGAATGCGTTTTTTTCATCCCGCACTGCTGCTCGTATAGCTCAGAGACGATGGTCAAGGTTGTCCTATGTGCTGAGGATTATAAGGAAGAGTGCCGCATCGAAGCTTGTTTCTTCAGAGGCTGTCCTTGCTTCAAAGAGGCAAAGAATATGCTGAACTGTAGATAACAGTTAGTTGTTGTTGTGTGCGCTTGTATTTTCTGGGAAGTACTGCTTAGGCTTGGTTTTCCATTTGCTAAAATGGGCATTTGCTAAAATCAAGTGGGTGATTTTAGCAAATGAAGTGGGGAGGTGATTTTATCTCCAATGAATCTGGACATATGTTGAAAAACCAAGCCTTAGTTGAAGACTCTCTGCATTTGTAAAGTAAGATAAGTTGAGATCTTGTTCGAGATAGCTTATCTGTTTGTCGTAGATTTAAGGGTCATAGCTACTTGGAAGTCGTCTAAAACGACCCTAATATGTAGATAGTTCGATTCACTTTTGGTTTTATGTACCTAATTTTTAGTTCGATTCACTTTTGGTGTATATGTAACAAAGCCATTCGTAGATAGGAAAAAGAGAGTTTTTGAAACAACGGGTTCTCCAAATTTTGACGCCGTAGATGCTTCAGAAGTAGTATAGGAAAATCATGGGATTGCAGAGGGGAAAATCAGCAGCAAAAGCAGGAAATGTTTTCAAATATTTCAGACGGATTTATGGAAGTCAGAATGTAGTCAGGAATCCAGGGCCATGTATGTTTATTAATGACGAAGGGCAAAGGATGTGTGTTTTCAGTTTTGAGGTCTTTGGGACTTTTATACTTGTGGGACAATAGGGTCAACTGTTTAGAATGACATAAGAAATTATTCCTGCTCGTGATTTTTTCCAAACTCAGTGGAGTCAAGTAACCCCACTTGCCATCATGTAGCTCCGCGCTTGTTCACACGGTGCTGTGAGATGATGAATGCCTTGTGAAAAAGTGATATTAGGAAACCGACTCATGTGTAAAACACTAATTGGTCGATGATTTGGGACCCACTCCACTCTAGGGGTTATTTCATTTGGACACGAAAATAAGCTAATTGCAAGTTGAGTCTCTGCTTTAATAATACTGCTCTAAATTGAAATTAAATTGCTAGTAGTAATTATCAATGTCAGATAACAAGAGGTAGGAAAAAGTAATAAATAAAGAGAAGAGTAGAAAAATGAAGAGTAATGAGCAACATTTGTAGTTGACAATCTTCATGTCGTGTTCCCTTTTGTTGCACATACAAACCCTCTTGTGTAGTTGTGTGCAAATAAAAACGAAATGGAATAATACATCAAGCTTAGAGTCCGTTCCATAAATATTCAAATTTTTTTTTTGCATCAAACTTTTAGTGATTATAGGTTCGTCAAGATGAGAGGAATTGTCTTAAGTGTAGGAACATTTCCAAAATATTTAATGAATATTAAATATTGTAATTGGTGAACGGTTTTAATCCAATATGTGTGTCTATTCAGGTTAAATGAATAGACATGATTATTAGATTTTAGTGCAAAAGGTGTATCTATTCAGGTTAAATGAATAGACATGACTATACTAAAAGTTGTAACTATTCAAGATACATAAATAGACGCAACCATTGAGTTTAAATGGTTTAAACCAAAAGGTGTGTCTATTCGGAATAAATGAATAGGCATGACTATTGAATTTAAATAGTGTGACCGTTGGGTTTAGATGAATAAATATAACTATTCGTGAATAGTCTTAATGGTTTGTGAACGGTCAACGGTCACAATGGTTTGAATATAAAGGCCTATATAAAGGCTAGGGTTCCACCAATTTCTAGGATAGAAAAACGATTATGATTCTAGTCACTGTTTCTATCTAGAATTATCTTCTACATGTATTTTTAGCGGGCTCGTAAAATCCGATGGTGTTCTGGTTCTTCTTCGTCTGTGCATGACACAGTTGAATAAACAATCAATCGGGACTGGGCTTCATTGTATCTTGGAGTCGAATTAGCTAGTAAACCCGGTGCACACCAAATTCACTCGAATTGGTGGGGGGCGAATATTGTCTTAAGGATAGCGACATTGTAACGCGCCTTGAAGCAACTATTTATTCTCCAGTTTTATCTACTTCCATTGCTTTTACAATTTTTGCACTAATAATCTTAAGATAATATTTTGCAAGAAATGGAAGCAAATAATTTTCATTCGGAGAAAATATTGAAGACAAAAGGCATGACAATTTCTTAGGAGTAAAGATACACAATTATGTAGTAAGGGTGATGACACCGCTTATATCACAAAAGCTTTTTCTCTATTGCTAATTGAGTATGGCCAGGTTTAATCTATTACCTTGACGTGTAAGAGTACATATTTGTGTTCATGAATTGATATGGACGAAGATTGCTTGATTTGCATTTCCATTTTTTCAAAATTTGTTAAACTTGTACTTATTTGTTTTTCCGAGGTCGATGGGTTTTCCTTGCTGTTTTTTTATTTTTTTATTTATTTTTATTTTTATGCATCAATCAATAGATCAAAAGACTGCTTGGTTTCACAAGCTTTGTGGCATTCACTATACATATTTCATTAATTGTTTTTAACCCATACTAGAAGCTTTAAGTAAGTTGTTTCAATAAAGATGAGACTTTTGGACATATGAGACCTGTTACATACTCGGTTTTGAGTATGTTTCAAGTAGTTGAAGTCGCGAGACACTATTCATGTATGCATAAGTTTTTATTTGGGGTGTTTTTTATTTGAGTGTTTTTAAAATATTCCTGTTCCTTTGGATAGTCTCATTTTATATGTGGAGACTTACAACTTTTTGTCTTTAAACCTAAGAGTTGTGTTGGTTATTTTTGTGGAAAGAAGTGACTTTTAGTTTATTATACTAAAAGTTGTATCTATTAGTTTTACACTAATTAGATGTGGTAATTAGATTGAAAACAAAGGGTGCCTTTTGATTATTATGGAAAAGGGAAGTGGCCCTTGCCATCAATTTGGTTGAAAAGGTGCTAATCAAAGGTGGTTTGATTAATCCTTAAAACGAATGGTAATAACCGAATGGGTGCCGTATGGAAACGGAATGGGTGCCTCCAAATGATTGCCGACGGTTTGCTTTTGTTTAATTTAAAAAAGGTGCCTTTTAATTAGGGGTGTAATTCTCTAAACAAATGGTTGCATCCATTTGTGAGAGAGATTCTTTCATAGAAGTGAGGTCTATAAATAGGCCTAGAGCTAATCATTTTAGTCTGGGTGGTGACATTTTCAGTAGTGTTGTTTTTTACCAATCTATATCGCTTATACAGTATTTTTTTTTCCTTTACTGTTTTGTTAATTAGGGTTCACTGAGAGTTTATTAGTGTTGTTTGATCTTTAGAGTTTAAGTGGAAATTAGATTTTGTTGATGGATATTTTTTTTTTTGGTCCATATTCCCAAGGATGTTTCGGATATATTTTTATAGTTATATGACGTGGTAATGCGTTATATGGCTCTTAATGAGCGGTATTTGACGGTCTTGATCACCAATCTGATAATCATGGTGGATATGTACAAGGTTTTAGTACTGTGGGACACATGGTCGGAAGTTAACCGAATCAGTGGCTTTAAGTTAATATCGGAAGTTTTGCTTTATGCAAGTGCTAGATATGTAGTTTAATATTATTGATTTGGAAGTCATTTTTACATTGTTCATTGCATCATATGTTTGGAAACTTTTCTATGCAAGTTCTTTGAATAAGGTAAATGGAATGGTGAATTTTGAGAATTCGTCGAATTAATAAGATCGGTTTTACATAAGACATATGTTGACTTCTACGTGTGGAGGTTAAGGGTTTTAACCAGTGGGTGTAACACAAAAGGTTTGACTCTTGGATTTACTCTAAATGGTGTAACTATTGGAGGCTAAATCTAGTAATGTGAAATAAATGAAATGTAGTTTTGTTGGAAAAATAATAAATGTGTGGAATGGTTAGTTCCTACTATTTTGTTTATGTAGTTGTTCTATACAACTATATCCCACAAGTTTAGTTCTAAATTAAATTATTTAGAGCGATTGGTTTATATGCTTGTAATGGGTATCCATAAGTTTCATGGATACAAAGGCGCCTGATACTTTAAGCATGAAAATCATGGATTAAAAGTGAGGTTACCTTTTGTGGGGTTTTCTCTCTTGAATTGAAGTGAGGATTTTACAATGAGATGGGGTGACGTGGAATTTTGTCATGGTTATTTCTCAGTCAGTAAATCACTTAAGGGAGAGCGTTAGTAGTTATCATTGTGATGTTAGTCCGAACATGAAATTCACATCATTAACTATGATAGTTTACAACTATGAAAAATAATGTCCTCATGGCAATGGTAAATTCTTGCAAGGGTTATGATGTGGAAACATCAACAGGAATGTGACTTAGCCTATGTTATTTTGATTACTCCTGGTGGAAACTCGACTCATCGTTTGTTATATTGTAACGCCCCGAAAATTGGGTACGTTAATAAATAAATTTCATAATTTATTTAAATAAAAAGCAACTTCATTAATAATATTAAAGAGTACTTAAATTTTCTTTTCCAGAAAACTTAGAAGTAACCCAACTTATTACAACTGAAACAAATTAAATTCTAATAGTCTGAAAAACTTAAACATTTATTAAAAGTTCAACAAAAATAAGGACAGAGCCATCTAGCTAAATCTCTACTGATAAAGCCACGGGTCCACCACTTGTTCCCCACCTAGCTGCTCCCTTGCCTCAAATTCAGCTAGTAGCTCTTCATCTCCTTCTGTTCCTGGCGTTGGGGACGCCAGAGCCACAAAAGTAGCACCGTGAGTGATTTAATTACACTCAATAGGGTACCGAAACTACCCCTTTACAAAAGATTACTCATGCAACAGTCAAACATATAAAACATAAATTTTAAAGTATAGGACAGCCCGATTATCACAACATGTCTCAAAAATAGTGGATTCAATAGACTCAAAATTCTCATCATCAATCTCGAGGTTTCACAACCCAAACCTCATGCACCTCATGAATTCGGTATCTCATACCAATTCATCAGGCTATCCGATATCGGTTCCCATCCACAATATAAACAATCTATTGGGCTCCCGTCCACCATGCCTAACTCTCAAGGCCCATGGCACGGCTCAAATACCCCTGGGAGTATATTGCGATAATTGGCTCAAGACCCATATCGGATACAACGTCCCATCCCCACATTCGATAAACCGCCACACATCTTTTAACCAATTATTTAATTAATCACAAAATTAATTAACACATGATAAATGATTTAATAATTCCAGTAAGCCAAAACATCACATGCGTCTAATAATAGCCTGTAACTAAAAGTTTAATAAAGAAATTGAATAACGCATGCTAACAGGTCAATTATCTTTCCAGTCACTAAAAATAGCAAACGGGTTCCAAAAATCACGAAATTTTACAGTAAAATAGTTCATCAAATTTAACACAAGTTCACTGTTTTGAGCGAAGCCTAAATCCAATCCTAAATGGAACAAAACAGTGTTTTAAGGTCAAACAGTGAATCTGTCCCGAAACTGTACAGTACAGCAAACTTTGAAAAATCATAACTAATTCTACGAATTTCGGATTGAGACGAGTTCTATATAGAAGTTTCTTATCTTTTCGAGATCTACAACTCTTCAGTTATGAGTTTTCCTCGGTTCTGACCCGAAAAGGTCCGAATAATTTAAAAACAGAAACTGTACACATACTTAACGTTTGTTTTTTACTTTTCACACAACTCCAACCACACGATCATTAACGATTCAATTTCCGCAGAAACTATACCAAACAATAAATTTTCTAATTAACCCATAGTATACGATATACACATGAATCACGTAAACAGTAATCCTAAGTAAAAGCTAAGTTCCGAAAATCCTACCTTTCCTCTGTCGATTCTAACGCGTTAACGGAAATCGAGAACGTTGGAGATTTGCAACCAATTAATCACTGAGGATTTAGGATTTCTGCAACAAAATGAGAGAAATAAATAAATCGTGCCGGAAAAACTTGTACGATTTTTATGAGAGAAAGAAAAAGAAAATACACAAACCGGGAGCGCGCGAGAAGAGAAATTGCCGAGAGAGAAAAGAGGGGAAAACTAGAATTTATTCTGGGGGGAAGGAAATTGCCGAGAGTGAGAGAGGAATAATGGGGTATCAATTGGTTTAAGAAGAAGACTAATTTGGGATAAATATTGGTAGAGTAGTTTAGCAAGAGTAGGAAAGTGAGGAGATAAGGGAAGAGGAAGTTGTTTTAGGATAACAACTGATTATATATTTACACATATATAATTATTTTCAAACTAAGACTTTATCTAGTAATTAGTGATAATCTTGTAACAACTTTAATTAATTAAAAATAATTTAAACCCACTTAATTATATACGCAATTTACCGGGTCTTTACATATATACTTCAAGTCTTGGGTTCAATGAGCAAAGTACACCATATGTCGTGATTGTAAGCACTTAATGAATTTATTATACATCTCAAGGTAAAGTGCTTGGTACCTGTAATGTAGAAAAATAGGAGGCTGAGCTACTTAGCTCTTAATAACTTTTTAGTGTTTTCGTTATAGACACACACTGACAAAATCCTCCCTATGTGAGTGTGGAGATTGTGCCGCTTCCTATAGGTCTCGGGGGCTTTGACTTTAGAGCACTCATGAAACCAAGATAAACATCCAAGGCCAATCCACCGGTCGGCTTTTATGAATTACCTAAGGAGAAGAAAATTTGTGTGTGAGACGTGTCCGGTTAGACAAGTCTACTATGCCCTTTCGACTAACTTTGATGTGTTTTCACTACGTGAATGGTTAAAATCGTAAGATACCTTCATTTATGCACAAGTTTTCCGAGTCTATCCAATGTTTATTTTCAATATTTTGAAAATGCTGAGGGATTGTTGGAACTTAACCAAGTTTTATTTTCAATATATTTTGAAAATGGTAGGGGATTGTTGGAACATTTTCAAAATATTTAATGAATATTAAATGTTGTAATCGGTGAACGGTTTTAATCCAATAGGTGTGTCTATTCAGGTTAAATGAATAGACATGATTATTAGATTTTAGTGCACATGATGTGTCTATTCAGGATAAATGAATAGACATGACTATTGAATTTAAATGGTGTGATCGTTGGGTTTAGATGAATAAATATAAATATTCGTGAACAGTCACAATGGTTCGTGAACAGTTACAATGATTCATGAACGGTCAATGGTCATAATGATTCGTGAATGGTCATAATGGTTCGTTAGTGGTTGTAGGGGAGGTCAGCGCGAGACCCCCTGTTGACTGAAGTCAACGTTGACCTACCAATAAGAAGATGACACGTGTTGCCCAGGTGGCATGATTTCCGCGTGACACGTGGCTCTCCCCACGGAAGGATCCGCGCGGTGGGGCCACTGACGCGTGCACGAAGGGGGCCACTGACGCGGGACCCTCTCGTGCAAGGCGCCTCCAGGGCGCGCACCCCAAGCCCAGTGAGGGCGGTGCTTGGATAACCATGGGCCATCCGAATAGGAGAAAAGCCCATGGCCCATTTGACTAGAGCGGCCCAGAGCATGGGCGATAACGCGAGAAGCTAGTCCGATTTAGCCCAGGTAATTATACCTGCTGCGGTCTGAAGGCAGGACCCCGGGGGCCCCCTCAGGCTTGGCTGCGGTATTGGCGCGACCGAACAGGTCACGACCTTGCCCTGACGGGAATAAGGGAGATCTAGCGGCTTGGTGGCTAAAGAACAGGAGGATCACTGCGCGGGGGAATGGCTTGTCACCGCGCGAGTCAGCTGCGCGGTGATGACGTCACCCATACGGTCAGGTTGTACGGAAAGGACACGTGTTATCATATTATAGGGTGACAGCCTGGCGCCAAATGATTGGTCCAGGGCGCCTATAAATAGGGGACATTCCCTTTCAGTGCCCAGAGGTTGGTGAGATCATTCTAGAGAGAGAAAAGGGAAATTACTGATTGAGAGGAGAACATTCTCTCTGCAAATCAGTCCCCATCTCCTAGGTCACCAAGGGTATTACGGATTAGACTGAGAACAATCCACTGCCTTAGTCCTTTCTGTGCACACCTGCTCCATTCTTCACCCTTCCTCTAGACCACTCTATTCTCTTTTCATGCTGTGACTTTACTGTTAACTATCCATACCTCTCCAGCTCATCATTTATTTGACTGTAGCAAGAACCATCACCTACATTCAGGCGACTCTGCTGGGGAGGTTGTTTAGTTGATGGTAAATACAAGAAGTGGTCTACAAACATCGAGTATGGCAGCTCCAGTCAACCACGCCAACCTTGTTCTCGATGGCCCACCAGTGATAGAAGAAGCAACCTCCAGCCATGTCGGAAACGAGGCCGGAGGAGCTCCGGCAGTAGAGATGATCCACGCCATGCAAGCCGGCATCACGAAGATGCAGGCCACTCAGACGCAGTTGCTCGCTGCCAGGAGGTCATCACTGCGGCCCTACCTAGAGCTTCACCAACGGCGGCGACCCAGCAGATCCATGCTGGGGGGGGGGGAGTCCACCCACCTGAGCTTCCACGGGCTGAACAGGCCCGCGGAACTCAGGGGGCGGCACCTTTAGCTGGTGGCTCTGGCGCACAGGCGGTCATTCAGACAGCAATCCCTGTCCACCCTGCCTTGCCAGAAAACCCTGGCCTGCAAACCACAGGAACTGGTTCTGTACACCAGAGGGCGGCACTGGGAGAAAATGCCGGGCCACAGGCGGTGACCCTGGCAGAGGTCCAAGCTCTATTGCAAAGGGAAAAGACCAGAACAACGCTTCCATCCCTCCCAAGCTCCGATATCCAGCCGCCTTACCCCATGGCAATTCTTCAGATGCCCTACCCAGAAGGGTACACTCCACCAAAATTCACTAAATTCGATGGCAAGGAGGGCAACGCACAGGAGCATGTAGTGCGATTCATCGAAACTCTAGGGGCCTTCTCTGGCGACACCAATCTCAGGCTGAGAGAGTTTTCCAAATCTCTAACCAACAGGGCGTACACCTGGTATGTCAACCTCACTCCATATTCGGTCTTGTCTTGGGAAGACATGGTCAGCCGTTTCTATGCAAAATTCTTCCAAACACGTGAGAAGATAACCAGTCTATCCCTCGTTAAAGAAACGCAAGGCCCCAGTGAAGATATCATTGATTACATTAGGCGGTTTCAGGACCGCGCGGTCGATTGCCTTGAGCCTGTGGAAGAAGAATACTTGGTCAAAATTTGCACGTCTGGACTCCTGCGCGAGTATCAGCCATTTCTGGTTAACGTCAAGATTCAGACATTCGCGGCCCTGTTGGAAGCAGCATATAAGCTGCGTCATACTGTAAAACCACCAGCGCGAGAGACCTGGAAGCCCCGAAAGTCACATTCGGTTGCCGCAGCTGCAATTTCCGCTCCATCATCGCGTAAGTCGCAGGGGGGAAGGGGCAGCGGCGGGTGGACTGGCAGCGGTAACGGACGAGGCGATTGGAAGAAACAAAAAGTTTACAAAGAAGGCTCAGGAGCTCCGGACTACCCCTGCAGCATAGAGGAAGTTAAAGGCATTGGTAAAGGAGTGGATAACAGATGGCGGCCTCACACTACCAGATATTGAAGTCGCGCCCTCGCGCGCAGACAGAGAAAGCCCAGATTATTGCATGTTTCACAGACACACTAAGCATCCGACCAGCGACTGCTGGACCTTAAAAAGAATTTTCAAGAAGAAGTTGGACAACAACGAGCTGAGAATCGCCACCAAGGCGCAGGACGTGCGCACGCACCCTTATCCAGAACATGGGACGGCCAATATTGCCGAATGCTTCGAGTTTGTACGCGAAACAGAGGAGGATGATTATGGTTGTGAGTACGACTACAATTACGATTATGACTACGATCATGATTATGAATGTGAGGAAGCATATATGACGTCTTTCTATGACGAGCTTGATGACATCGCAGGGTATGATACCCCAATGGTGGCCACTCCCGATCCAGAGAGTGGGGTAAAAATCCTGCAGAACAGCACGAAGTTCAAACAGTTCTACGACGGAATGGGGTTCACACCCGACACAAGGTTCCTAATGACTAAGGCCATTTTGGCCATCGCACAAGAAGGCCACGAGGCGTGCACCGCGCAGGGAGGATCCCTCCCCAGAACTATCAAAGATGAGTCAAACGCAATTTCTTTTTCTGACTCCGACCGCAGGATCACTCACCCGCACAACAGACCCTTATATGTTACGGCGCGGGTCAACGGCGCGGAGCTGAAGCGAACTTTTATGGACGGAGGTGCATCCATTAACATCATGCCGATATCTACCCTAAAGAAAGTGGGAATCCCGGAGGACCGAATAGTGAAGTCACTAATAGGGATCACGGGGTTCCAAGGGGACAAGAAGGAATCCCTGGGATATGTTATTGTCGATCTCGCAGTTGGGCCCATCCGCACCGCCACCAAATTCCACATTATTGATGCACAAACGAACTACCACATAATATTGGGCCGCAGTTGGATGCATCGCTTCGCGGTCATCCCATCTAGCTATCATCAGTGCCTCAAGGCAATTTGGGCTGGAAAGAAGGTCACTGTCGCGGCGTCCGAAAGACCATTCGAAGTATGTGAAGCGCACTTGTCCGACGCGGTGTACTTCACTGAGATGGAAGAGACACCAAGCGCGGTGGTTGCACGGCCGGTTGGGATCAAATTACCTAAGTGGGAAGACATCAAAGATGACGGAGAAGCTTCCGCGAGCAAGCGAGAACCAACTATGGAGAGTGCCTCAGGGCCACGAAAAATTACCAAGCTAAAAGAGGGAGGAAAAACAGTGTATTGCTTATGACGGGGCGGCGGGCCAGATGTCTCGGATGAGGCTTCTGACCCGCGGTACTTAGAGGCAAATGGAGCAGAGGAAGACGAGGTCACAAAACCCGAGCCAGCTCCGGAATGCATGCAAGACGGCCCTAAGGCACAGCCAGAAGTATTGGAAGAAGTCAATCTCAGAGAAGGAGCAGGAACTCCGCAGCCTATTTTCGTGAGCGAGACGCTCGAAAGTGGCATGAAAAAGAGGCTCATTCAGTTATTGCAACGATACAGTGACGTGTTCGCTTGGCACTATGAAGAAATGCCAGGGTTAGACACCGAGTTGGTAGCACACCACTTGAACGTCTTCCCAAACTCTAAGCCAGTCAAACAAGGTGCGCGCAAATACCAGCCGGAGCTGGAAGGAAAAATCAAAGAAGAAGTAGAGAAATTAAGGAAAGCAGGATTCATTCAGCCTATACAATACCCACTCTGGCTCTCCAATATTGTACCAGTGAAGAAAAAGAACGGCCAGATACGAGTATGCGTCGACTTCCGCGACCTCAACAAGGCCTGCCCAAAGGATGAATTTCCATTACCACATATTGATACCTTGGTCGACTCCACGTCGGGGCACCAGATGTTCTCCTTTATGGACGGTTTTAGTGGATATAATCAGATAAAAATGGGGACAGAGGATGCGGAGAAGACGGCTTTCAGAACACCCTTGGGGAATTTTCATTACACTGTTATGCCCTTTGGTCTCAAAAATGCTGGCGCCACGTACCAGCGCGCGATGACGGCAATCTTTCACGATATGCTGCATCACATTGTAGAAGATTACGTGGATGATCTCGTTGTAAAATCAAAGGAAAAATTCGACCACCTAGACCACTTGGAAACAGTGTTTACGCGGTGCAGAAAGTTCAACATGAGGATGAATCCACTAAAGTGTGCATTTGGTGTCGCGTCGGGAAAGTTCCTGGGGTTCCTTGTCCATAGACATGGGATAGAGGCGGATGATGTGAAGATAAAGTCTATTACCGAAATGCCTCCCCCTCACTCCCAACGAACACTCAATAAGTTCCTAGGGCGGGTCTCGTACCTGCGTAGGTTCATCCCCGCACTGGCAGAAATCTCAGCACCCTTTAGCGACCTGCTGAAAGGAAAGGCAAGGTTTGATTGGCGCACGGAGCACCAGGGTGCATTTGAAAGAATCAAGGCTGTCTTGACTTCCCCGCAAACCATGATCGCGCCACAGAAGGGCAAACCCCTCATCCTGTATTTGACGTCCACCCCAAGATCCATTGGGGCCCTGCTCGTGCAGGAAGTTGAGGGCGCGGAAAGGCCAGTATACTACATCAGCAGGAAAGTCCAAGGAGCTGAAGAGCGGTACACACCAGTGGAGCGGCATTGCCTAGCGTTGGTCTTCACAGCGCAAAAGCTGCGTCACTATTTCCTATCATTCAAAATCCACTTGGTAACAAAAAGTGACCCGGTGCGCTACCTACTGTCGCGGCCAGCCCTCACGGGAAGGGTGGCCCGCTGGCTCTTAGCCCTAGCCGAATTTGACATATCATGTGTCACTCCCAAAGCAATTAAATGTCAAGCACTTGCAGACCTACTCGCACAATTCCCTAGTGAGCAGTGCGAACCAATTCAGGAAGATTTGCCAGGAGATGGTTTCGAAGCACTAGCGGCCGCGTCAGCCACTTGGACCCTAAGCTTCGACGGGGCAGCATGAGGTGGTACTTGAGGCGCCGGAATAGTCCTCACCAGTACAGATGGTCAACATGAATACCTCGCGTACAAACTGTCTTTCCAATGTTCAAACAATGAAGTAGAATATGAAGCGCTGATTTTGGGACTCCTAGCAGCCATCGCGAAAGAAATAAAGACCCTCAAAGTTGTGGGGGATTCAAAACTTGTTATTTTACAAACCGAAGGCATCTACGCACTAAAAGAGCCCACTCTTGCTCCATACAGGGCAACGGTACAGAGGTTAATGCAGCATTTTGACAAGGTGGAAATTATTCACAAGCCCAGATCAGACAACAGGTTCCCTGACGCACTGGCCACACTAGGAGCAAAAGTCGAGTTCAACGAAGAGAAGATAGCAATAGAAATTGTTAAGAAGACAGAGCCATCAATCGCTGACGAAGTAAACAAGGAGCATCCCGCGGAGGAGTGGCAAGAAAAGTTGATAAAGCAACTGACAACCGGACAGGGGAGCATCCCCTTATCAGAACTGACACAGTTTACCATCATTGGGAAGAAGTTGTATTTTCGCGGCCCTCAGGGGTGGTTAGCGCGGTGCATCGGGCCTCAAGAGGCCAAGAACAGGTTGAGCCAGATCCATGACGCAACCTGCGGAGAGAATGACATCTCTCTTTACCGAAGGATTCAGAGGCAGGGCTATTATTGGCCTAGCATGAAAACAGATACCGCGGAAGCACTAAAGAACTGTGAGAGATGCAACCTAGCCATCCCAGCGCAGGAATGCTGTTTTTCAGTGGAACAAGACTGGAGGCAGAAGTATATTGACTTCCTACAGGAGGGCGCGTTGCCTATAGAGCGGGAGTATAGAAGACAAATCAAGATGTCTGCCGGGCGGTTCTTTATGAAAGATGGGAGCCTGTACAGGAGAGCCTTAGATAACATCCCATTGCGATGTCTGTCCAATGAGGAAGCAGAAGAAGTGTTGTACAAAGCCCACGGACTAGAGCATCAGGGTGGGCGAAAGCTATACGAGCATATCATTCATCTGGGGTATGGCCGCGGATGGAATCCGATGCCAAAGCACATGTACGCCGGTGCCATGCATGTCAAAAATTTGGAAACCTGGTCCATGCACCCGCAGTGGAGCTTCATGCGATCCGCGCGCCCTACCCCTTTCATACTTGGGCGATGGACCTCGTTGGGCCCATCACGCCCCACTCGCGCAAGCATCAATGGATTCTAGCTGCCACTGAGGTCAGCACCAAGTGGGTGGAGGCAGTACCACTGAAAAACGCCACCGGCGCGGCAGTCGCCCAGTTCATCAAAGAGAACATCATTTGCAGGTTTGACATTCCAAAAGTGATCCTATCAGATAATGGGACTCCGTTTATTAACAAGGACGTGGGCGCACTACTCCAATCTTACTCCGTAGAACACCAGACTTCAACGCCGTATTACCCCCAGGGAAACGGTCAGGCTAAGGCCACAAACAAATCCCTGGTGCGGATATTAAGCAAGCTGTTGGATGAAAAAGGCGGAACGTGGTCAGACCATCTGATCACGGCACTATGGGCATATCGCACGACAAAGAGAAAGGCAACGCGGACTAGCCCCTTCAACTTAGTCTACGACGCAGAAACTGTACTCCCAGTCGAGTTGAGCGTACCATCCGCGCGGATGGCTTTGTCAACAGAAGTCACAGCCGCAGAGCGGCGCGCGGACCTGGAAGCCCTGGAGGAAAGGCGAGAGCTCGCTGCGGAGCATCAAGCCAAGTATTGGGAGTCGGTATCAAGGTTCTACAACAAGAGCGTGATCCCGCGCGAATTCAAGGTGGGGGATCTGGTCTGGAAGTCAACCACAGATGTGATGAGAAATGTCAAACTCCCCAAGTTTACCCCAAGATGGGAAGGGCCGTACCAAGTCATCAACGCGGGGACAAGCGGCCATTACAGGCTCTCCAGAGTCTCTGACGGGTTTCTGACTGGGCCCATTAATATCAAGTTTATGAAGAAGTATTACCCTTAGGTGAAAGGGTTGTTTCATTTGAAGATATTGGTTAAGTTTTATTGTAATTTCTTTTCTGATGTTGTGAGCAAGTTAATGAAAAATTCCATTTCATGCACACTATGTTTGAGCACGGAAAACAAAATGATAAGCCAAGGCATAAACCCAAAAGAGAAAAAACACTTTATTATTCACGATGTACAAGATGGGATAGAAAACAAAAGTAAAGAAAAGGGGAAAATCATAGTCATGGCGGTGGTCTAGGGAACAAGCCCCTAGTGACCGGATCATCCTTCCCAAATATCTCCCCACCTGCGGCTTCAAAATCGGACCTCTCGCGCAAAGCGGCCTGCAGCTCGACCTCCCTTTCTCTCAGCTCTTCTTCCCTCTGAGCGAGGGCGGCTCGTGTGAGGTCCACTCTCTCTCGAGCACGTTCAACCTCCCTCTGTTTCGACTCGGCCCGGAAAGATAGCTTCAGGGCTCGGCGCGCGCTGTGCATACGCTCCAGATGAGAAACGAGCCAACCAACCTCCAGGCCAGACATGGTTTGAAGGTCCACAAGACCCTCCTTTGCGTCCTTCAGCGACGAGTCGCCAAACTTCTTCAGAGGAATGTTGTGCAAAGAGTCTATGACCGTGGCCAAGTTGTTCAGAATCATGCCACCCCCTAAGGCACTCTGTGCTCGGAAATTGGCGAAGGTCTCCGGATGAGTCCTGTGGACCGATGTGAGGGCAGGAAGGCTGGTAGGAGCAATGCGAAATGACAAGAATGTGGTCGCGGGCGCAGGAATGCCAGCAGGAGTCTGGTCCTGGCACTGGGAATCACTATACTGAGAGGGAGACCCCTGCTGTGGCACCTCAGGCTGGCGCGACACCTCAGCATGGTGCGGTGCACTAGACCCTGCTTCCCCTGAAGCCTCAGAGCTGTCATCAAGTTCTATGGGCTTTTCCTTGTAAATGACCATCTGCCCAACATCCGCTCGCGGGGCACTTGAGTCTGCCTCGCTCCTATCACCACCCTCAGCCGCGTCACCCTCAGGGATAGCGGTCAATTGCTCCTGCTGAGCTTCCCCTTGCGGCTCCGGCAGAGGCCCTTGCCGCTCAGGGACAGGCCCTTGTTGCCCTGGTAGAGACCCCTGTTGAAGAGTGTCTTGCATCTCTCGCAGGCTTCCCTGGAGATCCACAGCGGCCTCCAGATCTGAAAAATCATCTTTGAACAGTTCGTGAATAATAGGATCAACTGAGGTAGGCACAAATTCCCCTATGCTATGGGTAGTGCGTGGCCTAAAACTTTGCCCTGCATGAATATCACCCCCTATGTGGAGGAAAGTGCTGGAAGAGTCAGGATGGTTACCTTTCTCCGCAGAAGATGTGCGCTGAGGGGAACGGGTGGAAGGCTGGCCTATTTCAGCAGACATGGGAGAACTCTGTTCATCGTCGCTGTCGACAAAGGGCTTCATAAAATCTTGGTTGTGCTTGCCAAAACCCATGGAGGGGTTTTCTGAATCCACCTCTGCGTGTTCCCCGGAGCCACGGCGTCCCCGGGATGAACCTATCTTGCCCCTCACTCCCCTTAATTTTTGTCTCGATCAAACTCATGATTGTTGATTTCTGGTGTTCAATTAATCATCAAACTCATGAAATTTTTTGTGTAGTCAAATCTTGACAGGTTCAGATTCATTAATCATCATTTAGATTTATCTAATTCAGTTTTGCAACCACAACTAATAACAGAATTTTTGTTTCAGAATCTAGTGTTTTCCATTGTGCATTTGGGTCCCAAAAAGAAAAGAAAATGGCTGAGATTCAGATTCAGACATTAGGACATGGCAGTTCAGAAGATGAGGAAACAAGGGTTTCTATAAGAAAGTGAGACATCTACTTCTTCTTCTTCTTCTTCTTTGGGATTATTACCCACTGCTAAGCAGTTGCCACTACTGCTTTTTATATGGTTTTTTTTTTTGTTCTAATTTTGTGAACTCGATCCATTCTTTGGATAATGCTATGGGTACAGAGCTATTGTCCAGAGAATGCACCGATCTGAGCTGGCAAAATAAATGGGCCCACTCCTCTATTCCCTGTTCAAATTTAAATTTGCTCTCAAAAAATTTCAAAATCAGCACTCGTCTCATTTCACGCTCCCAACAGGAGGAGAAGAGTAGAAGACAAGGAGGCCGAAATCAGCGCCATGAAGAAGAAGAAGATCGACGCCAGACGAGTCGAACCACAAAGAGAGAGAGAGAGAGAGAGAGAGAGAGAGAGAGAGAGAGGGAGAAGGGATTGACGAACCAGAGGCGCCACACCCACACCAGCAGCGACGCCCCTCCCCGCACCGACGCCCTATGCAACTTCAACGCTATACCCACCACCAAGTTCTCTCTCTATCTCTCTGAGCTTCTTTCAATTTCATTGATTGATTTCCCCAAAACTTAGAACAATAATTAGGGTTTAGAGTGAATTTGGGGATTTTTTTATGAATGTTATCGAATTGATTTAAATTAAATTGGCTGAATTTGAATTGAATGGTGTCCTTACGGGTTGGTTTTAGATGATGAACCCAACTGAAACTATGTTGGGAGAGTTTTCATTTTGGCATAAACCTGAAAATTGGGTGAAAAAAACAGACACATACGGTTTAATTTTTAGCATGAGGAATATTCCCATCATGGTTTTTGGGTAAGTATCTAATATACTGGAACTCTAATTTTGCACCTTTTTTTGGTAGACACAGAATATGTAAGAGAAAATGGGGCCACCTGATAGGAATTTTTGGGTGCAAATAGGGTATGGGTGACGTGGTGTCCCTTCGCCACATCTGAGCCATCCAAAAATGCATTGGACAGTGCGAAATTGAAAAACATTTTTTTTTTTTTTTCTATTTTTTTAAAAATCCAGACAGCACTTTCAATCCGGACCGTCGGTTGCATTGTTGGACGGCCAAGATGTGCCGAGAGGGTACCACGTGGTACCCTCCCCGTACCCAATTTTTTCTCCTTATATAATAACTAGTGCGTGCCCGTGCCGTGCCCGTTCTTTATGGTGCTTTGAATTTCAGAAAGGGGGAAGGAGAGGAGGTAGTGAGAGAGAACGTGGTTTGAATTTCGAAAAGGGGAGAGAGAGAATGTGGTTTGAAATTTTGGGTTTGGTGCACACACACAGAGAGAGAGAGAGAGAGAGAGAGAGAGAGAGAGAGAGAGAGAGAGAGAGAGAAAATATAATATGATGACTGGGACAAAAAATATGACTAGGACAAAAACTACTCTCCGTTGTAATATAGATAGTGCATTAGTCTTTTGTCCCATATTCTTTTTTTTTTTGTGGGGTTCAAATTGTCCAATAGTCAAGAGTAGTGGGACAGTGCTTTCCATTTGTTTTCTTTCAAGACCTAAAAAGAGCTAAAATGCAGGACACTCTGCCCTTGGTGTTCTTTCAACAGCTAATAGAAACAGGGTATACACATAGAATATATACATGTTAATATATGTAAATATATACCTTCCTTCTAGACAGATAACAAAATATATACGAGGAAAATCAGAATCTTCCTTCCAGACAGATAACAGAGACAAATGCTGTGGAGAGAGCCGCGTCAGCGAGAGGTGTACACAGTGGCAATGGTGTAGACGGAGGAGGATCGGCAACTGAGAAAGAGAGAAGACGAGGACCTATGTAGCACGGACATGGATACGGATACGGATACGGACATGACAATTTTGAAAAAAGGGACACGGACACGGCGGGGGACACGGCAATATATATATATATATATATATATATATATATATAAAATTGTTATAAAAAAATTAAAAAAACTAAAATTTTAAAGATTGTTAATTACAGTTTGACCCCAATTTTTTTTTTAAAATTACAATTTGAGCCCTGAAAAATTAAAAAATTACAGATTGCTCCCAAAAATTTTTAAAAAAATTACAATTTGCCCCCCTCCGTGTCCCATCCGTATTTAGGCGTGTCCCCGTGTCCCATACGGCAATACGGCGCCTCCTAGGAGTGTCGGTGCTTCATAGACGAGAACGAATTTGGGTTTTGTTGAGAGAGAGAGAGAAATGACAGTCGGGAGAGAGGTCGGTGGAATTTGGTGGTGGTGGTGGGCGGTGGTCGGGAAAATGTGGAGTGGGTGGCGCTATGAAGCACGGATACGGATACGATACGATACGGATACGCGGATACGTAATTTTTCCAAAAAGTTGGATACGATATGTTGGGGGATACGTTGAATATAAAAATAAAATATTATATATATATCCGAGCATTTTTTTGACGATCCGAACCGTCCAATTTGTTCAAAAAGTGTTTTCAAGGGTCCACGCGGAAAATCTTCAAAAAAAAATACCGGGAAGGGCTTGATCCAAGTAGTTTTTCGCAAAACGGTTCGGATTTCTCAAAAACAATTTTTAACGTGAAAAAATTACATTTTTTCATATTTACGGGAGGTCCTTACTAGAAAATTTGCCTATATATATATTTGTTTTTTTAATTCCTAAAATTCCATTACACAAGTCCACCATTTCAAAAACAAAAGAGCAATTAACATCATCAAAAGTCAAAAGATTGGCCTTCTCCATCCAAAATATTGCCTAAGTGCCAACTATTACAATCATCATTCTATTTTGCTAAACTTCCATTGCTTCATCGCCAATTTCACCGTCATCACCATCGTCCGTAAAAATTACGGCCTCCAACTCCGGTTCATCAAGAGAGAGTTGTGCAATTCCAAGCTCTCCAACATCCTCAAATAAATCAAAAGCGTCTCCGGCAATGTCCCACATCTTCGTTTGTCCTTCCATGTATTGCCGAGATCTTCTTGATATGAGGCGGAGGTTGATATGAATGAAAACCAAGTCTTCCGCACGTTTTGGAGCCATCTTATTCCTTTTAGCCGAGTGCACAAATGAGTAAGTACTCCAATTTCTCTCGCTACATGATGATGAAGAAGGTTGCACAAGTAGCTTTAAGGCTATGCTTTGAAGCAAAGGCGCACTTGCACCATAATTAACCCACCAACTCTTAGGGTCCGTTGCATACCGATCATGAATGGAATCACTATCCTCAAACTCTCCCGCCTTGCTTGAGAAATTGGCAAATTCCAAGTTAGCCCTTGTGCGCTCCGCTGAATTAGGAAAATACTTTTTCATGCATTTCATTCTTTCTCGTGCAGCCTCAATATCTTTATGCGGAGGCACTATACTAGGACCCTCATGAAGCCATTCATCACTACAGTACCTATGTAATACAAAGAAAAGTTGAATTTTAGTTTATGATTAAGACTTAAGAGAGTACATAATGTTCACACTATTTATGAAGTGAAGTTAGAAGTCACCTTGGATTTAAGGAATGCTCTAGGCAATGAAGTGGAATGTTGTTCTTGTTCCACCGATCAACGAGAATTGTGTGAACAACTTCATAGAAGGTAGATATCTCATCATGCCGCTTTCCTTCATGCCTATATATTGCGCACTTTACCTTCTCTATCATTGTATCCCACATGTCATAGACCAAATGAAGACAAGGCCTATCGGTGTCACAAATCCTTAACATATCATACATGGGAGAGGTAAAGGCAAGTATATAATCAATAGAGTCCCACCAAATGTCATCTAGCACCTTTTCTTTCACAAACTTTGCTTTTCCCGTATCATCCTCTCTATAGGAATTCCACCTTGAGCTTATAACCATGTTTTGAAGACTAGCTCTAAGAAGCTTGAATCTTTTAAGCATAACCATTACGGAAGCAAAACGCGTACTTGCAACCGAGAGCAACTTTAAAGGAATGAATTCATTGAAGATAGCCAACCTCATGGAATGGTTCATTATAAAATTCTTGATGAATGAAACATCATCCGCAATGATCGTGATCCAAGAACACTCGTCATAAGTCACTTGATTATTTTCAACATTCTTTGCTGCACAAATATTTTGTAAAGCGAGGTTGAGAGTGTGGACCACACATGGTGTCCAAGAGATATTAGGATATAAACCTTCAATGAGAAGACCCGCTCCGGCACAATTCTTAGCATTATCTGTGATTACTTGAACCACATTGTCGGGGCCAACCTCCTCTATCACTTCTTTCATCAACTCACAAATGAAATACTTATCTTTTGTCTCACCGGGACAATCAACGGCTTTAAGGAACATAGCCACACCCTCCGTCACCGTCATGAAGTTGATCAAAGGCCTTCTTTGCGAGTCACTCCATCCATCACTCACAATGCTTACACCTTTCTCTCTCCATGTTCCTTTAACCGGTAGGAGCAATCTCTCAACATTTGTCCTTTCTTGTTGAAGTAAAGTTGTCCTCAACAAATTATATCCCGGTGGCAAATATCCAAGACAAAGCATTGTTCGCGGCAAATTGATAGGAGCTCACATAATAAGGGTTTCTTGCCAAATGAAATGGCAAACCCCCGGATTAAAACATCCTAGCAATTTCCGCATGCAATTGATCACGCTTATTCCTATCAAACGCCTTCTCAAGGGGTGATGTAGTTTCACTTCTAGCTCCACTTGTTCTTTGTTTTTTTGGCTCATAACCTTCTAGAATAAAACCACTTGATCTAGTACAAGGGGGTAGAGGTACTTTCTTTGGCGCATTGTCTCTCATTTTCGTTTTAGCTTCTTCCTCTAATTTCTTCGTAGTTGCAAGATCTTGGTTTGTAACTTTCTTACAAGCTCCAATTCCATTGTTCAACTTCAACAAATGACCCCTAACCCTAGTGTATGAACTCTTTTTGATAACATTGCAGATTCCATCAGACTGTTATGGCCAAAAAAAGCATTAAAATTAGATCTGTGCCCAATAGACTTTGTTTTACTATTCCACAGCTTTTATATGCTTTAAAATTCAATGAACTGAAAATTATTATTTTTCAACAAAAGAGAATCGATATCCTGTAAGAAAGAAGCAAGAATTGTACCAACGCAGGTTGGTTCAAGTGGTTCGGTACTTGTTCCCCTTAAGCAAGGTCTCGAGTTCGAGTCTTGTGAATGGAGGAAACTTGCGCTGGGAGAGCTTTACCCCTTCGTGGGCCGACCCGGCTCGAACCGGATTTAGTCGGGGTCCAGTGGGCTTCCGGATACCGGTGGTTAGACCAAAAAAAAAGAAAAGAAAAAAAAAAAGAAAAAAAAAAAGAAGCAAGAATTGTCCACCTAAGCCGAGATTATAAGAAAAGGCTTACTTTGTCCCTATTAGAGACACAAAAGAACTTCTCGCATCTTGAAAAGATCACTCCTCTCAAAATGTAAGAAACACAACACGTAGAGGAACTGTTTTTTTTTTTTTTTCAATATCAGAACATAGAGGAACTGTATATATATGTATATCTATGTATTGTATGCATATTACTTTCCCACAGCAGCCGAGAGAGAGAGAGAGAGAGACCTTACAAACAGACGACGACGACGACGGGTGGAGGCTGGTCGCTGGTCGACTTCGACGGTGATGGTTGAGGAGCAGAATACGATTGGTTTGTCTACTGTTCTCAATTTGGGGATTTTATTATAAAGCCCTAATTACAGTTTTCACCCACATATTTTAAGTAATATCAAATTTAATCCCGTGCGTATCCGAAACGTATCATAACGTTTCCGTAACGTATCGGAGCGTATCCACAACGCATCCGAATAATAAAAATTAAATCTAAATTCCGGATACTCTAAATAACGTATCCGATACGTATCCGAGCGTATCCGTATCCGATATGCGTATGGTACGTGATACGGAGGCCAAAATAGAGTATACGTGCTTCATAGGGGTGGCGTACTGGCGTTGACGATGAAGTTTGTAGAAGACAATCCCATTTGGGAGGGAAGAGAGGAATTTTAGGTCTCAATTCTCCCGGGCAAAAATTGGGGAAAAATTTGAACAAAAAAGAAGAGGAGTTGGGCCCATTTATTTTGCCAACTCACTGTCCACATTAGATCTGTACATTCTCTGGACAAAAGCTCTGTACCCATAGCATTATCCCCATTCTTTTTGGTCTTCTTCTCTTGGAATTCTATGCACTGCTAAGCTGCAATTGGATAATCAGATGAGAACTGAGCTGGGTTTTGCTTATTTCTGAAAGTTGTTGAGTTGGAATTGTTACTATCTTGTGAAAATTTTCAGTACCCTTTTATTTTAATTTCTGGAGATTGTTGTTCATTTGTCAGGGAGGAGCTGGAGCTTATTGTGATCCGAACTGCCCAAGAAGTTATGGAGCAGACAATTTTGCCTAAGATTACTCACAGTATCCAACAAGTTATGGAGCAAACAATTTTGCCTAAGATTTCTGCAATTGTGAGTACAGTTTGGTTTCATTACACACTCCATTGATACAGTTGTCTATTAAGGGATTATTCATGTGTTGCTGTACGCATGTCTGTAGGTGTGATGAATTCAATATGCTTTCATTTGTGTATGAGCATATATCAATATTGGGCTTTCTGTTTGATCAGATATGACTATCCAAGATGACTAGATATCCGGTGTTTGGTTAAAATATCTAGAATCCAGATTAATCATTTCTCGGATATGTTTTCTCACAGATTGTGGAACGTAAAATACTATGGAGGTGTGGTATTATCAATCAGATAGCTATTGATCCAGTGGGATTGTATATCTGGTGGATTATACACGCTTTCACTATTAGTCCCGTACTGACGCCCGTGAAACAAAGTGGCAAATGTGTAGTTACTTGCACATACATATCTGCATGAACATGTGTAAACGTGCCTGTGGATGTGAAGGCTTAAATACTTGTATTTGTGCTCATTTTCTCACAACACATAAAAACTTGTATTTTTCATATATGAATACATACATGCATGCATGTGTGAATACTGTGAGATTCTCAAAAGTTTGAGTTACAGAAGAATTGAGGCTGATTTGTGCATTATGTGATTTTGCTTTGTACTAATTTCTTCATGAATCCTACTTTGTGTACATTGTTCATTGTGATTAAAAATGGAGTTTGGAAATTGAAATTTTATTTCTAGTCTACCTCATTGTTTAGTGCCTTGTTTTTTATTTTTTTCTTTTGGTCGTCAGAGCCACCTATTTGAGAAGGCAGAATACACACGTTCATATGTTATTACGGGCGTAACTCATGAAATTATCTCCTTTACTTCATCCGTTAAATATTTCTGGATCCCCTCCCAAATAAATACTGCATAGCTCGGCAAGGGTCGAATTATACAACAAGGGGCGGTTGTCTGCCCAATCGCTATTTTCCCCTTACTAAACCGAAATTGAGGCTCATTCTTGGTCTTTATAGCCATAAAATTTTATCTTTTGGCCATCATTCATTTCAGTCCTGCCATGATAGTAGAATGTTATATCCAGATTAACCCAGTGTTTTTTTGGTCCATCCGCGCCCCCATTTGGGCACCTGAGTTCTGTTGCCGTGTAGTAATTGTGTGAGAGATTTATCCAGAATGTAGTTCTAATCCTTTAAAAGGATTTTCAGGGATCGATATGTTTCCGAAAACTCTGCACCTTTGTAGAAATCAATCAAAAAACCCATGCATGGGTGGATGATTGTTTTTATCATAAATTGTTGCCTTGATATTACACATGAGCTATTTTATGTATAAGCTTTGCAGTAACGCTTCAAGGTTTTACAGGTCAAACAACAAGTTGAATTGGCAATCGAAAAGCCTTTGACTAGATTGAGCCAGTAAGATATCATAATGTAATAGTTTAAGTTTACAGGCATACAGCCCCTATAGATCAGAATTTTGCAGCTCACGTATCCTTGTACTTCTCATTCAGTCATTCTGGGATTGGAGTAAAATCTTCGGAATCGAGAACCCTCCAACTAGTGTTCATGGCCAAGCTTTCCCTGCCAGTAGTGACTAATTCACCCATTCCCTTCGGAGTAGCTTTAGTCGATGCAACTACAAAGCAAGTTGTTACCTCTGGGCTTGAAGCATCTGCAAAGGTTGAGATTGTCGCGGTCGAGAGAGATTTCAATGGTGACAATTGGACACTTGAAGAATTTAACAATAAGATTGTCAGAGGAAAGGAAGGGAAAAAATCTCTTCTTACTGGAAATGTGTATCTGAATCTTGAAGGTGGTGTCGCTTTTGTACATGAGATTTCTTTCACACATAATTCGAAGTGGAGTAAGTCCTGTGAGCTTCGTCTAGGCGCAAGAGTTGTGGGTAATCTTAGTGGGACTAGAGTAAGAGAAGCAGTGACAGAACCCTTTCTCCTTAAGGATTATCGGATGACCTGTAAGTTCTTCTGTCTTGTTATTATTCGGCTATATATTTTTTAATCTGACTTTAAATAACATCTCGAGTATCAAAGAAGACTATGAAAATGCTGCACAAATCCTGTGGTTACCATACAATCATTTCATATTCGGCAAGAGTTTTTGTTTTTTTACTTGGGGGTAAAATGAAAGTAGAATGCTGAAAAGTGGATTTTGGATTTGGCCTTTAGGTATTAGATATTTCATTTTGGATAGGGTTTGTATCTAGTTTTTGTGTTTTTGCTAGGGAAGATCCAGATTAATGGTATATATATAATAAAGGTGATTCATTCGGTTCAGGCTCAAATATCTTCTGATTGGCTGAATTACACCAAACTTCTCAAGTTTTCGTGGCAAAGTTGATTTGCTTCTATGGAATCATCATAGAATATTATCCTGAGTCGTATGTTGAGCATGAACAAATGAAATCTAAAGTATTTCCTCAATATGTTGATTTCCCAAAAGTAGATAAAAGCATGCACGGACACGGAAACGGACACGGACACGGACACTGACACGGACACGGGGACACGGCAATTCTAAAAAAATGGAGACACGGACATGGCGGGGGACACGCCACGTGTATATTTATTTAATTATATATTTATTTACGTATATATGTATAAAATATATTTTAAAACTTTTAGGGGTCAAATTGAAATTTTTAAAAACTTTTAGGGGTCAAATTGAAATTTTTAAAAACTTTCAGGGGTCAAATTGAAATGTTTTAAAACTTTCAGGGGTCAAATTGAATTTTTTAAAACTTTAATGGGTAAATTTATAATTACTCGAAAACTTAGGGTAAAAAGTATAATATAACATATATGAATACCTACTTCTTCCTCATTCAGCCGACAAACCCAATTGGAGCCCTAAAATTTCAGAAATTTCAGATCTGATGAGCAGAGGTATGTCGTCTCTCTCTCTCTCTCTCCCTCTCCCTCTCTCTCTCTCGGCTTATCTCTCTCTCTCTCTCTCTCTCTCTCTCTCTCTCTATCTCTCTCTCTCTCTCGAGAGTTCTTCATCATCAGCCGACATTACCAATTGGAAACCTAAAATATCAGATCTGATGAGCAGGAGCAGGTCTCTCTCTCTCTCTCTCTCTCTCTCTCTCTCTCTCTCCCCGTGTCCCCATCCGTGTCCCCCCGTGTCCCCAGCCGTGTCCCCATCCAAAAAAGTTGCTCAGCCGTGTCCCATGCCACGTGGCGTGTCGGGACACGTTTCCCGCCGTGTCCCCGTGTCGGGACACTGCAGTACGGGGTCCCGGAGAGGTGTCGGTGCTTCACATAAAAGTCATAAAACGCGAGTAGTGGCTACAAGCTATAACTATTGGCATGATTATATAAACTGTGTTCTAGTGTTATGAACAACTTGTCTAATTGTGTTATTTCTTGCACATGTAGAAGCTTATCAGTCAGAAAACTCCAAAGTTCAATAGAGATAGCAAGTTTTCTGAATGAATAGAAGAAGAATGATGGAAACTCAAAAATAATTTCAGCTTTCTGTTTGCAGATACTGAGAAGCACTACCCGCCATTTCCAAATGACGAGGTTTGGCGATTGGCAAATATCTCCAAAGATGGTCCTTTCCATAACCGTTTGGTTAGTGAAAACATCAAAACTGTGAAGGATTTTCTCATTCAGTGCTGTATAAATCCTAAAAGCCTCCAAAATGTAAGCATAGTGGTTTACTCAAGGTTTGATTGCAAAGAATATTGTTGTCATTATACCACCTTGACCTCCGATATGCTAATATTGCTTGAATAAACTTGTAAGAACTTTGGCAGTATCTAATATGCTAACTTATTTTGTCTGTTGGGACTTGATCACCAGATCCTTGGGGCTGGTAAAATATGGAAATCCACAGTCGCCCATGCTCAAACATGTAAGATCTTGCAACTCTATTTTCCGATCGGCTCTGGAAAAAAATCTGGTGTGGTTTTCAATGCCATGGGGCAAGTGATGGGGCTGATTTCTGAATGTTGTTATGTTCTTCTTGATGAGCTCTCTGAAGATCAAAAGGCATGCTTTTCTCTACTGATTTAAATCCTCATTCCTTAAGGCTGTATTTGGTTCAAGGATTTGGATAAGGCAAAGAAAAAAATGGAAACAAATAAGTGAAGGCTGTTACGGCTCACAACGGTAACAAATCATTGATCCAAATACAGTTGAAGTGTTTTATCTCTTGGTCATTTCCATCTTATTTTCTGATTGACTTCTGATATCAGGCTTATGCCAGCAAATTGGTGGTATCTGCACTTGAACACATGGGTGACGTAAGGACTTTTGATGATGCAACTAGTCTGATTTCCTATTTGCATTTACTCAATGATGCTTACCCATCATACTCACCGATGCTGGTGCATCCTAGCCACTATAACTGTGAACCTTTACACACCTATTATGGACATGACCATACACAACCAAGTTCTTCCCACAACAATCAAATAGTTCCTTTCCACTTGCCCAATGCTGCTAACCCTTCAGACATTCCAACTGCCGTGAAGGATCATCTTACTCAGTTCTTTTTTGATCGTCAGAGCCTCCGAAATGTAAGCATAGTGGTTTACTCAAGGTTCGATTGCAAAAATATGTAAACTGTGTTCCATGTGATGTGTGGTGACCTCCTGATTTCTGAATGCTGTTATGTTCCATGTGATGTGTTGTGACCTCCTCCAAATGGTCCTTCTAAGTTGGCTCTTTTTTCCACTGTGAGTTGGCTCGTCTGACTCTCTTGATAACTCTGCACACGTAACACTCGACGTTATTGCCAAAACTGGCCAGAATGTGGCCTGGGAAGGCACTCTGACGGTCTAGTGAGAGACTTAGAAAGAAGTACAGAAGAGTAGAGAGTTGTGTATTGTGTTGTGGACCTTCTAGGGTTCCCTTCTCTTCACTTATATAGGCACTCCTGACTTGGGCTCTAAGCTCAGGTATGGTTCGTACGCGCGGCTTGGCTGACGTCATGCTACGTCACGGACCGAGCTCGTTATGATTGCATGTGCATGCCATAGTTGTCAAATCGCGAATCGAATCGAGAATCGGATCGACCCTTTTCCGAATCGTGAATCGTAATGATTCGGTCTAAGTTTCAAAAATAATTGAAATATGTGTCTATGCACTTACATAATAAAGATACATTGTAAAATTAACCAATTTAAGCTTAAATCAGCATTGAAGTTTTTTCTGCCATAAAGTGATGATTATATGGTCTAATAGGAAAGAGTAGATATTTGTTCATGAAACTAAATACTATAATAAAATGGATATATGCATATAGATATAAATATTCATTATAAAAATGAAAGCTAAGTCTTATACTCCCTCCGTCCCTTTTTTAGTGTAGACTTTTCCATTTTGGGATGTCCCTAAATAAGTGTGTGGTGTGAAAAGTTAATGGGTAAAAGTTTGTACAATTATAATTTTGCCCTTTTGAAAAGTTTGTGGGTAAAGAGTTAATGGGTAAAAATGGAGGATAATTTTGGAAAGTAGCGGTAAAAGTTGATGTGAAAAGTGTAAAATGAAGGACAAAGTTGATGTGAAAGGTGTAATGATGATGTTTCTTTAATTAGTTGGATTTACGAAGTAACACACTTAAAAAGGAACGGAAGGAGTAACAAATAACAATAAAGTTTGTAGCCTAATAGGTACAAAACTACTTTACATGGCAAAATTAAGGTAAAACCGCTAAAGTGATTTCACATTAGTGGAATGTAATAATTGTGAGAAAACCTTAATTCACTTATAGATTCGTATCGTTTTTGCATGAATTGTGAATCGAATCGCGAATCGAACCGTGAATCGTATGATTCACTACTGATTCTAGGTAAACCTTGATTCACCTGTAGATTCGTATTGTTTTTACTTGAATCGTGAATCGAATCGTGAATCGTGCGATTCTGACGACTATGGTGCATGCTATGAATCTCTGAACGACGCATGTCATAACCGCTCGACCATCATCACGATGGCGTAAAAAGGACATGGTTACATGGACATGGCCCCTCATGAGTTAGACACACACAGTAACTGTCTTGAATGACGTCATCCATGATGTGTAGATTGGAATGCCCTTCGTATTCCTCGTGAGTCATTTTGGGTTTACCTTGCTCGGATGACTCGTCCGGATCTATCTTGTCTCGGCTGAGACGCCGGTTCTTCTTCTTAGAGATTTGGCTTACGCCATCTCGGCATGGTCTTTTTGGGCTTGGTTGCCTGTCTGGCCCGTTTATTAAGGAGCAAGCCCAATCCTTCTGACGATTGGGCCTTTTTGCCGTAACAACCCTGACCCTTATGATCCGTTATATTTAGGCCCACTACATGATGAGCTTTCAGAGGATCAAAAGGCATGCTTTTCTCTACCGATTTAATTTATGTTATTTAAAATAGTAGAAGCATTTATTTATGTTGAGAAATTTTTCCTATAAAGAATCCTAATTACTTTCTAGAACTTGTGAGGCACGCGCCTAGGCTCCTGGGGACCATGGCGACTCGGTGTGCCTAGTGCCTTTTAAAACTCTGGTTCGAACAAAATCTTGATATCAAACCTCCTTTAATAGCCCTTGCTTGCTTAAATATATAATATGTACCGGTTTAACAATTAACTTTTATACTTTGGTCATCCTTTTACTTTATTTTCTTTCATTTTTGAAATTTCCATGTGTTTCAGTGGACACAAGAAAAAATGGTAACCTCCACTTCTTATGGTGATAACTCTCTTATTCATGTGGTGCTTTGGACAGTATGAGTATACTTACACTACATGGTCATCTTACGGAATCACAAAATGTTTGGAACATGACATTTTGAAGTCGATGATTTGGCAACAATCCCACTCGTTAATCTAAGTATAGCCATAGCATCACCTATGAGCACGAACCTAACATTTCCCTTTCGCAAGGAAGTAGTTCGTCAAATAGAGAATTGTAATGCAAAATTAGTCCAGACCTTATTGAGTTGTCCTGATATGAAGACATTCCTGCAAGGGGAAAAACTGTATCGAAATAAAGAATACATTGAACCTTGAGAAATGTTACGTTTACCATCGAACTACGTTTTGACTTGATCCCTTCCAAGGGTACGTAGGCAGCTTGAGAAATTTTCTCAAGTTCAGTCCATCCAAAAAAAAAAAAAAAAAAAAAAATCGCCCCTAGTAATTGTTCTTTTAAAGTATCTGGAGAGGAATTTAGAGTTAACTAATCATTCTGGGACTCCTGAGCCAAGTTTTTGTTGATAAGTCATTGATTCTCAAGTCATTGATTCTCATTTGTGTGAAATACCATTGCAGTTGAATTCTTAGGAAGCAAATCTGAACTATTGTACTACTAAACAACATGCAAGTAACCTAAGAGTGTCCGTTGAATTTTAGTTAACGTACTAAACTCTTTTTTGTCGGAAGCTTGGGTTCCTTCGAAGGAAATATTAATATGTTTGAATGCTGACTTACAAAATTTTCCAAGATCATTTAGTAATGGGTTAGGACTTCTGCGAGATAAATGCTGCACAAACCCTTGTTGCATGTGTCATGCATTTTCTTTACTCTAGTCTGACCCTACCTATGTATTTTGAGCATGTTTTTTCAGGCACTGTATCTCAGTATTTTCAAGATTCCTGAGTTGCATATTTCCATTTCCCTGCAGGATTTTGGTCTCCAAGTTTTTGATGGATATAAAAACTGTGAAACGCAGGTGAGTGGCAAACCCTGATGCAATGTTAAATCTTTTTTTTCCCCTTGTATAATTACTGTGAGTGATAGTTTCACACAAGTATCCTGATGTTAAAATACTTTCAAAACAGTTCAGGGAAAAAGCTCTTACACCTGTCTTCCAGGAACTCAAGATGGTGTTGACATTGGTGTGCTATATTCATAAGCTACCCTTGGCTATGACATGGGTCCCTTGTAGTGCTTGCAATGGTCTCGGGTCTGTGGGTGTAGAATATTGTGCACGCATAGATGACAACCTTGCTGAATTCTTAAGAGTCAGCAAATGCAGTCACTTAAAAAAGGGATGGGTTGCCGGGAGGGCACTTTCATCTCCTAACATGTTATACTTCCCGGACATAACCAAACTCAGCGTAGATGAGTACCCCTTAGTACCCTATGCACGAAAGTGCAAATTTAGTGGTTGGTTTATAATATGCTTGCGGAACATTAACACTGGAGATGACATTTATGTACTTGAGTTCTTTTGGTCCACGAGCAGCAAAGACAATGAGAACATACCGACAAGATTGAACATGATATTGGGAATAATGGAGGAAATATTAAAAGATTTTCGGTTTGCTTCTGGCCTAAAACTGGGGTATTTATCATCTGTTGAAGTTATTGATGTTCAAAATGATCAAAAAATGCATTCTGTTTACAAGATCCAGGCTGCTAGAACTTTTTCCAGTGATGATTCTGCTGATTCTGATCCGTCTTCTGAGTATTCCTCAACTAGTGTTTCTAACCTAAAGGGCAAGCAGTGTATGAAAGGCTGAACCTGAAGGCTGGAGATTATAATGTCAGGTATATAGATGAGGAAAATGAGCTGAATTTAATAGCTTGCAATGATAACTTGCATGAAGATTTAGACGCTTCCATATCACAGGGCAACAGCTCGACTAAGATACTACTTCTGCTGAATAGCCAGTTACCAACTTGAATCCTCTAATTATGCATATACCTATATTGTCTGTGTTTTGCAAGCATCTGGTGGGACTGCTATTCTAAAGATCTGCACTTGATGATTTCTTTCTTTTTTCTTTTGTTTAGTCATGAACTGTGAGGAATTTATGCTCTTTATTTCACTCTTATTCTTACCTCTGCTGTTGTATCAATGCCTAGTCTGTGCATTTAATCATAACTAGTGTCGGGCTACGTGCTTCGCACGTAACCGCGTGCTCATTGATTATTTCGACATAAGGGTGAGGCTAAAAACTTTGGAAAGTATGCTTGAAATTTGCAAGAGTATGATGGAAGAAGTTAGAGAAGTCTGATTATGAAATAATTATTGGTAAGAGAAGTCGTAAAAGCACCAAGGTTCCTTGTTTTGTACGTACACAAGTCACAAAAGGATCAAAGCCCCAACCATAAATTTGTTTCCTATACAAAGTCAGAGCATACAATACATGAACCTTTCAAGCTTTTCTTACATGTCAATCACAAATTCAATATGAACTAAAAACTCAATCACAAATTTCAGAGATAGAGAGCGCAAATAAAAGAGGAAAACCCACCTAAACAAGGCACACCACTCTTCTCCAATTTCAACAACAATGCCTTCCTTTTATACCGCCTGGCGCCGCAGCAACAGTGGATCGAACAGAGTAGAGGACGACATAGCCGCAGCAACGGTGACATACTGAGGGAGGAAGGGAAAAGTAAAAAATTTACAGCAGAGAACAGTAAAATCTGCAATTTTTCGTACGCGAAGTGTGGTAGTACTTCCTCAGGGTTTCCTTCATCTCCAAGCTTTTTTAATTAAAAAACGAACCAGAATGACCAGAACTCCACCGACAAAACTACTATATGAGCAGGAAATTACAACATTACCCTAAAGTGGCAAGGGTTGAATTGATATCAAGGGTTAGAAGGGGTAAAAACTTGATAAATGAAAGAAATCAAAGAAACCACAAAGAGGTGGGTTAGAAGGGGTAAAAACTTGATATATGAAAGAAATCAAAGAAACCACAAACAGGTTGTTAAAGGGTATGCAACCAAAGACCACCTATTTTTGAGCTAAGAATTGCATTGTGCCAGTTTGATTGAGCAAAAATTGAAGAGGGCGTTAATGGCGAGAGAGTGAAGAATAAGAGTGTGGTTCCTGCTTCAGAAGGTTCACGATAAGGTATTCTCTGCCATTGCGGGAGCCTCAAAATTTCATCGCAGGAGCCTCGAAATTTGTTAACGGGAAGTAATTCACTTCGTTCAACCTATGTTCACGGATCAGATTGTCAATTCGAGCTGTTTCGAAGAACTGTAAATTTGAACAGAGACCGAAAACAATTTGTTCTCTGGTGGTTATGTCACCCGGCTCTCATACCATTTGTTATGTCCCAAGGAAGTAGTATTATTTACCATTTGGGTAAATACATTTTATTATTCTTGACTCCACTTTGTTCATTAGAAAAAGACCAAATGTCACGCGGAACTAGCCAAATGTGGAGTGAATGTACAAGTTCACAGTAACTTTTTTTTTTTTTTTACAGAAAATTGGTCTAATCAAGTTTGGGGTTTTAAATGGTATTTAGTCCAGCTTAACTTATTTTAATGCCTCTAATATATTGATGTAAAATTGTTGATGGTTCAAGGACAACACTAGACAAAATTACCTTTAATGAAAAAAAAAATACAAAAGAAAGCCAACACGGGTTGGCCAACCATGGAATTTGATGGGATCGGATGGAGATATAACTGCCAACCCCAACAGTTGTCAACCCCGACAGTTGGAGATACACGCGTTGGCCCATTGATTTGACTGCCTCTCTCTCTCCTCCTCCCTCTCTCTCTCTCTCTCTCTCTCTCTCATCCGTGTGGGACAAATTGATGGGTTTTGTGTGGGACAAATTGATGGGTGGGACAATTATTTTCCCTCTCAATTTTAGGATTCAATTTTAGGGGATTTAAGCTCCTTAGAGATAGGGTATAGTGGGTTTAGGCACTTAGGGTGCACTTTCCAATTATAGGGTTTTAGTTGTTTAGGCACTTTCATAGGGTACCCTAGTCTTTTAGGCACTTTCATAGGGTGCCCTATGGTTTAGGTTTAGGGTGCACTTTCCAAATATAGAGTTTTAGTAGTTTTGGCACTTTCATAGGGTACCCTAGTGTTTTAGGCACTTTCATAGGGTATTCTAGGGTTTAGGTTTAGAGTGCACTTTCCAATTATAGTGTTTTAGTGGTTTGGACATTTTCATATGGTACCCTAGGGTCTTAGACACTTTCATAGCGTACCATGGGTTTAGGTTTACTCACTTTCATTAGGTTTGGGGTTTAGACACTTTGATTGGCTAGTGGGGACATTTTTGGAATGTGTAGGTGATTTGACCTCTTGGCATTAAAGAAAAAGTTGATGTCCTTATTGAAATAAACACCCATTTACTATGTCCTCCAAAAAATCGGCCCCTTTTTTTTTTTTAAGACATAGTCATTACACTTTTTCATTTTGTCTTCCCTATTTTCCCATAATCATTACTAGAGGTTGGGCACATGCAATGCATGTGCAAATCGAATTTTGACAAAAATATACACAAAAGCGATCAACTTTTCTTGCATTCGGTTTTTCTTAATTTCTTTTGATCGTGTGTGCATCAAATTATCTTTTCCAACAAATAAACAATAGTAGAAATAAATTTCACATCAAATAATTGGGAGGGAAACTTGTCTAAAAAATTTACGAGGATACCTGCAAAAAGAGCAAAACTTTTTGAGTGATTACAAACTGAGCATAGAAAACGGAGGATTCTGAGTAACTGCTCCTCTGCGTAAAAGGAAATTTGAGGGGGAAGTGGGTAATAGGTATTGGCAGTTGGAGACTTGAAGTGAAATAGATTTAAACTTTTATCCTGCCAGTTATTTTCCGGCAAGGTAAAATATTGCACTTTTGGGGACAATTTTGGAATAGCAAATTGTGAGCCAGCCTCAAAATTTTGTCCACACCAAAGTGTTGCTCCCTCTTTATATATTAGAATAGATAATCATTATAACTTTGCATTTTAATGATTCTCGTCACATCAAAAAAGGAAGGGCAAAATTTGAAGTGGCAAATGGGTGGGGTGGGGTGGTATTCGTTATGGGTTAGATGTGGGTGGATTAAATATAGGTTAAAAGTGAATAGGTTGAATATGAGCAAAACCCAACCCAACCCGAACTTTTTTGTGCTTGGCGAAACGCAAGTGCAGGGAAACAGAGAGTACACTGTTCACTCAAGTTTGGATTCTCATAATTCATGAACTGCGAGTCTAACTAAAATTGATTGCATGGAGATGGGAAATGCCCCTGCTGCGTTTTTATAGGTAAATCTACTTTTTACTTAAATTTTCAAAATTCAAATTATTCGCCAGATCTTTTAAACGTTGTACAACAGAAATCCAAACCCCGATCTCTCTCTCTCTCTCACCAGAATTCCAAACCCTGATTCTGAATCGATTCAACAATCTGTTGAACAAGAGACAGGATGACGAAGGAGACCACGTCCTTGTGCGGTTGTATGAGTTGGTTTTGTCATAACACAATTTCAATTCGGTGTGTGGTTTAAAGGAGAACTTTTTAAATTTTGGAGTCCAAGCTAGTGTCCAACCCATTTTGAACCCAGTTTAAACCCATGTGTATATGGGTTAATATGGATTGATCCATATATGACATACTCTCTCCGTCCCTTTTTCAATGTAGACATTTTCATTTTAGGCTGTCTCTAAATAAGTGTGGGGTTTGAAAAAGTTAATGGGTAAAAGTTTGTATAATTATCATATTGTCTTTTTGAAAAGTTAGTGGATAAAGAGTTAATGTGTACAAGTGGAGGATACTTTTGGAAAATAGAGGTAAAAGTTGATGTGAAAAGTGTAAAGTGGAGGAAAAAGTTGATGTGAAAAGTGTAATGATAATTTTTGTTTTAATAAGTTGGATTTATGAAGTAACACATTTAAAAATGGACGGAGGAAGTATATTTTAATATGGGCAAAGTAGAGTTGGATTATAAGTGGGCAACTTGGGTTGGGTTGGGTTGGATATTGTCACCTCTAGGCAAAATTGAAAATTTATCAATTTAAGTACATTAATTTTTGTAAAGGGATTACTCACTCCGTCCGGATTTGTTAGTCCATTTTAGGAGTTCGTGCAACTTTTCAAACGATTATATCTTATAATTTATAATATTTTTCCAAAGCCATGATTTTGCTTATCACCTCTTCATCATTGCCCATGAAGTCTTCACCCATGATCTTTGAGACTGACCTTGTGGCTTCTTCTTCATTGAGAATGATCCTATTTCTGGTATTGATTCCTTCCGAAGAGATTGAAAGAGCTGCTGCAGCTATGGCCGATCTGAGCAAAACACATTTGTTCCTCTTTTTTCTTCCTTTTCTGGCTTTAGGACGACCTAATAAATCATCAATGTTTTTCAATCTTTTATTGTTTTTCTCAACCACCTTTTTCTTTAGAGGGCATAACCATTCATTGTGAAATGGAAGCTCACTCCAACTTGAATCTTGCTCTTCGTTTTCTGAAGCTGGAATTATCACTGTTTTACCAGCCATGGTAATGTCGTTATGGATGGGAAGAGCCTCATTAATGGAGTTCTGGCTTGGGGGGAGAGAGGCACATCTGTCCATTGTTGTGCCCTTACCGCTTCCTGTAGGGGTTTCCGCAATATTAGACTCTTCAGCATCTTCCATGATGGTCTCCATGTATTTACCTATCCTATTTGAAACAAGCTGCAAGCTACCAGCCTTGTCAACAAAAACAAAATCTGATTTGTTGCCATGAGTGCCAGCATCCATATCCTTTTCGACAACTTCCAAATCCATGAGAGGTAGGCTATGGAATAATCTAAGGTGGTGATTTTGGTGGCAAGTTTTTGGAGATTCGATTGGTGTGTCTTGTGCTACAGCGATTTAGGTGTTTTTTTTTGGTGTTAGGTTAGGGGCTTTCTGCTGCTGTTGTTTTGTTTCAGCGCTGGTCGTTGTTGGCTGCTTGCCAACTGGTTTCCTTGGGGGTTTGAGGATGCTTCTTTTTCCTGCTAGGTTGTCTCCTGCGGGTGTTTTTGGCCCCTCATTCCCTTTTAATCTTTGTTTTTTTCAGAGATTAATAAAGTTTTTTGCCTTTCAAAAAAAATAATTTATAATATTTTATGTAATTTTAAAAATATTATCTTATAGAAGTAATTGAGATCTGTCAAACAAGATCTATTTTGGACATATAATTACTTACCAATTTAAAGATTGTGGACGCCCCCTCCGGAAGGATCTCGAATCGATTCGGAGTCGCCACCCGGGTTTTAGCGGATTGTTCCCGAGGAACCGAACATCGATTGACTCGTGCCTCATTCAATGGATAAGGATTACTGGCCCGTCATCACCATACTATCTTAGGTTCGGGAGCTCAGTTACGAGAGGGGAAGGGTTTTACGGCACCCCCCTCGCTCGGTTCGGAGAACCGGTCTCTACTTGACTTTTGTGGGATTATGGGAAATGTTTATAATTCGACTTTGAGCAATTACGGGGAATGGGGGATGGGAGCCATGTAACAATAATAAACACAACAATGGAATTTAAGTGTATGCATGTGCGGTGTGGACTACATGAGTGACAATGACGTGCAAATATGAACAAATAAGAACATCAAACAGCTAGCAACAACATCGGGATATACAGAGTGACAACAGAATAAACAGAAACAACACCACAAGCCAACACAAAACTAAACCAATCTGATCTCTCTGTCAAGGGTTTGAGCGCTCAAAGACAGGGCCCGAGCGCTCAAGATCTCCTCAACTCAAACATGCTTCTGATGCTCCTAATGATTCTGGTTTGATGAAAACATGTTCCGACCACCATTGCTTATTCACAAACATCATTTAGCCCACTGGACAGAATGACATAATCACATAATCATGGATTTAAAACTAATTCATGGACCAAAATAAGGCAAGCAGTATAGGAAGAATGGAGGATCAATGCTTTAAAACCTTGCAGAACACTCATGATGCCAAAAACAAGCTGAAATAAGAGAACGATTTGATTGATTCAGAAGACAGTTTGAGCGCTCGAAGGGATACCTTGAGCGTTCGAGCGCTCAAGCCATCTTCTGGATTTGAGTGTTTCTGCAACATTCAGCCCCCATCTGGACCACAAACTAGTTCAACATGATATATGATGATGCATAATGTGTTGAAATTCTCTTATCATGAATAAAATAAACTTGAGGTGTTCATGTGAATGGATAACAAGCATCAAGCCACACATAAGCATGATTAGAATGAAAGTGATTAGAGTGAGAGAGGAGATCAGGTTGGCTTAGCCAAACATCACTACACACACACACACCAACACACACACGCACTCCGATATTAGGTTGGCTTAGCCAAACATCAACACACACACCTCGACATACACACACACTCTGATATCAGGTTGGCTTAGCCAAACATCAACACACACACCTCAACAAACTGAAAATAGAATACAGAACTGAAAGCAAACAAGATTCAAACTTCAAAACTGGGAAAGGCTAGAGCGCTCATGGTGATGGCCTTGAGCGCTCAAACCCCCTTCCAGGGGTTGTGAGCTTTTGTGATTTCTGATCTTTCTTTGATGTTGTTATGAACTTAAAACTTTCTGATCATGATTAAAAAGGGGTGAGATAAACTGTTTTCTTTATGAAATAAGATCATCCATGACTAGATAATGATAAAACATCCTTTTCATGGCTTTTGGGTTCATTGATCGATGATCAAAGACAAGATAAGCTGATTTTAAAGTTATTAAACCAACAAACAACCACAAGGATGATATCATCAAGACAAGACATGATCAGAAGCGACAAAAACACAAAAGGTGTTCAAATGGGTTGAGCGCTCATGGTCTTAGCCTTGAGCGCTCAATCTGTTTGAAGCTGGGGTTTTCAAAGTCTATTTTCTTGCACATTTTAAGACCTTGTGAGTCCATTAGAGGTATAAAGGACCTCCATGAACCCACTGGTCTCCCTCAGGAGTACCAAACCGTAACTTTCACATGGATTTCTACCTTTTGATTTTGATCAAAGCTTGAGGTATTCACGGGTGGTTTTTCTCATCATCGGGAATGCTTGGCAAGTATCCCGGGTCAAAATCGGGGTGTCTACAGTTGCCCCTCTTGGATGAAGCTCCATACCACTTCTTGGTATGAGTTGCATCTAAGACAGAGACGACCCGATTCATTCCCGAGCCTTTCTCAAGCTGCAAAGGAAAATATTAAAATCATGGTCGCGCCACTCAGGCTGCCTACGTACCCCTTTGTAGGGATCAGACCAACGTAGTTCTTGGGGCATGCAAACAAACTCAACGGGTTTTCCTGGCCCGTGAAACAAACAATAACACGTGAGTTGGCAAGGCTTCCCGAGCCAAAACGCTAAGTTGAACAAATGATTTCACGCGAATCGACGGCTTCCCAAGTCGAGACGCTAAAGCAAGCAAATGATTTCACGCGAATCGACGGCTTCCCAAGTCGAGATGCTAAAGCAAACAAATGATTATGATTAGGATTTGTGATTGATTGATTCGACTGATTGGTTGACTGATAGTATGATTGGATAAGCGTGGCTACCCTCTGGACAACGGGGAGGCTAAATCTGATGGGGCTATCCCTTGAACAACAAGATGGCCTAATGATAACGTGATTGTCCCTTGAACAACAAGACAATCGAGACAGGGTGATTGCTTTCTGAACAACGAAGCGATCAAAAACGCCATTAATCCAAACGCACTTACGTGGTGGATCTTCTGGCTACATGATGATTGATTGATTATCATGATAGAATGATTGAGCATGAATCGGCTCCCTCCGGGGGAATGCGTGATGATTTATCGAACTCCGCAGGGCTCACCCTGAGAGGCCAGCCACTGAGAATCAGGCTCTTAAGCCTAATCCTAGTGTACAAGCAGAGGAAAACAATTCGAATTGCGCAATTCTATTCAAATAGGTCAAAGGTAGTCCTGGCATTGTCCTAAACAGGTTGCAACAACTCAGAAGGGTCAAAATATGATCAAATCCCCTCGAGGGGCTCAAAAATCAAAACACAACATGGGGGATTGAGCGCTTGTTGTACGGACCTTGAGCGCTCAAAGGGGGCTCGAGCGCTCAGCCCTCTGCTCGAGCGCTTGAACCTGTTGGCCCGCGAAGGGTCACGACGGTTCAGTTGCTTAAAAACAGTCCGTTCACGTCCGTTGAACTCCCATAACTTCCGATCGGTTTCAAAACTCTCTCTTTACTCTCTTTCTCTCCAAACCGAACCTCTCTCTCTCAATTCCCCTCGATTTCAAGCACGAATTTCAAAGTTCCAACACCAATTTCTATCCTAGGGTTTCGGTTTTCAACAACGGGGCAAACATTCTCATTTCCGACGGTGTTCATGGCTGATTCCGACGAGGATCGATCTCCTACGCCCTCACCGAGGGCCGACGACGACGGTGGGGCCACGACGGTGGTCCCACCACGGGCTGAGCCGAGCGCTCAAGCCTCTACAGTGGCGAGCGGTGATGCTACGGTGGTTTTGGGTGCTGGGGGTGTCGAAGGCACTACGGGGGTGGCCCGTGGTGATGATTCCGGCGCCGTGGAGGGCGGAGAGGAGGCCGTGGGTGGTGATGGGGTAGTGGGTGACGGTGGTAGTGGTGTTTCGGTGGTGGAGGGCGGCGGCAATGGTGGTTTGGGGGCCTCTAGGGTTCCGATCGGTGGTGGTGGTGGTGGTGGTGGTAGGGTTTTGGGTGATTCTAGGACAGCGGGTGGAGATGGAGTGGCGGCTAGCGGTGTTGGCGCGGCCTCGAGTAGTGGTAGAGGGGATGGTGGTGCTAGGAGTTGGGACGAGAGCCAGAGATTCGACATGGCCACTATGGGGCGATGGGCTTTTACTCTGGCAGAGGTTAGGTACCGGGTGAAGGTGCCCTTCAGCGTTAGGAGCGTGACGGAGGATATACGGAGGAGTAGAAGGAGTAGTTGGCCTCTCAGGGGTGCGACGAGTAGTGACGTGCCCAACGGCAGTCGGGGGACGGCGGCGAGTGATACTCCTAGTAGCAGCCGAGGGGCTACTGGCTTTGTGAGGAGGAGTGCCAGGGGTGGCGGCTAGTGGTAGGAGCATGGCTCCTCCGAGAGGGGTGACGGCTAGTACTCCGGGGGCTAGTTCGTCGATTCCTTGGGTGATAGATGAGCCCGATGAGGCTCTAGCGACAGTGCCTTCACCGGTAGCGCACAGGCCGGTGACTCGTAGTCGCTCCGGGGCAGGCGAGCCTCGGGGCAAAGGGGGTTGTGGTTGAGGAGGTCCCGGAGGTGGAGCAGGGTCCAGTGGGTATCTCCCGAGGGGATTATGCAGAGTTTGCTTCTCCAGATGATGTCATGGCAGCTGCGACGGAGAACCCACAGGTGTTGGAGGAGGTGAGGGAGGCTACACGGGAGAGACGGGAGGTTGAGGCGAGGGCTAGGGCTAGTGCTGAGGAGCAGGCGAGGTTGGCTAGTGAGACTTACGCCACGGAGTTAGAGGAGGAGCTTAGGGAGGAGGAGGAGGCTCAGGCCCATGCTACTGCAGAGAGGGAGGCAGCAGCGCGGCCCAGGGTCACTGTGGTAGATGAGGCTCGCGCGTGGTTGGTGGCGAGACCAACTTTTGATCCTGCCACCTACGACCCACCGACACACTTGTTCATCCCCTCGGGGGTGAACATTTACGTCTCGCGGCGGGAGGAGTACTTTGGAGAGGAGGTGTTGCTAGACCCTGACGTGCACTTGTCGCGGGGGAACCTGAGGGTATGTACTTTCATTGATTTCCATTTAATGTACTTTCAAATACTTATGCATGATCGCTTATTGGATTGAACCGCTTGCATGATTGATGATTGGGCTTGATTGATTGATTGATTGATCGATTGAATAGCATATACTGACATGCCGCACTTTGTTGTTTTGAACAGGAGAACCGGAGGATATCGGCTCATGGTAGTTCAGCTCGCAGTTTGGAGCTTTACCATGAGTTGCACAGGGATGTGAGGAGGCTGGTTGATTTGACGGGGTTCAGGCCGTTCATCTTCACCCATACGAGTGTCTGGCACGATCACAACGTGCTGACGGCTCTGGCGGAGAGGTGGAGGGATTCTACGAATACCTTCCACCTGACGTTCGGGGAGGCTACTATGACCCCGCTAGACTTCTCGGCGCTGACAGGTTTGAGAGTGGGTGGCGAGCCGATACCGTACGACTGCGGGCTGGGGTATGATGAGGCTGGTTTGACTTGGTTCTTGGGGTTCGTACCTCACAGGGAGAGAGAGATGGCCCATTATGGCCAGTTCGGACGGGCGTGTACAGGGGTACCGACTTCACAGACGGAGGCTGAACAAAAGGCTCGGTGTTACCTGCTGTACGTCTTTGGGGCATCCTTGTATGCCAACCGGCGTTGCAAGGTGCACTTCTCTCTCTTGCCGGCACTGAGGGACTTCGAGAAGGCTTCTCGGTATGACTGGGGAGGCCCTGCGCTTGCTGCATGTTATTCCTTTATGGGTGCCGTCTCGAGGAGGAGAGGGATGAGCTTAGCTGGTATGTGGAGTTTGTGGGAGGTATGAGACTCGCACCTTTTCTTTCTTTTGTTGTACTTCCAATTCCAACTGCTTTGCACTTGTTTCACCTGTTATACTTGCACTGACATGCGTTTGATGGTTTTTGTCTTGCAGCTTTGGGCCTATGAGGTGTTGGGGTTACATCCCCCAGAGACAACTCACCCTCAGGCGAACGAGGTGCTTCCTCGTGCTTTGTGCTAGGGGGATGACTTCCGTCGATCTACAAACCCTCGCGTGACCCTTGACACGCTGCGCGCTTCTCTTGACCGACTTTCCGGAGGCGGGGTAAGTTTTAGGCTTATTTGCACTTGTGTGGAAGTTGCTTGTACACTTTACTCTTGCTGACGATGCTTGGTTTATTGGGTGCAGGTCCGCTGGGTTTTATGGGAAGGTTATGATGAGGACTTCCTTGCTTCGAGTCGGGAGATCACTGCCGGGAGGATACTTCTCGAGTCTCCGTACGGTTGGCAGTGGTACCTTGGCGACAGGGTCACTCGCCAGTCAACGCGGACTGCTTTTCCTCGGGTGCCCGGCCTACTTCCTTCTCGCGTACTGAGGACCAGTAGCTACACACTTGAGGAGATACGGAGGTACACAGTGCCAGAGGGGAACTTGGGTCAGTTCCTGCGTCCAGAGATGGACTATGACGTTTACAGAGAGCGGTACTTGGCGGGCCCCTTGGGGACAGTCAGGGAGAGGAGGGAGCAGGTGACTTCTGAGCTAGACAGGGCTATCAGAGCTGCTACCAGTGGAGCTGCAGGGGAGGGGACTTCTCAGATAGATCGACAGGAGAGAGTAGAGGTTCCTGCGGGGGAGACGGTTGGGGTGACCGAGGCACCTGAGTGGTCCGTGTGGGTGAGCACTCCTGATGGGGAGGAAGGTGCGTTAGAGATACCGCGTCCGCCCGTTGGACTGAGACCGCTTCAGAGACCGGTATGATTGGCTCACCGTCATATTCCTGTTTCCTTTGATTATTGATGTTTAGATTTCCTGATTGCTGATGCTCGTCTCTTGTTTTCAGGTCGCTTATGAGGTGGCGCAGACGCTATATGAGCAGAACCGAGGAATGCGCATCCTCTTGCGCCAGTTGATAGCAGGGATACAGGTGCCCTTACGTCGAGCAGACGACATCACACCACCGGCTGCCCCTGTTCCTCCTCCTTCGACAGTTGCTCCGGTATGTTGAGTCTCCATTAACCTTTACTTGTGTCCGTGAAAATTTCCCCTTTCTTTACTAATTCCAACTCTCGTGACTTTCTTTCTTTGTGCAGGGACCTGTTACTGGGAAGAGGAGGCGTGATGAGGCCAGTGGCTCAGGGATCCCTTTCGTCCGCCTCGGCCGCTCGAAGAACGCACAGTTTGGTTTAGACGAGGAGGTGACGTTTGCGGAGACAGCGACTCCAGAGGCAGGAGGTCTGAGGCGGTCGACTCGGAGGAGGACGGGGGCTACACCGGCCGCTGTGGTTGAGGAGACGCCTACGGCGGTTGAGGAGTCAGGGTCAGGCTCGGGCGATGGTGATTCCATATCGGACCCTAACTTCCGAGACGTACCTCAGGGGTCTGATGACGACGACGATGATGATGACGACGATGGAGGCCAGTCTTAGTTAGCACAGAGTAGTGAGTAGGGGTAGAGTACTTTTCATTTTGCACATGATTGGGCCTGCGTGCCCCAGTAGCTAGATTTGCACAGTTGGGCCTGCGTGCCCCAGTAGTTGACTTTTAGGCTTGCGCGCCTTGTTTTTGCCTTGGGCGTCTGTTTGCCCCACACACGATGACTTATGTACATGCCTTAGTTCATGGATTATGCCAGAGATATATCAGATTTGCACTTTCTTTTCATTTATGTATCGCACTCTTTGTTTTTGGTGTTTTGAGCACTTGTTGTACAATTCACAGAGCAATTCACGTGACACTGAATCCGAAATCATAAATCTTAAAGTCTGCGCTCAGTATTCGAAAGAAGGGATGTATGCCCGTGAATTTATACAAGGCATTCCTTTTGCTTATCATGACTGAAACATGTACAAACAGGTTTCCAAAACTTGAAAAATCCTAATTGCTTGTTGATTCATGCATATGAGGACGCAACGCGGTTTGTTGACATGAAACGACCTTAGAACGGGATTTAGAGTCCGTAAGGCATACTCATAAAATAAACTTTGCAAGCGACACTTGGAACTTTGTTGATTATCGCCGTTGGCGCACCGATCATGTATTCGCTCATTGTTCTGCCCCACTGGTAGTTCCACCAAGTCATGAGCACTTGTTGACACTTGTTCTAACAGTTGGACAGGGTCCGGAAGGCTTGGAATGAGTTTTGGGGTGACAAGATGCAAAATTGCAGGTTCAGGTTGTAGCAGGGCTTGAGCGTTCGAGGTGGGGTTTGAGCGCTCAGGACATCGTTGAGCGCTCAGGGATGGGGCTTGAGCGCTCAGTGCCCGTTCCAGAGGGTGGGTTCCGTTTGTTCCCAATGTGATTTCTGGCACTTCCAAGGGTGTTTTCTGTTCCAGCAGTGCGTGGGGACTTCCAGTCTCTCTTTCCAACCACAAATTACTCTTTTTCAAAGCTTCTTTCACCTATTTTCAACAAATGCTATATATTTTCAAAGCTTTTCAAACCTTCCCCATGCAAGTCTCATGGAAAACATGCACTTGACCATCTTGAAAATGAAATCTCTTATTTCCCATGTCGCATGGGAATCTTGCATGTCTCTCCTTCTTCCCCTATAAATAACTTGCCTTGGATTGCCATTCTCTTCACCAACTCATATTCCATCTTCCGCTCTTATTCTCCTCTTTACCTTCCGTCTTCTGTCTTTCGAAACATGGCAGCCCTCACTCCAGCCATCCTTGGTTCTTGGATTGAGAGCCTTGAGAACATTGATTGGTTCAACTTCCGAAGTCATGGCCTCAATGCTTTGCGCTTTATTCATACCATCCCTATTCGTCCCGAGATCTTGCATGCGGCCGCTCGCTTTTGGGATCCAGAACTTCATGTGTTTCGTTTTGGCATTCAAGAGCTTTGCCCTACTGTCGAAGAATTTCAAATCTACCTCGGGAGTCGTGCGTGCACGGAACCCGTGGTCCCTCTTTTTCGTGAGAGCTCGACCAAGATTCTCAAGAATAAACTTGGCGTGAATGAGAGTACTGCCAAGTACTTGCTTCGTGGTAATGCCCTTGACATCTTGCGCCTTTTTGCGGACTTCCGACCTTGTGGAGATTTGACGGACTTCGCTCTCCAGAACCGACGCATGTTCGCGCTCTGCATGTGCCTCTTGGCTTCTTACCTGCTGGTTCCTCTTGACGGGAATGCGAGCCCTTCCATTGTTTCGGTTGCCTTGCAGATTGAGCAGCGTAGAGACATGGTTCCGATGGTTTTGGCTGAGACTCTCATGGGTTTGGATGCGATTTGCTCTGGGCGGACGAATGTCTTTGGAGGCAGCCCGCTTTTGCTTCAGGTTTGGTTTTCGGTCTTGGTCATTGTTGGTTTTGGCTTTTTGGTTTAGTTGTGCTTGGTTTTGACGCATGGTTTTTGGTTCATGGCTTTGGTTACAGATGTGGCTTTGTGACAAGGTGAAGCTGAAGGCTGATCCGGAGAATCATTGGGTCTATGATCCCCGGACTTGGAACAATAGGCCATTTGTGGAGGAGCATGGTGATAGGGATGGGTGGACTGACTTCTTTATGACTTTGGGGGAGGAGCATGTTATTTGGAGGTGCCATTGGCTGGTTTTGCCGGACATGACGGCGGCTCACATGGGTTCAGCATGGGTGGTGGTTGCGGGTCTAACAGGGTTTGCTTTTTACTTTCCACAGCGCATCCTTCACCAACTCGGGATTCGTCAGGAGATGCAATTTTCTGTTCCGGCTTCCTTCCATCTTCCGGAATTCAAACATTCGGTTATGGAGAAGTATCGCCTTTCTTGGAAGAAAAGAGTGACTTGGGTTCGCGACGACTATCCTACCATACATCTGGATGCACTTTACAGAAAATGGATAAGAGCAGAAGTATCGGCAAGATTTGGAACTGCTTAATCAACAAATGACTCCACTCAACTAGACTGTTCCCGAAATAAACCATGGACCCATGTTGTAGTTTTTCTTTGTTGTTGTTGTGTCTTTTTTGTTTTAGGCATTTTGCTCAGCTTTGTAACCGAAGAGATTATCGAAATAAAATTGAATTACGAGGGTTTCCCCCTCTTGGTTCACAACTTTGTCTGTTTCTCCTCTTTCCTCCTTGCTTGACATACGATGGGTACCTGGATCAACTCAATGAATTATGACCGAATCTCTGAGTGAGACTGCCTACGTATCCCTTTTCAAGGAATCAGGTCGTAACGTAGTTCGGGTTAAGGTTCACTCGAGTATTGACGCTCTCCTTTTGCGCTCTAGGTTTTACCTAGTACCGCCCTTTCGGGTTTTCGGTCTAGCGAGCTCTTTTGATTTTTCATGCCTTATATTTTGCCTAGGTCGCCCAATGTGGGTTTTCGATCTAGCAGGCTTGCTCTTATTTTTGCTTGGGTCGGCCCGCCCTTGCGGTTTTTCGCCCAACGAGCATCTCTCATGGGTAATATCGTTTGAGCTGATCCAAGTTTACAAGATTGGTAAATTCACTCCCATCGAGATCAATGAGTACCGTTGCTCCTCCGCTGAGAATGGTTTTGATAATGTAGGGCCCTGCCCACTTTGGTCTGAACTTTCCTCTTGGGTCAAATATCGGCGCGCGGATCTGCTTTACAACCATGTCTCCTTCAATCAAGTCTCGTGTCTTCACCTTCTTATTGAATGCCCTACCGATCCTCCTTTGGTATCCTTGAATGTGATATAAAGCGCGCAATCTTCTTTCGTCAAACAACATCAGTTCAGCGAACCTTTCACTCAGCCATTCGGCCGCTAATTCCACTTTCCATTACTATCCTCAGTGATGGTACTTCGAGCTCAATTAGGAGAACTGCTTCCATGCCGTATACCAATGAATAGGGTGTTGCCCCTGTCGGAGTACGGATGGAGGTGCGATAACCCCAAAGTGCTAACGACAACTTTTCATGCCAATCCCTTGAGGATTCGATGGTTTTCTCCAAGATGTTCTTGATGGTCTTGTTTGCTGCCTCGACAGCTCCGTTGGTTTGCGGTCGATATACCGTGGATTTGTGTACCTGGATGTTGAAGTCTTCGAGTACTTTGTTAACTCTTCCCTTGAAATGTACCCCATTGTCGGAGACGAATGCTTGGGGGACTCCATATCGGTAGATGATATTTTGCTTGATGAAATGTGCCACTTGAACCGCTGTCAGAGTGGCATAGGAGGCTGCCTCTACCCATTTTGTGAAGTAATCAACCGCCACTAAGATGAACTTGTGACCGTTCGAGGCTGGCGAAGTGATTCTTCCAATCACGTCTATGCCCCATACCGAGAAGGGCCAAGGCGAAGACATCGAGTGTAATTCAGTTGGTGGTACATGCTTCAAATTGGCGTGGACTTGACACTTGTGGCATCTTCGCACATACTCGATACAGTCCGTCTCCATGGTAGACCAAAAGTATCCTTGCCTCAATATCTTCTTTGCTAGCATGATCCCGCTCATATGAGGACCGCACACTCCCTCGTGGATTTCTTCGATTACCCTTCTTACTTCCTCACCGTGAATGCACAATTTATGCATACCACAGTATGACCTTTTATACAATCTTCCTCCACAGATGATGTATTGCGATGCAAGCCGTCGTAAGGTGGTGCAGTCCTTCTTGTTTGCTCCTTCTGGGTATTCCCCTTTCTCGACTAAGTTCCATATATCATGGTACCATGGCAGGCCGTCGTCGGCTTCTTCAATGGGCATCACATGTTCGTAAGCGGGTCGGTCCCTTTGCTCGATCATGACGGGTCGCAATCTTATCCCATCGGGCAACTCGACCATTAATGCTAAGGTAGCGAGAGCGTCGGCGAACCGATTTTTCATCCTTGGTATGTGTGTGAAGGTGACCTGTTCGAATTGCCGAATTATTTCCTCTAGATCCTTGTGGTATGGCTTCAGCTTCTCCTCCTTTACCCTCCAATCGCCATTGGCTTGTGATACTACCAAGTTCGAGTCTCCTATTACTTCCAACTTCTTAACTCCGATTTCCAAAGCGGCCTCCATCCCGACAATGCATGCTTCATATTCCGCCTGGTTGTTAGTGACTTCGAAGTTTAACTTGAAGGCTTGAGGGATGTGTGGACCCTCTGGTGACACCAACAATACTCCAATCCCAAATCCTTTCTGATTCGAAGCTCCGTCAAAGTATAGTTTCCATGTATCACTGTTCATTGTCATGACGCTCTCGTCGGGGAACTGAAACTCAGCGTCTTCGGGTCCTTCAACTGGGTGATCGGCTAGAAATTCCGCCACTGCTCTTCCTTTCACTGATTTCCTCGTGATGTACTTGAGCTCGAATTCGGCCAGTAAGAGCAACCAACGTGCTAGCTTACCGGTAAGTGCTGGCTTCTCGAACAGATACTTGAGAGGGTCCATTCGAGAAATCAACTTCACCGAGTAGGCCAGCATGTAGTGTCTCAATTTCTTGGAGGCCCAAACAAGAGCCCAACATGTCTTCTCCAACGGTGTGTATCTTTCTTCGGTCTCGACCATTTTCTTGTTGAGATAATAAACCGCCCTTTCAACTCCATCATCACTTTCTTGTGCCAACATGCACCCCATTGCTGATTGAGTAACCGATAAATACATTATCAATGGTTTCCCAGGTACTGGCGGTGTGAGCACTGGCGGGCTTTGGAGATACCTTTTGACAGCCTCAAAGGCTTTTTGGCACTTTTCATCCCACTTGAAGGACACTCCCTTTTTCAATAGTCGAAACATCGGCTCGCAAGTTGAAGTCAACTTGGCGATGAATCTGCTAATGAATTGAATCTTTCCGAGAAAACCGCGCACTTCTTTTTTGGTTCGCGGCGGTTCCATTTCTAGTATGGCTTTGATTTTGGAGGGGTCGACCTCGATTCCTCTGGTGGTGATCATAAATCCCAACATTTTGCCAGCGGTGACTCCAAACGTACACTTTTGTGGGTTGAGGCGCATACGGTACTTGCGAATCCTCTCGAAGAACTTACGAAGTGCTGGTAGGTGCCCCTCTCGCTCTTTAGCCTTCACGATCATATCATCCACATACACTTCCACTTCTTTATGCATCATGTCGTGCAACAAGGCAGTCGCGACTCTTTGATAGGTTGATCCCGCATTTTTCAATCCGAACGGCATTACTCGATAGCAAAAGGTTCCCCATTCGGTTGTAAAAGTAGTCTTCTCCCGGTCTTCTAGTGCCATCAAGATCTGATTGTATCCCAAAAATCCGTCCATGAAAGACAACAATGCGTGCCCTGCTGTATTGTCTACAAGTACATCGATGTGTGGCAACGGAAAATCGTCCTTCGGACTTGCCTTGTTCAAATCCCTGAAGTCGACGCAGACCCTGATTTTCCCGTCCTTCTTGGGTACCGGCACGATGTTGGCAACCCATTGGGGGTACTCGGTCACCATTAGGAATCCGGCGTTGAATTGCTTAGTGACTTCTTCCTTAATCTTTTCTACCCAATCAGGCCTTATCTTCCTCAATTTTTGCTTAACCGGCTTAGCATTAGGGTATAGGGGGATCCGATGCTGCACGATGTCGGGATCAATTCCGGGCATATCCGCGTGAGACCAAGCGAAAACATCTTCGAATTCCTTGAGCAAGTCAATGTGCAACTCACGTTCTACCTCGGACAGCCCGGAACCGATCTGAACCATGTGGGGGTCCTCTCCGTTTTTCAAGTTTATTAAAACAATTTCTTCTTTTATTGGCTGAGCATGCCTTTCATCTTCCCTTTCGATTAGGGACCTGAGTTCTTTGGGTATTTCTCCTTAGAACTTGGTCTCTTCATCATCGGGGCCGACACAATTTATCTCGGGAACAGCGAAGTAAGCGAAATCATAGTTCATTTCATTCATAAGCCCCTCGGGGGTGCAATACATAGCGGTGGACTCAAACTCGAAAGAAAAGTGACGACGTGGAGGGCCATGAGGCACAATCTCCGACTCACAGCTGATTACAGACTCGGACTCAGACTTGGACTCAAATGCAGTGGAAGTGCTAGTGAATTTTACAACAGGTGTAAAAGTGCAATTCTTATACTCTCCAATAGCATCCACGATCAGCAGGCTTGGATCTTCGAGGGCCTCCTGCCCGAGCATCATCACTTCAGCTGCTTCCTTACCCATACCCATACCCGCTGGACCGACCTCGTCAAACATTGATATCAGAATCCCGCCATCCAGAAACTCTATCCAATCAGCCTTAAGGTCTTTCACCAATTGTTCGACCTTTTCTTTCTCATCTTCGCTATCCCACACATCATTGGCGAAGATTTCAAATCCGGGGTAAAGCTCTCCGTTTGTTGTGTTCACAAACGGCTCTGGCTGGCCGTGATATGATTTGTCCGCCCCTTCCTTTACAAAACGGACCACATAGTTCTTACTGTAGACAATGCTGCGGACATCCTTCTCCTTATTGGTGGGCTTATAACCTAGTCCGAAACGTCCCTTGTGAACAGGGAAATCTGGCAGCTCGGCCACTCCTTGCTGGCTACGGCCCAAACCTGTTCCTGGTAGATAGGCCATTTTTCTCATCATCTCCAAGGCAGTGGAGGTGACAGCAAATTCATCGTCAACTTGGATAATGCACACTCGGCCGGCTGTGTCAAAGGTGAACCCACCCATTTCCACATCATTCTCATCGTGCATGATTTCCAAAAGTGGGGCGTTATCCTCAGAATGAGGACGAATGCCCGAGTCTCCATAAAGCACGACCGTTCCACTTTCCAATCCTAGCAAGACCTTCTGGTGTAGGGTAGATGGTACCGCCATGATGTTGGACCTATGCATCCATGGGCGACCCAAGAGTAGGTTGAAGGAGGCTGGTATCTCTAGCACATAAAACTCCACAGTTGACTGAAACCCTTCGGCTGCTACTTCCATTTTTATGGTTCCTAACACTTCTCGGCGAGTATTATCATAGGCACGCACAGTTAGGCTGGATGGGGTGAAGTCCTTCGGCTTGAGTCCCAAGCAATGAGCAGTGCGGAGGGGACAAACATTGAGTGCCGAACCATTATCCACTAGCACCACAGGGATCCATTTTCCCATGCACTTCAGAGTTATGTGCAGCAGCGGCTTGTTGTGATTGGTTCCTTCGAGCGGGAGGTCAGCTTCGGTGAATGTTACAGTATGCTTCGCAGGAGGGTTCTTAATGGCAGCCATCATGGTTTCGGGGGTTGTGTCGGGGGTTATCTCCATGCAAGATAGCTCTTGAGCGAGCTTTTGACGGTGCTCGCTAGAACTCATGAGTAATCCCCATATGGAGATGGCTGCGGGGGTTTTCTCTAGCTGTTTCTTGATGGGATCCTCTTCGGGTGTGTTGTTTGGGTTTTGATTCGAACGAGGAGTACGGTTGTTTGTAGCTGGAGGGACGCGGGATTGGTTAACTGGGGGATTGGGGAAGTTTTGGAAGCTGTTTGGGTATGGAGTTTGGTTTGTTGGATAGGCTGAGAAAGGGTCACTTTGGGGAGTAGGGGTGATGTTTGGTTGATTGGTGGGATTAGATGGAGGGTTCGGAAGAGGGTTACGATGTGGGTCAGAGGTTTCGCCGGGGTAAACTGGTGGTTGATAGTATCTACCGCTCCGAAGAAGGTGCATGATGGATTCCAAATCATCTCCCCATAGTTCAGTTTCATCAAAGTAGAAATCGACCAAATCTCCTTCCGCTTTTCTTTTTCCCTTAGCGATGCTAGCTTCTTTCATCCCTTGAGTAATGTCTTCGACAGTGGTTGCACTCCAAAGGTCAGTTTCTTCGTTGTCACCTTAATTGTCCTGCCGGAGGCTAGCCATGGTGTCCTCTTCTAACGGTGGTCCCCATATGTCAATCATGTCTCCACTTAGTGTCATTACCTCATTGTCCTCGGGTACTTGAACCACTGGCGCTGGCAAACTCTCATCTATGATGAACTCATAAGGAGCGAACTCCAATCCTTCGACCATCTTATCAATCGCCGCCTCGCTCATCATAGAAAAATCTGGGCGTCCTTCCCACAATGGTGGTTGTGGTGCCAAATAAGTCTCGTCAAAGAGAAGTGGCAAGGTGCATCCATCCAAAGGGTCTTCTGGATCAATAAGTTGCCATTCAGTCGGCGTAGGGTCCCATTCAGGTTCATCCCAGTTTTGCCCCTCTCCTTCTTCTAAGATCGGTTGGTTTTTGACCATTGGTTGTTCAAGTAGATTTTGAAGTAAAGCTATGTCTAATGGGTCTAATTGTGCTGGCTCTTCCATCTGATTAGCGATTGGGAGCTCTTGATTAAGCTCAATTTCCTCTTGCGGCCATTCTTCATCGTTCAATTGCCCATTTGCTGCCATTATCTCATATTCCCAACTCTCCATGTTGATTATCATGTCTCCCCACTTATCCCAAAAGGCGGGGCCTACTTGATCAGAGAGAGTGCATATTTCAGACTCGACTGGTAAGGCTACAATAGGTTTGGGCTCGGTTTCGGGTGTGATAATTTGGCTAGGGTCAAATATAGTGGAGCTTGGGTTGTTTTCAGGGGAGTTAAGGGAGATGTGATTTAGACTGGCATTCCTTCTGTGGGTTGGCAAAGGGTTAGTGACAGTGTTAGGTTTCTCGGTGGGATCTCGGATTTGTTTGTTGTCGATGAGATCTTGAATCTCATGACGAGGGCGTTGGCATCTATCGGTCAGATGGCCAGAGGATTGATGGAAGGTACAGAATTGGTTGGGATTCCACGTGGGCGGGGGATTTTGAGGAGGCGGAAGTGGTGTGAGTGGCTTGAGCTTCCCCTGTTGAACGAGACGTTCAAAAACAGCTGAGAGAGGGAGGGGAAGAGGGGTGAAGACTCGCCGCAACCTCTGGTTCTGAGGCGGAGCTGGCATGATGGCATGGACTGGTTCGGCTTTGGATGGACGGTTGTTTATGGGGTTGGATGGGGTATTATTGGAGTAGTTCTGAGGGGTGTAGAAAGAGTTGGTATTGCCCGTGAAAACCCTTTTTGGCTTAAGCGTGGACTCTCCTTTCTTTAAGATCCCACTTTGCAGCCCTTCCTCGATAGACAAGCCCACTTCAAAGTAAGTCTCAAAGTCATGAGTCTGGGCCGTGATCATGTATTGAGCCAAGTCGGGCTGCAAGTTGCGAGTGATGATCCTCATTTGATCCTTGTCGCACGGGCGGTCGGTCATTTGGGCCGCTTTAGCTCTCCATCTTTTTACGAAGTCCGTGAAGGACTCCCTTTCCTTCATCTTGATGCTCTCTAGCTCTCGAGTGGTAACCTTCAGTTGGACATTGTAGTCGTATTGCCTCACGAAGGATGCAACCAAATCTTCCCATGTCTTTCTCTTGGAGGTGTCGAGCGAAAGGAGCCATTGGAGGGCAGGCCCGGTAAGGCTCTGGTGAAACATTTGAGCCATGGTTGGTTCGTCCACCTTTTGGAGGGAGAGTGAGCTCACAAATGCTTGAATGTGCCCTTTGGGGTTCCCTGTCCCATCAAACTTCTCGAAATCAACTGGTTTGAATTTCTCGGGGAGCTTGGCATCGGGAAATAGGCACAACTTGCTCATATCAAAACCGGTAACGGCAGCTTTCTCGCTCTTAGCAACTGACTCTTCGAGCTTGGCAATCTTAGCCAACATTTCAGCCATTTGAGGGTTTTCGATTGGTTGCCTCTGACGTTCTTCACCTTCGGGGATCTCTTGATCATTGGGGACTTCCTGGAGTGGGGGAAGGCGACCTTGGATGTTCACCAAGATACCCATGATTTGGGTAATCTGGGTGTTGTGATCAACCAGACTGTCGTGCACTTCTTTCCTCCACTGCTCGACTTCATTTGGCTGTTCTTCCATGACTGCCGGAGGTGACTGAGGTTCAGATTCCGGAGTAGCGGGTCGCGATAATCTTTGTCCGAGCGGTCGGGTCCAAACGGGTAAGGTCTTCTTTCTCCTTGCAGGCCCAATTGTTTGATGCTGACAGTGCACAAGAATCGAACTCAGCCCCAAGACTCAATACTTATGTGCAAGAAAGAATGCCTAAATAATCGTGCGTATATCGTCGCGTCGCGCCTCACCAAGTTAATCCTAAAACTAGTCCTACAGTTAGTCTACCGGTTCCGAATCTCACTTAAAGCCATTGCACAGCAGATTGAACCAACACCACGGGTAAGTCGTTTACTCGGCAGTTACGGCTTTTCAACCTATAGCCTAAATGTTGAAGCCGCAACCGTTATCCTTTCTTGACCATCCGAGACAAAGCAATGAGGTGTCGTCATCCAGTTACAAATGGCCCTAAGGCTAGTTCAAAACACGGGCAGCCGTTCGAGCACGGCAAACACTGGAGGTATCTCAAACTCCGTGGATTTAAAGTCTCCTAGACTGACAAGTACAGCTTTGGAAGGTTGCCCCAATCCTCAAGTTTTCTTTTGATATTAAGTCTTTCACGTTGGACGACCGGATTTGGGAAAAAGCAAACTCTCAAATCCTTATAAAAAATCTAACATTGGATCTTAAGAACAAATGTCCCTAATCTCGGGCTAATCGTTCGTAATTTCCGTTAGTTTGTTGTCAAAGATTCGATGGTTCAAATTTTCCCACGTCCGATTATCCTAAGGAATGACTCGGAAGACAACGTACATTTGAAGTGCACGACTCATCATCGGGCCGGGACAACCTCCTACTAACTGCACAGACTCCTAAGGCATACTACTCTTGACTCGGGGACACTATACAAATGCAAATGCGTGCATGAATGCAACATGACAAGATAGAGAAAGCAGTAACACTTAGCACATAAACAGGATGGAGCACGTAAACTTAGCGAACGGGGCGGCCACCTAGCGCGGAGGTTCTATGGTTAAACTATATGCAATAAGGCCGGTTTTGGTTTCACAGGGGGTTCCCCGGACTAGAGTCATGATTGTCTCCCGTGCCATGGATACCCATGACGACGGTAATAACGACAGGTGTAACTCATCACGGTCGAGGGTTGCTGGGCATTCTGGGATTCCCCGTCACCGGCAAGCCGTGCGGGATTGCCAAAACACGCCAGCGAGGCTAAGAACAATGCAAGTGCAATGCAAAAGTTGAGTTACAAACATTTCAAAAATCCCACAAAAGCTTTTCAAGTCGAGCCCTCTTGATTAATGCATATTTCAATAAAACTACACAAGTGTAATAAAATCAAGATATGCATTAAGCAGAGTCCCCAGCGGAGTCGCCAGCCTGTGGACGCCCCCTCCGGAAGGATCTCGAATCGATTCGGAGTCGCCACCCGGGTTTTAGCGGATTGTCCTCGAGGAACCGAACATCGATTGACTCGTGCCTCATTCAATGGATAAGGATTACTGGCCCGTCATCACTGTAGGGGGTGTAAATCCACACAGACTCTGGATCACGTGCTGTCTTGATTCGACCCTAAATCTGCAAGGCAAAGAAAGAATTAGAGCACCTTTGCCCCTCGTTGGCAAAGGCCCTCCGATGCCTAAGTTAGTATCACGTACGTGGATTCACAAATTACTCAATGCATATGAAAGCAATTCACAGCGTACCCTTTGTCATGGTTTTTGTCCTGTATTTATAGGTGTATATGCTCGTCATCTTAGGCATCTCGTGCCCCTTCTTTCCCATTCGCTTTAGGAATCCTTCTCCTAATAGGATTTTCCCTATTAAAAGATAACTTCCATATCTTGTTAGATCTCGTCTAGCAGAGGTCTTCCCTTCCATATAGGATTCTTTCCTATATGGGGTATACTCCTAATCACATTAGGATTCCCATATCAATCCCTTGTTTTACGGGATTGTTCCTTATCTCATAAGGACCCGTTATAGAACATTCTGGAATGTCTCACCGCCTTGTACGTGGCGGTGCCGTGCTTCCACGTAGCCCGGAATAACTCGTACATAGCTCAGCTCATCATGCCGAGCTGAACTATGTATTCCAGAATGCTGCTTAAGCTATACACGTAGCCTATTCAGTTCGGCCATACCAGGGACACCCCCTATGTCCTACGCCGAACTGGTGCATCCTGATTTAGTAGTTTACTTTCTCTTAGTTTGACCCTATTCATGGCCAGACCAGCTCGGCGTAGGGCTTAAGGACTCCCTATGTGGTGCCGAGCTATTCACCTTCCCGTGGTGACCGCTATAGGCATGTGCTATGTCTATTTCTAGGGTAACCAAATTTTACCCACTCCAATTGCTCCCCAGCTCTGCTGCTACTGTCACTCATCAGTAGTGCGCAGAGCTTCAACGGCTCCTGATGCGTTTCTTGCACACTTCCCCCTCACGTGGGGAGCAGGGTTATCCTCGCATTAAATGCGAAGTGACCCGTTGGTCACTAGATAAGCCCAAAGGACGATTTGGGGTGACGTTTCTCGTACGTCACGTCTTACTTTATGGGGTTTTGGGCGGGATAATGATTATTCTTTCTCCCCCCAAAACCCTTGTTTTCTCGAGAACTCCTCCCCTTCTCATTTATACTCCATCCTATCAGAAGCAAAAGAGAGAAAGGGAAAACTTCCTCCTGCCATTAACGTTGGTCAAGTTTTCTGCAACAGAAATCTTCTCCGATCTTCGTCGGAAAGCGTCTTCCATTTTCGTCGAAGAACACCGTTTTAGGTCCACCTTTTCCACGTAAGTGACCTTTCTAGAACTCCATTCCTATTTCGTGTTTGTCCTCTTCGTTGTTCCCATCGTCTGTTCATCTTCTTGCTTCCTGGGTTTCAACTGCGAAACCCTTACTTTTTTAGAAGAAATGGGTAGGCATAGAGCCCTTCTTAGTACCCTCGTGAAAAGAGCAGAATTCCGTCGAGATTACAACATCCCCGCCGATGTTCAATTCCGATTAGACAATCGCGACGACATGAGGGAACAAGGTCAGAACGCAAATAGAATTCACATCCCCTTGATCTTTATCGTCGAGGGCGGCCTTAGGTTTCCCCTACATCCCTTTTTCCGTGAGGTCTGCTTTAGGTGCCAATTAAACCCTATGCAGCTATGCCCCAATTTCGTCAGGGTGGTTATGGGCACAGTCGCCCTCAATAGGCTGCTCGGCCTGCGTCTCGACTGGTGGGACTTGCACTATCGCTATAGTGTAGTCCCTACAGCTGAGAAAAACTACTATTTCAAAGCCAGGGATCCCAACGAGAAGCTCATCACCGACCTGCCGAACTCCTCTAAGGGAGAGGCAGACGACTATCTCGTAGTTACTGGCAATTGGGAGCCTAGAGATGCCGAGGGGAGGACCATTGGTTGTGCCTGCCCCACAACTACAGGCGGACTATGTTAGTACTTTTTCTCTCCTAGTTGGTTTATTTGTTGTCTTTCCAGAAACTGTAGCTGATCAATGTTTCTTTACATTGCTTTGTAGCGGATAACCTCAACCACGACGGTCGCCTGATCCACGGCAACCTTCACTGTGAGGACATTGCCAAAGCCCTTTATTTCGACGGCTTCCCACCAACTCCTGTTGGTCTTGGCCGTGCTGCTCACCTGCTGCTGGGCTACACCCCGTTCTACTGGGGCAACATTAGAAGAACCGGAGAGCCCAGAACAAGACACCCTTGGCCGCCCACTGTTCCACTGACCATCACAGGCCGTCCAGCCGAACAAGAAAGGACTCGTTCTCGCAGGGGCCGAGCTAATAGGAGGACTACGCGGTCTCGAGCTCCAAGGGACCTCCAGCAGCAAGTTACTTTTGCTCATATCCCGGAGATTCCAACTGCCATCCCGATTCTCGTTCGAGCTGACCAGGAACCAAGCACCTCTGGGAGAGTAGAAGAAGAAAGAGAAGAAGAAGAAGAAGAAGAAGAAGAAGAAGAAGAAGAAGAAGAAGAAGAAGAAGAAGAAGAAGAAGAAGAAAGAGAAGGTTCGACCCTCCGAGCTGCCGTCCGGTCTTTAACCGAGAGGGCCGCTTCTTTAGCAGATTCAGACGAGTCTTCAGGTTATTCTCCGTCCCCGGACCAAGAAGACATGCCTCGCCAGCCGATCAACCTCCTCGACACTCTGACCTTGGGCGGAGCTTCCCGTGCTCCACCAACTGCTCGTACTGCCACTCCTCCTCCTGTACCAGCAACAGCTTCTCTCACCGATCGGCAAAGGGACAAGAGGCCAACTGAAAGTCCCCAGGATGCTCAGCCCTCCCCACAGAGGAGGAGAACTGGTGAGCCGAGCTCCACGCAGCAGCTGCCTGAGTCCCCACCTCTGGTCCAGCACTGGGCTCCTGTTCTAGCTCGCCCAAGTGGCGCCCGTCTTTCTGTCATTGACAAGATCTCTTCCACAGAGGTGGCTTATGGCGTCTCTAGGGCTGCCCTCCTCCCAAATGATATGGAGCAGGAGAAGAACAACTCTTACGACGTCCTAATGAAAACGATATTCCAATCGAGCGCCAAGGTATGTAGTCTGGTCACTGTCCTTTATTCTTGTTTATAAAAATTGGCTTCCGTACCTGTCGCCCTGATCCGTATCCCTATAAATTGCAGATCATGCAGAAAGCTTCCTCTTGTTTTGAGAAAGCCAAAGTGATGCAACAAGAACTAGAGAAGGAGCAGAGGAGGGCGGAAAGGGCCGAGGAGGAGAATGCTCAATACTCCCAATCCTTAAGGGAAGCCCGAGCTGAGGTGGAGGCGCTGAAGGGGGAGAACGCCGATCTACGAAAAAGGTCGGAGGAGGTGGAGCATGGGCTGAGTGATCAACTGACCGCGACGGAGGCCAAGGCTGAGGCGGAGTACGATCGAGCCGTCCTGGAGGTCACAGAGAATTATAAGGCGCAGATGCCAACTGTACAGGACACCGTCTGGGGGATGGCTTGGCGGCGTTGTCTCACTAAGCTCGGCATTGATGAATCCTCTCCTCATTGGGCTAACATGGAGTTGCCGAGTGAGATGGCAGCCGTTCAGGATCGACTTGCCGACCAGACTCTTCCAAACCCTGAAGCTGAATCGGAACCTTTCTTGGAGCAAACCCCCATAGAAGGAGCCATAGCTGATGATGCCGCTGAGGGCAATTCTGGAGGTAACTCTGATCCCACCCCTGTCGCCGATGCTCAAGGGCTCAGCGAAGAGGCTTGATGCCTTTTCTACTGTCCGATTGACCCTGCATGGTCCTGCTCGGCCACCTGTGGCCTGTTGACGCTTTTGATATTTCTGTTTTGTTGATGTTGGTACTTCTAGTTGGTCCTGTGTGACCTAGTTTGGCCGTATGTGGCCGGTGATACATCGTGGGTCCTTTTTTAAATGCTATGGTATTTCTGCAGTATTCGTTGCATGTTTAAGCTTCTCATGCCTTAGAAATTTTATTGTAATATTCGTTGTAAATCCATGTTTTTTCATACTTAGAGTTTGTTGCAGTATTCGTTGCGAATCTAAGTTTGTTCATACTTAGAGTTTGTTGCACTATTCGTTGCATATCTAAGTTTGTTCATACTTAGAGTTTGTTGCAATATTCGTTGCAAATCTAAGTTTGTTCATACTTAGAGTTTGTTGCAATATTCGTTGCAAATCTAAGTTTGTTCATACTTAGAGTTTGTTGCAAATCTAAGTTTGTTCATACTTAGAGTTTGTTTATACTTAGATTTTTCAAGTGTCTTCGTACTTGGACTTAATACAATTGGACTCATCCACACTCTCTGCTCCCCAATAGGAATCCAAATTTGATGAAATTTTGGTTCGTATTTAAGCAATATCATGATGAGGGGGAAAAAGAAACTGAAATCTTGTTTGTGTTTGGAATAATGATAAAGGACTTACATAGCTAAAAAGGAAAAAAAAACAAATGTGAATTTTCTCGTATTCACCTAAAAAGGGGTGTGATTGTATTCGTATATTACTGATAGAACTTTCTCAGGTTCTGGACGTTCCATGGTCATGGTACTGGGTTTCCATCCAGGTCGGCCAGACGATAAGCCCCTATTTCGGCGATCCCCATGATCTTGTATGGGCCCTCGCAGTTCGGCCCAAGCTTCCCATCAGTGGATACTTTGGTGTTGGCCAGGACTTTCCTTAGGACCAGATCCCTAATTTTCAACTCTCTTGGCTGCACCTTCTTATTGTAGCTTCTTCGTAGCTGCTCTTGGTATGCTGCCAATGTGATAAGTGCACGTTCTCTTTTCTCCTCGGCGAGATCAAGCTGCTCGGCCAAGGCTTTGTCGTTGCCACCTGACTCTACAAGGGCGGTGCGGATGGTCGGCAGGCCAACCTCTAGTGGAATCACTGCCTCTGTGCCATAGGCAAGGGAATACGGCGTCTCTCCCGTAGATCGTCGTGGAGTGGTCCTATATGCCCAGAGTACAGCTGGCAACTCATCTGGCCACTTTCCCTTTTTATTCTCCAACCTTTTTTTAAGACTTTTAAGGATAGTTTTATTTGAAGCTTCCGCTTGCCCGTTGCTTTGTGGGTAAGCTGGTGTCGAATAGTAGTTTCTTATGCCGTATTGAGCACAGAATCCTTTGAACTTCTTGCCGAACTGGGACCCATTGTCTGAGATGATGGAGTATGGTACTCCAAATCGGGTGATGATCTTGTTCCAGACGAACCTTTCCACCATGGCTTCTGTGATCTTGGCCAGAGCTTCCCCCTCTATCCACTTAGTGAAGTAGTCAGTGCCAACGAGCAGGAATTTTCGTTTCTCTGTTGCCATGGGAAGAGGACCCACGATGTCCAACCCCCACTGGGCAAATGGCCATGGGCTAGTCAGAGGTAGCAGATCCTCTGCCGGAGCTCGGATGAGAGGGGAATACCTTTGACACTTCTCACATTTTTTCACGAAAGCTTTTGCATCTTCTTGCATATAAGGCCACCAATATCCCTGTGATGTTGCTCGGTGGGCTATGGACCTTCCTCTAGTGTGTCCTCCACAGGTTCCAGCATTGATCTCGTGGAGGAATTTCTGAACAAGAGCTGGGTGTACACATAATAAATACGGTCCAAGAAAAGACTTTCTATAAAGCTTACCTTCTGGGGAGAGCCAGAAACGTGCTGATTTGGTCTTGATTTTATGAGCTTCCCTCTTGTCTTCTGGCAAAGTCCCATCTCGTAGGTATGCCACTATTGGGTCCATCCAGCTCGGCCCAAACTCTGTTTCCATCACCATCTCCACTGCTCGGCCAATGCTCGGTTTCATCAGATAATCCACATCTACTGTACATCGGTATTCTGTGTTTACTGCTGACCCTAAGCATGCCAATGAGTCTGGATGTGCATTCTGCCCCGAGCTGATTTGCTGGATGTGGATGATGTCAAATTTGTCGAGCAGGTCTTTGGCTATTTCTGAGTATGCAGCCATCTTCTCGCTTCTTGCAGCGTACTCCCCTAAAAGCTGATTAACAACTAGTTGTGAATCACAGAATACCCTCAACTTACTGACCTTGAGCTCCATGGCACTCCTGAGTCCTGCAAGCAAGGCTTCATATTCTGCCACATTGTTGGTGGCACTGAACCCCAATCGCAACGCTTGCTCAAGTACCAACCCTTCTGGAGAAAATAGCACCACTCCTGCTCCTGACCCTTTGTTGCAGGCTGATCTGTCGACGTACAGTCTCCATTCTTCTGGATCTAGCTCGGCCGATCTCGTTGGTGGCTTGGGGTTTGATGCAGTAGCCAAGGAGGAAGAGTACTTTCGGCATTTTAAGCCTCGGGTGGCAAAATCGTAATTATGCCGCTGTGGAATTTTGCGTTGGGCCCACTTGGGTCGGACCCGAATCGGCCCAACGGTCAAGACCCATCGCTTACGCCATGGCGTACGTCGTTTTTCGGGCTTTCGTCGCTGTTTAGGGCTCCGGATGTCCAAATTTGCCGTTTAAGGAAAGATTTGACTTGCCAATTACTTGGGCAAGGAAAATCCGAATTAAGTTGCGCTTTTGGGAAACATTCTGGAATTTTATCTACTTTCTTATTTTGCTATTAATTCCGAATTTTCCATTTTTGGTAATTTTGCATTTTTTTTATTGATTTGGCTTCCTTTTCGGGGCAAATCAATTAGGGTTTCCGGTTTCTTATATAATAAGTTGTAAGCCTTAAGGGCGAGGGAGTTTTTGGAGTATTATCGAATGATAAAAGAGTCTAGAGAGCGTTTTCTCTAAACTTTCGTGTTTGTGTTCGATTGTTGCACGTCTTTTTCTGTAGTTCATAAGGCGCCCTGCATCAGGGTTAACACTTCGCTCCTTCTCGTGGAGAGCTGGGGGAGGTGGGGCTACTGTTGGAGCGAATTCTGCTATAAAATCAGCCAAGACCTGTCCCTTTATTGCCGTCCTGGGCTGATAATCAAGGTCAAACTGACTTAGTTCAATAGACCATTTGGATATTCGTCCAGAGAAGTCTGCCTTCCTAAGCATGGCCCTTAGTGGATGTTCAGTGAACACAGTGATGGGATGCTGTAAAAAATAGTGAGGAAGTTTCCTTGCAGCTATCACGAGAGCGTAGACCAGTTTTTCCAATGGTAGGTAGCGTGTCTCTGCATCTAACAGTGTTTTGCTCACAAAATAGATTGGAGCCTGCTCCGTTCCCTTTATTCATAGGAGAACCGAACTGACTGCATGATCGGATACCGCTAGGTATAATATCAACCGCTCCCCAACTTCTGGAGTGGAGAGTAAGGGTGGTGATGACAAGTAACATTTCAATCCTTGGAAAGCCTGTTCCTGCTCGGCTCCCCACTCGTATCCTTCTCTCTTCTTCAGAAGCTTGAAGAAAGGTCTGCAACGGTCTGAGGATTTACTAATAAATCGGTTAAGAGCTGCTGCCATCTCGGTTAGCCTTTGGACCTCCTTCGTGGTCTTTGGGCTTTGAAGGTTCTGCAGAGCCGTGATCTGATCTGGGTTAGCCTCAATTCCTCTTTTGGTCACCAGGTGCCCTAAAAACTTTCCCGAGCTGACCCCGAAGGCACATTTTGAGGCATTCAATTTTAATTTGTATTCTCTCAAAATACTGAAAGTTGCTCTCAGGTCGGCGAGGTGATCTGGCTTCAACTTGCTTTTAACCACCATGTCGTCAATGTAGACCTCCATGGTTTTGCCGAGCTGTTCTTTGAACATCTTAGTGATCAACCTCTGGTAGGTTGCTCCTGCGTTCCTTAGCCCAAACGGCATAACCCTGTAACAGTAGAGTCCCCGCGGCGAGATGAAGGATGTTTTCTCTTGGTCTGGCTCATGCATGGCTATTTGATGGTATCCTCGATAGGCGTCAAGGAAACTCATTCTTTCATAGCCTGATGTGGCGTCCACCGGCTGATCGATCCTAGGGAGTGGAAAGCTGTCCTTCGGGCATGCTTTGTTGAGGCTGGTGAAGTCCACACAGACTCTCCACTTCCCATTCTTCTTTTTGACTACAACCGTGTTGGCTAGCCAATCAGGATAGCTCACCTCTCGTATGGCATTCGCTTCTAGTAGGCGATCCACTTCCTCGATCACAGCGTCGGCGTGCTGTGGTGCCGACCTTCTAGCCTTCTGCACAACTGGTTTATGCCGAGGGTCCACGTTTAAATGGTGGCAGATGATCTCGGGGTCTATCCCAGGCATCTCTTGGGGAGTCCACGCGAAAACATCGATGTGGTCCTTCAAAAAGGCAACCAAATCCCTCTCCTCCTGTTCGGCGAGTGTCTCACCAATCAGGAAGTACCTCTCTTCATCATCTCCCTGAATCTGTATCTTTTTTAACCCTTCCACCATCTTCTTGGTGGGGTCACCTCCGATGTCCTCCAACGTTGGCTGATCCGGAACCTCAACTGTCTGCACTAGCTCGGCCTTTGGAGACTTCTTCAGTACCATGTTGAAACATAGGTCGGCTACTTTCTAGCTTCCTCAATGCCATCTGCTCCAGAGTACTTGATCTTTTGGTGGTAAGTTGAGGAGACTGCCCTCATTTTGTGCATCCAAGTTCTTCCTATAATCACGTTATAGGAGGAAGGGATGTCTACCACAAGGAAGTCAGTTTTTAGGACCACTGACCCAGCTCGGACGGGCAATGTGACCTTTCCCATAGGCCATACTGTCTGCGCACTGAAACCGACCAGTGGAACTAAACACTTTTGCAATGAGCTCGGTGGGAGTTCCATCCTTTTGAAAGTATGGTAGTACATGATTTCTGTGCTAGCCCCCTGATCAACAAGAATCTTCTCAACGTCATACTCCCCTATTTGTAGGGTGATTACCAAAGCATCGTTATGGGGCACCACTACTCCGTCTAGATCGTCGTCAGTGAAGGTGATTGGGATCTCCATGACTCCCTCAGCCCTCGGCCTCTTCATGCCGAGCTTCATGACTTGCTTTGCTTGTCCGTTGACCCTTTGGATGTGTCTGATTTCGTTGTTGGTGTATGGGGCCACCAGTCCATGTATCATATGGATTGTTCCTTTTGGACCTTTCTCGTAGTCCATCTCTTCCACCAGCTCGGCTTCATTCTTTTCACCTGCTAGAAACTCCTTTAGATGGCCTTCCGCCACTTTTTCATCTAAGAACTTCTTGTACTCCGCGCAATCTTCAGTCATGTGTCCCCAATCTCTGTGATAGCTGCAGTGCTGATTGGTAGCCCTCCTCTTCTCTGGATTCCCTGTCATCTTTGGGGGTCTCATGAACCAGGATTCGTTCTTGATCCTGTATAGCATTTTGTAGGTTGGAATGTTGAATGTTGCCATGACGCTGAAGTACGATTTGGGGTCCGGATCAGTTTTATCCTTTCTTTGCTGTGTAAAATCCTTCCGTCCTGTTGTGTACTCCTTCCTGTACACCTTTGACTCCAACGCTTTCTTTTCCGGAAGCTGGGGTTGTCCTGCCACAATCTTCCCTCCAGCTTGCAGGATGTCATCTTCCACTCGTGCATGCTCCTGGATTCTCTCCATGAGTTTGGCCACGGTTTTTACTGGATGCATGGTAAGCGATTCTCGTAGCTTACTGTGCATAGGCAAGCTTGTTTTGAATGTCGCCAAAGCATACTCTTCACTACAGTTTTCAATCTCGTTAAAAGTCTCCCAATATCGTTTGGAATACTGCCGCAGAGTCTCCTCGCTCCTCTGTCTCATAGAGGTCAATGCATCAAAGGTCTTTGGAGCCGCTCGGCTAGTGAGGAACCGAGCAGTAAATTCCTCAGCTAGTTGAGCCCAGCACATGATAGACCCTTCTGGGAGCTTGTGGTACCAACTCAGGGCCACCTTCCCCAAGCTGGATGGGAACATCTTGCATAGCAGGGCATCATCCTGCTCATGCATGAACATGGCCTGTTGATAGTGCTGAATGTGGGCCACCGGATCCGTACTGGTTTCGTAAGAGATAAATGCTGAATGCTTAACCCTGCTCGGTGTCTTTTCTGCTCGGATCCAATTGGCCAGTGGTGACTTTGAGATCTTGCCTAGGGCTTCCTTGGCTGCTTCTCGTGCAGTTCTAGGGCCTTCATCAGCTCGGCCAGCTTCCCTTCTTCTCGCATGCTGCTCGGGAATATGCTCATTGGAACCAGATCTCTCGTACCTGTCCCTGGCATGCTCCTTTCTTTCTTTCTTTTCAACGGAAACACTTCTTTCTCTCCGTTTTCGTGGAGAGACTGCCCGGTCTGTAGAGACATCCTCATGGTGATGGCTCCTTTTTCCTTTTTTATATTGCACGGATCTCGTCCGTGAGCGTAGATCTTTTTCCTTCTCTTGGAGTTGCTTCTTTAGGTCATGGATCTCTCGTTCTCACCGAGTGACTTCACGGGCCAAATCTTCTGCCTCCTGCTCTTTTCTATCGAGGCTATCCTCTCTTTCTCGGTCCTTCGTGTGTCTACGTCCCTCCTTCCTTGGGGGGCTCCTCCTCCCTTCACGTCGGTTGGAGGCTTCCCCGTCTCTGGGTGGAGTCTTCGAGTGCTTTCGCCCTCCCCTGGTACTTGGGGACTCATAATTTTCCAGGCGCGTATCCCTGAATTTTGGAATCTCAGGGATATGTCCTATGTTGAACCTCCTAGCAGCAGGTTTTTTCTGCGGAGCTCTAAGGATTGCAGGAGCTTTGTCCACCCTCGTACTCTTCCTCGTAGTGTACACCAAGGTGGTTCCCCCATCGTCTTCCACAGCCTCCCTTCGTGGAGTGCATAGAAGAGGTTCTGAAATCACCATTGTTGAGAACAAAGCTTTTTGTAAGCGTTTCCCACAGACGGCGCCAATTGTAGGGGGTGTAAATCCACACAGACTCTGGATCACGTGCTATCTTGATTCGACCCTAAATCTGCAAGGCAAAGAAAGAATTAGAGCACCTTTGCCCCTCATTGGCAAAGGCCCTCTGATGCCTAAGTTAGTATCATGTACGTGGATTCACAAATTACTCAATGCATATGAAAGCAATTCACAGCGTACCCTTTGTCATGGTTTTTGTCCTGTATTTATAGGTGTATATGCTCGTCATCTTAGGCATCTCGTGCCCCTTCTTTCCCATTCGCTTTAGGAATCCTTCTCCTAATAGGATTTTCCCTATTAAAAGATAACTTCCATATCTTGCTAGATCTCGTCTAGCAGAGGTCTTCCCTTCCATATAGGATTCTTTCCTATATGGGGTATACTCCTAATCACATTAGGATTCCCATATCAATCCCTTGTTTTACAGGATTGTTCCTTATCTCGTAAGGACCCGTTATAGAACATTCTGGAATGTCTCACCGCCTTGTACGTGGCGGTGCCGTGCTTCCACGTAGCTCGGAATAACTCGTACATAGCTCAGCTCATCATGCCGAGCTGAACTATGTATTCCAGAATGCTGCTTAAGCTATACACGTAGCCTATTCAGTTCGACCATACCAGGGACACCCCCCTATGTCCTACGCCGAACTGGTGCATCCTGATTTAGTAGTTTACTTTCTCTTAGTTTGATCCTATTCATGGCCAGACCAGCTCGGCGTAGGGCTTAAGGACTCCCTATGTGGTGCCGAGCTATTCACCTTCCCGTGGTGACCGCTATAGGCATGTGCTATGTCTATTTCTAGGGTAACCAGATTTTACCCACTCCAATCACCATACTATCTTAGGTTCGGGAGCTCAGTTACGAGAGGGGAAGGGTTTTACGGCATCCCCCTCGCCCGGTTCGGAGAACCGGTCTTTACTTGACTTTTGTGGGATTATGGGAAATGTTTATAATTCGACTTTGAGCAATTACGGGGAATGGGGGATGGGAGCCATGTAACAATAATAAGCACAACAATGGAATTTAAGTGTATGCATGTGCGGTGTGGACTACATGAGTGACAATGACGTTTAAATATGAACAAATAAGAACATCAAACAGCCAGCAACAACATCAGGATATACAGAGTGACAACAGAATAAACAGAAACAACACTACAAGCCAACACAAAACTAAACCAATCTGATCCCTCTGTCAAGGGCTTGAGCGCTCAAAGACAGGGCCCGATCGCTCAAGATCTCCTCAACTCAAACATGCTTCTGATGCTCCTAATGATTCTGGTTTGATGAAAACATGTTCTGACCACCATTGCTTATTCACAAACATCATTTAGCCCACCGGACAGAATGACATAATCACATAATCATGGATTTAAAACTAATTCATGGACCAAAATAAGGCAAGCAGTATAGGAAGAATGGAGGATCAATGCTTTAAAACCTTGCAGAACACTCATGATGCCAAAAACAAGCTGAAATAAGAGAACGATTTGATTGATTCAGAAGACAGTTTGAGCGCTCGAAGGGATACCTTGAGCGCTCAAGCCATCTTCTGGATTTGAGTGTTTCTGCAACATTCAGCCCCCATCTGGACCACAAACTAGTTCAACATGATATATGATGATGCATAATGTGTTGAAATTCTCTTATCATGAATAAAATAAACTTGAGGTGTTCATGTGAATGGATAACAAGCATCAAGCCACACATAAGCATGATTAGAATGAAAGTGATTAGAGTGAGAGAGGAGATCAGGTTGGCTTAGCCAAACATCACTACACACACACACACCAACACACACACGCACTCCGATATTAGGTTGGCTTAGCCAAACATCAACACACACACCTCGACATACACACACACTCTGATATCAGGTTGGCTTAGCCAAACATCAACACACACACCTCAACAAACTGAAAATAGAATACAGAACTGAAAGCAAACAAGATTCAAACTTCAAAACTGGGAAAGGCTAGAGCGCTCATGGTGATGGCCTTGAGCGCTCAAACCCCCTTCCAGGGGTTGTGAGCTTTTGTGATTTCTGATCTTTCTTTGATGTTGTTATGAACTTAAAACTTTCTGATCATGATTAAAAAGGGGTGAGATAAACTGTTTTCTTTATGAAATAAGATCATCCATGACTAGATAATGATAAAACATCCTTTTCATGGCTTTTGGGTTCATTGATCGATGATCAAAGACAAGATAAGCTGATTTTAAAGTTATTAAACCAACAAACAACCACAAGGATGATATCATCAAGACAAGACATGATCAGAAGCCACAAAAACACAAAAGGTGTTCAAATGGGTTGAGCGCTCATGGTCTTAGCCTTGAGCGCTCAATCTATTTGAAGCTGGGGTTTTCAAAGTCTATTTTCTTGCACATTTTAAGACCTTGTGAGTCCATTAGAGGTATAGAGGACCTCCATGAACCCACTGGTCTCCCTCAGGAGTACCAAACCGTAACTTTCACATGGATTTCTACCTTTTGATTTTGATCAAAGCTTGAACTTGGGGTTTTGATGGATGATTGGTTTGTAGATGGGTTTGTAAAGACAATGTGGGTTGTTTTTGGACAGAATGTGATAGGTGTGTAGTGGCTTGAGTTGATTTGGAGTAGATGATGGTGTATTCTAGTGAGAAGGTTTGATGATCAAGGGTGGGTTTGAGGGATGAATAGGATTTAGCTTGAAGTAGTGGATGGAATGGATGAAAAGTTTCTGGAAATGTAGTTTAGTTTAGAGAGTGGGGGATTGATAGCTCAGATTATGAGAGGGTGTCTAACCTCTCTAAATGGTGTAGAAAGAGGGTTTATATAGAGTGGAATGGGGGGTCAAGTGCATGGTTTTGAAGTGGGGGGTCTAAGGGAGTAGTTTAGGCCTACCCTGAGGTCTATCAGTTGCATGCGAGCAACAGAAAAACGGCTGGGTGGCAGCCATTCAGTTGGAATCTCATCATTAGATGCTCTGCCACCGACAGACTGGACAGAGCTTGAGCGCTCAAGCAGGGGGCTTGAGCGCTCAACCCCCCTGAGCACAGTGGCTGGTTCTGGTTTATGTTGGTATTTTGAAGGGTATATTGGTCATTTGGATTGGTATAGGTTATTTGTGAATGATTTGGAGTGGTTTGATGTGGTCCGGGATAAGTTCAAGCCTTTCTCTTAACCTTAAGGTATTCACGGGTGGTTTTTCTCATCATCGGGAATGCTTGGCAAGTATCCCGGGTCAAAATCGGGGTGTCTACAAAGATATAATTAATTTTTTATCTGGTTGCAATAGAACGAGGGACAAATAAATCCGGATGGATGGAGTAATATTTTGGGACAGCCCAAAATGGAATACTGGACCAACTTTTGGGACAAAGAGAGTATTTATTTATTAAAGAATTACTCTAAGGTCCATTATAGCTCTTTGTAACATGTCTAGTCCACCTCATAGTTCCATAACTCCTCTAATCCACCTTTTTGCAATTTCTAAGGTGGAAGGTTCACTCTCCATTTTTAATAGACAAATATACCCTCACATTAAATTTAACACATAACATACTCTTGCCGGAAAGTTTACCAGTGACGGAAAGTTACCGCGCAGGAAAAGTCGCCGGAAAAATTGGATTTTGCCGGAAAAGTCGCCGGCGCAGATAACCATATCTTGAATCACAAGATGTGGTTATCTGCACTATATCTTTTTTTTAAAGCCTACTTGGGATCAGATGTGGTCATTTGGATTCACAAGAGGTGGTTACCTGGACTCACAAGAGGTGGTTATCTGGACAATTATCCTTTTTTTAAAGCCCACTAGGATCAGATGTGGTTATCTAGACTCAGAAGATGTGGTTATCTGGACTTTTTAAAAAAAAAAAAAAAAAAGCCTAGATGGGATCAAATCCTCATTCACCCACATATAAGACATGTTAGAATAGTTTATTTGTATTTGTCCCACATTGCTTAGTTATGTTATGTAACGTGTTTAGTGACGATATAATTAAAGTTCTCTCGTGTTAGGGTTAATTAACACCCTAACTCTTCTTCTCTATCGCATGACATGGTATCAGAGCCCAACACTGATCCATCATAGCCACCATAATTACTACCATCCAAGAAACCCTAAATCCACCATAGCCACCACCTGTTAACCCTAAATTGAACCATCACTAACCCCAGAAAACCCTAAATCGTCACTATCCTGAAACCCTAATACCCAAAAACGAAACCCCCAATCGAATCCGAATTCAATACCCAAAATCGACCCTGGAAATCCAAATCGAACCTCAAACAATCACATTCGAGTCCATACGAACCCTAATCGACCACTACCGAGCCTATTCGAACTCCAATCGATCACATTTGAACCCGTACAAACCCTAATCGAAGACTATTGAGCCTATTCGAACCCCAATCGATCTGGGTCGAGCCCTAATCCAACCAATCAAACCATTCAAACCCACATACGAACCCTATACGACCCCTACGAAACCTATACGAAATCTACTGTTGCTCAAAATTCCCTGTTCCTGCTCGAAATTGTGATTCGAACTCCAGACAGTGCTTGTTTGGTTTACCCAGTGGACTTTTGTCATTGTCTGACATGAATGACTCTCACAGTTTATTCATGGTGTTCGAAAATGCTAGATCTACCTCTGAAATTCTTGTTCGGCTTTATTAGTTGTCCAGTTAGTGCTCGAGATCACTATCTGTGCTCGAGATGTTATCATCCAGGACTGCTGGTTATTCTTCTGGTTGTTGCTTGATCACAAATCAGTTTCTGGTATGATTTGTATTTATTTTTGCAAGTAGTTGGTGGGCTGTGATCTGTTGGTTGTTATTTTTGGTTATTTGTTTCTTCCTTATTTGGTAATATGTCTGAGGATAAGTCTGCTTCTACTGCTGCCTCTGGTTCTACTGTTATTGGTAGTATCTCCAGTTCTTCTCGATATCGTGACAGGAGGCCTATTACTTCCATTATTCTGAATGATAAGAATTATGCTATTTGGGCCAAGGCCGTTGAAGTCTATTTTGAGGGTGAGTCAACCTCACAATGGCTTACTGATGATCCTCCTGCCACAACTAGTTCAACGTATGCTGCATGGAAATCTGAGGATGCTCGCATTCGCTCCAACTTATGGAATGTTATGGAGCCTCAGATTAGTGGTCCTCTGATGTTCTTACCCACAGCCAAACTTGTCTGGAGACAAGCACAGGAGATGTTTTCAGGGGTTAACAATCTTCATCAGACAGACGATCTTCATCATGAATTTTTCTCTCTGTCTATGGGTGATGAATCTTTAGAAACCCATTATGCTAAGTTTTGTGGTGTTTGTGAGGAGATCAAGATTTCTCAGCCTATTTCTGCGGATATTCAAGTTATGGAGCGCCATCGACAGTCTTTGTTTGTTGCTCGATTTTTGTCCAGTCTGCCTTCCCCGACCTATGATTCAGTCCGTTCGCAGATTTTGGGAGAACAGACATTACCATCTCTTGGTGAGGTTTTCAGTCGTATCCGTCAAGCTACTATTTCTGATATTGGTTCTATGACTGCATCTCCGTTACCTTCTGACCGTTCAGCTTTAGTTACTATCGTTTCTCGTGGTGGTTATTCTCGTAATGGCCCACCATCAGGGGGAGCTGGTCGTAGTAGTTCCAGTCGTGATACGGGCTGTAGTGGTTTTGGTCGTGGTGGTTCTAGTCGTGATACTGGCCGAGGTTTTAGTCGTGACTCTGGTCGTGGAGGTCGTGCACCAGGAGGAGGTGGTCAAGGCCGTGGGAAAGTGGCTCGACACTGTACTTGGTGCAATGCTAATAATCATACTATTGACTATTGTTGGGATCTTCATGGTCACCTTTCGGCCCACCAGGTTACTGTTTCCGAGGATGATGGTTCACAGGTTTCTTCCAGCAGCGCCCCTCGTGTAGTTACCATTCCAGAGGATGAGTATCAGCAGTTTCAGCACTACTGTTCTACTCAGATTTCTGCCTCCACTGCTACGCTCGCTTAGAAAGGTCCCCCTTCTGCTTATCTTGCTTCTCATACCCCTTGGATGATTGATTCTGGTGCTACTGATCATATGACTGGTGTCTCTACTGTCTTGTCTGATTGTCGTTCTTCTGGGAACTCTTCTCGTGTTACATTGGTTGATGGTTCTACCACACAAATTGCTGGTTTGGGTTATGTTAATTTAAATCCATCTCTTTCTTTAGATATTGTTCTACATGTTCCTCGTTTTCCATTTAGTCTTCTTTCTTTCAGTAAGATTACCAATGCTTTAAACTGTTCAGTGACCTTCTTTCCCGATTCTTGTGTCTTTCAGGATCTCAAAACGGGGAGGAAGATTGGAGGTGGAGTTGAACGTGGTTACCTATATTACTTTCTGGATGGCGAGCAATCTACCTCTGTTGCATTCCAATCCACAGTTTCACCTTTCCAGTATCACTATCGTCTCGGTCATCCGTCTCTTCAGAACCTTAAACGGATGGTCCCGTCATGTCGTCGTGTTGAGTCACTTTCATGTGAAGTGTGTGAGTTTAGTAAACATCGTCGTGTGTCTTTTTCCCCTAGGGAAGAACGTCGTGTGTCGAGTCCTTTTCACTTAGTGCATTCAGATGTTTGGGGTCCTATGCGTGTTCCATCACGGTCTCACTTTCAGTATTTTGTGGTATTTGTGGATGATTACTCTCGGGCTACTTATATTTATCTTATGCAAAAACGTTCCGAGTTGTACTCCATTTTTAAATCTTTTTATGAGGAAATAAAAACACAATTTGGTGTGGATATTCGCATTTTTCGTTCTGATAATGCTCGTGAATATTTTCGTAATGCTTTATCACAATTTTTAGATGAACATGGGATTTTACATCAGTCCTCTTGTACTCAAACTCCACAACAAAATGGAGTTGTTGAACGCAAATTGGGACACATTTTAACTGTCACCCGTGCTCTCTTATTTCAAATGAATGTTCCAAAATCTTATTGGAGTGATGCAGTTCTTGCTGCTGGTTATCTTATTAATAGGATGCCATCTACTATTTTAGGGGGTCAAATACCATATACTTTATTATGTCCTGATCGCCCACTGTATTCTGTTCCTCCTAAGGTTTTCAGGTGCACGTGTTATGTTCATGAACTGGACCCTGCCCAGGATAAACTTGATCCCCGGTCCATCAAATGTGTGTTTCTGGGTTATTCCCATACTCAGAAGGGATATAAGTGTTATTCTCCAACCCTTCGTCGCCAGTTTATCTCTGCTGATGTTACTTTTCATGAATCCGTACCGTATTTTGGGGGTTAGACTACACCATCTATTCCCACCCTCTCTACTTCTCCCTCTGAGGACCTCTCAGCCTACATGCCAGTTCAGGAACCTTTACAACTCCCACCCCACCCACCACCTCCACCACCATTGCAGGTATATGTTCGCCGTCCTCGCGCTACACAGGCTTCGCTTCCGCTCACCGCTCCCTCTTCTCCTCTGTTGTGAGATCCGGATCCCTCCCCCACTCTTTTGTCTGATGATTCGGTTTCATCCCCAGATTCTTTACCCATTGCCCTTCGCAAAGGTAAACGTACTTGTGCTACTTATCATCCTATTGCTCAGTTTGTTTCTTATGATCATCTTTCTCCATCTCTTCGTGCTTTTGCTACTTTTGTTTCTTCTGTTTTCATCCCTCACACTGTTCAGGAAGCTTTGTCTATTTCTAAGTGGCGGACAGCTATGGAGGAGGAGATGTCTGCTCTTCATAGCACTAATACTTGGACGTTGGTCTCTCTTCCTCCTGGAAAGACTACTGTTGGGTGTCGCTGGGTGTTCACTGTGAAATATCATCCTGATGGGACTGTTGAGCGTTACAAAGCTCGTCTTGTAGCCAAGGGCTACACCCAGACTTATGGTGTCGATTATGCCGAGACGTTTTCACCCGTTGCCAAGATTGGCTCTGTTCGCCTTCTTATCTCTCTTGCTGCCAATCTTGGTTGGCCCTTATTCCAGTTGGATGTCAAAAATGCTTTCTTGCATGGAGATCTTGTTGAGGAGGTTTATATGGAGCAACCACCAGAGTTTGTTGCTCAGGGGGAGTCATCTCAGGTATGTCGTCTTCAGAAAGCTCTTTATGGGCTTAAACAATCCCCGAGGGCTTGGTTTGGGAAGTTTAGTGAGGCTGTCTTGCGATTTGGTATGAAGCGCTGTCATTCTGACCATTCTGTTTTTTTCTCTCACATCTGACCGAGGGAAAATATTATTGATTGTCTATGTAGACGATATTATTATTACTGGTGATGATAAAAAAGGTATTGATGAGTTGAAGCTTTTCCTTCAGCATCAGTTTCATACCAAAGACTTAGGCAAATTGAGATATTTCTTGGGTATCGAGGTAGCGCGGTCCAAGGATGGTATTAATCTATCGCAGCGGAAATATGTGTTGGATATTTTAGATGAGACGGGTTTACTGGGGTCAAAGCCTGTTGAGACTCGTATGGATCCTAATGTCAAATTGTGTGTTGATCAGGGGGAGTTGCTTTCTAGTCCTGATCAGTATCGTCGCTTGGTAGGGAAGTTGAATTATCTTACCGTTACTCGTCCAGATATCTCATTCGCAGTTAGTTTGGTTAGCCAATTTATGTCGGCTCCTCGTCTTCCGCATTGGGAAGCGGTTTTACGGATTGTGAGGTATCTCAAAGCCCATCCAGGGCGTGGTCTGTTTTATAGAGCTAGTGGACACTTGCGTGTTGAGGCCTTCACTGATGCTGATTGGGCAGGAGGACCATCTGATAGGAGATCCACTACAGGATATTGTATCTTTCTTGGTGGAAACCTTGTTAATTGGAAAAGTAAGAAGCAGACGGTAGTTGCACGGTCTAGTGCAGAGGCGGAATATACAGCTATGGCTCACACGACATGTGAGGTTGTGTGGATACGTTCGTTTCTTGAAGAGATAGGGTTTCCTGTGAAGGTGCCTATGAATCTATACTGTGATAATCAAGCCGCAATCCATATAGCATCCAACCCGGTGTTTCATGAGAGGACTAAACACATTGAAGTAGACTGTCATCTTGTACGAGAAAAGTTGACTGGTGGAGTGATTGCTACTCCATTTGTGTCCACCGGTGCCCAGTTAGCTGATATGTTTACTAAGCCATTGTTCAAGCCACGATTGGAGTTGCTTTACGACAAGCTGGGACTTATTGATATTTACTCTCCAGCTTGAGGGGGAGTGTTAGAATAGTTTATTTGTATTTGTCCCACATTGCTTAGTTATGTTATGTAACGTGTTTAGTGACGATATAAATAAAGTTCTCTCGTGTTAGGGTTAATTAACACCCTAACTCTTCTTCTCTATCTCATGACATTCACAAATTAATATGCTCTATTTTTTTAATCTTTGTTTATTATCTACTTTTATTTTTTGGACTTCCATTGTACCAAAAGAAAAAGTAAAAGCATAATCTTTAAAAATAAAATAAAAATGCTCCAGGTGTGATGGAAAATGTCGGGATTAAAAAAAACAAAAACAAAATTGTATTAGTATTAGAATACCCACCACGTGGACTGATGTCCTTGCAACCCTAAAATAATCTCATTTCACCCCAATCCTTTTTTCTTTTTCCTGTGACTGCCGCCCCGCTTCATCTTCTACCCCCATCTCTCTTTCATTTAGCGGTCGAGTCGGACTCGGTGTGTACTGGTGGAACCTAGGCTTTCAGTAAGAAGAAATAAATCTTGGCGCTCGCGGTAATGTCCGAATCTCGCCGGTACGACCGGAACACGCCGAAAAATTAGGCGAAACGAAATCAGACCTCGAAGCCACTGGTTTCTTCCCAAAACAAGACGTGTTGGCCGGTATGAATGGTATTATTTTGGGATTTAGGGTTCCGGTTGGGTCTGGTTCAGAGGAGGATGAGAATGAATTTGTCGAGATGGATTTGAATACTCATGAACGCCAAAGCGATGCGGTTGAAGTGATTGCTATGGATGAAGACTTCGATGTTTTGTCGGCGAGGAATAATTTGGAGTTGGAGCGTTCCGTCAATGAATCGCATCTTTGACCGTGTTGTACACCACTTTGGGACGTTCGTCCTCGCCGGAGATCGCACCGATCGCCGGATTTTGTGCGGCGACCTGAGGGAGCTCGGCGACCATGGATGGAGATTGATTGGGTTGGGAAGGGTAGAGAGAGAGACACCCCAGCTTCACCCATGGATGGACGGAAGTGTTAAAAACTATTGTGTGGACTGCGTGTGTTATAAAATAGCTATAGTGGACCCTATAGCAGCTCTCCCTTTATTTATTTGATCAAGAAAAAGGGTGGGATGGACCAACCAGCGGATCCGAGGTGGGTGTTGTGCGTCAAAAGTACGTCGTTTTACTTGATTTTTTGGCATACCTCTGAAGCTTCCAAGGGCATTGTTTGGAGGAAGAAAAAACCACTACAAAATGTCTAAACCCAAAACCCAAAGTGTCTAAGCCTGAAGTGCCTAAATCCAAGTGCCTAAAACCACTATACCCTACCCTACCCCAAAGAGCCTAAATCCCCTAAAATTAAACCCCTGAATTAACTCTCCAAACCCCTTGGAAGGTTCAGAGGTGTGCCAAAAATTCAAGTTAAACGACATAGTTTTGCCGTACAACACCTACTGCACAACACCCACCCTAGATTCGGCAACCAGCGTAGCAACCCCTTGGGGCGTGACAATAAGGGCTCTCGACCCGCCAATGGAATGTCCGATTCGAGCCATACCTGTTGTCCATGAGGACCAAGGGTCTGAATCCTGTATCGGCTTGGGTACCGATTTTCCTATTGATATGGTACGGTACGCTACCGGATACCATTTTAGTGGTACTACACACACACACACACACACACACACACACACACACACACACACACACACACATATGTAGGATCAACTTCTAATAAGGACGCTTATATGAGGCCCAAAGTGAGGACCTCATGCTTCCCGACCAAATTTCGACGATCCGAACCGTTAGATGTGTTTAAAATGTGTTTTTAAGGTCCACCGCGTTATATATAGCGTTTTAAACAAAAACTGATCGGATGAAGCTCTTCCGGGTATTTTTTTTTGGACGAATCCTCGCGGTGGACCTTAAAAACACATCTAATGGTTCGGATCATCAAAATGCAGTTCAGAAAGTGGAAAAATTGCTTGGTCCTCACTTTATTTAAAATGAGGGATCCCTTACCGGTTCCCATCAGGACACCCGGATATAGCTTAAGTCCGGACTTCAAGTTTCAGCCGTTGGATCGCATCCAACGGCTCTGATTAAAGGAAGCATCTTGCGTGTCAAATGGAGCCCGAGTCCAGGTAAAAACATCTCGCGAGTCGTCTAAACAACCAAACGGGTCATTCTTCCGTTAAACGACTGAACGAAGAGAGAGAGAGAGAGTAGTGAGGCGATTCAACTGGCGAAGAGAGAGAGAGAGAGAGAGAGAGAGAGAGAGAGAGAGAGAGAGAGAGAGAGAGAGGGCGAAGAAGAAGAAATCAAGGTCAAACAACAAGAAGAAGAACAAATCGAAGTTACCAGGTTCGAATCTGTCTCTCTCTCTCTCTCTCTCGTTTTTCGGGTCCGAACAGATCTAGGGTTCCAAACTCCAACTATACTAGGGTTTTGAAACCCTTTTTTCTGGTTCGAAATCGAACAAAGCTCCATGTTTTGGCTTTTTCTGGTTCGAATCTGTCTCTCCCTCTCTCTTGAAATCAAGGGTTTATGTTAAAAAATCTGGGCGTTTTTTCTTCGAACAAGCACAATTTAGGGTTTTCTATTCGATTTGCTATTCGGTTCGAACTGATATCTTGAAATTTCTAATAATGAGAAGAAAGATTATACACATTATTACAACATAAACAAAAGAATAGGGGTATTTTGGTTAAGTATACTACTCTGTTTGAAGATCGATAATCTGAAATTAGACTTCTGATTGCTCAATCTCTATGTTAATACACTGAACTTAGGGTTGTTTGAGTTTTGATATTTGATATGATTGTGAGGGGCTTTTCTTAGATGGACTTAGGGAAATTCTACACATGTAGAAATCAACGGTTTTGTAGTTGTGACACCCGTCTTGGAAAGCTTATTGAACAGAGGGAAATTCCATAAGACTTCAATAAGGAGAAATTATCCTTCTCATTACTGTGTAAACAAAAATTGGATCATATTGGTGAAGTAGGGATAGCGTATCTACAGAAAAGAGAGTACGGGCCCTTGCCCTTAATATAGTTCAGACGCCGCTTGAATGCCTTCACGCTATAGGCTGTGTCAAGCATGCTTCTTTGACAGAAAACAAACTCTTATTCCATGACATTAGGTTTTAGGTTTTATAGCACTATTCCATATATCTTGCTTAGAGTTGGAAGGGAAGTATTAGAGTTGGAAGGGAAGCACAATTTAGGGTTTTCTATTCGATTTTCTATTCGGTTCGAACTGATTGATTTAAATAGGGATTTTGACTTTGGATAAATGTTTTGATTGACTGATTGAAATAGGGATTTTGATTTTGGAAATTTGAATTCACAAACATGTAGTGTTTTATCTATAGACTCAAAGCCTAAGGAATCGATCTATTGACTTCATTCCTATTAGCCCCAACTTGGTTCACAGAACCTAGTTGGTTCACTTGGTTTTCACCTGTCAATAATTAAACATAGTGTTTTATCTGTATTTTTTTTAGATTCTTGTCATTCATTTTGTAATACTAAAGTAATGAAAACATAATAATATTTTGTGATATGAGGCTAAGAGAAGTCCACCTGAAAGATCCATTGGCAACAGCTCGTGATGTAAAAAATGATGATGTTCAGACATTTGGAACTCAGTAATGCAAGGAACCAGAATCCTAGCAGGACTACAGAATGCAAAAGTGAGGTCATATTGCTACTGAGTACTGACTTAGAGAAGCCAAGTTAAGACATACGCACTTGGAGGTGCCTTTGCCTGATATGGTGTGTAGCTTAAAGAGTCCAGTCCACCAAGGAAAACACAGAGAACACAGCCTCTAAGCACACAAACCCTTCCAAATTGACCACCTCAAGTCTTACCATAAGATATGATATTTTCCCTAAGTGAACCCCGTTCTTTGACTTTATCCACTCCAAGAGAAATATTCAATCACGTTAACAGGTAGCACTCATAATAAATAAAAGAAATGTTCCAGTAAATTATAATTTCTAGGTGACAAAACTGATCCCATTATCAAAATATAGACTGTGAGGTCAATGATAGGCACGCGAATGTTCACATAAGTGCCCCCTAATTTATCCTTGCTAAGTCCATTTATATTGTTACTTGGCGTTTATTTCTTGATTTTTGCATGTTGCAGGTATTTGAAGGCTTTGGTATAAAAAGTGCGCGTAGTCGAATTTTACTTGGTATCGAGACGAAGCCCGTGGTCCAATTAATTTAAGTGGACTCACAAAACCGAAGCCGATCCAATTAACTCAAATGAAGTTGGTAAATTGATCCACGTTATTGGGTCCGAACAATGATCTACCCTTGAGCAAAATTAGAATATTAGGTTTTGATTTGCTGGGCAAAAGGAAAGTCTATTGGCTGGTGCTGTGGGAATTACAATCAGCCTAGACTTTGTTTAGGATTAGGAAATCAAATTCCAATTGTAATTGGCGACAAGTGGGCCCATAAAAGATGTGTTGATCATTAAAGGAGGTCGGTCACTTTGGGGCATAAATACACACACACGCATATTCAGAGAGCAGGGGAGAGACTCACGGCTGAGAGCAGTGCAACCACGATGTCCGGCTAACCACTCATCTAGGGGGATGATGAAGCCTCGCTCCAAGTAACGATGTATTTCGTATAAACTAAGATTTTTATTCGGATCGGATTATATGATCAGAACATGTTTCAGTTTATGAAATAGTTTTTATTCTTTCAATCAGTTGCGTATTTGTATCTGCAGCTTCAAATACCCGTTCATATAATGATTTTCAATGTTGTGCTTGGAGTTCTGAGATAGATTATGCTCGTAAGACGGATCGTGCCGTTGGGTGGCGTGACACCATGCCAGTGAGACGGTCCGTGCTATGGGATAGTCTATGCCTTTTAACAATCACAAATATCTTCTTGCTGACTATCGATGGGGATTTCAAGCCCTAGCGATAGTTATTTATCGATTCGAATAAAGATCCGATTTATGTGAATGCATGGTTATTTGGTAGGGGTGGATTCCAAACCCTAGACTTTTTCTCTCACCATCTTCACCTTATTTAATTTATGCTTTCTTTTAGTTAATTAGCCTTTCAAAATTAAATCTCAATCAATTGTTTTTCTTAGAATTAATTTAGAGTTTAATCGAAACCATTGTAACTTAGCCAATCTGTCCCTGCGGATAGACACTCGGACTTGACCACTGTTCTTCTGAATAAGGGTTAATTCCTTGCTTTTATAAATATATTTTTGGTGTGAAAAACGACCTACCAAATTTTGGCGCCGTTGCCGGGGACAGTTGCACGGTTACATAGTTTCGATTAATTTTTATTTTAATTCGTAGTTTAGGATTTCTTTTGTTTGCTTTAATTTTTTTTTTCCCTTCTTCTTTCCTCTTTGTATTAGTTTTTCTGGTGCAGGCCTATTGACTTTACCAAGAAACGAAATTGAAGCTCACAATTGCTTTGTGTTGGAGGAAGTTCTATTTGTTACTAATTGGCAAAGCACTGTAAGTTTTTTTTTTTTTCTTTGCATAAGTTGATAAATTTGCACTAGGTTATTTATTTTATCATTTTTTTTATTTTTTCTGTCTCATTTAAAAAAAAAAAAATGGATTATTTTGCAAGTTGCTATGGAGGGTATGGAAATCAATTTGATAGTTCACTGTCTACTTTACCCAATTATTGGCAACCAACTGTACCAAATTACACACTTCCAAAATATCATGGTATAGGTTGGCAAAATCCATACTTGCATGTAGAAAAACTTGAAGAGATTTGTGCTAATGATGAAGCGACTCTAGTTAGATTATTTCCATTGTCTCTCGAGGACGTTGCTAAGAATTGGTTTCATTCTTTGAACTTAGGTACATGGGGAGAGATGGTAACACAATTTATCAAAAAGTTCTATCCCGTGTATGAGACTCATATGCTTTTACAAGAAATCTCAAATTTTTATCAACTAGAAGATGAGTCTTTTTCTCAATGTTGGTGGCGGTTTAAATGCACACTATTTGATTGGTCACAGCAAATCTGTGAACTTGGACACGTTCTTGGTATTTTTTATAGAAGTTTAAATTTTGAGACTCGTCAAGCTATAAATATGAGATGCAATGGTGAAATTTTTGACATGGATGCAGATGAGATTTGGGATTATTTTAGTCAAATTGCTAGGGATTCTCTCTCCTGCAATCAAGTTAAAAATTTTGAGGTGGTTAATTCTTATGAATTGGACAATGAAAGAACAGAGCCACTTGTCGCTAGTGAAATAGTTGATTCAAGCGATGAGCTTAAAGTGCAATTTTCTCCTCAAGAGCATTCTAACACACTTGATATGTTTTTTTTTGATGAGACTCCTGAAAAGCCGTTGCCAATAATTGAGCAAAGTCCACTTGATCTTGACAACCAAATATCCCTGACCATAGATGATATCGATCCTCCTATTGAGTCTCCACCGCTACAAATTTTTATTAAAGTTGAACCAGTTGATTTTCTTGGTGTTGATGATTTTGATCTTGATTTCCCTCCGCATTTAGTAAATCTCGTCAACAATTTGAAAATTAATTTGGTTCGAATTATGCACTTGGTGGAGCTTAAATTTCTAGTGCAACTACGGCCATTGCGGTACTCGAAGTATCTAATTTTGTGGCATGGTCGAGTTCAATTCTTGCTTGAGAGCTCGAAGGGGGGTGAGATGTTCATGGTAGTAACCCTTGGTGACATGGTGGAAGTTCGGAATCCACGTGGGCGTGATACAATTTCGGTAGTTTATTTATTTATTTATTTTATTTTTATTTTGGTAGTTATAGTATCTTAGTTTTTATTTTAGATAGTGTCCATCTTGAGTCTTTTTATTTTTCTTTTTCTAATTCAGTAGTTTTTTTTTTCTATTATATATATATTTTTTTGTTGTGTTGCTGACTAACACTTGCAGGTTTGCCTTGTTCAAGTTGGGGGGTCTCAATTCCCCATCGCCTTCTAGCTTGTGTAGTTCGCCATTGAGGTGATATCTCTCCTTTCTTTTATCAACTTGTCCTATCTTTTAGTGCATGACTTACAATGAGGACATTGCAAGATTTAAGTTGGGGGGAGGGATTACCTTATCATTTGTTTTTATTTAGAGTCTTGAAAATCCAAAAAAATTTAAAAAATTTAAAAAAACGGTGAACCAAGGAATTTGGATGCTTGAGTGTACTTACTCTTGATTGATGGCTGCAGATTAGTGTTGTGATGATTGTTATGTGAGTTGACGTCTTGATACGAGTTCATGAATCGATTTAAGCTTGTGAATGAGATGTTGATAGAAAGCACTTGGTTAGCCCGTATCATCTATAGTTGGATAGTGTTTGATCACTTGAGTTCATGCTTTTTCACGCGCACTGTCCCACTCTGAGCATTCACTGGCCTTGAATTTGGTTTACATGTCATTGATATTTCGGTGTTAGTAGATTTACCCATGGATTAATTGGAACCCCTTCCCTATTGAAAAGAGAAACATTGTGTGCTATATTGTTATTGCTTATCCGGGCGTTCATTGAGTAACCGGGCAATCGGGGTTTGCTCCCACCGTATTGTTCATGTTATAAGATGGATAGACCTTGTGAAGGCATTGGTTGAATGTGGTTAGTTTGGGTCTCTCCCTAAAGCCTTTTTTACTCGAGCGATTAAGTCCGAGGGGTCTCTTTAAACTTGGTACCTTAAGGCCATCTGGCTTGGGGATGATCGACCTAAAGCTCGCTAAAAGGGTCAACTAGAAAGCCCGATAGATCCAGACATTGCACAACCACAGAGAAGAAAAAAAAAAGTGAAAAAAAGAGATTAATTGTTAGGGGAAGGGGTGAGTTTTTAGAGACACACCGGGCTATCGATATTGTGTGAACTGTTTTTAGGGTTAGTGAATTTCTATGTGTGGTTCTCACTTACACGCATGTTATGTGATAAATCTCTATCCAATCCTAGGTGAAAAGGCTACTCTTTGTGGTAGATTGAATATGAGAATTCACTTGTTTAAATCTTTGCATGAATAAAGAGCATCTTGTCTTTGACTTGCATGACAGTCGGTGCGGTACTTTGAGAGGTTATAAGTTGGGTTTGAGTTGCATTTGAGTGTTCAATTCCTTGTGTGTTTTGTGGGTGATCACTGCTGAAAACCCTCATGAGACTTCACTCGTCCTACCGGGGCCGCCCGGGGGTTTAAAAGGCTTGTTGCATGCGCTCAATGCAATCGTGGGTCCTACGAAAGTGTCTTAGTTTAGTTGCATTTTTCTTTTCTTTGCTAGGGACTAGCAAAGTGTAAGTTGGGGGGTGTGATAGGCACGCGAATGTTCACATAAGTGCCCCCTAATTTATCCTTGCTAAGTCCATTTATATTGTTACTTGGCGTTTATTTCTTGATTTTTGCATGTTGCAGGTATTTGAAGGCTTTGGTATAAAAAGTGCGCGTAGTCGAATTTTACTTGGTATCGAGACGAAGCCCGTGGTCCAATTAATTTAAGTGGACTCACAAAACCGAAGCCGATCCAATTAACTCAAATGAAGTTGGTAAATTGATCCACGTTATTGGGTCCGAACAATGATCTACCCTTGAGCAAAATTAGAATATTAGGTTTTGATTTGCTGGGCAAAAGGAAAGTCTATTGGCTGGTGCTGTGGGAATTACAATCAGCCTAGACTTTGTTTAGGATTAGGAAATCAAATTCCAATTGTAATTGGCGACAAGTGGGCCCATAAAAGATGTGTTGATCATTAAAGGAGGTCGGTCACTTTGGGGCATAAATACACACACACGCATATTCAGAGAGCAGGGGAGAGACTCACGGCTGAGAGCAGTGCAACCACGATGTCCGGCTAACCACTCATCTAGGGGGATGATGAAGCCTCGCTCCAAGTAACGATGTATTTCGTATAAACTAGGATTTTTATTCGGATCGGATTATATGATCAGAACATGTTTCAGTTTATGAAATAGTTTTTATTCTTTCAATCAGTTGCGTATTTGTATCTGCAGTTTCAAATACCCGTTCATATAATGATTTTCAATGTTGTGCTTGGAGTTCAGAGATAGATTATGCTCGTAAGACGGATCGTGCCGTTGGGAAGCGTGACACCATGCCAGTGAGACGGTCCGTGCTATGGGATAGTCTATACCTTTTAACAATCACAAATATCTTCTTGCTGACTATCGATGGGGATTTCAAGCCCTAGCGATAGTTATTTATCGATTCGAATAAAGATCCGATTTATGTGAATGCATGGTTATTTGGTAGGGGTGGATTCCAAACCCTAGACTTTTTCTCTCACCATCTTCACCTTATTTAATTTATGCTTTCTTTTAGTTAATTAGCCTTTCAAAATTAAATCTCAATCAATTGTTTTTCTTAGAATTAATTTAGAGGTTAATCGAAACCATTGTAACTTAGCCAATCTGTCCTTGCGGATCGACACTCGGACTTGACCACTGTTCTTCTGAATAAGGGTTAATTCCTTGCTTTTATAAATATATTTTTGGTGTGAAAAACGACCTACCAGTCAACAATTACACTCGAGAAAACAAACACAGAAATGAGAGATTTCACTGTTCGCACACAAAAACACGAACAGTGTCGTGACCAAGAAACCCTAGATTCGAACCAGAAATGAGAGATTTCAAACCAAAACATGGAGCTTTGTTCAATTTTGAACCAGAAAAAGGGTTTTGAAACCCTAGTATAGTTGGAGTTTGAAACACTAAATCTGTTTGAACCCAAAAACGGAGAGAGAGAGACAGATTCAAACCTGGTAACTTCGATTTGTTCTTCTTCTTCTACCTCGATTTGTCCTTCGATCGGGCTCGATTTCTTCTTCATTCAACCGCTCTCTCTCTCTCTCTCTCTCTCTCTCTCTCTCTCTCTCTCTCGCCTCTTTCTCTCTCTTCGTTGCTGATGTTTGAAAGGGGAAGGGAAATGACCCGTATCGTGTTCATATGGGTGACCCGAGATAAATTTACCTGGACCCGTGCATTTTGATCCGCGAGATGCTTCCTTTCATCAGAACCGTTGGATCTGAGATCAAAAGTCCAGACATAGCATCTATCCGGGTTTCCTGATAAGAACTGGATTGTATATATATATATATATATATATATAGTCCACTTCCAGTCAGGGCTCCTTAAAAATCCAGACCTTCACTTTTCGGATCGAATTTCGACGATCCGAACCGTCCAATGTGTTTAAAAGGTGTTTTTAAGGGTCCTAGCGAGAAATCAACAAAATAAAATACCCGGAAGAGCTTCATCCGATCAGTTTTTGTTAAAAACGCTATAAAAACACATTTTAAACACATCTAACGGTTTGGATCGTCAAAATTCAGTTCGAAAAGTGGAAAAATTACTTGGTCCTCACTTTATTTAAAATGAGGGATCCCTTATTGGAAGCTGATCCTATATATATATATACCAATGGGGGGCGGAAGCACAGACACAGTAAAAGAGTATGCCAGAGCAGACAGACAGACAAATTGAACAAAGGAAAGAAAGAAATTACGTAAAAGAAAGTCTTAAAGGAAAAGAAGAAATCGATGTGAATAGTAATGAATAGTGCTCAAATAGTAAGTGAATAGTGCTAAATAGTGATGAATAGTACACGTGAATAGTATTAAAATTGACGTAAAGTAAAGGAAGACATACGCTTACTTCAAATTCGGTGACTTGATTTATAACTTCGAATCGAAGCACATGGTGGTTGATATTACAAGTAGTGGGTGGGGAACAATGACTTTGCTCAAAAGAGCTTTCACTGGGGAATTGAGAGAATGAAATCTGAAAACAAACTCTGCCTATTACAAACTAGAAGGATCCTTTTATAATCAAAGGTCTTGAGGCTACAATTATTTTACAAGTGTAGGATGACTCAGCTATATGAACTACAATTATTTTACTTTTGACTAAAGGGGTAACTTTTCTCCAGTTTTTGGTTGAGACATGACTGAAACTAGATGCTGTCTTCACTTTCGGTGGAGAGGTGACTGGGTGGTGACTAAAAGCAAATGCTCCTTGACTAAAGGTCAAAACTGCTTTCGGCGATCCTCATAATTTTCTCCTTGACTTCAAAATTCCATCATGTTGTCAATGTTGTGCATTTCTTCTTCTGACAAATTGTGCCAAAAATCTTGCCCATCATCTTGTGCAAAATCTTCTTGATCTGATAACTCATGGACATCTATCCAACTATGATGTATTCCACCAGACGTTTGTATCTGGTATGAAAAATGAATGGGACTTCTTGAATAAAATCAATGGACCTAATTTTCTGAATTGGGTCTTCGCAAATTAATTTAGGAATATTCCCAAAGAGAGGTTCATCAACATCTCCAAGGTGACTTGCTATTGACCTGGCAAGGTGATGTCTGATTTACTTTCTGATTGACTGAGAACATATCCAAGTAGGAAATTCATGTCCTATTAACTCAATTGGATCCTGGAATCTGTTGAATGGCCAATTTGCGGAGATGTACATAACATGTTGGGCTGGTACTATGCTTCCAAATTCTGTCCATTTAGGCATTTTACTTCTTATTGAAACTTGGCATCTCAATGCTCCGTACTTGGCGAAGATATTGTTGATGCATACTGCCATTTTCCTAGTGACTCCGTCAGTTTGCTCATGGGAAGTAATAATAAACTGTCTAAGGAATCCTTGGTCTAGCAAGGTTATTGGTGTAATTTGAACTTCTTCTCCTTTATAGTTTAAATAAAGGTCTTGGAAATTTGTAAGATCAATGCAGGCTTTGGGGATACTGAAGATTAAATTACACTTGCAATCCATATGCTCTAATGGTATTTCTTTGCAAAAGGGGTCAATTTTTGGACATTCTACTCGATCTTGATTTTTGTAGTAGAGGGTGTCCCAAGTGATTGATAAACCCAGAATTGTTTGACTGGCAAGATTGACTAGGCTTTCAAACAGAAATTCTTGAAAGTAGTGACCTTTTTGTCTAGCTAAATGTTGAATATCAAAGACTAATTCGGAGGGAATTGACTCAGGAATAAGGGATAAAGTTTTGGGTTAAGCTAAAATCTTACTTGCTTTCTTTCGGAAAGACACACTCACGCTTTCACCATCATCCAGTGGGGATGACTGTTTCACATTTTCACCATCATCCAGTGGGGATGACTGTTTTTTTTCTGTTTTTGCCAATGGGGCAACAGAGATTAAGGAAATTTGTAGCTGGTGCTTTTCCTTTGTTGTTTTTAACTGCTGGCATAGAGCAATAAGTTCTTCCTTAAGTTGCTGGCACCTGTCAAGTGGAATCGAGTTAGTATTTGAACTGCTTGCTAGAGATGGGTTTAAAGAAACTCCACCTAAAGATCTAGAGGGAATAATTTCTCTAGTCTGCTTAATATTTTGCTGATGAAAATAAATACTTAAACTATTTAGGCTACTTAGAAATTTTTGATTATCCCCACGCGTACTCCAGATGTTGTCTAAGAGCCATTGTTGGGTATCATCAATGATGTCTAGATAACTTAACTTTTTAAACTTGGAACTTGTTCCATCAGGAATCACTGGTAGAGTGATCCATCCGAAAGTCATTTTCTGCTGGTTTGAAGCCTTCTGTAAAACAATCAAGCATGATGTTAGTAGGGTAAATATTTTTATTTGGGAAACGGAGTAATTTTTTAATTGTCTTAATTCTTTTTGTTCAAGTTTTGCTAAAAATTTAAAAATTACTTTTTGACCAAAAGCTTTAGTGGTGATTCCTTCACTATTGGTGGTAAAAGGATAAAGTAAACAAATGAAAGGTACTCCTAAAATTACTTTATCAGTTGAATTTTGTACTAAGACAAATGAAGTTTTAAAACATACTTTATCTCGACAAACCTGGACTTTGGGTAATTTATACTTAATACGCATTCTACTACCATTTGCTGAACTTAATTGTTCAATTGTTTTATGATAATATCTGGCGGGTATTAAACTTTCTTGGACGCAATTTAAATCTACTCCAGTATCAATAAGGGCAGTGACTTCAATTTCAAAATTATTAATTATTAACTTTACTTTAGCATGCCATTTTTGGATGTTTATTTGATTTATTATATTTAATCTATTATTTTCTAAATTATTTTCCTGGTGCTCATTTTCTTCATGATCACTATTTGGGCGATCTTTGTGCAAAATTTTACTATTTAATTCTGGAGATTCGTTAGATGACTGATTGTGTATTTCTTCTTCAAATTTTTAGAAACTTTCTTTTAGTTGTAACATGGTTATACTATCTTTTAATTTTTTACCATTTTCATTTATCTTGATATTGTCTTGTTTAATTTGATTTATTTCATGTTGTAAATCTAGTAAAGTAACTTCTTTTTGTTTTCTACTAAATCTATCTATAGTAGCAGTAAGACTTACTATTGGTTTGGTATATTGGGGCTTTTACTTTGTTGTACTAAGAGTTGTTTGAGTTTTTTAACATATTGTTGTTTTAACTCAGAATCCTCTATTTTACCAATTAAATCAATTAATAAATCTTCTTCTGGTAATTCTTTAGTGAGTACATTTATTCTTTTACAACAATTATCAGTGCATCCTATTCCAATTTGATTTTCACTTGAATTGTCACTAAAAGAATGATAATCTGAAGAAGTACTAATTTTCTCTTCTTTTGAATTACTATCAGAATTACTCAAATTTTCTATTCTAAAAATTTCAAGTATGTGTTTTTTTTTATCACTATCAGATATTTTTAATTGGCTGATTTTGTCTTTAACTTTACACTCATTTTTATAATGACCTTTTTTGCCAAAATTGTGACATGTAATATTACTTTTGTCATATTTTTTTGTATGTTGTTTTTTACTATGTTGGTACTTTGACTTTTCATAATATTTATCATTGAATAATTGTTTTTTATTCTTTCTAGAATACTTGTTATTTTTGTTAAAATCCTTAATTTGTTTGTGCTTTCTTCTAGATCGTGTTACTGGAGGTAGACCATATTGTTCACAAAATTTCCTAATTCATATTTAGCTTTATTTTTATCTTTTTGGGTCTTGTTTACTAATTTTCATATCTCTGCACATTCTTAGTCCTTTTTGAATAGTACTAATTATATCTCCATATGTTAACTTATCATATTCAATTATTCCTGTTGGTTGACTAAAAACATCTCTAATTTTGTGAGCAAATAAACTAGGGAGTCCGTTAATGAATTTTTCTTTCCAAAATGATTTAGTACAATCATCTCGAAGCATTGCCCTAGATGTGAAAACATCTTTATACCATCTAAAATCACTTAGTGTTGGACAGTGTAAGTTACTTAGTTGATCATGTATCCTAGAGGTAATATTACTAGGTGTACCGACAAAATGTTTAATTATGGTATAAATTAAAGTATTTATTCCATGAGGTTCTCCCATACCAATTTCTTCATTAAATATTGGGAAACCATTTTCATCCATTTGAATAGAATTTCAAATTTCTTCACGTGACTCATTAGTGAGGTATTTATCCCACCAAGATTTTAACATTCCGGTAAAACCAGAAGTTAATAAGTCAACAATTTCTGGTTGAGTATAATCAAAATTACCTAAATAACTATTAGCAACCATTGTCATATGAATTAATTTTTCTAATATTTGGTGTTCACTTAAACCATCAATATTCCATTCGTATAATTTATTTGAAGAATCAGAAAATTGATTATCTAAATTTCGTTCTTCATATTGAAGCTCAGGGGGAGTTGGACGGGAGTACCAATTTTTTGTAAGACTTGTAGGGTTTGGCTTACTTGTTTTAGGGTTATAGATATGATTAATTTCTTGGGTAGAAAATTGTCTTTCTAATTGTGTGATTTCTTCATCAGATGATGTATTAAAATCTTGACTACTAGAATCTGTGCTATGATTTTTTCCCTTTGTAATTGTTGTAACTTGAGACTCTTGTTTAAATTCTACTACTTGGGATGTTGTTGCATCCTTTTTAGTGGCTAACTTAGATAGCAATTCTTCAATTTGTTCAATACTTTGATTCTGATTTTTAGTGGCTAACTGTCTGGTTCAAAATCAAGAGGGAAAATATTCGAAGTTCAAATTCAAAAGGAAGAAGAAGCCTATAAATACCAGTTATCTACAACGATTTAAAGCCCTCGTTTAGTAGCCCAAAGGCTTGTCTTTTTATCATTTTTTACTTTCTGTAATTTAAAGCATTTTCTAGGAGTAGGAGTAATGTAGAATCCTTATTGATTGTAACATTGACTTATTTCGATTGTACCCCTGTTGAAGTTTAATAAAGTTCTACTTTGTTAGTCTTCAATTCTGTTTGCTTCCAGAGAAGTCCTGAAATATGGCAAGAAACCAAACTCCACTTACATACATTACATTCCAGCATCCATTCATAACTCTAAGTTCTTATCTATAAGAACTGACATAATTTGGTAAACAATACTCCATTTGATAAGTCTTTATATGTTCAAGATCCAGTTGATAAGTGCGTAAATGTGCCCATTTACGCTCCCTAATTTACACTTGTTATGTATATTTATTTTATTGTTTAGAGTGTGATACTTGTTTTTCACATTTCAGGACACGGTGCCAAATTATCAAATATATGGAGTTAAAGTCGAATGCCGTGAAGACGGAAGCACATTATTGATTGACCGAGTCATGTTACACGAGCATCAGGAAATCCTTTGGGAGCAAAGGCAATTAAATTTGGAAAGAGGAATCCTAGTCAAAGTGTAATTTGCCAAGGATTTGATTTCCTTTTACGAAGGAATTTCGGCAGAAGCATGGCCAATGAGAATTTGGTAATGATCAGGGGCGGTGGAATCCATGTTTGGAAAAGGGAATTGTGCTATTAGGAAACAAATAATGATCATCACTTTCTTTGCTTGAGCTACACGGTTGGTGAGAATTATAAAAGGGAGCATAGAGTTCTGATTTTAGGGGGCCGACACACTCGGCATACTAAAAAAGCAGCCAACCGAGAGCCCTGTTCCGATTAACCCATTCTTTTCCATCATGGCCGAACAGCAACAAATTGGTGCAGCGTTTTCTCTTTCGATGGCCAGCTAAACTCCTCTTCTAGGGGGAAGATGAAGCCCCGGTTCTACCAAATTTTGGCGCCGTTGCCGGGGACAGTTGCACGGTTACATAGTTTCGATTAATTTTTATTTTAATTCGTAGTTTAGGATTTCTTTTGTTTGCTTTAAATTTTTTTTTTCTTCCCTTCTTCTTTCCTCTTTGTATTAGTTTTTCTGGTGCAGGCCTATTGACTTTACCAAGAAACGAAATTGAAGCTCACAATTGCTTTGTGTTGGAGGAAGTTCTATTTGTTACTAATTGGCAAAGCACTGTAAGTTTTTTTTTTTTTTTTTTGCATAAGTTGATAAATTTGCACTAGGTTATTTATTTTATTATTTTTGTCTCATTTTAAAAAACAAAAAAAAAAAAAAAAAAAAATGGATTATTTTGCAAGTTGCTATGGAGGGTATGGAAATCAATTTGATAGTTCACTGTCTACTTTACCCAATTATTGGCAACCAACTATACCGAATTACACACTTCCAAAATATCATGGTATAGGTTGGCAAAATCCATACTTGCATGTAGAAAAACTTGAGGAGATTTGTGCTAATGATGAAGCGACTCTGGTTAGATTATTTTCATTGTCTCTCGAGGACGTTGCTAAGAATTGGTTTCATTCTTTGAACTTAGCTACATGGGGAGAGATGGTAACACAATTTATCAAAAAGTTCTATCCCGTGTATGAGACTCATATGCTTTTACAAGAAATCTCAAATTTTTATCAACAAGAAGATGAGTCTTTTTCTCAATGTTGGTGGCGGTTTAAATGCACACTTTTTAATTGGTCACAGCAAACCTGTGAACTTGGACACGTTCTTGGCATTTTTTTATAGAAGTTTAAATTTTGCGACTCGTCAAGCTATAAATATGAGATGCAATTGTGAAGTTTTTGACATGGATGCAGATGAGATTTGGGATTATTTTAGTCAATTTGCTAGGGATTCTCTCTCCTGCAATCAAGTTGAAAATTTTGAGGTGATTAATTCTTATGAATTGGACAATGAAAAAACAGAGCCACTTGTCGCTAGTGAAACAGTTGATCCAAGCGATGAGCTTGAAGTGCAATTTTCTCCTCAAGAATATTCTAGCACACTTGATATGCCTTTTTGTGATGAGACTCCGGAAAAATTTGTGCCAATAATTGAGCAAAGTCCACTTGATCTTGACAACCAAATATCCCTGACCATAGATGATATCAATCCTCCTATTGAGTCTCCACTGTTACAAATTTTTATTACAGTCGAACCAGTTGATTTTCTTGGTGTTGATGATTTTGATCTTGATTTCCCTCCACATTTAGTAAATCTCGTCAACAATTTGCAAATTAATTTGGTTCGAATTATGCACTTGGTGGAGCTTAAATTTCTAATGCAACTACGACCATTGCGGTACTCGAAGTATCTAATTTTGTGGCATGGTCGAGTTCAATTCTTGCTAGAGAGCTCGAAGGGGGGTGAGATGTTGATGGTAGTAACTCTTCGTGGTGTGGTGGAAGATCTAAATCCACGTGAGCGTGATACAATCTAGGTAGTTTTTATTTGTTTATTTTATTATTATTATTATTTTCATTTTTTTATTTTTTTTTATTTTTTTCTTTATTTTTTTTGTAGTTATAGTATCTTAGTTTTTATTTTTTTTTTTTTTTATTTTAGATAGTGTCCATCTTGAGTCTTTTTATTTTTCTTTTTCTAATTCGGTAGTTTTTTTTTTTAGATAGTGTCCATCTTGAGTCTTTTTATTTTTCTTTTTCTAATTCAGTAATTTTTTTTTCTTTTCTATTATATTTTTGTGTTGCCGACTAACACTTACAGGTTTGCCTTGTTCAAGTTGGGGGGTCTCAATTCCCCATCGCCTTCTAGCTTGTGTAGTTCGCCATTGAGGTGATATCTCTCCTTTCTTTTATCAACTTGTCCTATCTTTTCGTGCATGACTTACAATGAGGACATTGCAAGATTTAAGTTGGGGGGAGAGATTACCTTATCATTTGTTTATATTTAGAGTCTTGAAAATCCAAAAAAAATAAAAAAAAAGGTGAACCAAGGAATTTGGATGCTTGAGTGCACTTACTCTTGATTGATGGCTGCCGATTAGTGTTGTGATGATTGTTATGTGAGTTGACGTCTTGATAAGAGTTCATGGATCGATTTAAGCTTGTGAATGAGATATTGATAGGAAGCACTTGGATAGCCCGTATCATCTATGGTTGGATAGTGTTTGATCTTTTGAGTTCATGCTTTCTCACGCGCACTATCCCACTTGAGCATTCACTGGCCTCGAATTTGGTTCACGCGTCATTGATATTTCGGTGTGAGTTGACTTGTCTGTGGATTAATTGGAACCCCTTTCCCATTGAAAAAAAAAAAAACAATTGTGTGCTATATTGTTATTGCTTATCCGGCCGTTCATTGAGTAACCGGGCAATCGGGGTTTGCTCCCACCGTATTGTTCGTGTTATAAGATGGATAGACCTTGTGAAGGCATTTGTTGCATGTGGTTAGTTTGGGTCTCTCCCTAAAACCTTTTTGACTCGAGCAATTAAGTCTGAGGGGTCTCTTTAAACCTGGTACCCTAAGGCCATCTGGCTTGGGGATGACCGACCTAAAACTCGTTACATGTGTCAACTAGAAAGCCCGACAGACCCAGGCATTGCACGACCACAAGAAAAAAAAGAAAAAAAGAAAAGTGGTAAAAAAAATAGTGAAAAAAAGATATTAATCGTTAGGGGAAGGGGTGAGTTTTTAGAGACACACCTAGCTATTGATATTGTGTGAACTGTTTTCGGGGTTAGTGAATTTCTATGTGTGGTTCTCACTTACACGCATGCTATGTGATAATTCTCTATCCGATCGTAGGTGAGAAGACTAATTTTTGTGCTAGGTTGGATACGAAGATTCACTTTTTTAACTCTTCCCATGAATGAAGCATCTTGTCTTTGACTTGCTTGCATTCATTGTAGTACTTTGAGAGGTTGTTGGTTGGGTTTGAGTTGCATTTGAAGTATCTGATTCCTTTGTGTTTTGTGGGTGATCACTGCTGAAAACCCTCACGAGACTTCACTCGTCCTACCGGGGCCGCCTGGGGGTTTAAAAGACATATCTCTTTTAGTTTTTGTTTATTTCATTTGCTTAGTTATTTTCTTTGCTAAGAGACTAGCAAAGTGTAAGTTGGGGGGTGTGATAGGTGCTTAATTGTACTCAATTAAACCCCCTAACTTATACTCGCGGGTCCATTTATGTTGTTATTTGGTGCGGATTAATTAGTATAATGTGTTTGTAGGATTTGGAGATCAATGAGCCAAATAAAGTGCAATTTGGAAAGAAAATCATTCAATCCCGAATTGAAAAGGAATCTGGACAGCCTTTAGTATTTTGACCATATCTTTTAGCTTGAGTGTCCGATTAAGGCAAGGTTTGCGGCACTGGAAAGGAAATTCAATTTCCTACAACTTTCCTGTTTATGAGTTTTCCAAATTCCAACATCTTGAAGGTCGAAATTGAACTGGAAGCGGGCTGCAGAAGACAAGAATAGGATTTTTGGGAAGTTTGGTTGAGATTGGACTTCCTAAACTTATTCTTTTACTTGGACTCCAAGAGAGTTGTGAGCACTATAAAAGGATAATTCTAGGTCATTATTAGGGGTTCAGAAGTTGAAGAGAGGCTGCATGTCCGGCTAAACCACCCATCTATGGGGAAGATGAAGCCCCGCTCCAAGTAACTTATTTATGCGTAGGGTTTGGTTTTATTTATTCGGATCGATTGCATAACTAGAACTCTTTTGATTTCAATTGTACAGAAGGAATTTTAATGCTTTCAATCTGTTTCGTATTCATACCCGTGGTTTTCGAATACAAGTTATGCAATTGTCTTCAATGTTGTGCTTGGAGTTCTGAGATAGGCTATGCTCGTGAGACGGATCGTGCCATTGGGCGGAGTGACACCGTGCCAGTGAGACGGTCCGTGCCGTGGGATAGTTTATGCCTTTTAACAATCACAAATATTTTCTTGACAATTGTGATTCGAATAGTGGCCCTTACCTATGCATAGTTTTGTTACGTGGTCGGGGTGGATTTGAAACCCTAGATCTCCTCTCCATCAATTTCATTACTGCTTGTTTTAATTTAGTAATTCACAACACCAATCGATCAATTTCTTTCCCGAATTAAACTAGAAATTAATCGAAGCTATTGTAACTTAGCCAATCTGTCTCCGTGGATCGATACTCGGACTTAACCACTATTCTCTGGAGTAGTAGTTAATTCTTAGTTATTATAAATATATTTTTGACTCGGCACGACACGGTCACCAGTCCTCTTCATTAAATTACAATTCAGTTTAGCAACCATCAAACCTCCTATTCCCTAATTAAAACAAACAGAACTTCTACTTTAGAATCTCAAATTTTTCCTTTCTGCATTTGGGTCCCGAAAGAAAACTAGATGGCTCAACTTTAGTTATTGGAAGATGGCAATTCAGAAGATGAGGAAACAGGGGTTTCTTTAAGAAAGTGAGACATCTACATCTCCTCCTCCTCTTCTTCTTCTTCTTCTTCTTCTTCTTCTTCTTCTTCTTCTTCTTCTTCTTCTTCGTTGTAAATATCACCCACTGCTAAGCTATAACTGCAATCAAATGAGAACTGCTAAGCTGTAACTGGAATCAAATGAGAACTGAACTGAACTGAACTGGGTTATTGGGTATTGTACGGGGATAAAATCCACGTAAGTCTGGATCACGTGCTTCCTGGATGCAGCCTTTACTCTACAAAACAGAAAAAGGGTTAGAGCACCTTTGCCTCTCGTCGGCAAAGGCCCTCCGATGGCTAAGTTAGTATCTCGTACTATAAATCACTAATCACTCTATGCGTATGAAAGGTTTTCACAGCGTACCTTATTTTGTGGGCTTGACATTATATTTATAGGGGAGACAGTTTGCTCATTAGGGCAGTAGTCTTTCTTTCCATATAAGACTCTTTCTTACAAGGGGTATGCTCCTAATCACGTTAAGATTTCCCATAGTTATCCCTTATTTTACGGGATTGCTCCTTATCTCATGAGGATCCACTGTAGAATATTCTAGAATGTCTCACCGCCTTGTTCGTGGCGCCGCCGTGCTTCCACGTAGCTCGGAATAACCCGTACATAGCTCGACTCATCACGCCGAGCTGAACTATGTATTCCAGAATGTCGTTCAGGCTTTACTCGTAGCCTATCCAGCTCGGCGGGGTTAAAGGTATCCCTTCTTGATTCTTAGCGAGCTAGTACATCCTGGTGCACTAATTTACTTTATCATTTTGACCTTATTCATGGTCAGTACAGCTCGGCACAGAGCTAGGGCTCCCCTATGTGGTGCCGAGCTTCTCGCCGTCACACGATGACTACTAATGGCACGTGCTATGCCCTTTATTAGGGTAATCAGGTTTTACCCACTCCAATTGCTCCCCAGCTCTGCCATTGTTGTCATTTGTCAGCGGTGCGCAGAGCTTCAACGGTTCTCGATGCATCCCTTGCACGCCTCCCCCTCACGTGGGGGGCAACGTTACTTTCGTATTAAATGCTAGGTGACCCTTTGGTGGCTCAGATAAGCCCAAAGGACGATTCTGCTGACGTTTTTCATACGTCATAGCCCACTTTCATGGGATTTCGGGCGGGATAATGATTATTTTCATTTCCCCCTAAACCCCTAAAACCTCCATCTCCATTCACTTCCCTCATCAGAAGTAAGAGAAGAGAGAGAAAAAGAGAAGTTTTCTTCATCTGCCATCCCCATCGTTTCAGTACTCTGAAAAAATTCCTCAAATTCATTCTGTCTTTCGCCGGAATCCCCTTCCATCTTCGTCGGAAGGCCTTACCTTAGGTCCATCTTCTCACGTAAGTGTCCCTTCCTTAGATTTTCCTGCTCTTCGTCGAAATCTCTACAGTTTCAATTTCTGTTCATTGTCTTCTCCGTGGGTTTCAACAGTGAAGCCCTATTCATGGGGAGACATAGAGCCCCGCTTAATAATGCCCAAAAAATAGCAGAGTTCCGTAGAAAATACGAAATTCCCAACGATGTTCAGTTTTTCCTGAACAGACGTGACGACCTAGAAGAAGAGGGCCAGGATCAGGACAAAATTCACATTCCTCTGATCTTTATCGTGGGGGGAGGTCTTAGGTTCCCTTTGCATCCTTTCTTCAAGGAGGTCTGCAACCGTTGCAGACTAAACCCTATGCAGCTGTGCCCTAACTTTGTTAGGGTGGTTATGGGCATAGTTGCCCTAAACAGGTTGCTCAGCTTGCACCTGGATTGGTGGGACTTACACTACCTATACAGTGTAGTCCCCACAGCAGAGAACAACTATTATTTCAAGGCCAGAGACCCAAATGAAAAACTTATCACCGACCTGCCCAACTCCTCAAAGGGCGAAGCGGATGACTACCTCGCTGTCACTGGCAACTGGGAGCCAAGGGATGCTGAAGGGAACACTATTGGCTTTGCCTGCCCCACAGCCACAGGCCACGTAGTTGTTTTATGCTTACTACTTCTTTATGAAGATATCCCGCTTTATCTCCTACTTATTTATTCCCATACTGTTTTCTTTTCTTGCAGCGAGCAATATAAACCACGGTGGCCGTCTGAACCACGGGAGGCTACACCGTGAGGAGATAGCACGGGCTCTCTATTTCGACGAATTTGAACCTACTCTCGTGGGTCTCGGTTGTGCACCCCACCTTCTGTTTGACTACAAACCTACTTACTGGAGAGGTATCAGAAGAGTTAGTGAACCAAGGTCAAGGCATCCCTGGCCTCCAGTTGCTCCCCTGATTGCCCCACTAGCCCCTGCTGAACAGAGACCAACCAAGCCTAGCAGACGTCAGAGAAGAGGAAGGGCGACACGTTCCCGAGCTCCCAGAGACCTTCAACAGCAAGTCACGTTTGCCCACGTCCCCGAGATACCCACTGCAATCCCAATCCTAGTCCAGACCGATCAAGAGCCGAGCTCATCCAGAAGGGTGGTAATAGAAGAAGAAGAAAAAGAATAAGAAGAAGAAAGAGGTGAGATTGATCATCGTGCAATCGTCCTTTCTTTGGCCGAGCAATCTTCCTTGCTCAGAGACTCAGATTCATCAGGCTATTCTCCCTCTCCAGATAGAGAGATGCCTCGCCAACCCATCAACCTTCTCGATGAGCTTAATCTTGGCGCCCTTCCTTCAAGGCCTCCTCCACTTGTTGTTCCCTCCGGTCCTCAACCAGCCGCAACCGCTGTCCCTTCTACTCAACAAAGGGACAAGAGGTCTGTGGGGAGTCCCCAAGACGTCCAGCCCTGGCTTCAAAGGCGACGGACTGGGGACTCAAGTTCTAGTCACCCTGTGATGGACTCCCCACCACTAGTGCAACCATGGGCTCCCACCTTGGCACGTCCCGACGGCACCCCTCTCTCTATGATTGACAAGATCTCTACTGTGGATGTTGCTTATGGTATTTCCCGGGCTGCGCTTCTTCCCTTAGATATGGATAGGGAAAAGAGCAATTCTTACGACAGCCTGATGAAGTCCATATTTCAGTCCAGCGCTAAGGTAAAGGGCGGGCTTTTTCTTCTGTTTTTTCATCGTAGTAAACTGCCATTTTTCCTCATCAGCCGTACTTCTGTTTGCAGATTATGCAGAAAACATCTGTTGGTCTGGAGAGAGCTAAGGATGCTGAGAAGGAGCTGAAGAAGGACCAGAAAAGAGCGGAGAGGGCTGAGAAGAAAAATGCTCAGTACTCTCAATTTTCAAGAGATGCTCGGGAGGAGGCGGAGGGACTAAGGAGGGAGAATGCTGAACTGAAGAATAAGGCCAAAGAGGTTGAGCGCGAACTTCGTCAACAGCTAGCAGACGCGGAAGCTAGGGTAGAGGCTGAGTACGACCGTGCTGTTGGTGAGATTACTGACAATTATCGTGCTCAGATGCCAACTGTAAAGGACGCTGTTTGGGAGATGGCTTGGCGGAGGTGCCTCAGTAAGCTCGATGTAGACGAATCTTCTCCTCTTTGGACAATTATGGAGCTACCAAGTGAGACAGCTGCTGCTCAGACCCACTTCGAGGCTCCAGCTCAGCCCAACTCCGAAGCTCAGCCCGTACTTCCGCCAGAGCTGATCCGAACAGAGGATGCCATTACGGATCTTAACAGCCCGGGAGATAATGCTGCTGATGGAACCGTTGAAGGAGAAGTCCATGATCCCATCCCTGCCACTGATGCTCAAGGGCTCAGTGAAGAGGCTTAATGCCTGAGTTATTTTTCTGATACTTTTGAATTTAGCTTTTGATCGACCCTGCGTGGTCTTGCTCGGCCGTGTGTGGCCTTAGTTTAACACTCTGCTCGTACTTGAATTCTGTTTAAGTATTTTCGTACTTGGTTTGTTTCTGCAAATTATCTAAGTGTGTTCGTACTTTTATCAAGTATCCTCACACCTGAATATCATGCAACGTTCGTTGCAACACTAAGTTTCTTCGTACTTAGACTGCTCTGCCAAGTGTTTTCATACTTGAATTTTTCCTTTTGCAGTAATCATTGCAAATCTAAGTTTTTCTTACTTAGAATTTCATTACAATATTCGTTGCAGATCTAAGTTTTGTCATACTTAGAAATTTATTGCAATATTTGTTGCAGATATAAGTTTTTTCATACTTAGAAATTCATTGCAATATTCGTTGCAGATCTAAGTTTTTTTATACTTAGAAATTCATTGCAATATTCGTTGCAGATTTAAGTTTTTTCAAACTTAGAAATTCCAAGTGTCTTCGTACTTGGATTTATTAACATGATTGGAATAAACATATACATACTTTCTGCTCCCTAATAGGAATCCAAATTTGAGACAAATTTTGGTTCGTATTAATCAAAACCACAATAAGAAAAGGAGAAATCTCATTAATGCTCGAAATATCAAAAAATCAAAATAACTGATGTTGGTGATGTTATTCGTAATCCCAACTAGGTACCGAAAATAGTTGTGAATTTATCCGTATTCACTAAAAAGGACGTGATTGTATTCGTAATCACCTTAAGAAAAACAAATTACTGGAAAAATTTCCTCAAATTCTGTACGTTCCATGGCCGTGGGACTGGGTTTCCATCTAGGTCGGCCAATCAATAAGCTCCAATACCAGCTATGCCAACTATCATGTATGGGCCTTCCCTGTTCGGCCCAAGTTTTCCATCTGAGGATACCTTGGTGTTAGCCAATACCTTCCTCAGAACCAGATCTCCCACCTTGAATTCCCTCGACTGCACTTTCTTATTGTAGCTTCTTCGTAGTTGCTCTTGATATGCTGCCAAAGTGATAAGTACACGTTCTCTTTTCTCCTCGGCGAGGTCGAGCTGCTCGGCCAGGGCTTTATCGTTGCCCCCTGACTCCACAAGTGTGGTGCGATTGGTTGGCAAACCGATTTCCAATGGAATTACTGCCTCTGTCCCATAAGCAAGGGAGTATGGCGTCTCCCCCATAGATCGTCGAGGAGTGGTCCTGTATGCCCAGAGCATGGCTGGTAGCTCATCTGGCCATTTTCCCTTCTTATTCTCCAACCTCTTCTTAAGACTCTTAAGGATGGTCTTGTTTGAAGCTTCTGCTTGCCCATTGCTCTGTGGGTAAGCTGGGGTTGAATAGTAGTTTCTGATGCCATACTAAGCACAGAAGGCTTTGAATTTTTTCCTGAACTGGGACCCATTGTCCGAGATAATGGAATAAGGTACTCCAAATCATGTAATGATCTTGTTCCAGATGAATTTTTCCACCATGGCTTCTGTGATATTGGCCAGAGCTTCACCCTCTATCCATTTAGTGAAGTAATCCATGCCAATAAGTAGGAATTTTCGTTTCCCTGTTGCCATGGGAAGTGGACCCACGATGTCCAATCCCCATTGGGCAAATGGCCATGGGCTAGTTAGAGGAAGGAGGTCCTCCGCTGGAGCTCGGATAAGGGGTGAGTACCTCTGGCATTTTTCACACTTTTTGACAAAAACTTTTGCATCATCTTGCATGTAAGGCCACCAATACCCCTGGGATATTGCTCGGTGGGCTATGGATCTACCACCTGTGTGTCCTCCACATGTTCCAGCATGAATCTCATGGAGGAATTTCTGGACCAGAGCTGGATGTACACATAACAAATATGGACCAAGGAAGGACTTTTTATAAAGCTTACCTTCTGGAGAGAGCCAGAAGCGTACTGACTTGGTTTTGATCTTGTGAGCCTCCCTCTTGTCTTCTGGCAAAGTCCCATCTCGTAGGTATGCCACTATTGGATCCATCCAGCTCGGTCCAAGCTCTATCTCCATAATCAGCTCTACTGCTCGGCCTATGCTCGGCTCACTCAAATAGTCCACAGCTATTGTTCGGCGATACTCCGTATTGACTGCTGAGCCTAAACAAGCCAATGAGTTTGCATGGGCGTTCTGCCCCGAGCTGATTTGATGGATGTGGACTTTGTCAAATTTGTCCAGCAAATCCTTGGCCACCTCTGAATATGCAGCCATCTTCTCGCTTTTTACAACGTATTCTCCTGAAAGTTGGTTAACAACTAGTTGTGAATCGCAAAATACCTGTAATTTACTGACCTTGAGTTCTATGGCGCTCCTGAGTCCAGCAAGCAAGGCTTCGTATTCTGCTACGTTGTTGGTAGCACTGAACCCTAACCTTAGCGCTAGCTCTAGGACCAAGCCTTCTGGGGAGAAAAGCACCACTCCTACTCCAGAACCTCTGTTGCAAGCTGACCCGTCAACGTAACACCTCCACTCTTCTGGATCCAGCTCGGCCATTCTCGTTGGCTGCTGGGGAATGATTCCTTGTTCTTTCTCGTGGAGAGCTGGTGGTGGTGGGGCAACCGTTGGAGTAAACTCAGCTAGAAAGTCAGCCAAGATTTGCCCTTTGATTGCTGTTCTGGGCTGGTAGTCAAGGTCAAACTGGCTCAACTCTATTGACCACTTTGAGATCCTTCCAGAAAAATGTGCTTTTCGTAGCAGAGCCCTCAAAGGATATTCTGTGAATACTGTGATTGGATGCTGCAAGAAGTAGTGTGGTAGTTTTCTTGAAGCAATAACAAGAGCATATACTAAATTCTCCAATGGTAAGTATCGTGTTTCTGCATCTAGCAAGGTTTTGCTTACGAAATATATTGGAGCCTGCTCTATCCCCTTTATTTGTAGGAGGACCGAGCTGACTGCGTGCTCATATACCGCTAGATACAGTATCAATCGCTCCCCAGCTTCTGGAGTAGAGAGCAAGGGTGGTGATGACAAGTAATTTTTCAACTCCTGAAAAGCCTGTTCCTGCTCGGCTCCCCACTCATACCCTTCTCTCTTCTTCAGAAGTTGGAAGAATGGCCTGCAACAGTCCGAGGACTTACTGATAAAATGGTTAAGAGCTGCTGCCATCCCTGTTAGCCTTTGGACCTCCTTCGTGATCCTTGGGCTTTGAAGGTTCTGCAGAGCCGCGATTTGGTCCGGATTGGCCTCAATCCCCCTCTCAGTCACCAGGTGTTCTAGAAATTTCCCCGAGCTGACCCCAAAAGCACACTTTGAGGCATTCGTTTTAACTTGTATTCTCTCATAATATTGAAGGTTACCTTTAAGTCGGCAAGATGATCAGGTTTCATTTTGCTTTTCACCACCATATCATCGATATAAACCTCCATGGTCTTGCCGAGCTATTCCTTGAACATCTTAGTAACCAATCTCTGATACGTCGCTCCAGCATTCCTTAACCCGAACGGCATGACTTTGTAACAGTAGAGTCCTCTTGGTGAGATAAAGGACGTTTTCTCCTGGTCCGGCTCATACATAGCTATTTGATGATATCCTCAATATGCGTCAAGGAAGCTCATCCTTTCATAACCTGAGGTGGCATCTACTAGTTGATCAATCTTGGGAAGTGGAAAGCTATCCTTCGGGAATGCTTTGTTGAGGCTAGTAAAATCCACACAGACCCTCCATTTCCCGTTTTTCTTTTTTACCACAACGGTGTTAGCCAGCCCGTCCGGATAGCTCACCTCTCGTATGGCGTCCGCTTCGAGCAGTCGATCTACTTCTTAAATCACAGCGTCTGCGTGTTGTGGTGCCGACCTTCTCGCCTCTTGCACAACGAGTTTGTGCTGAGGATCCACGTTCAAATGGTGGCAGATCACCTCAGGGTCTATCCCAGGCATCTCCTGGGGGGTCCATGCAAAGATGTCAATATGCTCCTTCAGAAAAACAACCAAGTCCCTTTCTTCCTGTTCGGCAAGTGTTTTGCAGACCAAGAAATATTTTTCCGCCTCACCCTTTTCAATCTGTATCTTCTTTAATCCTTCCACCATCTTCTTGGCGGGGTCTCCTCCAACGTCCTCTAAAGTAGGTTGATCTGGTACTTCAACAATCTGAACAAGTTCTGCCCTTGGGGACTTCTTCAACACCATGTTGAAACACTGGTCGACTACCTTTTGATTTCCCCTAATGCACTCTGTGCCATCTGCTCTAGGATATTTGATCATCTGATGGTAGGTTGAGGAAATTGCCTTCATCTTGTGCATCCACGTCCTTCCTATAATCACATTGTAGGAGGAGGGGATATCCACCACAAGAAAATCAATTTTCAGGACTACTGACCCAGCTCGGACAGGCAGCGTGATCTTCCCCATAGGCCATACCGTTTGCGCACTGAAGCCAACCAAAGGGACAAGACACTTTTGTAATGAGCTCGGCGGGAGCTCCATTTTCTTAAAGGTGTGGTAGTACATGATTTCCGTGCTTGCTCCTTGGTCTACTAAGATCTTCTCCACATCATATTCCCCTATTCGTAGGGTAATGACCAGTGCATCGTTATGGGGGATGACTACTCCATCTAGATCTTTGTCAAAAAAGGTTATGGGTACCTTCATTACTCCTTCCGACCTCGGCCTCTTCGTGCCGAGCTTCATAATCTGCTTCGCCTGCCCATTGACCCTTTGGATGTGCCTTATTTCATTATTCGTGTATGGGGCAACCAATCCATGTATCATATGGATTGTTCCCTTTGGACCTTTCTCGTAGTCCATCTCTTCTACCAGCTCGGTATCCTTTTGGTCTTCGGCCAAAAATTCCTTTAGATGGCCCTCCGCCACTTTTTCATCTAGGAATTTTTTGTACTCCACACAATCTTCTGTCATATGTCCCCAATCTCTGTGGTAGCTGTAATGTTGGTTTGTGGCCCTTCTCCTTTCTGGATTCCCTGTCATCTTAGGGGGCCTTTTGAACCAGGGCTCGTTTTTTATTCTGTATAGCATCTTGTAGATTGGAACGTTGAAAGTTGCCATGATGCTGAAGTATGACTTAGGGTCTGGCTCGGCCTTTTCTTTCCTTTGTTGTGAATAGTCCTTTTTTCCCGTTGTGTACTCCTTCTTGTACACCCTTGACTCTGCTACTTTCTTTTCTGGTAGCTGTGGCCGTCCAGCCACAATCTTTCCCCCAGCTTGCAAGATATCATCTTCCACCCGTGCGTGCTCTTGGATTCTTTCCATAAGTTTGGCCACCGTCTTTACTGGATGCATGGTAAGCGATTCTCGTAGCTTACTATGCACTGGAAGGCTCATTTTGAATGTTGCCACGGCATACTTCTCACTACAGTTTTCAATTTCGTTGAAAGTCTCCCAATAACGTTTGGAGTACTGCCGTAGGGTCTTATCATCCCCATGTCTCATAGATGTCAATGCATCAAACGTCTTCGGAGCTGCTTGGTTTGTCAGGAACCGAGCAGTGAACTCCTCGGCTAGTTGAGCCCAGCACAGGATAGACCCCTCTGGGAGTTTGTGGTACCAACTAAGGGCCACTTTTCCTAAGCTGGACGGGAACATCTTGCACAGTAAGGCATCATCTTGTTCGTGCATGAACATGGCATGTTGGTAATGTTGAATGTGGGCCACAGGATCCATGCCGGTTTCGTATGGGATGAACGCTGAATGCTTCACCATGCTCAGGGTTTTCTCTGTTCGGATCCAGTGGGCTAGTGGGGATTTCGAGATTTGGCCTAGGGCTTCCTTAGCTACTTCTCGTGCAGTTTTAGGACCTCCCCCCTGTGAACACCCCGCGGAGCTGCGATGTCCACGAAAATGGTGGCAGTTTTAGAAAAATGGTTTGATTGATTGGATGGAGTCGCCACCCGGGTTTGAGGAATGTAACCGAGAAACCATTTAAAAAATGACTCTTTTGCCCTTGGAATATAAAATGCTTCACTGGTCTGCTTTTATTGAGATTTCTCGGGTCCGGGAGCTAGGTTACGAGAGGGGAAGGAATTCAAAGCACCCCTCTCGCCCGGCACGATTGCCGGTCTCTACTCAATGCTTAAGGGATTTTGAAAATGTCGTTTGAATGGACTTTGAACACCAACTCATGCAAGAACACATAAATGCATAAAGGAAATTAATGAAATGAAAGTGGATGCTTGTGCTTGTGTCATGTGAGGATATTCTATATGCATAAGGTACTGAAATTTGACTAAAACATGCTTGGATTGTACTGAAAGATGTCAAAACTCAACCACAAACATCGTGCGAATCACACCTGGATTGCCATCCGGGCACCTAGATTAGGCAGATCCAGGTGCCTGGATTGAATACAGGCGGCTGGAATTGGGCAATCCAGGCGCCTGGATGGCCCACCAGACAACAAACTCAAAACTCCATTTTTGACAGTAAGCAACCAAATGCAATGCTTTTAACTGATTCACACATACTCTAAGTGATGTCTAACAACACAGTAGCAGGCATGAACCTCAAGCTCAACTCAAATGCATGATATGAACTTTAAAAGAGGCTTGATTTTAGATGCTTTATGGATGCAATGAAACATGTCAAACTGATTCTTAGCAAGCACCATGATCTTCTATGCATATGATGAACTATTGGACAAGTTTATGACCATAAAATAGAAAGAAAGAATGTAAAATGATCTTAATCTTTGGTATAATGAATATGCTAACAGTGAGCTTGAATGTCATAGAAATGCTTGAATGCTAAAAATGATTTTCTTCCTTACATGTTTCAAACCTCTTCCAAGTACTCCACTAGCATAGAAAGACTAGTAAGAACTTGGTTGAGTCCCCCTCAGGGCAATTTGAACACAACTTGGTAGGTAAACTACCTTGAAACCTTGATTTGTGAACTTTGGAGAGTTATTTGGGATGATTTTGGGAAGTTGAGTGGACTGGATTTTGATTATTGAAAGTGTATCAAACTGATTATAGGTGGTTTGATTCGGGGTTTGATTGTGGATGATGAAAAATGGGTAGAATCAAGTGAGTTTGTGGAGTTAGGATGGAGGAAAATTGAGTTTTGATGGTTGAAAATGGATGGAATTGAGAGGGATCAGTTGGGGATGAGTTTCTGGAAATATTTGGGCAGAATAACAGTAAGGGAGAAAGGTGAGAGCTGATCCTTTAGAATGGAGTGGGAGGGGGGTATATATAGGGAGAGAATGGGGTAGTTTTGGAGTGGGTTTGAGAGGGAAAATGATGTTTGAACTCAAAATGGGGAGCCAAAGTCTGTTGGAGGGAGATTTGAGTGAAAAAAACGTGGGACGATGTAGAGAAGAAGCCCATGGTTTCATCAAAAACCAGCAGCAAATTGTTCACTGGAAGTGATTCCAGGCGCCTGGAATTGGGGAATCCAGGCGCCTGGATTGAGTCCGGGCGCCTGGATTAGGGTAATCCAGGCGCCTGGACTGGGGGACTGCACAACAATCCAAACTTCGCGGGGCCATTCCGGGTGCTACCGAACTCCGTTTTGTGCATGGTTTGAAGCGTTGGAAATCCTGAAAAGTCTACTTTCTAACCCAAGTGGTTTGAATCCAAGATGATTTGTACATAAAAATATGTGACCATTTTACCCTCAGAAGGTTGGAAAAATAAGTCGTTTCGGTAAAACGGGCATATCTCCCTCATTTCAAAATGGATTGGGACATACTCCCTCCGTCCCAATTTCTTGGCCCCTTTTGGGGAAGTGGGTTTTTAAGCGGTATGAAAACTTTGTATTGACTTTTCCATTTTACCCCTAAATCCAGTCAATATTACTGTGACCAAATTTGTGAGGCTAATTTATTATATGAAAGTCAAAACATATTCAATATGGATCTTGTTTGATAGATATCAATTAGTTTTATTATACAAAATTTTCAAAATCATAAAAACCGTTATAAAATAAAAGATAATAGACTAGCCAATTAAGATGGGAAAAGTACTTTTTAAGGGTAAAATTGGAAAGTGACCCAATTTTGATGGATGTTTTTAGAAGTGGGACAAACATTTTGGGACATCCCAAAATGGAAAGAAGGACCAAGAAATTGGGACGGAGGGAGTATTATATATCAAAAAAGAGGGTTTTGAATGTACTAGAAAGTGATGTAGGATTGGGTTTATTTTGGAGAGGTTTAGGAGGGGTTTCCAAGTTCACAATCAAGCTCTGCGTGCTCTTAACAGGCATTTTCATCCTTGGGGATGCTTGATAAGTTTCTCGGGTCAAAATCGGGGTGTCTACAGTTGCCCCTCTTGGATGGAACTCCATATCATTGCTTGATACGAGTTACATCTAAGATAGAGACATCCTGATTCGTTCCCTGAGTCTTTCTCAAGCTGCAAAGGAAAACATTAAAATCACGGTCGTGCCACTCAGGCTGCCTACGTACCCCATTGTAGGGATCAGATCGGCGTAGTTCTTGGGGGCAAATGAATAGATTGATGATTCACTTGACAATGAATGATGAATGATGTTACACATAATATATGATTGATGATTGATGGGTGATGAATGATGTTACACACAATTAGGGCATCACGTTGCCTTTGTTTCCTATCCTCTTTAGGAATCCTTCTCTTAATAGGACTTTCCTATTAAGAGACATCTTCCACTTCCTGCTAGATCTCGTCTAGCAATAGTCTTTCTTTCCATATAAAACTCTTTCCTACATGGGGTATGCTCCTAATCACGTTAGGATTTCCCATATTTATCTCTTATTTTACAGAATTGCTCCTTATCTCATGAGGATCCGCTGTAGAATATTCTGGAATGTCTCACCGCCTTGTTCGTGGCGGCGGCGTGCTTCCACGTAGCTCGGAATAACCCGTACATAGCTCGACTCATCACGCTGAGCTGAACTATGTATTCCAGAATGTCGTTCAGGCTTTACTCGTAGCCTATCCAGCTCGGCGGGGTTAAGGGTATCCCTTCTTGATTCTTACCGAGCTAGTACATCCTGGTGCACTAATTTACTTTATCATTCTGGCCTTATTCATGGTCAGTACAGCTCCGCACAGGGCTAGGGCTCCCCTATGTGGTGCCGAGCTTCTCGCCGTCACAAGATGACTGCTAAAGGCACGTGATATGCCCTTTATTAGGGTAATCAGGTTTTACCCACTCCAGGTACTGCTTGTTTGTGGGATTTTTTTTCAGAACGCTTCTTATTTTGTGGACTTTCAATCTATCTGTTTGTATCATAATTGGGATTTTTATGAGCCATTTTGTAGACACCCCAATTCGGACCCACAGAAGCTCTCGAACCACGGCTTAAACGGCCTCCCCGATGACGAAAATAAGGTCAAAATACCTCGACAATGTTAGAATAATGCTCCTTAAAATCCCAGATGCTAAAAACTTCTAAGACAATCCTTGCACATCAACCCCAAACCTCACAAACCCTGGAGCACCAATGCTTCAAAATCACCAAGGTCAGCATAGCACTTGTGTGCACCAGTTCAACTTATGCGCACAAGTTGATTTTTACACGTGAATTCCATACAAGCTATTTCAGACAAATTTCATGATAGTTATTCAATTCTCTGGAGGTTGCTAGGTGTCTCCTCATCCCTAAAACCAGGACCCATGTTTTCAAGGCTCCTTTGGACCCCTTGAACCTTTTAAAACCCCTCCTTTTGAACCTTCCAAGGCTATATTACACTCTCAAAACGTGGATACATACTCTGATATTCACCCACCAGTTGCTACAACCTGATTTAACTATGGCCACCTACTGTCTCTCTCTCTCTCTCTAAACTCACTCTCCCACTCCTAAATCCTTACAATTCGAGTCCAAAAATACTAGAATTCTCTCTCCACAAATTCCTCTAGCCTTTCCAGCCAACTTGAGCTTCTCAAAACCTGCTGAAAATCTCATTTGAAACCCCTTAAAACTCTCATTCACACTCTAAAAAACTATCCTTAAAGTCAAGATCCAAAGGAGCATTTTTCGAGGCATTTTCAAAGAGGTAAATTTGATCATTCAAGCCATCACTGGCTTCCCAAGGGGACCCTACTAAACACTACCCAATCATCAATAGTGGAGTAGTGGTTTACACAAAGGGGTATATTTATAAAAATAAAATTTCCAAAAATCTATTCTGGGGTAGCATTCGTGCGCACAAGTGCCCATCTGTGCGCACCCGTGCTCCTTTAGAACCTGTAGGGGACCGGATATACCGAGCACCTAGCTCATGTAAGAGATACCTCTCTGATAGTTACTGAAAGGCTATCTAAGAGGGACTCTTCGGAAGCATTGCTCAAATGTGTTCAAGAAGAACAGAGTGGGGTTTCGGTATGATGTCTCGGATGCCCGTGACAAAGTGATATTAGAAACCGACTCACGTGTAAAGCACTAATTGGTCGGTGATTTGGGACCCTCTCTGGTCTCTAGGGGTGATTTGTGTGCAAATAGAAACGAAATGGAAGAATACATCAAGCTTTGAGTTTTTGAGAAAATTATGCATTGTTCCAAGGAGATATCTCAATAGCACTCGATGATTACATCTTTATGTGGGATTTAGCATCAAATAGGCAAAATTCAGACAATGTGTATTTCTTAAATTTGGTTGGAGCATGCCCCTGAGCACTTAGGATTTGTTTGGTTCGTCATCTTGTTTGCTCAATTTAAACAAGCAGCAAAAATGATGATTTGACCCTTATTTTATTTGAATTAAACATGAAGGTTAGTATTAAAGGATAAGGGTAAAGATTGACTATTCCGACTGGTAAAGAATCTACACATAAATCATGATGTTGTCATAAATGTGCACATAAATAGTGGCTTGTTTTAAGAACATAAACAACTCAAAACATTAATTGCTTACATGGTTGAAAAAGAAGAAGATGAGAACAAGGGCATTAGAGAAATTTTTTTAAGGCTTGTTAATATGTGCCCTAGGCATATTCTAGTGATCACTCAATAAAGGGAATGTCTATAATACACACTTATTAAAGGTGTGTACCATATGCACTTAAAATTGGGGGGACAGCACCCATGTTGTCCTCAATCTGGGCCGTCCGTGCTCGGCAATGAACGGCTCGGATTTGTTTGGTAGCGGACAGTTCGGATGTATTTGAACAAGATGTGATCCGAGCCGTCCATCGCCGAGCACGGACGGCCCAGATCGGACAACATGCATGCTGTCCCCAAAGGGACAACATGCATCCCGGATCCATGCACTTATTGTATGGTCTATATTTTGCCACATGACCAATTGTAACATTTTTAGTGTTTCGTAACTTTTCAGCAATAGGATTCATAACATTTTCTCAATGATTCGTAACATTTTTTAATTTCGTAACTTTTATAAAAACCGTAACTTTTTATTCATGAGAGATAATCAATTCGTAACATTTTCAGGGATGCATATGATACACACCCAAATAAAGGGTATGTATTGTAGCTTTTCCCATTAAATACAAGTACTACACCCAGTTGTATCAGAACCTGTACCAGTAGTTAATGATATTAGGCAAGTTTAGAGTAGAGGCATTTACAGGCCACTCCACTTTTGTGGAGGCCTGCTCAGCCCACTCCAAATCTTTGGAGAAAAAGCTCCGCGCGCTCCAAACCTTTGTGGAGGCATGCTCAACATTTTTAGTGGGCTATTTCTCTCACTCTACATCTCTCTCTCTCTCTCTCTCTCTCTCTCTCTCTCTCTCTCTCTCTACCCACCCCACCTAAATCTCAGGATACCCTATAAAAGTGTCTAAACCTAAACTCTAAAGTATCATATGAAAGTGCCTAAAAAACCTTAGGGTACCCTATGAAAGTGCTAAATTTTAAATTCTTAAATGTATGGTCTAAATTCTAAATGTACGGTCTAAATTCTAAAATGTACATTCTAAATTCTAAATGTACGGTCTAAATTCTAAAATGTATATTCTAAATTCTAAATGTACAGTCTAAATTCTAAATGTACGGTCTAAATTCTAAAATGTACATTCTAAATGTACAGTCTAAATTCTAAATGTACATTCTAAATTCTAAATGTGCATTCTAAATTCTAAATGTACGGTCTAAATTCTAAATATACGGTCTAAATTCTAAAATGTACATTATAAATTTAGGGTACCCTAAACTTTAGGGTACCCTATGAAAGTGTCTAACATCCTAGGGTACCCTATGAAAGTGTCTAAACTACTAAAAATCCTATAATAGGAAAGTGCACCCTAAGTGCCTAAGCCCCCAAAAAGAGTGATTGGCCTTAACGGAGTTAGTGGTAATTAAAAAGAATGATTGGAGTTAGTGGTAATAAATATTTGTTTTTTTGTACCGGCCCGTACTAAAACCTTTAGAGTAGGAGAAGAATTTATTCTTGTGAAACCACAACGCCCTTTGACTTTTTCATTCTCCCCATTTTTTTAACTCCCACAAGTAGGAGTTTAGAATGAGAAAGAAAAAAAAAAGTGACAAGCAGAACTCCTATAATAAAGAATGAAGAAAAGAAAGGGGACATCTTAAAAAAAACACACACACACACACAGAAAGAACGGAAACATATCCCTAATAAAATGTTACTTTTACCGATAAAAGGAAAAAGAATGGAAACAATAGTAATAGAACAATAGGAACTCTTCCAATCTTATTTCTTTTTGTTAATTTTCTTTTCTAAAGTAATCATCAATGGGGAAGAAACAATAGGAACTCTTGCTACGTATTTTTATTTATTTTTTGGCAACAAGAGTAATAGAACAGTAACGATGGTAATTGAACAAAAATAAAGATAAAACAACATAATAGGGCATTTAGGGTAATAAATTTTTAACCTAATTCTTAGGTATATGACAAAGGGAGATAATTTTATCAAATAGAACCATAATTGGTAGTAAATTTTTAACCTAATTCTTATGTATCTAACAAAGGGAGATAATTAATTTGTCAAATATTATGATCCAGGTGCATTGGCGGGCTTTTAATTTCTAGACAGTACAATTTCAAGCTACGGTATTTTCGTCCAGTACTTAGAATAGTTTAATTGTAATTTATGACTGCCCTTTAATTTTACATTCCCAATGATAGTGGAGCCAAACAAACGAGTTAATGCATTTCTATCATGTGTTGAGGGTGTTTGGGAGCCACTTTTGTACTTTTCATTATCATATTTTTTGGGTTTTGGATGTTTGAGAGACATGGGCCAAAATGACTTCTCAGAAAATGGGTTTTCCATTTTAAACTTTAGAGAGGAGAAGTGAAAAGGAGGTGGTGAGGAGCTTTTTGACTTCTCATTTTCCATTTTTCTCATTTTCATTAACAAAAAGGCCTACAAAATGTATTTTGAACATATCTCCCAAACACTACTTTTATTACAAAATACATTCTGCACATTTCTCCCAAACACTCCTACCAAATTCAAAATTCATTCTGACCACAATCCAAAAAGTCAAAAAACCAAAAAGTAAAAAATGAAGCTCCTAAACACTCCTTATGGACACACATTAACAAGATCCTTTTATTAAATCTATTGAGGAGGTTGTGGGTGCATTTTAGTCCATAAACTGTACTATTTTAAATGTATTGCTTCGTAAATCCAATTTATTAAAAAGACCTCACCGTCACACGTTTCACGTCAACTTTTACCTCTACTTTATATCTTTCATATCAACTTTTACCTTCACTTAGCAAAATTATCCTCAATTTTTACCCATTAACTTTTTACCCATGCAAGCTTAAATTTGGTTTGCGCAACCCTAGCTCTCCTCCTTCTCTCTAAAAAACCTACACAGCCATTTGTTTTCCTTTTTGTATGTTTTCTCCTTTTTATTTTTTGATGATGTGTGTTGGTTGGTTTTGGAGTAGTGGGCAACGACGAATGGGATCTCTGTGGTATGATTTCATGGCCGTTTGTGGTGTCCGAAGTGATAGATCTTGGCGGTCATTCTTGGAGTCAGACCATGCGTGGGATTCACGACGGGGCTAATGACGTTGTTCTGTTCTTCAACTCCGTCTTCTGGTGGTGGTGTCGCGGTGGTTGTGGTTCCCTTTTATCCTTGTTGTTTTGCCTTTCCTTTATCTATCTCCGTTGGCGGTTTGGTTCACCTGCCAATTTTATTGTTGGTTGTTACTGATCTTGGTGCTTAAGGGAAAAGGGTGGCCGGTCTGCTGATGGTGGTCGTTATTGGAGACCACGTCGCTGGTTCTCACCTTTTCTTTGTCGAGGTGCATTGCTGCCGATGAATGTCAGACGCCTTCTTAGAGTTATGATCAGAGTTGTTGGATGTTTCTTGCAGGTTCTGGAGGTTGCATTTTCTTCTCGTGGATGCGGCGGTGGAGGTTGCCGCAGGTTTCTAGTGGATGTGGCGTTGTTGCTTGTTTAGGTTTTTTGGTTGGGCTCGGCCCATTGGGTGTTTATTGGGCTTTGACCCATCAAGTATTTTATTTTATCCAACCATTGGTTGGATTCTCCTCCTCTCTCCCCGCAACTTGATGTACCTTTGTTAAGTTTTCTTAATAAACTTTTTTCTGATAAAAGAAAAAAAAAATTTACCCACTAATTTTTCAAAAGGGCAAAATAATAATTGTACAAACATTTTCCCGTTAACTTTTCAAAATACACACATTTTAAAAGACAACCTAAAATAAAATAGTCGATTGTAAACAAGGGACAGAGGAAGCATATATGATTTATGATATAGTCACCTTAAAAAGTTAAAAAGGTAATTCTCTCGAGCCTCAAACCATGACTTTTCTCTCTTGGGTAAATTTCAAACCTCCCCTATATTTTCTGAAATTCCACTGTCCTTCCTTACATTTTAAACTAATTATCATTTACCTCCCTTTGTCGTTACTTTAAGTCCAACGGTGTTAACTTTTTGTGTGAAATGACCGTAGTACCCATAGTAAATTAAACCATTCTTCATTTTTTTTTTTTAAATAGCTTATAAACAAAAAGTATCGAAGACAAAAGTTTTTTCAAAAAAACTACCTTTTGAAATTTTTTTGTTGAAAATAGTTTTTTAAGGGAAAAGAAAAACTAATTTTGAATAAAGTTTTTTTTTAAATTGTTTTTTTGATATACGAAAGTTTTGAAAATATTTTTTCTAGATAAAAAACTAGTTTTTGGTAAACCGTTATTTTAAGAAATAGTAAAGTTTTGTAACTAATTTTTTTTTATAAAAAATATGAAAATAAAATTCGATAAAAAAACTGTTTAAAAAATTATTTTCAAAACTAGTTTTTTTTCCTACAAAAAAACTATTTTTTAAATGAAAAACGGTTTAATTTTTTTGAAATTTTGTTTTTAACTCTAGTTTTCTTTTCAAAATTTAAAAAAAGTTTTTTTACGGTGGAGAATATATACTAAGTGTACTACAGTCATTTCAAACAAAAAAGTTAGTGCCGTTAGCCTTAAAGTAACGGCAAGCAAAGTAAGTGACAATTAATTTGAAAAGTAAACGGTGGCAGTGACGTTTCAGAAAGTATAGGAGATGTCTCTGTATTTGTCAGAAACCTCAGGGGAGGTAAGTGAAATTTACCCTTTCTCTCTTTGTTAATAGAATCAACTGATAGCCACCAAACAAAAAATGAGTTTTTAATCTTTCTTTAAAAATTAACACTGTTTTGAATTAACATTGAAATTCCGCTAATCTAAAAGAGACTTTTTGACCTACAAAAAATTCTACTCCTATTATGTTATTTTCAGTATGATTTTGTATGTTCATTTTAGGAAGAACATTCCCACACGAAACTAAAAACGAGTAACTGAACTTGAAGCAAAAAAGTCACCACACACTAGTAGAGCAGAAAAAAAAAAACAGTCACTGTAACAACTGAGAAGATCAGTAGACCACTACAATAGGGGTGTTGGTCTGAGTGTTGGCTTCCTTATAATTCTATCTTTAATGTTCCACCGCGTTTTTTTAGTCAATTCTTGACAAGTCTTTAAAATGTCCCTCCTCAGGTTCAGTAATCATCATTTAGATTATCCAATTCAGTTTTGCAACCACCAAACCCCATCTTCAAACCACAAACAGAATTTTTGTTTCTTAGAAAAAAAAGAGAATTTTTGTTTCAGAATCTTAGTGTTTCCGTTCTGCATTTGGGTCCCAAAAAGAGAAGAAAATGTCTCAGACTCAGATTCAGACATTAGAAGATGGCAGTTCAGAAGCTGAGGAAACAAGGGTTTCTCTAAGAAGGTGAAACATCTAGTACTTTTTCTTCTTCTTCTTTGGAAATATTACCCATTACTAAGCTGTAATTAGAAAATCGAATGAGAGCTGAACTGGGTTATTGGGTACTGCTTGTTCTGTGGGACTTTTTAAATTATTATTATTATTATTATTATTATTATTATTATTATTATTATTATTATTATTATTATTATTATTATTATTATTATTATTTTGGAATTTATTTAATTTTGTGATTCTTTTTGGTCTTCTTCTCTTGGAATTCTATGCGCTGCTAAGCTAAAATTGGATAATCACATGAGAACTGAGCTGGGTTTTGCTTATTTCTGAACGTTGTTCAGTTGGATTTGTTACAATCTTGTGAAAATTTTCTGAGTACCCTTTTGTTTTTTTTATTTCTGGCAATTGTTCTTCATTTGTCAGGGAGGGGCTGGAGGTTATTGTGATCCAAACCATCCACCAAGTTATGGAGCAAACAATTTTGCCTAAGATTTCTGCAATTGTGAGTGCAGCTTGGTTTCATTATACACTCCATTGATTACACATACACATATACAGTTGTCTATTAAGGGATTATTCATGTGTGGCTGTACGAATGTTTGTAGATGTTATGAATTCAACATGCTTTCATTTGTGTATGAGCATATACATATATCAATATTGGGCTTTTTGTTTGATCAGATACGAGTATCCAAGATGACTAAATATCTGTTGTTTGGTTAAAATATCTAGAATCCAGATTAATCATTTCTTGGATATGTATTCTCAGATAGCTATTAATCCTGTGGGATTGTATATCTGGTGGATTATACATGCTTTCACTTTTAGTCCCGTACTGACTCCCAGGAAGCAAAACTGGCCCAATGTAGAACTACTTGGACATATATATCTGCGTGAACAAGTGTAAACGTGCCTGTGGATGTGAAGGCTCAAATATTTGTATTTGTGCTCATTTTCTCACAACACATAAAAACTTGTATTTTTCATAGACGATTGCATGCATGCATGTGTGTTAATATTGTGAGATTCTCAAAAGTTGGAGTTACAGAAGAATTGGGGCTGATTTGTGCATTACGTGATTTTGCTTTGTACTAATCTCTTCATGAATCCTACTTTGTGTACGTTGTTCATTGTGATTAAAAATGGAGATTGAAATTTTGTACCTCATTGTTTAGTGCCTTTTTTTGTTTCCCTCCTTTGGTCATCAGAGCCACCTATTTGAGAAGGCAGAATATGCGCATTCATATGTTATTACGGGTGTAACTCGTGAAATTATCTCCTTTACTGTAATAAAGTCCATAAAATGCCCTCCCAAATAAATGCTGCATAGCTTGGCTATTGTCCCGTGTAGTTTATGGGAGTTGGATTACCTTTTAGGGGCAAGGTTCGAGTAATACAACAAGGGCGGTTGTCGGCCCAATCATTATTTTCCCCTTACTAAACTGAAATTGAGGCTCATTTCTTGGTCTTTTATAGCCATGAAATTCTATCTTTTGGCCATCATTCATTTCAGTCCGCCATGATAGTAGAATGTTATATCCAGATTAACCCAGTGTTTTTGTGTCCATCTGTCTCCACATTTGGGCACCTGAGTTCTGTTGTCGTGTTATATTTGTGCAACACATTTGTCCAGAATATAGTTCTAATCCTTTAAAAGGATTTTCAGGGATCGTTATGGTTCCGAAAACTCTGCACCTTTGTAGAAATCAATCAAAACCCATGCATGGGTGGATGATTGTTTTTATCACAAATTGTTGCCTTGATATTACACATGAGCTATTTTATTTATAAGCTTTGTGGTAACGCTTCAAGATTTTACAGGTCAAACGAGAAGTTGAACTGGCAATCGAAAAGCATTTGACTAGATTGAACCAGTAAGATATCTTACCGTAATAGTTTTAGTTTACAGGCATACAGCCACTATAGATCAGAATTTTACAGCTCACATATCCTTTTACTCCTCATTCAGTCATTCTGGGAGTGGACAATCTTCAGAATCGAGAACCCTCCAACTAGAGTTCAGAGACAAGCTTTCCCTGCCAGTATTAACTAATTCACCGATTAAAGGAGAAGGACCTACTCCCTTCAGAGTTGCTATGGTCGATGCAACTACAAAGCAAGTTGTTACCTCTGGGCTTGAAGCATCTGCAAAGGTTGAGATTGTCGCTGTCGAGAGAGATTTCAATGGTGACAATTGGACACTTGAAGAATTTAACAATAAGATTGTCAGAGGAAAGGAAGGGAAAAAATCTCTTCTTACTGGAAATGTGCATCTGAATCTGGAAGGTGGTGTCGCTTTTGTACGTGAGATTTCTTTCATACATAATCGCCATTGGACGAGGGCCCGTGTGCTTCGTCTAGGCGCAAAAGTTGTGGGTAATCTTAATGGGACTAGAGTAAGAGAAGCAGTGACGGAACCCTTTCTCCTTGAGGATTATCGGAAAACCTGTAAGTTCTTCTGTCTTGTAATTATTGGGCTATATATTTTTAATCTGACTATTTAAATAACATCTGGAGTATCAAAGAAGACTAAGATAATGCTGCACAAATTCTCTGTGGTTAGCATACAATCATTTGATATTCGGCAAGAATTTTTTGTTTTTTTACTTGGGGGTAAAATGAAAATAGAATGCTGAAAAGTGGATTTTGGATTTGGCCTTTAGGTATTAGATATTTCATTTTGGATAGGGTTTGTATCTAGTTTTTGTGTTTTTGTTAGGGAAGATCCAGATTAATGGTATATATATAATAAAGGTGATTCATTTGGTTCAGGCTCTAATATCTTCTCATTGGCTGAATTACACCAAACTTTTCAAGTTTTTGTGATGCATGGCACGTTTTTGTTATGGTTATGCTGCAGTGAAATTCCTCTTTCAAGACAAAGTTGATTTGCTTCTACGGAATTGCTAACTGCTGATCATAGAATATTGTCCTGAGTTGTATGTTGAGCATGAACAAAATGAAATCTAAAGCACTTCCTCAATATGTTGATTTCCCAAAAGTAGATAAAACGTGAGTAATGGCTATAGGCTATAACTATTGGCATGATTAGGTAAACTGTGTTCTAGTGTTATGAACAACTAGTCTAACTGTGTTCTTTCTTGCATGTGTAGAAGCTTACGAGTCAGAAAACCCCAAAGTTAGATAGAGATAGCAAGCTATCTGAATAAATAGAAGAAGAATAATGGAAACTCAAAAATAATTTCGGCTTTCTGTTTGCAGATAACGAGAAGCACCATCCGCCATCTCCAAATGATGAGGTTTGGCGATTGGAAAAGATCGGCAAAGATGGTCCTTCCCATAACCGTTTGGTTAGTGAAAACATCAAAACTGTGAAGGATTTTCTCACTCGGTACTGGATAAATCCTAAAAGCCTCCTAAATGTAAGCATAGTGGTTTATTCAAGGTTTGATTGCAAAGAATATTGTTGTCATTATACCAACTTGAACTCCTATATGCTAATAAACTTGTAAGAACTTTTGCCAGTAGGCCCAGTACTTAATATGCTAACTTATTTTGTCTGTTGGAACTTGATCACCAGATCCTTGGGGCTGGTAAAGTGTGGAAATCCACAGTCGCCCATGCTCAAACATGTAAGATCTGGCGACTCTATTATCCGATCGGCTCTGGAAAAAAATCCGGTGTGGTTTTCAATGCCATGGAGCGAGTGATGGGGCTGATTTCTGAATGCCGTTATGTTTCACGTGATGAGCTCTCTGAAGATCAAAAGGCATGCTTTTCTCTACCGATTTAAATCCTCATTCCTTAAGGCTGTATTTGGTTCAAGTATTTGGATAAGGTAAAGAAAAAAATGGAAACAGAGAAGTGAAGGCTGTAACGGCTCACAACGGTTCCAAATCATTGATCCAAATACAGTTGAAGCGTTTTTATCTCTCGGTCATTTCTATCTTGTTTTCTGATTGACTTCTGATATCAGGCTGACGCCAACAAATTGGTGGTATCTGCACTAGAGCACATGGGTGATGTAATGACTTTTGATGATGAGACTAGTCTGCATTCCCATTTGCAGATACTCAGAGATGCTTACCCATCATACTCGCCTATGCTGGAGCTTCCTAACCACTACAACTGTGAACCTTTAAACACCCATCATGGACATGACCATACACAACCAAGTTCTTCTTCCCACAACAATCAAGTAGTTCCTTTCCACTTAACCGATGCTAACCCTTCAAACATTCCAATCACCGATTCTTTGGGTATCATGTCAGTTGATGTTGATCCATCTTTTGGAAATGAAAGCTATTTGAACGAACTGCAAACTATTGCAAGTACTTCTTCCCACAACAATCAAGTAGCTCCTCTCCACTTACCTGATGCTGCTAACCCTTCAAACATTCCAAGCACCGATTCTCTGGGTATAATGTCAGTTGATGTTGATCCATCTTTTGGAAATGAAAGCTATTTGGACGACTACTACTTTTTGGATGATCTTATCAATGAAGGCTCTGTGATTTTTCCTGGAAATTCTTTTAGCCCTTCTAGATGTTGTACAGAGTCCGCGGTTGATACTGATCATTCCTTTCAATATCAGTACCAGAGTTCTGAAGCACAACATGATCTGAGCATTTTTATCATCGATGGCCCTGCTGCTAATATAGCTCAGAGAAGATGGTCAATGTTATTCAATGTGCTGAGGTCTAAAAGGAAGATTGCCGCATTGAAGCTCGTTTCTTCACTTGCTTCGAAGAGGACAAGAATCCAGTGAAGCGTAGAAAACTGTTTGTTGTTAAGTGTGTTAGTATTTCTAGGAACTGCTGCCCAGTTGAAGACTGTGTGCTGTTGTAAAGTAGGATAAGTTGGAGTTTTAGTTCGACATACAATTTATTGTTTGTTGCTAATTTAAGGGTCGTCGCTACTTGGAAGTCATGTAAAACGGTTGCTCTAGTAACTGTGAGTGTGATGAAAATGAAGTTCAATTCTGTTAGCTTCTGCAAAGCAACTACCTAATGAAGTTCAATTCACTTTTGGTTATATTGACTAATTCTTAGTTCTATTCATTTTTTATGTACATGTAACAAAGCCATTTGTAGCTACGGAAAAGAGAGTTTCTGAAACTAGGGGTTCTCCGAATATTGAAGCCCGAGATGCTCCGAAAGTGGTATAGGAAATCACGAGATTGCAGAGGGCCGAGGGGGAAATCTGCAGCAGAAGAAGCAAGTCTTTCCCAATATTTCAGACAGATTAACGCCAAGGGTCCTTGGTTGGCAAAGTGGGCATGAGAAAGCACTAGACTCTTGAACATGAAGTCGCATGTTCAAATCCTACGGAGACCAACCATCCCAAATCTTGGGGCCAATGGGGTAATGCCCGGTCGTTACCTTCAGTGTCTCAGGATTAGTTGAGGTGCGCGTAAGCTGTCCCGGACATCCGGGGGTTATATGATGTAAAATATTTCTGGCACAGGGAGAAATTGATTGGCAATGGGACCAAGTATCCAGGGCCAGGTTTTCTAATGACAAAGGGCAATGATGGGTATTTTTAGGTTTTGTGAAGGTCTTTGGGGCTTTTATATTTTTGGGATCAATTGTTAAAATTACAGTAAAAATTATGCCTGCTCAAGAGATTTTTTTCAACTCAGCAGAGTCAAGTAACCCCACTTTCCATCACATAGCTCCGCACTTGTTCACCCGGTAGGTACTGTAAAGAAGATCAATGCCCCGTGACAAATTGATTTTCAAAAATCGACTCGCGTGTAAAGCACTAATTGATTCGTGATTTGGGACCCACTTTCGGCACGAAAATAAACTAATCGCAAGTTTACTCTTTGCTTGAATAATGGTAGTACTGCTCTAAATTGAAATAAATTGTTAATCCTTTAAACAAGCAGCAAATAAACAAAAGCTTACATCCCACATTTTGCTTAATTATTGTACGTGTTTAATAAGGTTTGTTTTCTCAATAAATCATAATTCATGGGCACTGAGCTGAGACATTAGACACCAGCAATCCTTAGGGGTGTAAACGAGCCGAATTGAGTCGAGCTTTAGAATATTCAGGTTCATTCATTAAGTTTTTAAACGAACTGGAGCCAAAGCCGAACTCAATGAAAATTTGACGAGCAGAGCTCAAGCCGAGCATGCCTAGATTTGCGTCGAACTCGAATTTGTTCACGAGCCTTAACAATTCAAAAATGTTAGATATTTACGTTCTTATACTAGTCTAGAACTTCAACCAATTTTTTTTTTACATATATATGTCCATGCATATAAAAAATTATAAAAAACATATTAAAATCTAAGTTTATAATGCTTTTATAAGTTTATATAGGAATAATTAGTTATAAATACACAATATTTTGCCTATTTAAAGGGAAGGACAAGGAACATTTGCAATCAAACATAAAGACAAGGAACATTTACAATCAAACCTAAAGACACAATATTTTGCCTATTTAAAAGGAAGGACAAGGAACATTTGCAATCAAACATAAAGACAAGGAACATTTGCAATCAAACACAAAGACACAATAAGTGGCCCTATTAATTATGCCATTATAAATTGCAAAATACGATCAAAAGGGTTATCATGTACGTGTACTATACTTTTTTTAGCTTAGTTTTTTTTTTTTAAGAAGAAGAATTAATATAACGTAAACCAAATGATGGAATTTTTAGCTAAGTACTTGTCAAAGAATTCGAGTAACACGTTTTTTAGGGGACGGGAATGCCTATATGTAGAGGAATGGGTTTTTTCAGATTACTGTAGGCTGTGAACAAAGACGCGAAAAATTGTAAACGAGAGGACCACCAAACTTTTATCCCCATTTCTCTAAAAAATATGGCAGCAAGCTTGAATTTATACAGAAAAAAGAGGTTTTACAGATTTGGTTTTCACAATATTGAACTTAGTAGGTACATGCTTCATTCTAAGTTAACACCGTATATGATTTTCCAGTTCTTAAAATTAGCTAACCACCCTTTTAAACGCAAAATATAAAACCTATCGTGCTATCACCATAAAAGTCGTAATCTAAAATTGCAGGCGACGTTCTTTTATTCTGTACAATAAATTTTTAACAAAACTTGGAATGACTGGTATTAGGTTTTAAACTAAAATACATTGGATGGACAAACTTACATAGTTGTTAAATTAAAAACAAAAAAACAAAAACTAGTGACATCTCACTAATTTTTTTGGTCACCGGAAATGGACGACCAGAGGTGGGGTGGTGGTCGGCCGGATGTGGAGTGATGATTTTTTTTAATTATATGTTTGAAATTAGAATTTTTTTAAATTAGTGACATCTCACTAATTTTTTTAGTTGCCAGAAGTGGTCGGCCAAGAGGTGGGGTGGTGGCCAGCCGGAGGTTGGGTGGTGATTTTTCTGAATTTTATGTTTGAAATTAAAATTTTTAAAAATTAGTGGCATCTTACTAATTTTTTTGGTCGCTGGAAGTGGTTGGCCAGAGGTGGGGTAGTGGTCAGCCGGATGTGAGGCGGTGATTTTTTTGAATTATATGTTCTAAATTAGAATTTTTAAAAATTAGTTACATCTCACTAATTTTTTTGGTCACCAGAAGTGGTTGGCCAAGAGGTGGGGTGGTGGTCGGCCAGAGGTTGGGTGGTGATTTTTCTAATTTTATGTTCGAAATTAGAATTTTTAAAAATTAGTGACATCTCGCTAATTTTTTTGGTCGCCGGAAGTGGTCGGCCAGAGGTGGGATGGTGGTCGGCCGGAGATTGGGTGGTGATTTTTTTAATTTTATGTTTGAAATTAGAACTTTTAAAAATTAGTAACATCTTACTAATTTTTTTTGTCATTATGTTCGATTGCAAAAGTTCTTTGTCCTTCCATTTAAAAATGTCAAATGTTTTTTGTTTTTATGTTCAATTTCAAAAGTTCCTTGTCCTTCCCTTTAAAAATGTCAAATGTTTTGGATTTTTGGCTAAGTGGCCCGTTTATATATGTGCAAGTTATAAAATTTTCATTATGTATTTGTGAAAATTTATACATATTCAATGTTATTTATGAAATTCTTAGGAGATATACATACATATATATTCTAAGTTCGTGAGCCTAATCGAGCCGAATATTGTCAAATTCAGGTTCGACTCGTTTATTAAACAAACCAAAAGTAAGGTTTAGGTTCAGTTCGTTTAGTATCCTAATCGAACTCGAACTAGCCTTTACTGAGTCGAGCTTCGAATTGTTCACGAACGGCTCAGTTTATTTATAACCCAAGCCCAATCCGGATCTATCTTGATATTTGGAAGAATTATAAGGGTCCCCTGTATTTTCCTATTTCCACTTGTCACGCCCTCAAATTTTAAATATAAATGCATAACAAAATCCCTGTGGAAAAGTCAACAAAGTACGTCTATAGTTGAGTTCAACATTTCTCCCAAGTCAAAGTCAAACATACATAACAATTATGATCCAACCGGGTATCCGTACCCATAAATTAAATACATAAGTTTTAGGTATCAAGATTACAAACTTCCCTAAGTCAAAAGGTGGAAAGAATTAAAGTTACAAATTCATCTTTTTAAAAATGTGGATCAAAAGATGATCAAATAACTTTTCATGTTATGTTTTAGTCCACATCCAAGCACTCCATGCAATCCAACTTATGTTTCATGCGTAATAACTAAAATTATTAGGGTGAACTCACTAGCCCAATAGGAAAACCTTATCTACTATATCTACATGTAATGAGATAAAAATGCAAGATGGAAATGAACAAGGAGAATACTTGACAAACTTTTCAAGATACATGAAAAGATTCAATAAACTGGATGGCTACCTAATCAAGTCCTTAGATTCCTTATTACCGATTTGTCGTACCCGATACATACCCAACATCTCACTCGTGTCCATGTCTAATTCATTACATCATCATTCAATCATCATTTTAAATGCTAAATACTCCTAGCGACTCACTTGGAAGTGGTCCTAGTATCCATCCGGGCATCGTAAGACCCTGCGTCCATGACCTTCCCCTTGGCCAAGGCATACTCCTAGCGACACATCCATTGGATGGCCCTACTATCCTTCCAGGAGTCGAGTGACCCCGTATCCATCATTTCAAGTGTCCATTATCATTAAATTTTATTTAAATCCACTCGCGCGTTATTTCACGACCCACACCTCAAGTTACCACTCAAGTGAAGTCATGTGTCCATTACCCGACAGAAGTACTTGTCTAAGTTTTGTGCTACACGTGTCCACGCAAATGATGAAAAGAAGGACCGGAGGGATGTACGGGACGTCACATAATCATGGAGGGATCAAAGGATAAAAATGTAGTTTTTCAGCATTTCCCAACCAGTTGGAGGATTTTGCCCAATCGGTTGGACCGAGGCAGATTCGAGAACAAATTTCAGAGAACCCCAACCGGTTGGGGTATTTTACACTACCAGTTGGGAAAGTCCAGATTAGACAAATCTTCACCAAAATGCAGGATTTCAACCCAAAACCCAAAATTGAGGTTCAAAACGTAGTTTTCTTGATATCAATCAACCAACACACATGTAGGCGAGTAGAATCATCAATTTGACTAGGAATTCTACAACAGATTTCATAGATCAAAGATACGCAAAGATCTTAGTCACAAACCAAATGGGTTTCCAAAGAAATCATGAGATACAAGAAAAACCATGGATTTTATGCAAGATTCATCTTACTAACAAGTAGAGATAGGAGATTAAGAAGTCCCTACCAAAGAGGGTGTTGAGCACAACCTAAATAAAACCAAGGCCCGGCCTCCAATCACCGAAAATCGGCTCCCTCCAAGTTTGAAATCAAGACCCAAACTCTTAATCAAGTAAATAATGTGCATCAAATATGAGATTTCACTCCAAATCAAGAGGGGAGAGAGAAAAACGTGAAAAATCTGAAAATGGGATTATGGAGGTGAAATCTTACCTCAAAGAATGAAAAACCCAAAATCAATGAGAGATTAGATGTTCAAACACGTAGCTTTTGAAGATTTGTTGAAGATTGAGGTGAAATCACAAGAATTTGTGGTAGAAATGAAGAGAGAAGGTGGAGAGGCGAAATTTAGGGTTTTTGGTTGAATTTGAAAGTGAGAAACGGGCCAAGGGGTCTTTAAATAGATGTCCGGGTCGTATTATCGATTTTCAGAAAAAACACCGTTTGAAAATGTTTGTACCAGTTCTGATGAAGAAAATAAGTTACTGATCAATGGATGCCGGTTCTAACAAAAACCAAGTAGCGGTATCACCTGGGAATTTTTAAAAAAGTGATACCCCAATCGTTGAATCAATCCCCGAACATCACAGAAACCTTTACAACTCTTTCAAACACTATCCCAACCAAGAAGTTGATTTCCCAATAGTCCAGAACTCTCGGCACGCCAAACATATGTATGTCTATAGAAAAATCTTGCTAAATATATAATTTAATTTCGGTTAAAACTCATCCACATCACTCATAATAAGTTGAAATAAAGTTTGAATTTTATGGGTCTCTACACCACTTCTACTTCTCCCTCGGAGCAATTTCTCGGTAGCTCCATACACCATAGCCAGGAGCCATCCCCCCCCTTCTCTCTCTCTCCAAACTCCGGTAATTGGCAGCAATGGCGTTTTTGCTCAACAAAACCAATATTCGCTCTCATTTACGGTCTAATCCTCTAGTAACTCTTCTCTTTCTCTATATCTACATATCCTGTATAAAATCCATGGATCTCTTCTTCAGCTTAGTACTAGATAAATCCTAAAAGCCTCCAAAATGTAAGCATAGTGGTTTACTCAAGGTTTGTTTGCAAAGAATATTGTTGTCATTATACCACCTCGACCTCCGATATGCTAATATTGCTTGAATGAACTTCTATGAACTTTGCCAGTACTTATTATGCTAACTTATTTTCTTTGTTGGGACTTGATCACCAGATCCTTGGGGCTGGTAAAATATGGAAATCCACAGTCGCCCATGCTCAAACATGTAAGATCTTGCAACTCTATTTTCCGATCGGCTCTGAAAAAAATCTGGTGTGGTTTTCAATGCCGATGGGGCTGATTCTGAATGCTGTTATGTTCCACTTGATGAGCTCTCTGAATATCAAAAATGCATGCTTTTCTCTACAGATATAAATCCTCAATGATGAGACTAGTCTGCATTCCCATTTGCAGTTACTCAATGATGCATGCCCATCATACTCACCGATGCTGAAGCGTCCTAGCCACTACAACTGTGAACCTTCACACACCCATACACAACCAAGTTCTTCTTCCCACAACAATCAAGTAGTTCCTTTCCACTTACCCGAAGCTGCTAACCCTTCAAGCATTCCAAGCACCATGAAGTATCTTCTTACTCAGTTCTTTTTAGATCCCCAAAGCCTCCAAAATGTAAGCATAGTGGTTTAGTCAAGGTTTGATTGCAAAGATATGCTAATATTGCTCAGACTAAATTGTTTGTGTACTCTGAGAGAAGCTTACTACTTTGAACTTAGCCAGTACAAATATGCTAACAGTATTTGTCTGTTGAGAGGCAGATCCTTGGGACTGCTAAAATGAGGGAAGCCATAGTGGACCATGCTTGAACATGTATACTTGATAAGAGCTTGCACCTCTATTTTCCCATCGGTTCTGATAAAAAATACGGTGTGGTTTTTAATGTCGTGGGGCAAGTTATGGGACTAATTTCAGATTGCTGTTATGTTCCACTTGATAAGCTCTCTGAAGATCAAAAGGCATTCTTTGCTCTATGTAAATTCTCATTCCTTATGGCTGTATTTGGTTCAAGGATTGAGAATGGAAAAGAAATACAGAAACAGAAAAGGCTTTAACAGCTCACAATTGTACCAAATCCTTGATCCGAAGACAGCCAAATGTTCTCTCATGATCATTTCCATCTCATTTTCTGATTGATTTCCAATTAGGGTGTCGCCAACAACTTGGTGGTATCTGCACTTGAAGACATGGAGGAAGTTATGTCTTTTGCCGATGAGACTCATTTGCATTCCCAGTTGCAGTTGCACAATGATGCTTACCCCCCAAACTCACCCAGGCTAGAGAGTCTTAGCCACTATAACTGTGAACCTTCTGATAGCTACTATGGACATGACCATACACAAACAAGTACTTCTTCCCACAACAATCAAGTAGTACCTTTCACCTTATCCGATGCTGCTAACCCTCCAAACATTCCGAGCACCGATTCTCTGGTTATCATGCCATTTGCTTCATCGTTTGGAAATGCAAGCCTTTTGAATGAATTGGACTTGCCAAGAATTGCAGCGGTGGATCTTTTCAATGAAGACTATTCGACATTTCCGGGAAATTTCTTTAACCCCCCGATCTGTTATACAGAGTCCACTTGTCAGAGCTTCCGTGAGACTTGGAATAGGAAACATTTTAATATTTATCCATAACTTACCGTTTTTTTTTTTGGTTGCCCCAGCCGGGGTGGGTTGCCCAAGTCCGGAGGATTGCTCGGCTTACCCCAGGGCCGGCCCTGCGTGAGAGTCAGGATTTACAGTTAGTTGATAATGGTCATTCCTTTCAATATCAATACTCGAGTTCTGAAGCACAAGATCTGGACAGTATTGTGAATGCCTTTTTGTCATCCCGTTCTGCTGCTCATATAGCTCAGAGACGATGGTCAAGGTTATCCTATGTGCTGAGGATTATAAGGAAGAGTGCCGCATCGAAGCTTGTTTCTTCAGAGGCTGTCCTTGCTTCAAAGAGGCCAAGAATCTGCTGAACTGTAGAAAACTGTTAGTTGTTATGTGCGCTTGTATTTCTGGGAAGTACTACTTAGTTGAAGACTCTGCATTTGTAAAGTAAGATAAGTTCAGTTCTTGTTCGAGATAGTTTATCTGTTTGTCGTAGATTTAATGGTTATATCAACTTGTAGGTCGTGTAAAACGACCCTAATTTGTAGATAGTTCGATTCACTTTTGGTTTTATGTACCTAATTTTTAGTTCGATTCACTTTTGGTGTATATGTAACAAAGCCATTCGTAGATAGGAAAAAGAGAGTTTCTGAAACAATGCTTCTCCAAATTTTGACGCCCTAGATGCTTCAGAAGTAGTATAGGAAAATCAGCAGCAGAAGCAAAAAATGTTTTCAAATATTTCAGACAGATTTATGGAACTCACAATGTACAATGTAGTCAAGAATCTAGGGCCATGTAGGGTTTTCTAATGACAAAGGGCAAAGGGCAAAGGCCAAAGGATGTGTGTCTTCAGTTTTGAGGTCTTTGGGAGACTTGTCGGACACGGGATCAACTGATTAGAATAACATTAGAAATTATTCCTGCTCGAGATTTTTTCCTACTCAGTAGAGTCGAGTAACCCCACCTGCCATCATGTAGCTCCGCGCTTGTTCACACGGTGCCGTAAGATGATGAATGCCCGTGACAAAGTGATATTAGAAACCGACTCATGTGTAAAGCACTAATTGGTGGGTGATTTGGGACCCTCTCTAGTCTCTAGGGGTGATTTGTGTGCAAATAGAAACGAAATGGAAGAATACATCAAGCTTTGAGTTTTTGAGAAAATTATGCATTGTTCCAAGGAGATATCTCATAGCACTCGATGATTACACCTTTATGTGGGATTTAGCATCAAATAGGCAAAATTCGATCAGACTCTGTATTTCTTAAATTTGGTTGGAGCATGCCCCTGAGCACTAAGGATTTGTTTGGTTCGTCATCTTGTTTGCTCAATTTAAACAAGCAGCAAAAATGATGATTTGACCCTAATTTTGCAAAAATGATGATTTGACCCAAATTTTATTTGAATTAAACATGAAGGTTTGGATTAAAGGATAAGGGTAAAGATTGAATGTGCACATAAATAGTGGCTTGTTTTAGGAACATAATTAACTCAAACATTAATTACTTACATGGTTGAAAAAGAAGAAGATGAGAACAAGGGCATTAGAGAAAGTTTTTAACACTTTTGTTAATATGTGTCCTGGGCATATGCTTGTGATTATTTAATGAATACAAGAACTATACCCAGTTGTATCGGAACCTATACAAGTAGTTAATGTATTAGGCAAGTTCACAGTAGGAGAGAACTTATTCTTGTGAGACCAAAACGCCCTTTGACTTTTCCATTCTCCTCATTCTCATTTTTTAACTTCCACAAGAAGGAGTTTAGAATGAGAAAGAAAAAAAAAAGTGACGAGCAGAACTCCTATAATAAAGAATGAAGAAAAGAAAAAGGGGCATCTTAAAAAAATAAACACACACACACACAGAGAAAGAATGGAAACGTATCCCTAATAAAATGTTACTTTTGCCGATAAAAAAAAAAGAGCGGAAACAATAGTAATAATAGAACAATAGGAACTCTGAACCGACTTTGATGTTTTTTCGGAACCGACTTTTTCCGGTTCACTCCAAAATACGCCAAAACTGGACTGAGCTGGACCCATTACACTCCTAGAACTCTCCCTATCTTATTTCTTTTTGTTATTCTTCTTTTCTAAAATAAATATCAATGGGGAAGAAACAATAGGAACTCTCGCTATGTATTTTTATTTTTTATTTTGGCAACAAGAGTAATAGAATAGTAACGATGGTAATAGACCAAAAATAAAAATAAAAATAAAACAACATAAAAGGGCCTTTAGGGGTAATAAAACCATAATTGGTAGTAAATTTTTAACCTAATTCTTAGGTATGTAACAAAGGGAGATAATTTTGTCAAATAGAACCATATTTGGTAGTAAATTTTTAACCTAATTCTTTTGTATCTAACAAAGGGGGATAATTTTGTCAAACATAATGATTCGGGTGCATTGGTGGGCTTTTAATTTCTAGACAGTACAATTTCAAGTTAGGGTATTTTCATCGAGTAATTAGAATAGTTTAGTTGTAATTTATGATTGCACTTTAGTTTTACATTTGCAATGATAGTGGAGCCAAATAAATGAGTTAATGCGTTTCTATCATATGTCATATGGGCACACATTAACAAGACCCTTTTATTAAGTATATTGAGGAAGAAGGGGGTGCATTTTAGTCCATAAACTATACTCCCTCCGTCCCTTTTTAAATGTGTTGTGATAAGAGCTTAAAGGTAATCATTTAAGCTCCCCAATTAACATTAGCTAAGTCTTTATTAGTGCTACTCTGATGTTCATACGCGTTGTTTGTGTTTCAAGGGTTTAAAGGCCAATTGGGATAGAATTGGAGCAAAATGACCAAGGTTAAAACATGTGGGAGTAAGCAAGGAGTGAAGGTTGAGGAATGGAGGCAAAACAAGAACAACATCCAACTGGTTGCGTCTCAGCCCCAACTGGACAAGCTGAGATTCAAGCTTGCTACTTCATTTTCCAAGCCATGTGTCCAGTGCATCCAACCGGACAAGATTTGATCCAACTGGACAAGCCAAAACTAAAGCTCACTGAGGATTTTTGCAAGCCATGTGTCCAGTCCATCCAACCGGACGAGCTGACTTACTCCAGTGGACGAGATTAGCCGACTTCAGCAGATTTCTTTGACTCTTCAATGAAAAGCTTGTTGGAAATTTCTCGGAAATTCGGTCTGAATGAAACAGGGCGTTCGGAGGGTCTCTCGAGGCAACCGAAAGGACCCACGTAGCTGCTTATTACACGTGTTTATGGCTTAATATTACGGTGTTTATTGCTATTTATAACACCTCGTAACCTCCACATGATGGAGATTGAATGGCAGTCAATTTTTTGCGGTTACACCATTCAAATTCAGGTTTTATGTTGGGGGTTTCACAATTCAATCGCTGAATTGAATTGCCCCATTCAAATCTCATATTGAAGGCTTGAGGCTCCTCCTCACCTATATAAAGGCAGCTTTGGGCCTTTGTTCCTTCACTAGAAAATCGTCTAACATTCCAAGTTCCAAAAAAGTCATCTTTGAGAGAGAGAGGCAGACGCTAGTAAGTTCACCAACAGAGGTGTTTCGGTGGTTAGTGGTTCTAGCATTTTATCCTGGGACGAAGACGCTGGTGCATCCTACAACACCCATGGTAGGCGGCGAATCTTTGTCAAGGAGACTGTGGTATCACAGGACTCGGCTCGTGTTTCCTAAACAATGTTGGTATCTTTTTCCCGTTTATATTATTTGCATTACAGTTCTATTCATGTAACTTGTATCTTAGTTTATATCAATGAAATTGTATTTTTGAAATTCTGTGATTGCCGAATAATTTTTCCCAACAAAGCTAACTCCGGCTTTGAGGATATAAAAGCTTTTAGGGGCCAATTTTGGGAGGACAACTTGCTAGGAGCCACTTAGAATTACTTTAAGGCTAGGCAAAGAAGAAAAAGGAGGAGAAAAGCAAGGAAAAAGAAGAAAAGGAAGGAGATTCAAGGGAGCATGGATTCTAATCAAAAGAACTTGAAGTCACCTCCTACCATGGCCAGCTAGACTCCATCTCTAGGGTTAGATGAAGGTTTCTTCCAAGTAGTTGAGTTTGCTTGTGCTTTTAAGGTTTATTCATTCAAATCTTATGCTAAGAATATTTTCATTTCTAATGAAAGATTGAATGTTTAATTTCTATTCATCTTATGTGTTTGTATTCTAAATTTCAAACACTTGTATACATGGTTTGCTATTGATTCACGGACTTGGTTAAGATAGGTTATACTTTATAAGACAAGGCGTGCTATTAGACGAACCGTACTTAGATACGGCTCGTGCTAGTAAGACGACTTGTGCTATGCAAAGATAGCCTATGCCAATTGATTATTCGCGAATATCTTGTATTGATTTGAATGGATAGTTGTTGATCAAGCAAAATCAGGCTAAGAGGGGAAAACTGGATTCAATACCCTAGGCCTTTTTTCCACTTGTTTTACAAAACCAAGTTTACTTTCCGTTTTCTTAGTTTTAAATTTTAAATCAAAACTTGAATCTCACAATTGAATTGAAGTAGAAACTAGTTGAAGCCGATTCAAATACTTCTTGCAGGTTCTGGAGGTGGCATTTTCTTCTCGGTGGATGCAACGATGGAGGTTGCTGGAGGTTTCCAGTGGATGCGGCGCTGTTGCTTGTTTAGCTTTTTAGGTTGGGCTTGGCCCATTGGGTGTTTATTGAGCTTTTGTCCCATCAAGTATTTTATTTTATAAAACCACTAGTTGGATTCCCGGTCTGGAACTCCATCATCGATGGCGAGCGGCGACTTCCAATAACTCCGGCGGGCGCGAAGACAACGACCGGAGGCTTCCGATGCAAGGCGGCGATTTTCCATTTCCTGTACTTTTCTTTTCTTTTTTCTGTAAGTTTTAGGTTTTTTCTTGTATTTTTTCTGGGTTTTCGTTGTTTTAGTTTTGTAATAGTTGGTGATTAATACAACTTTTTATCTATTTCTCAAAAAACAAAATAAAAAAACCATTGGTTCTAATAAACTTTGGGTGCTGATTTTGGGGCTCCCTTTTAGTCAAGTTTTCTTAATAAACTTTGGGTGCTGATTTTGGAGCTCCCTTTTTTTATGCAGGCACTCCAAAATTTAATGAAGTTACAAAACTACCGTTTTCAAGATATAAAAATCACTGGAGGCACACCTCCAAATTATCTCCTCATTTACTAAGCCAATACAAACGGAAAAATGAACCAAAACCAAACATAAACATTAGGTTCTAAACATAAACATCAACATTAGGTTCCAAACATTAAACATCCACAATATAAACATTAGGTTCCAAACATTAAACATGCATCTATGTCAGATTGCTTCACGCCACTTTGCACAAAAAAAACTAAACATTGTGAGAATTCTCTAAAATAAACATCACACAATTGAAAATGTTGATGCTGCAAAATCTTCATAACGGTTGTGACACAAGATCTTCATACTTTCGTACTCATTATCTACTATTTTCCCCTCAAAATCTTCATAACGGCTGCAAATTTACATTTTATAACTCATAGTGAGACAAACAAAGCACATTACTAAAGTTATGAGAACTCTTGAGAGGAAAAGTAACAGAACTCCCAAGAGACTTTGCATGGACAAAAGGATGGTTCTACAATTATAGGCCGAAGACCACTTGTCCAAGCTGTCCTGGTACAGAACATGGAGCAATAGCATAAAGACTATATTAAGGAAACATTACATATGGAAGTAGGCAATTCAGTGACGTATAGCAAAAGAAGTTGAGCAACTCTCTGCTTTTTTCTGATAAATATATATATGCTTTTTCGGAGTGTCTGAAGTAAAGGAGAAGAGTAAAGGTTTTTTGAAGTTCCTGAGATAAATTATGGAGCTTGCAAAAGGGTAATTTTGGAAAACTACTGTAGCTTGGAGTGTCTGCATCAAAATTGAGAGTGCGAATATCAATTTCCTAAACTTTTTGCCGATCCAAAAAAAAAAAAAACTCTTTACCCACTAATTTTTTAGCAAAACAATAATTGTACAAATTTTTACCCATTAACTTTTAAAAATATACAAGTTTTAAGAGACAGCCCAAAATAAAATAGTCGCTTATAAAAAAAAAAAAAAAAGAAAAAGAGGATGGAGGGAGTATGATTTAGTCACGTTAAAAAGTTAGAAGGTAAATTCCCACGAGCTTCAAACCATACTCTCTTTGTTAGTAATAAATAGAATCAACTGATAGCCACCAAATAAATAATGAGTTTTTAATTTTGTATTTGATCTTAATTAGGTATCTTTCTTTAAAAATTAACACTGTTTTGAATTAACAATGAAATTCCGCTAATTCCTGGAATCCTTGACTACCGGAAGCTCCTTGATAGTATGGTCTAGATTTTTGTATGACTATCCCAAACAAATTAAGGTCCCGTTGTTTTACAAGACATATAATTCTCCTTACATACAGTAACTCATAAATGCCAAAAGGTGAAAAGGCCGAAGTTAGTTTAACAAGCTCTAAAGTATAGACTATAGTGCACCTGAAAGAAAATTTTAGTAAAAAAAAGTCGTAACACCAAAAAGGCATAACTAGTAAAAAAAAATCCAAAACTAAAAAAAATATGTGTAAATATTTTGGGGTTTATCGTGCCCTCTTTATTCATAATTCTTTTTTTTTTAAAAAACATAATTGATTCCATAAACTTGGAACTAACGAAAAATATGCATACTATACATCTAAATGTTAAGATGTGCTTAACATGTACAAGAATTATGCATACCATTCTCCGAAATTAAGCATAAAATATATTTCTAAGGTACAGTCTTTGCATAACATATTCAAAACCGAAGCATAACATAAGGGGAAAAAATCAGTAAGATTTCTATGGTACGCATAAGAGACTTTTGACCTACAAAAAATTCTACTCCTATTATGTTATTTTCACTATGATTCTGTATGTTCTTTTTAGGAAGAACATTCCAACACGAAACTAAAACCGAGTAACTGAACTCAACAACTCACAAATAAAGTAAGCAAAAAAGTCATGAGACACTATAGGAAGAGGCTACAATACACACCCCTTTTTGGTTGTGTATCATATGCACCCAAGTTATCTACCGTTGGATCGTTAAAAGTTACGAATCAATAACAAAAAGTTATGAATCGGTAACTTGTTAACCTGAGCAACAGATGACCTAACAAATTAAAGTTACGAAACCCACGAAAAGTTACGAAACACACTAGTAGTTACAAAAATGTTACGAATCATATTTGAGAAAAGTTATAATTTTTTTCTCAAAGTTACAAGACCCACGATTAGTTACGAAACACACGAAAAGTTACGAAACAAAAGAAAATGTTACGAATCATGTTGTCTAAAGTTACGAATGCTTAGTACAAAAGTTACGAATCATACAAAAATATTACGAATCATATTTGAGAAAAGTTATAATTTTTTATCTCAAAGTTACGAAACTCACGAAAAGTTACGAACCATATTATCTAAAAGTTACGAATTCTTAGTATAAAAGTTACAAAACAAACAAAAATGTTACGAATGACCGGTTCTCCAGGTCATTTTTTATGAGGTGGCGCAATATGGACCACAAAATGGGTGTATATCGTACACACTTAAAAGGGGTGTGTATTATAGATTTTTCCGACACTATAATAATAGGGGTGGTCTGAGTGTTGGTCTCCTTTTAGTTCTTAGTTTTTAATGTTCCACCGCGTTTTTTTAGTCAATTCTTAGTTTTTAATGTTCCTCCTCAGGTTCAGTAATCATCATTTAGATTACCTAATTCAGTTTTGCAACCACCAAACCTCATCTTCAAACCACTAACAGAATTTTTGTTTCAGAATCTTGACGGTGACAATTGGACACTTGAAGAATTTAACAATAACATTGTCGGAGGAAAGGAAGGGAAAAAAAATCTAATCTTATTGGAAGTGCATGTGCATCTGAATCTGCAAGGTGGTGTTGGTATCGTACGTGAGATTTTTGTAGTGGAAGTCAGCACACAGACTAATTTGACCGAAGTCAAGCATTGACCGACCAATCCAGGCCTGCCACGTGGGAAGTAAGTCCATATATAATGGAAACGTGGGCTTAAGCACAAAGTCAACTTGCTGAAAAAGTCAACACCGCGAAGGGATATCCCCCGCGGAAGAATAAGACTAAAATACACAAATACTCCTACAAGTATATGGTACAGTTATCAAAGCGGTTTGATATTACAAGGAATTCACCAATTGCGACCCCAAAACACAAGAGAAATAGTGTGGTAGGAAGTTACAGCTATTGAAACTCAAGCTCGCGCCTATTCTGACCATAAGGCAGGGTCAGAAGGGTCCTTGGAGACATGACTAAGGTATTGGTTTGGGTCACAACACCATGCCCAAGCAATAACGAGAATAGGGGAGATATTAGTGGCTTGGTGGCTTAAGAAGAAAAGGGATCGCCGCAATGGAATAACGAGCACCGACCATGTCGCGAGGGTCATCCTCACGACCGGTGACGTCACACACATGGTCATAGTATATGGAGAGAGCATGTGTCCTTACATTAAAGGGAGGATGTCCTTACATTAAAGAAATTTATTTACTTGGGCGTAAAATTGCTGGAAATGTAGAATGCTGAAAAGTGGATTTTGGATTTAGCGTTAGGTATTAGATAATTGGAAATGGCTACAATACACACCCCTTATTTGGGTGTACTATATGCACCTATTGTTTGGTCCAAATTGTGCCACCTCATCGGCAATCGTAACATTTTTTAGTTTTTCGTAACTTTTCAGCAATATGATTCGTAACATTTTGGTATGTCTCATAACTTTTACAAAAAAATTCGTAACTTTTACAAAAAAATTGTAACTTTTATAGTGGTGTGTATCATACACACCCAATACACACCCAAATAAGGGGTGTGTATTGTAGCCTTTTCCTAGATAATTTCATTTTGGATGGAGTTTGTATCTAGTTTTTGTGTTTTTTGCTACGGAAGATTTAGATTAATGGTGTATAGGGTATACAAAACAAAAGTCATTCTTTTGGCTCAGGCTCTAAATCTAATATCTTCTAATTGGCTGATTTTCTCCAAACTTTTGAAGTTTTTGTGAATGCATGGGACGCTTTTGTTATGGTCATGCCACAGTGAAACCTCTTTTAAACGTTGGAGATACTCATGCTAGTAAGCCATTCCATTTCTTTTATTAATTTTCAAAATTTCGTTTGTTTCCTACTTCCCATAATCAATGCCATTGGGACTTGAATCCCTTCTCCAAGTTTCACAGGCCTCATCCACCATATATTGCCGAATTTCGTAGTCCTCGTCCACCCCTGTCAAGTTTCACAGGTCTCGCTATCCATGCCGAGGGACGCACCGAATCGTGATCCTAGTAACCACAATTTAAACTCATTTCCGTTACCATTCATTTTTCCAAAACACAAAGGTTTCCTCGTTTGATTCATCAAAACCCGTTAGTTAACTCGCACCATGTGTCAACACGCATTCAACAAGTATCTATCATCCAACGACAGACGTGCCATGGAAGCATCTCACATTGTTCTCATGTCACGATGATTATAAACGATACCAAAGTTTCGTGATTCAAATCATAGCCCAAGTAATCTGATGACATGTTTTCTTAACTGGTTGTCCAGGTGGCTGAAAAAATAAAGGAAATGGAGTCCAAACAGGATAGTTCACCTCATCCCAGCAGTCCAAAAGTGTTTTTAATGATCTTAGATTTGCTAAAATTATATGATACTTATTTTACTAGTAGGATAGTTTTTGTAATCTGAACCATTAATAATTGAGATGAGCGGCTGAGATTGAACTGCACCAGCATTTCTGCAGTTGACTGTAGAGAAGCCGGATCCAAAATGAGAAAACTATTAGTTCATATCTTATCACATTCTTTTATGGTATAAGAACATACAAAAAATGGATAATCAGCTGATTAGTAGTTTCAACCTAACCTAAAGACACGATGGTATGCTTTGAGATAAGGCGCCTTTGAAATTTCAGTACTTAGGACTTTTTCAACAAAAAAATCTCCAATACTATGGGCCCTGTTTGTCCTTATTGATCACAGAGTGGTCTTTTGAAATTAAGAAGAATTTACCATCCATAGTTTTGTCAATGTTAAATTGAGAAGGCTACAATACACATCCCTTATTACACCCCTACAAAAGTAACGATTTTTTTATAAAAGTTATGAGACACTCCAAAATATTACGATTCGTAGAAAATGTTATGAATCATATTGCGGAAAAGTTACGAAAAGCTAGAAAATGTTACGATTGCTAAGGCCTAGTTTGTGTGATTTAAATCCCTGATAAAATTAAGATTTGATATGCATCTACTGTGCGTGTTGAAAGCTTAAAAGCTACAAATTAGAACTTAGAATAATCTCACTTTAATTGCTAACACTTCCCATTTTTATGACACGTTTTATGAGGCCTTTGATTTTTATGCAAAAAAATTCAATTTTCCAATTCTGCAAAAAATTCAATTTTCCAACGGGATTCTGTACCATTTCTGGGTAAATTACACTAACCCTCGTTAAGGTTTCTAACAATTTAAAAAATTACCCCTACTCTTTCTGATATTACACTGCCCTACCTCATGGTTTTATAACTTCAACTTAACCCTTCCGTTAGTTGACTACACAACACTCTACCAGAAAGCGTTGAGTCAGATATTGACCTTTTAATACTTTTCCCATTTTGCCCTTATTATTGGTAGACAATTAATGGCCTTTACATCTCGCCCATATTGCCTAGGTGAAATACTCTGAGTTTTTGAACTTCACAGCCATCGCTTGTTTTGTTTTGCATAGCAAGGTGAAGATTGCAATACTTATTGTATTTTTTTCATTCTCAAGCTTCTCCTCTATTTGTATTTTATTGAAAATACTAGTATAAATATTACATCGTTGTTCAAATACCACGCTCACCTTAAAATGCATTTTCCACAATTGTTGCAAAAGAAAAATGAACATGGTACTTCTATTCTAATTTATGTCTTTCAACTTGGTAGTTCTCTTCTTGTTTTCTAGTCTTTCAATGAGGAGAGCATGAAAGGTTGAAAGAAAATTGCAAATACTAAATTTTTAAGGACAATAATTTGTGTGTGTGTGTGTGTGTGTGTGCGCGCGGCTTATAGGGAAGTGGGGTGCCTGTCGGGCAATTTTTGCACTGCATGGTGCAACACAGGCAAAACGGTGTAGTTTTGTGGGCAAGCCAAGTGCTTGCCAAGTGCGGTCTTGTGTGGTCCACTTTCGGGTCTCACACAAATGATCCGGACCATTAAATAATTTTAAAGTAATTATTCAAGTGGTCTTGGAGAAAATCAGGCCCATCGGATGTTTTACGTAATTGATCTACTAATTCGTTCGATTTTCATTCAGAATTCAGGACCCTTACAATTCGAAAGAATTTTCAAGAAAAGTTAAATAATCGTGCGCTCAGTAACCCATTGATCTGAACTGTAGGTGTTGTAGGGCTCGTTGAAAAGAGCATTCAGTAAAAAAATTATCTTCATAGGACATCAATAGGTAACAAAATAATTCATATTTTTAGTATTTTGATACCTATCGCTGTCCAATCAAGATTATTTTTTTACTGAATGCACTTCTCAACTAGCCGTATGATATTTATGGTTTAGATCAATGGGTTACCAAGCACACAATTGTATAACTTTTTTTTGAAGATTCTTTCAACTTATAGAGTCCCAAAAGTGGGCCCCACAAGATCACATTTGACAAGCACTTGGCTTGCTCACAAAACTACACCATTTGCCTGTGCTGCACCATGCGGTGTAGAAATTGCACAGTAGGCACCCGTCTAATATATCTTATATATTATTGCAGGATAAGTTTTCGTGAAGAGGGCTGTGAACGCGACAAATGGCATGAATTGGTTGGTTTGTCATATATAGTTTTGGGAGAAGCATGTGACATAGCTATATAAATCAAAGATTTTCTATAAATATAGTATTTAAATTTGAAACCCATAAATCTTGCTATCCATAACAAAACATGGAATCTTTCATTTTAAAATTTAAACTAAAACTCAACAATATAATTTTCATGGGTATACCATTATCATACGTTGTTATAAAATTTTACAGGTTTTTTTAATTAGTTATCCTAACTAAGGAAATTAATTACGCATGCAAAGGAATTACAGATTCCACTTCCATTTTTTGTCAACAACATAAAGTATCCCTTTCATATTTTAAGAACCTTATTTACCATTTAAGAGAAAACATATCCATAGATTGTTCTTTTTCAAAATTAATACCATAGTGATCATTGTCCACGATACCCATAGAGTTATAAGTTTTTCATTAAAAAAACCATCTTTCACATCACTCTCCCTTCCCCTTGGATCTAGTGAGGGTTTTCCTTCTTCTTAGTTCTTAGTTGACGTACAAATGCCTAACACGTTTGTTTGATTTGTATTATTATGATTGTTCTTTCTCTTTGTGGTTCCTTACTTTCTCCTCTCTTTTAGATATGTGAACATGTGCGATAATGGTTGGTTTTTATTTTAGTTTATTTTATTTTAGTGAAATGCTTTGAACTATGAATGAAGGAAGCATGGTAATGAGCACAGAAATTGATACGGGTCTCTAGATCAGCTCTCCTTGATGTCTTTCAGTGTTGATTTGGGGGCATGGTTCTGCAACAAAACATCCATGTAACTCAGTTTTTGGAGATCTACGGGGCCACTACTTTAGTGGTATTTTGAGAGCAACCACTTTGTGTGCATATTGCTAAAGGTTAAATCTGTCTTCAATCATCACCCGCCCATAACCCCCAATAATTAGGGCTTAGATGGGTTATGTTATTATTATTATTGTTGTTACCACAAGTTTGGTCTAAAAACATTACGCGACATTTTGAAGAGATCTAATGTAACACGTTTGCTTGACCCTTAAAAATAGCAGTACACGAAAGAGATAACCCATTATAGAGAAAGCTTGAGAGAAAGAATGTTTTTCAGGTATTTTATGGAACAAGCAACAAAAACCCAAGTTTTAGACACAAGATTAAACTAAGTTTGTTCTATTTATTATACTTGCTCCAAAACCTCTACGTCATGAACATGTACTCATGTGGTCACATTCATGTTAAAAGTAGACTGGTTAGAAGAATGTTTGCACATTTTCAAAGGTAATAAATACAGTTGTCTTCATTGTTACATGATTATTATATATATAAACTAAAATGAAATTAGAGGATCAATGTGGGTGTCACGAATTTAATTATTATTTTTATCTAATAGATTGAGGAATGTCAAGAAATGACAAAGGATCAATGAGGTCTTCGTGACTAATCTTTTCTGTATTTGTTGATTAAGGTCTGGATCTCATATAGAAAATTTTATTTGCTTGAATAATTTTTTTTAGATGTTTGTTTTTTAATGTTGACAATTTAAATAAACACGAATTTGTTTGAAAATATTTGCATTAATCAAATGCACTTGAAATTACCCTGTGCATAGCACGAGTTCATGCTACTATGCTAGTAGTCATGTATTTCAATACGTTCTCAAAAACATAGTAGTTAGCTTCTTTTAATTTTCGTTTTTACGATTCCTACGACATGAAGCACGGATACTATAAAAATACTATTGTACGAGTATCGGGCCATATGTTAAGGCGAAAATATGTTCCTCCAATATTAGACTGGATATATTTTTTATATTTGTGTTACTAATCTTGTGCATAGCACGGATTCGCTCCTAGTTCGTATAGAACGGGAAAAGGCTCTATATGGCGAACTACGTACCTCTTACATATGGTACGACAGAAACATACCACGTGCGTTTGGACATACGGATACATCATTGTTACACCAAAGAGTAAGAAATGTTATGGATTTTATCGCGAACACCTGTTCAATCCTACAACGCAAACGCCCCTACGGATCTTGGGAACAATGAATCACAGAAAAAGACAAACAAATAAGTGCGTAATGAAAACCGGAAAGAAAAGCAAGACACAAGATATACGTGGAAAACCTCAACGTGAGGAAAAACCACGGGAGCCACACCAGTCCACTATGAAATCGAATCAAGGAGTACAAGTCTTCTCACAATCTCTCTGAGATTGGTTTTCTCTCGCCTCTCTCTAATTTTCACGCTCTGAAAATCTGATACACGATATTACAAACACACAAGTCGGCCGAAACCCTAAAAGGCAATTTAGGGCCTCGGTAGCGCTATAGGGAAATATCTGTAGCGCTCCAGAATTCTCTGTTCGCGAATTAGGTCCTGGGTAGCGCTACCCCAAAACCTTGGTAGCACTACCGCGTGGCTTATCTTCACTCCCAACAATCTCCCACTTGAAGATAACCTGAAGCATCCGGAAATAAACAACTGCAAACCCAAATGATCTCAATCAAACCGTGGACGTAGTCATCTGACCCCTCTTGGTGTGACTCCAGGCACATCATCTCTTCAAGCATGAAGGCCAACTGAAGTTGAACACAACTTCAGTTTCTGAACAGTGACAGACTTGGTCAACATATCTGCCGGATTTCGTTCCCCCAAAATCTTCTCTAGCAACAAATCCCCATCCTCCAAAAGCGAACGAATGAAATGGTACCTCAAATCAATATGCTTCGTCCTGGCATGGAACACTGGATTTTTGGCAAGGTGTATAGCACTCTGGCTGTCACTGAAAAGAACACAGTTCTCTTGCTTCAAACCCAACTCCTCCAAGAACCCCTTCAACCAAATCATCTCCTTTGCAGCCTCAGTCACGGCCACATACTCAGCTTCTGTCGTGGATAGTGTCACTAATTTCTGCAGACGTGAGACCCAGCTCACCGCTGTTGAACCCATAGTATAGATATAGCCTGTGGTGCTTCGCCGCGTATCCTGATCACCGGCAAAATCTGCATCCACATATCCCTGCACTGTCAATTTCCCTTTCCCAAAACAAAGTGGCAAATCAGTGGTACCTCTCAAATATCGCATGATCCACTTTACTGCTTCCCAATGCTGTTTCCCTGGATTGCTAGCAAACCTGCTCACAACTCCCACTGCATGGGCAATGTCTGGTCTCGTGTTCACCATCGCATACATCAGGCTACCCACGACCGAGGTATACGGAACCTTGGCCATGTACTCTCTCTCTGCATCTGTCTTGGGTGATTGCCCCTGAGAAAGTTTGAAATGACTTCCCAAGGGTGTGCCAACTGCCTTAGCACTCTGCATACTGAATCTCTCCAGAACACGTTCAATATACTCAGCCTGACTCAACCGCAAGGTCCCCTGAGCCTTATCTCTGCTGATCCTCATCCCAAGTATCTGCTTAGCTGCACCCAGATCTTTCATAGCAAACTCCGTTGCCAACTGTTGCTTCAACCTGTTGATCTCCCTAACACAGGAACCTGCTACAAGCATGTCATTTACGTAGAGCAATAAAATGATGTAGCTAGACTCAAACCTCTTGAAGTAACAACAATGATCTCCATTGCACCTTGTATAGCCACTGCGCTGCATGAAACCATCAAACTTTCTGTACCACTGTCTGGGAGCCTGTTTCAAACCATACAGACTCTTCTTGAGCCTGCACACCATCTCTTCCTTGTCTTTCACAATGAAGCCAACAGGCTGCTTCATGTAGAGTTCTTCATCCATTTCCCCGTGAAGAAAAGCAGTTTTAACATCTAACTGCTCAAGGTAAAGATTTTCAGCAGCAACCAAAATCAACACCACTCTGATAGTGGCCATCTTCACAACCGGCGAAAATATCTCTGTATAATCGATCCCCTCCTTCTGTTGGAAGCCTTTTACAACCAATCTTGCCTTGTACCTTTTCTTGCCATCACTCTCCTGCTTAAGTCGAAAAACCCATTTGTTCTACAAGGCTTTCTTTCCTGCGGGAAGCTGAGCTAACTGCCAAGTATCGTTGGAATGAAGAGAATCCATCTCTTCCTGCATCGCAGTCTTCCACTTGGCTGACTCGGAAACCTGCATAGCCTCATCATAGCACTCTGGTTCTCCACTGTCCGTCAAAAGCAAGTAATCAAGCGAAGAAATATATTTCGGATTCGGCCTGTTTACTCTGGTTGTCCTCCTCTACTCTTTGACCGCTGAACTAGTCCCTGTCTCTGGAGCTACCTCATCTGAAACTGTCTTATCTAAAGCTCTCTCCTCTGCCTGACCAGACCTCTATTCAACCCCACTGTCATCTGGAAGGTCCTCCAACCCAAAGTACTCGGACGTATCTTCATCCGAAGTGGTACTCCCACTACTCTGTTTGATGTCCCTGTCTTTATACATCACCTTTTCATCAAACACGACGTCTCTGCTTCTGATTGTCTTCCGGTTCTTGTCATCCCAAAAACGATAACCAAACTCATCTCCGCCGTACCCAATAAAGGTGCACTTCTGTGACTTAGCATCAAGTTTATCCCTATCCTTGTCGCTAATATGCACATAGGAAACACAACCGAAAACGCGTAAGTATGAGAGATTTACCTCTTTACCACTCCAAACCTCCTCTGGTATGCCAAAATTCAACGGAACTGATGGCCCAAGATTGATCAAATATGCTGCTGTGCTGACTGCATCTGCCCAAAACATCTTGGGCAACCCTGCGTGTATCTGCATGCTCCTAGCACGCTCAGTCAAGGTCCTGTTCATCCTCTCTGCAATGTCATTATGCTGCGGAGTCCCTGGAGGTGTCCTCTCTAAACGAATCCCGAATAGAGCGCAGGCTTTCTTGAACTCCCCCAACTCATACTCTCCGCCGTTGTCGGACCTCAACCTTTTCATCTTCAAATCTGTTTCATTCTCAACCATGGCCTTCCACTTCTTGAAGACTTCAAAGACCTCTGACTTGTGCTTCATGAAGTATACCCATACCTTCCTCGAGTGATCGTCGACAAAGGTAACATAGTAATAAGAACCGCCAAGAGAAGACACTGTAGCTGGACCCCACACATCTGTATGGACAAGCTCTAGCTTCGAGCCACAGGAGGCTCCGCCGCCTTTCTGAAAGCTAACCCGTTTCTGTTTCCCGAAGATGCAATCCTCACACATGTCAATATCCACTGACTCTAAACCCGGTAGCTTCCCATTCGACTGCAAAACCTTCATTCCCTTCTCACTCATATGCCCCAGTCTTCTGTGCCACAGATTTGAACTCTCCTTGCTGTCTACAATAGCAAGTGTATCGCTACCATGTAAAGTCAAGTAAAGTGTACCAACTTTCTTGCCTTTAGCCACCACCATGGTACCGTTGGAGACTTTCCACGTGTCCCCTGTGAATGTCGAAGTATAACCTTCTTTGCTTTGCAAGCCTGTCCGACCGAAACAAGACTCCTCTTCAACTTCTAACGTGTCGACATCTTTCGGACACCATCGCACCCTAACGTCGCAATCCCAGAACATCCCCTTTTCCCACTATACTGCAAGGCTCGTCGTCCCCCAAGTATACTTTCCCAAAGTCCCCTGCTACATAGTTCTGCAGAACCTCCCTGTTAGCAGTGGCGTGGAATGAGGCACCCGAATCAATCACCCACGATTCGGCGTCGCTGTTCATGGCAAGAATAAGTGCATCGTGCACAACATGAGCCTCTTGCCCATTTGTTATTCTTCTTCGGTGCTTTGCGGGTTTGTGACATATGGCCTATCGACCACAATTCCAACATTCACCTTTAATAGGCCGAACCTGAGATTTGGCCTTATTTCCCTTACCCTTGGATTTCGACCTGTTCCTGTTCTGATTCTGACCACCCCTGGCATGGCTTCTGCCCCTCTGCTCAAAACTTAGAGCTGAGCCTGAACTACCTGAACCATCGATCGAACCCCTTCTGACCTCCTCAGTCAAAATCAAACTGACAACCTCACTCAGTTTCAACTTTTCTTTCCCTGCCGAATTCTTGCGATGGCTGAATCGCATACCCTACCGGCTCTCGCAACGAGACAATTAACAAGGCTTGAACCTCATCATCAAACTCGATATTGACAGACGTAAGTTGATCAACTATTGTATTGAACTCACCGAGATGTGACATAAAGGAAACCTCTTGACCATAGACGAGTTGAAAAGTTTTTTCATAAGATGTACCTTATTCGCAGCGACGGTTGCTCGTATATCTTCTTGATGCTTCCATAAGCTCTTCCGTCGTTTTCTCCTTCAATATGTTGTGTGTGATGACTTTGAAAGGGACAGCGAATAACCCCTAACGCCTTCTGTCCAGAGCGTCCCAATCCTCGTTGCTCTCTGCAGCTTTCTTCCCCTTTACTTTACCCCCGCAGCCGGTAGGTAAAGATCCTTCCGATCTGAGATAGTCCTCTATCTGCGTTTTTCAAAACGCGAAGTCGACCCATCAAACTTATCGAGCTTCGATTTCCCTTCTTCAACCCATAGCTCCCACTTTGAAACCCTAGCTTTGCCCGAGCCGAATGAGATTAAATCCTAACCTGTCGAACAAAAACTACCGCAACCGCGGCTCTGATACCAGTTGTTATGGATTTTATCGCGAACACCTGTTCAATCCTACAACGCAAACGCCCCTACGGATCTTGGGAACAATGAATCACAGAAAAAGACAAACAAATAAGTGCGTAATGAAAACCGGAAAGAAAAGCAAGACACAAGATATACGTGGAAAACCTCAACGTGAGGAAAAACCACGGGAGCCACACCAGTCCACTATGAAATCGAATCAAGGAGTACAAGTCTTCTCACAATCTCTCTGAGATTGGTTTTCTCTCGCCTCTCTCTAATTTTCACGCTCTGAAAATCTGATACACGATATTACAAACACACAAGTCGGCCGAAACCCTAAAAGGCAATTTAGGGCCTCGGTAGCGTTACAGGGAAATACCTGTAGCGCTCCAGAATTCTCTGTTCGCGAATTAGGTCCTGGGTAGCGCTACCCCAAAACCTTGGTAGCGCTACCGCGTGGCTTATCTTCACTCCCAACAAGAAATGGATATTTTGGTGGGTATGGCTCTGATAAGGTTTTTTTTCCCCGCTTTCGACAAACTGGACCCAGGGGGCGTGTTGTCCCTTAAGGGACGGGACAACATGCATGCTAACTCCATTCGAGCTGTTCGTGCTCGACGATCAACGGCCCAGATCAGTTCGGTAATGAATGATGCAGATTTGTCTGGATCCGAACAATCTATGCCATTGATCGCTAAGTATGAACGGCTCGGATGTGATCAGCATGCATGCTGTCCCTTAAAAGACAGCACGCCCACCACTTCCTCTTGGTAGATTTTTTCCCGTTCCGTTTCGTAGTTGTAGTTTGTCCTTATTATTTTTTACTGTTTGCAAAAGAAACTGAACTAGAGCTGCCAAGTAAAAAAACAAAACATTGAGTAGGAAAAAATTGAAAATCTTTGTTCGTGTCTTGATTTCCCAATATAAAACCATGGCTTCGTTTATATACACTTATGTCGTACGACATGTGGTGCTACCGCGCTGGGCTCTACCAGCTGATTTTCTTGAAAAAAAATCTCTCTCTGAAATTATAGAGGAGAGAGAGATATCAGAAACCTCAGGGTGGATTTATGTAATTTATCCTTATTTTTGGGAAGGATATCTAGTCCAAAACGAAACTTGTACGAGTAAACAATTTACTCCGCTCATTTTAGGAAACCGGAGTAAACTGGAGTACTAACTGAAGTACTGCGAATAATTATTCTACAGTATAATTTTGGAAAACCGTCATGTGGTGTTACAATGCTCACATCCATCGTTTATTTCAGCGGAGTCAAATATAATGTGTAGTAAATGAGTGTGTTAAGTATCACGTGTCGGTATCCTCTGTAAAATAATTAGTGGGAAGCACTGATCATTCATCACAAATTATTAAGCAAAAATTAATCTCTCTTTTAAGTGTTTTTGTGTTTGTAGCAAAAAAATCACACACTAGTTAGAGCAAGAAAAACAGTCAACTCACGACCACTACAAAGGAGTGTTGGCGCCTTCAGTTTAAGCTTACTTTTTTTAATTTTTCCTCCGCGTTGTTTGACAAGTCTTATATGTCCGTCCCAAAATCCCAATGATCAGATTATAGGGTTTGCCTATACGACATTTTTCCAAACACCAAATCTCCTCTTTCTTAAAATAAACAAACAGAATTTTTGTTTCAGAATCTCAGAGTTTCCCATTCTTCATTTGGCTTCAAAAGAAAAGAAAATGGCTCAGATTCAGGGTCAGATGCTGGCAGATGGCAATTCAGAAGAGGAGGAAACAAGGGTTTCTATAAGAAAGTGAGACATCTACTTCTTTGGGATTTTACCCACTGCTAAGCAGTAATTGGTACTTCTTTTTATATGGGTTTTTTTTTTTGGAATTTTTCTAATTTTGTGAACTTCTGATCCATTCTTTTTGATCTTCTTCTCTTGGAATTCTATGCACTGCTAAGCTGCAATTGGATAATCAGATGAGAACTGAGCTGGGTTTTGCTTATTTCTGAAAGTTGTTTAGTTGGAATTGTTATTATCTTGTGAAATTATTCAGTACCATTTTATTTTTATTTCTGGCAGTTGTTCTTCATTTGTCAGGAAGGAGCTGGAGGTTATTGTCCACCAAGTTATGGAGCATACAATTATGCCTAAGATTTCTGCTATTGTGAGTTCATTTGGTTTCATTGTGCACTCCATTGATTACACCTACATATATACAGTTGTGGCTGCACGCATGTCTGTAGATGTGATGAATTCAATATGTTTTCATTTGTGTATGAACATGCGCATATGTCAATATTGGGCCATTTGTTTGATCGGATATACCTATCCTAGATGACTAAATGTCCGACGTTTGGTTAAAATATCCAGAATCCAGATTAATCATTTCTTGGATATATATTCTTGCAGAGTGTGGGACATAAAATATTATGGAGGTGTGGTATTATCAGTCAGATAGCTCTTAGTCCTGCAGGATTGTATATAACTATTAGTCCATGAAACTAACTGGCCCAGTGTATAACTACGTGCACATACATATCTGCGTGAACGTGTGTAGACGTGCCTGTGGATGGGAAGGCTTGAATATTTGTAATTGTATTTGTGCTCATTTTCTCACAACACATAAGAACATGTATTTTTCATAGACAATTGCATGCGTGCTAATATTGTGAGTTTCTCAAAACTCGAAAGTTTGAGTTACAGAAGAATTGAGGCTCATGCAGATATGTATGTGAGTTTGTCAAAAGTTTGCGCATTAGGTGATTTTTCTTTGTACTAATTTATTTATGAATCATACTTTGTGTACGTTGTGCATTGTGATTAAAAATGGAGGTTGAAATTTTGTTTACTAGTCTACCTCCTTGTTTAGTGCCTTTCGGGTTATACAACTAGGGCGGTTGTCTGCGCGATCGGTATTTTCCCCTTTCTAAACTGAAATTGAGGCTCATTTCTTGGTCTTTTATAGCCCCATCATCCATTTCATTCCCGCCAAGATTAACCCAGTGTTCTTTTTTTGTCCATCCGTCTCCACATTTGTGCGCCTGAGTTCTGTTGAATTTGTGAGATGACATTTCAAAAGACATACCAAGCTTCATGACCCATGTAGTATTTGTGTGAGATATTTATCAAGAATGTAGTTCAAATTCTTTGAAAGAATTTTCAGGGATCAATATGGTTCTGAAAACTCTCCACCTTGGTAGTCAAAACCCATGGAAGGGTGGATGATTGTTTATATCAAAAAATTGTTGCCTTGATATTTTGTAGTAATGCTTCAAGATTTTACAGGTCAAACAAGAACTTGAATTGGCAATAGAAAAGCATTTGACTGGATTGAACCAGTAAGATATCATACCATAATAGTTTAAGTTTACAGGCTTACAGCCACTATAGATCAGAATTTTACAGCTCACGTATCCTTTTACTTCTCATTCAGTCATTCTGGAATTGGAGTAAAATTGTCAGAATCAAGAACCCTCCAACTGCAGTTCATGGACAAGCTCTCCCTGCCAGTATTAACGAGGTCACTGATTAAAGGAGAAGGAACTAATCCCTTCACTGTAGCTTTATTCGATGCAACGACAAAGCAATTTGTTACGTCTGGGCGTGAAGCATTTGCAAAGGTTGAGATAGTTGCTGTTAAGGGAGATTTTAAGGGTGACAATTGGACGATTGAAGAATTTAACAATAACATTGTCGGAGAAAAGGAAGGGAAAAAATCTCTTCTTACTGGAAATGTGCATCTGAATCTGGAAGGTGGTGTTGGTATTGTAAGTGAGATTTATTTCACACATAATTCACATTGGAAAAAGGCCTGTAAGCTTCGTCTAGGTGCAAAAGTTGTGGATAATCTTAATGGGACTAGAGTAAGAGAAGCAGTAACAGAACCCTTTGTCCTTAAGGATTTTCGCCACACCTGTAAGTTCTTCTGGCTTCTTATTATTTGGCTATAATGTTTTAAGATCTGACTATTTAAATAATATCTCTAGTATCAAAGAAGACTGACAATGATGCACAAATCCTCTCTGGTTGGCGTAAAACCATTTATAATTGGCAAGAAATTTTTTACTTGGGGGTAAAATTGCTGGGAAAAGTACAATGCTGAAATTGAATTTTGGGTTTAGCGTTTGGAAGATAATTTCATTTTGTCTGGAGTTTGTATCTAGTTTTTGTGTTTTTGCTGGGGAAGATCTAGATTAATAGTATATAGTGGTCATTCATTTTTGGCTCAGGCTCTAATATCTTCTGATTGGCTGAATTTCACCCAACTTTTCAAGTTTTCGTGATGCACAGCACGCTTTTGTTATGGTCATGCCACAGGGAAATTCCTGTTTCACGACAAAGTTGCTTTGCTTCTATGGAATCACTAACTGCTGATCATAGAATATTGTTCTGAGTCGTATGTCGAGCATTAACAAAATGAAGTCTAAAGTACTTCCTCAATATGTTGATTTCCAAAAAAGTAGATGAAACGTGAGAATGGCTATAAGCTATAACTATTGGCATGATTATGTAAACTGTGTTACTGTTTTTTTTTTGTTTTTTTTTTTTTGATAAACGGATGTCCGGGCCACCTTGTGCGCACCTCAACTAATTCCGGGGCTCTAAAGGTAATGACCGGGCATAACCCCCAAGAGTTTGTTGGCAAGGGGAGTAAACTGTGTTACTGTTATGAAGAACTTCTCTAATTGTGTTCTTTCTTGTACTTGTAGAAGCTTATCAGTCAGAAAACTCCAAAGTTAGATATAGATAGCAAGTTATCTGAATAAATAGAAGAAGACTAATGGAAGTTAGATATAGATAGCAAGTTATCTGAATAAATAGAAGAAGAATAATGGAAACTCATAAATAACTTTAGCTTTCTGTTTGCAGATACTGAGAAGCACTACCCGCCATCTCCAAATGATGAGGTTTGGCGATTGAAAAATATCGCCAAAGATGGTCCTTACCATAACCGTTTGGTTAGTGCAAACATCAAAACTGTGAAGGATTTTCTCACTCAGCACTGTATAAATCCTAAAAGCCTCCAAAAGGTAAGCATAGTGGTTTACTCAAGGTTTGATTGCAAAGAATATTGTTGTCATTATACCACCTTGACCTCCTCATGCTAATACTGCTTGAATAAACTTGTAAGAACTTTTGCCAGTGCTTAATATGCTAATTTATTTCGTCTGTTGGAACTTGATCACCAGATCCTTAGGGCAGGTAAAGTGTGGAAATCCACAGTCGCCCATGCTCAAACATGTAAGATCTGGCAACTCTATTTTCTGATCGGCTCTGGAAAAAAATCCGGTGTGGTTTTCAATGCCGTGGAGCAAGTGATGGGGCTGATTTCTGAATGCCGTTATGTTTCACATGATGAGCTCTCTGAAGATCAAAAGGCATGCTTTTCTCTTCCGATTTAAATCCTCATTCTTTAAGGCTGTATTTGGTTCGAGGATTTGGATAAGGAAAAGAAAATAATGGAAACAGAGAAGTGCAGGTTGTAATGGCTCACAACGGTTCCAAATCATCGATCCAAATACAGTTGAAGTGTTTATCTCTCAGTTATTTCCATCTTATTTTTTGATTGATTTCTGATATCAGGCTGAAGCCAACAAATTGGTGGTATCTGCACATGAACACATGGGTGACGTAAAGACTTTTGATGATGAGACTAGTCTGCATTCCCATTTGCAGTTACTCAATGATGCTTACCCATCAGATTCACCAATGCTGGAGCGTTCTAGCCACTATAACTCTGAACCTTTACAAACCCATTATGGACATGACCATACACAACCAAGTTCTTCTTCCCACAACAATCAAGTGGTTCCTTTCCGCTTACCCGATGCTGCTAACATTCCAAGCACCGATTCTCTGGGTATCATGTCAGTTGGTCCATCTTTTGGAAATGAAAGCTATTTGAATGAACCCGTTTTGCAAAATATTCCAAGTACTACTTCCCACGACAATCAAGTAGTTCCTTCCCACTTACCCCATGCTGCTAACCCTTCAAACATTCCAAGCACCGATTCTCTGGGTATCATGTCAGTTGTTCCATCTTTTGGAAATGAAAGCTATTTGAACGAATGCAATTGGGATTATCTTATCAATGAAGGCTCTGAGATTTTTCCTGGAAATTCTTTTAGCCCCTCTATATGGTTTACAGAGCCCATGTTTAATACAGAGCCCATGGTTAATACTGATCATCTTATCGAAGACTTTTTGTCATCCCCTGCTGCTAATATTTCTATAGCTCAGAGAAGATGGTCAAGGTTATCCAATGTGATGAGGTCTATAAGGAAGTTTGCCACATCGAAGATCGTTTCTTCAGAAGCGGTCCCTCCTCCAAAGAGGCCAAGAATCCACTGAAGTGTAGAAAACTGTTAGTTGTTATGTAAGTTTGTATTTCTAGGAAGTGCTGCCCAGTTCAAGACTGTGTGCAGTTGTAAAGTAGATAAATTTGCGTTTTAGTTTGAGATACGCTTTACTGTTTGTGGTAAATTTAGGGGTCGTAGCTACTTGAAAGTTCTTTTAGCTTCTGCAATTCAACTACCTAATGAAGTTCAATTCACTTTTGGTTATATGTAACTAATTTTTAGTTCGATTCGCTTTTGATTTTTGTGTAACAAATCCATTTGTAGCTTGGGAAAAGAGAGTTTCTGAAACAAGGGGTTCTCCAAATATTGACGCCCAAGATGCTCGGAAGTGGGATAGAAAAATCACGAGATTGCAGAGGGCCGAGGGGAAAATCAGCAGCAGAAGCAGCAAGTGTTTTCCAATATTTCAGACAGACTAACCCGAAGGGATTGGCAAAGTGGGCACGAGAAAGCAATAAGTGCTTAATCATGAGGTCGCATGTTCGAATTCTATGGAGACCAACCATCCCAAACCTTGAGCACCCTTCCCCCTTGAGCACCATCCCAAACATCGGGAGTATGGGCTCCTGGTGGGGGGTTTATAAGTCCCTGGGCACCATTCCCCCTTGAGCTAGCTTTTGGGGGTAAGTTCTACCCAAGGGGCTTGTAACATTTGGTTGTTACCTTCAGATTTTGGAATCAATCGAGGTGCAATCCAAGGCCATATAGGGTTTTCTAACGACGAAGGGCAAGGATGGGTGTTTTCAGTTTTGAGGTCTTGGGGACATTTATATTTTTGGGATCGATTGCTTAAAATAACAGTAAAAATTACACCTGCTCAAGAGATTTTTTCCAACTCAGCAGAGTCAAGTAACCCCACCTCCTATCGCATACGAAATTTTTTGGGGTACCACGTGGCCGAGCCTACGTGGTACCCGAACATTAGATCCGGGCCGTTCAAAAGTGTATTGAATGGTTCAAATTGAAACCCTCTCTCCCATTTCTCTCTCCACAATCCAGACCGTCTAAAACTAAAATGGATGGCTCAGATCGCGCGAGCTGGGCACTGAAAAATTGCTATCACATAGGCTCCGAACTTGTTCACCCGGTACTGTAAAGAAGATTAATGCCCCGTGATAAAGCAATTTTTGGAAACCGACTCGTGTGTAAAGCATTTTCAGTTCATTCCCTACAAATTTAGGTGTGATTGCTCAGGTGATATCAGGATATCCTTGAGGTGGTTTAACCCATTCCCTGTCCGAGCGCCAATTGGGTCCAGCTCAAGGGGAAATTCAGCCCATGTCAACTGTTACCGTTCACTGGCATTTTCTGTCCGGGTGCCCAGTCTATATCCCAAGTTTGAAGCCCAAAGTTCTACAGATCAACCTAGCCATCTGCCAATCCAAATCAAACTAGACGACCTCAGTTTGGATGACAGTAATCTCAAGGGGAATGAGAATGTAATGTTTTCTCTATCCATGATTCTAACGTTTGGAAGAGACAAGAACTGGAATTTGATGTCAGGCTTTTCTGATTCGATGTTTGGCAGAGGCAGAAATGTGGTTTTTGATGACATATTCAACCAGGAATCACATTCTCAGACTGAGTGAGAATCTAATCCTTCCCTTACCCATGAAAATCTCAAATTTCTGGCTCATTCATTAAGAAAAGGAAATATTGACTTTAATAATTTTCCAAAATAATTATTTACAGCATAAGATTACTAAATTAATCCAAACACCAAAATGCAATTTCTCCAGATATTAAATTTCTGAGAATTTAATTCTCAATAATCATATTTCTATTCCTACCCAAGAAATCTCGATAATCATATTCTTGTTCTTACCTAAGATTTTGGTCATTCAAACACAGCCACAGTGAATTAGCAAATATGGATCAATTCGGGAAGTATAGTTGAAGTGGTATCTAACTCCCAACGAAGCCCAATGAAGTGTTTAACTATAGTGGTCTGCCCAAAACCCAGTATGAAGGCAGTGATCTACCATTTTTTAGCCACTTGGGCATTTTACATTTCTTTTCTTTCCTGCTTCTCTCTTTTTCTTCTTTTTTTTTTTTTTTTAATTCCTTTTGGGTATGTCTCTTATAAGTTGCATATTCAATTAACCTCTTTTTAATTTTAAGCTAAATTACAAAAAAAAAATAAATAAATAAAAATGAGAGATTTCTATGCTAACGCATAAGAGACTACTCCTATTATGTTCATTAGTACTTTTGTATGTTTTTTTTAGGAAGGAAATCCCAACACGAAACTAAAACGAGTGACTGATGACAACAACTCACAAGTAAAGCAAAAAAGTGACACACTAGAGTAGAGCCCCAAAAAAACAGACAACTGAAGACCGGGGTGTTGGTCCGAGGGTAGGCGTCATTTTAGTTTAATCTTAGTTTTTTAATGTTCCACCGCGTCTTTATAGTCAAATCTTCACAAGTCTTTAATATGTCCCTCTTCAGATTCAGTAATCATGATTTAGATTATCTGATTCAGAATTTTTGTTTCAGAATCTTATTTCCATTGTGCATTTGGGTCCCAAAAAGAAAAGAAAATGGCTCAGACTCAGATTCAGACGTTAGAAGATGGCAGTTCAGAAGACGAGGAAACAAGGGTTTCTATAAGGAAGTGAGAAATCTACTTTTTCTTTTTCTTTTTCTTTTTTTGGTAAAGAACATCTACTTTTTCTTCTTCTTATGGTTTTTTTTTTGGATTTGTTCTAATTTTGTGAACTTTCGATCCATTCTTTTTGGTCTTCTTCTCTTGGAATTCTATGCATTGCTAAGCTGCAATTGGATAATCGGATGAGAACTGAGCTGGGTTTTGCTTACTTCTGAAAGTTGTTTAGTTGGAATGGAATTGTTACTATCTTGTGAAAATTTTCAGTACGCTTTTATTTTTATTTCTGGCGATTGTTCTTCATTTGTCAGGAAGGAGCTGGAGGTTATTGTGATCCGAACCGTCCAACAAGTTTTGGAGCAAACAGTTTTGCCTAAGATTACTCACAATATCCAACAAGTTATGGAGCAAACAATTTTGCCTAAGATTTCTGCAATTGTGAGTGCAGTTTGGTTTCATTATATTCTCCATTGATTACACACACATATACAGTTGTCTATTAAGTGATTTTTCATGTGTGGCTGTACGCATGTCTGTGGATGTATTGAATTCAATATGCTTTCATTTGTGTATGAGCATATACATATATCAATATTGGGCTTTCTGTTTGATCATATATGACTATCCAAGATGACTAAATATCCGGTGTTTGGTTAAAATATCTAGAATCCAGATTAATCATTTCTCGGATATGTATTCTCACAGATTGTGGGACATAAATTACAATGGAGGTGTGGTATTATCAATCAGATAGCTATTAATCCTGTGGGATTGTATATCTGGTGGATTATACACGCTTTCACTATTAGTCCTGTACTGACTCCCGTGAAACAAACTGGCCCAAAGTATAACTTACTACTTGCACATACCGCGTGAACATGTGTAAACGTGCCTGTGGATGTGAAGGCTAAAATATTTGTATTTGTGCTCATTTTCTCACAACACATAAAAACTTGTATTTTTCATGGACAATTGATGCATGCATCTGTGTTAATACCCTGAGATTCTCAAAAGTTTGAGTTACAGAAGAATTGAGGCTGATTTGTGCATTACGTGATTTTGCTTTGTACTAATTTCTTCGTGAATCCTACTTTGTGTACGTTGTTCATTGTGATTAAAAATGGAGGTTGAAATTTTATTTACTAGTCTACCTCATTGTTTAGTGCCTTGTTCACACCCCGGTCATCAGAGCCACCTATTTGAGAAGGCAGAATACACACATTCATATGTTATTACGGGCGTAACTCATGAAATTATCTCCTTTACTGTAATAAAGTCTATAGAATGCCCTCCCAATTAAATACTGCATAGCTCGACCATTGTCCCGTGTAGTTTATGGGAGTTGGATTACCGGCAAGGTTCAAGTTATACAACAAGAGCAGTTGTCTGCCCAATCGTTATTTTCCCCTTACTAAACCGAAATTGAGGCTCATTTCTTGGTCTTTTATAGCCATAAAATTTTATCTTTTGGCCACCATTCGTTTCAGTCCTGCCATGATAGTAGAATGTTATATCCAGATTAACCCAGTGTCTTTTTGGTCCATCCGTCTCCACATTTGGGCATCTGAGTTCTGTTGCCGTGTAGTATTTGTGTGAGATATTTATCCAGAATGTAGTTCTAATCCTTTAAAAGGATTTTCAGGGATCGATGTAGTTCCGAAAACTCTGCACCTTTGTCAAAATCAATCAAAACCCATGCATGGGTGGATGATTGTTTTTATCATAAATTGTTGCCTTGATATTACACATGAGCTATTTTATGCATAAGCTTTGCAGTAACACTTCCAGGTTTTACAGGTCAAACAACAAGTAGAATTGGCGATCGAAAAGCCTTTGACTAGATTGAACCAGTAAGATATCATAACGTAATAGTTTAAGTTTACAGGCATACAGCAACTATAGATCAGAATTTGCAGCTCATGTATCCTTGTACTTCTCATTCAGCCATTCTGGGATTGGAGTACAATCTTCGGAATCGAAAACCCTCCAACTAGTGTTCATGGACAAGCTCTGCCTCCCAGTAAAGACTAATTTAACCATTAAAGGAGAAGGAAGTACTCCCTTCAGAGTAGCTTTAGTCGATGCGACTACAAAGCAAGTTGTTACCTCTGGGCATGAAGCATCTGCAGAGGTTGACATTGTTGTTGTCGAGAGAGATTTTGATGGTGACAATTGGACACTTGAAGAATTTAACAATAAGATTGTCAGAGGAAAGGAAGGGAGAACATCTCTTCTTACTGGAAACGTGCATCTGAATCTGGAAGCTGGAGTCGCTTTTGTACGTGAGATTTCTTTCATACATAATCGCCATTGGACAAGGGCCCGTGTGCTTCGTCTAGGCGCAAAAGTTGTGGGTAATCTTAATGGGACTCGAGTAAGAGAAGCAGTGACGGAACCCTTTCTCCTTGAGGATTATCGGAAAACCTGTAAGTTCTTCTGTCTTGTAATTATTGGGCTATATATTTTTAATCTGACTATTTAAATAACATCTGGAGTATCAAAGAAGACTATGATAATGCTGCACAAATCCTCTGTGGTTAGCATAAAATCATTTGATATTTGGCAAAAAAATGTCATGTTACTTGGGTGTAAAATTGCTGGGAAAAGTAGAATGCTGAAAAGTGGACTTTGGATTTGGCCTTTAGGGTATTACTGTATTAGATAATTTCATTTTGGATACGGTTTGTATCTAGTTTTTGTGTTTTTGCAAGGGAAGATCCAGATTAATATCTTCTGATTGGCTGAATTACACCGAACTTTTCAAGTTTTCGTGATGCATGGCACACTTTGTTATGGTCATGCCACAGAGAAATTTCTCTTTCAAGACAAATTTGATTTGCTCTTATGGAATCACCAACTGCTGATCATAGAATTTTTTCCTGAGTCATATGTTGAGCATGAATGAATGAAATCTAAAGTACTTCCTCAATATGTTGATTTCCCAAAAGTAGATGAAACGTGAATAATGGCTATAAGCTATAACTATTGGCATGATTATGTTAACTGTCGAAGCTTACGAGTCAGAAAACCCCAAAGTTAGATAGAGAGAGGAAGTTATCTGAATAAATAGAAGAAGAATAATGGAAACTCAAAAATAATTTCAGCTTTCTGTTTGCAGATACTGAGAAGCACTACCCGCCATCTCCAAATGATGAGGTTTGGCGATTGACAAATATCGCCAAAGATGGTCCTTTCCATAACCGTTTGGTTCGTGAAAACATCAAAACTGTGAAGGATTTTCTCACTAAGTACTGTATAAATCCTAAAAGCCTCCAAAATGTAAGCATAGTGGTTTACTCAAGGTTTGATTGCAAAGAATATTGTTGTCATTATACCACCTTGACCTCCGATATGCTAATATTGCTTGAATAAACTTGTAAGAACTTTGCCAGTACTTAATATGCTAACTTATTTTGTCTGTTGGGACTTGATCACCAGATCCTTGGGGCTGGTAAAATATGGAAATCCACAGTCGCCCATGCTCAAACATGTAAGATCTTGCGACTCTATTATCCGATCGGCTCTGGAAAAAAATCCGGTGTGGTTTTCAATGCCGTGGGGCAAGTGATGGGGCTGATTTCTGAATGCTGTTATGTTCCACTTGACGATTTCTGTGAAGATCAAAAGGCATGCTTTTCTCTACTGATTTAAATCCTCATTCCTTAAGGCTGTATTTGGTTCGAGGATTTGGATAAGGCAAAGAAAAAAATGGAAACAGATAAGTGAAGGCTGTAACGGCTCACAACGGTTCCAAATCATTGATCCAAACACAGTTGAAGTGTTTTCTCTCTGAGTCATTTCTATCTTGTTTTCTGATTGACTTCTGATATCAGGCTGACGCCAACAAATTGGTGGTATCTGCACTTGAACACATGGGTGATGTAATGACTTTTGATGATGACACTAGTTTGCATTCCCATTTGCAGTTAGTCAATGGTGCTTTCCACTTACCCGGTGCTGCTAACCCTTCAAACATTCCAAGCACCCTTTCTCTGGGTATAATGTCAGTTGATCCATCTTTTGGAAATGAAAGCTGTTTGAACGAACAGGTTTTTCAAAATATTCCAAGTACTTTTTCCCTTGACAATCAAACATTTCCTTTGCACGTACCCAATGCTGCTAACCCTTCAAACATTCCAAGCATCGATTCTCTGGGTAACATGTCACTTGATCCAAATTTTGGAATTGAAAACTATTTGCAAAATACTCTCAGTAATTCTTCCCGCAACAATCAAGTAGTTGCTTTCCGCTTACCTGATGATCCATTTCGTGGAAATGAAAGCAATTTGAACGAAGACTTTTTGGTTGATCCTTTCAATGAAGGCTCTGTGGTTGATACTGATCATTCCTTTGAAGATGGTCTGGGCGATTCCATTATCGGTGAGTTTTGTTCAGCCCGTGCTGCTAATATTTCTAAGGTTCAGAGTAATTGGAAAAAGATTATTGCCACATCGATGATCGGTTCTTCAGAAGCAGTTCCTGCTTCAAAGAGGCCAAGAATGTACTGAAGTGTAGGAAACTGTTAGTTGTTATGTGCGTTTGTATTTCTAGGAAGTGCTGTCGAGTTGAAGACTCTGTGCAGTTGTAAATTTAAGGGTCCTAGATACTTGAAAGTTCTTTTAGCTTCTGCAATGCAACTACCTAATGAAGTTCAATTCACTTTTGGTTATATGTAACTAATTTTTAGTTGGATTCGCTTTGATTTTTGTGTAACAAATCCATTTGTAGCTTCGAAAAGAGAGTTTCTGAAGCAAGGGGTTCTCCAAATATTGACGCCCAAGATGCTCCGGAAGTGGTATAGGAAAATCACGAGATTGCAGAGGGCTGAGGGGAAAATCAGCAGCAGAAGCAGCAGTGTTTTCCAATATTTCAGACAGATTAACCCCAAGGGGTTGGCAAAGTGGGCATGAGAAAGCAATAAGTGTTTGATCATAAGGTCACATGTTCGAATCTTACGGAGGCCAACCATCCCAAACCTTGGAGCCACTGAGGCCCCATTTGATACGAGGTTTCGTTTCAAAGGGATTGGTAATGAGGTGGGATTGGGATTGGGATTGGTAATGAGGTGGGATTATTAATGAGGAGATGAATCCTTCCCTCATGTTTGTTTTGCACGGGATTAGATCATGGGATTACTAATAACATGTTTGTTTTGCATAGAATAGGATTGAGTTAAAATAATTTGTTCCACTTCTACCCTTACATGGAAACACCATTTTTCATCACCAGGTTATATAGGGAGGCATACCATGAATTTCCCTTTGACCAAATTCAAGAACTATTTGACCACATAACATATTTATTTGGAAGCTTTTTTTTTTTTTTTTTTTCCCAGATTTCAATGGAAAATTTTCTTCCTTTTTTTTTTTTCCAAATTTCAAATGAAGAATAATTTTGTTTTTTGTCCAGATTTCCAATGGATAAAATGAATCAACGAGTAACTTGAATACAATAGATTGAACGACGATAGTAATGAGTTGTGATTTATGTGAACTTCATATCATCCAAGGAAAAAAAAAACGAAAGCCGGGAACAGCTTAATCCTTGATTCTTACCTAGACACTTGATGTAGAAACAATTTTAGAATCACAAGCAAAAAAAAAAAAAGCGAAAACAAATGAACGAAAAGCAACAACATAATTATAAAAAAAAAAGTGTAAACAAATGAACGAAAAGCAAGAGCAGCACCAGAGGTGCGTATTGGGGAAATAAACGAAAAGGAAGAGGACAATGTTGTCTTTCTAGACTCAATCCCATGGGATAGGTTTCATAATACCCAACCCCCCTTGGGTTGGCCAATCCCATGAAAATGGGGGTTTCGTAGTCCCATGAGACTGCTAGTCCAGTCCTCAAATTGCACACCAAACATGAAAATTAATGGGCCCACAGGATTGGTAATCCAATCCCATGCTCCATCTCTCTTATCAAACAGGGCCTGAGGGTTATGTCTGGTCGTTACTTTCAGAGCCCCGTAAGCTGGCTCAGACATCCGGTTATCAATAATAAATAACTAAATACTAGTAAAATATTTCTGCCACAGACATAAATAGATATAGACAAGCTTTTTCTCTTCCAAGCTATTCTTTGGTCGATTTGGAAACAAAGGAACCAATTTGTTTTTTTCTAATGTGGCTTTCAACAAAGAAGCTGTTTTGGCGATGGCAAAGGATAATGCTCATATGTTTAAGAGGGCTTCCACTTGGCACAAACCACCCAATCTTGATTAGTCTCCAGCCGGTAAACATCCCTCATTTATTATCAAGTCGTATCCCTGTGACTGCATTTCATTGAGAACATGTATCCTTCATGTTGATGGAGCATGGAGAAAAGGCATGACAAATGATATTTTGCAAACAAGTTAGTGATCCAAAAGAAAGCATTTTGCATCTTGATCAAGAAGCATATGACAACCTTTGTTGATTTGAAGCACCATCAGAAAAGTTACATTGAGTGAAGATAATACATCATGGTATGTTATATTCATTACATAGTCACTTAGGGTATTTCATGATCAAATCTACCTTATCCCCTTTCTTTTCTCCTTTCTTAGCCATTAATTCAGGTAGAGATTCATCAAGTGCATAAAAGAGTAGGGTGCATGCCTAAGGTCAGTTAGACATTCTTCATTTTATCCACAAAGCATTCAAAAATCATGGTTTCTTAAGTTCATATCATGTCATAAGGTTGATTTTGAGATCCATCCAGTCCAAAGAGTCATTAAACATCATTTTGAGCATGTGAGAACAGGACATCAAGATTGCATTTATTTTTAGCTTTGAGACTTGAAAGGGAGAAATTTGTGTCTGAAAGATGTTCTAGGCGCCTGGAGTATTCTGTTCCAGGCGCCCATACCTCTTCCAGGCACCTGGAGATGCTTATTCCAGGTGTCTAGTTAGTGATATAGGTGTCATTTGTATTGAGCCTGTGGGTGAACGTTGAGGTCTTCCAGTGAGATTTGAGCATGTTTAGTGCATGTCAGTGTATCATGCAAGGGTCCTCGCTCATTATTAAACACACATGACACAAACACAAGCATCCACACTCATTTCGTTAATTTTATTGATGTGGTTAGGTGTTCTCGCATGTATTTGTAATTAAAATTTGCTTAAACGGTGTTTTCAAAATTCTTTAAACATTTAGTAGAGACCGGTGGTCACACCGGGCGTGAAGGGTGCTTTAAATTCCTTCCCCTCTCGTAACCTGGCTCCCGGACCCGAGAAATCTCGTCTTGAAAGACTAGTGAAAACATTTTTTATACAAAGGGCAAAAGAGTCATTTTTCAAATGGTTTCTCGGGTACAGTCCTCAAACCCGGGTGGCGACTCAATCCAATCAATCAAATCATTTTCCAAAACCGCAATCGTTTTCGTGGACATTCCGCGGGGTGTTCACATCTTCCAACCACCTTCAAATTAGAGTTTCATCATGTGCTCTTTTTGGAGTTATGTTTCCATCCCGAAATTCAAATAAACTCACTTTTGCCCTTTATATATATATATATATATATATATATAGAGTCCCAATCCAGTCAGGGATCCCGAATCCGGGATTCGTAGTTCCAGATCAAATTTTCACGATCCGAACCGTCCAATGTGTTTAAAAGGTGTTTTTAAGGGTCCCCGCAAGAAATCATAAAAAAAAAATACCGGAAAGGGTTTGATTCAAGCAGTTTTTCACAAAACTGTATATGTGAAAAACTGCTTGGATCAAGCCCTTCCCGGTATTTTTTTTGATGATTTCTCGCGGGGACCCTTAAAAACACCTTTTAAACACATTTGACTGTTCGGATTATGCAAAAACAATTTTTAAAACCTCGAAAACACTATTTTTTCTTCAATCCGGGATCCTTGACAGGATCACCTGTATATATATATATATATATATATATATATATATATATATATATTAATACTAGGAGATTAAGGACTAAAACAAATGTTGCATATAGGTAAAAGTTTTTTTTATCTGTCCATCCAAAATTCTTTATGTTTTCATCCAAAAAATCTTTACCCTATAGGCAAAGAATTATGGGATGAAAACATAAATAATTTTGGATGAAAACATAAAGAAAAATATGCAAAGATTCTTCTTTAAGTTTCCATTCAAAATTATTTATATTTTCATCCCAAAATTCTTTGCCTATAGGGTAAAGATATTTTTGGATGAAAACATAAAATAAAAAAAAACTTTTAGAGGTAGAAGTTTTGCTTTATGTTTCCAACCAAAATTCTTTATGCTTTCATCCCAAATTTCTTTGCCCATATGGTAAAGATTTTTGGGATGAAAACATAAATGATTTTTGCCATAGTTATTTGTGTTTTCATCCAAGATTTTTTTAAGGGAGCCGCATGCGCGGGCCAATTTATAAAGGAAGTAAAATAAAAGTTTTACCATAATTCTTAAATATACCCCAACAATCATGTTTCTTCTATTTTTTTACCATGTTTCTTTTTTGTTTTTTATCAGAACCTTATGTGAGGATTTTTTTTTTACCATGCCTTCTATAAGAGAGCCGCTGTGCGGGCCTACATAAATAAGCAGTATCTACAGGGAGAGCTTACATACTCCTTCTTTATACAGGCCCGCGCAGCGGCTATAGTATCCAAAAATTTTAAACATACAGATTAAGTAAGGCTTCCTTGTTTACCAAGGTTTTTGTCATTTTTTTTACCATGATTCAAGATATTAATTCAATAATTATTACCATGTTTACAAGTTATTAATTATTTTTTACCCTAAAACTAGAATTTGTTTTGATATTTTTACCATAATTTTTTTTTTACCATGAAATGTTGATTATGTGGTTGATATGTTTTACCATAATTCAAGTTTTTAATTTAACAATTATTACCATGTTTACAAGTGATTAATTTTTTTTACCATAAAAATTGTGATGTGTGATCGGAGGGCCAAGATTTGGAAATAATATCATTCCTAATTTTGAATCTCCACCATTTTGAATATTCCTTGATTTTAGGAAAGAGAATCATTCATCATTTCAAAAATTTCTTAATTTTAGGCAAGAGGATCAAACAAAATGTTGGCAATCCCTAAAAAGAAGTAACTAACATTCATTTAAAAAAGAAGTAACTATATAATCAAGAAATGGTAATAATGGTAAATCACATAAAAAGAGGATGAAAACATAACCCCGTAAAGTAAGGGGGATGAAAATCTATTTGGTGTCCAAAAGTGGATGAATATTTAATTAACTCAATAATTTTAGGGAAAATTGCATTTCATGGACCACTTTTTAGAAATTGCATATACATGAAACACACTATTTTAATTGCATATACATGGTACCCATAATAATGTTGACCCAAATACCCCTTCTTGAATTTGGACAATGTGGGTGCAATGAATTTGTTGAGGAGTGCAACCGTTGTCAATGTAGAGTGCAACAAAAGTGGATGAAGGTCAGAAAATCTTCCCAGTGTGACTTGAACACATACCCTAAAACAATCGTTGAGGAGTGCAACAAAAGGGTGCAAAACAGTTGATGAGGAGTGCAACAATCCTCCATTAAGAATTCAACAAAAATGGAAGAATAGTGCAATAGTCAATAAAAATATTTCCAAAAAAGTTTGAATTGAGTAAAAAAACGTGCAATATGGGTGCAAAGTAGTTGTTGAGGAGTGCAACAGTCCTCCATTAAGAGTTCAACAAAAGTGGAAGAATAGTGCAATAATCAGTAAAAATATTTCCAAAAAGTTTGACTTGAGTAAAAAACATGCAACATGGGTGCAAAACAGTTGTTGAGGAGTGCAACAGTCCTCCATTAAGAGTTCAACAAAAGTGGAAAAAGAGTGCAATAGTCAGTAAAAGTATTTTCCAAAAAGTTTGACTTGAGTAAAAAACGTGCAACATGAGTGCAAAACAGTTGTTGAGGAGTGCAACATTTTTCTATTAAGAGTTCAACAAAAGTGAAAGAAGAGTTCAACAAATTCATTGCACCCACGTTGGTCCAAATTCAAGAAGGATGTGTGTTCAAGTCACGCTGGGAAGATTTTTTGACCATTGTACCCTTCATCCACTTTCGTTGCACTCTACATTGACAACGGTTGCACTCCTCAACAAATTCATTGCACCCACATTGTCCAAATTCAAGAAGGGGTATTTCGGTCAACATTATTATGGATACCATGTATATGCAATTAAAATAGTGCGTTTTATGTTGGGAGCAATTTCTAAAAAGTGGTCCATGAAATGACAAATATTTGCCCCTACCACCATTTTACCGCAATTTTCCCTAAAATATGAGCACTGATATCTGTCCCATTTTGATAGTTTTTTCGCACCAAATCAAAGATTTCAAGTAGTTTTAATTTAATTTGGTATGAAATTTTTAAAAAAAATTTTGAACAAAACTTTAATTATTTTTTCGGAAATTGCACTATGGTCACCGGCGATGGAGCGATGGAGTTTTGGGTCGCTGGCGATGGAGTTTTGCCCTCTTCAAGCCTCAATCAACAAATCGACGGCGATGGAGCTTTGGGTCGCTGGCGATGGAGCTTTGGGTCGTTGGGGAAAAGGTAAAGGGCGACGGCGAAGGCAGATGAACGACGAACGACGACGACGGCGACGATCTGGGACGGCGATGGGTACATATATATATATATATATATATACATATACACCGGCGATCCTGTCAAGGATCCCGGATTTCCCGGATTGAAGGGTTTTTCGGTGTTTTGATGCTTTTAAAAATTGTTTTTGGGAAATCCGAACCGTCCAATGTCTTCAAAAGGTGTTTTCCAAGGTCCACGCGGGAAATCTTCAAAAAAAAATACCGGGAAGGGCTTGATCTAAGCAATTTTTCGCAAAAACTGTATATATATATTTTTTGCGAAAATCGCTGAATCAAGCCCTTCCCGGTATTTTTTTGAAGATTTTCCGCGTGGACCTTGGAAAACACCTTCTGAACACATTGGACGGATCGGATCGTCAAAAAAATATCGGGAAGTGGAGTCCCGGATCCGGGACTCCCGGACTAGAACCGGACTCTATATATATATATATATATATATATATATATATATATATATATATATATATATATATATCTGTGTATATGTGTATATATATATATATATAGGATCCGGTTCTTATAAGGGTGCCCTCACAAAATTTGTGCGGGAAAAGTGTTTCTAGCCGTTGGATGGCGCACGGGCAATCAACGCTTGAGATTAAAAAAGCCAACACGCGGGTCAGATGGCCGGGTTAAAACATTTCGCGGGTCAGGAACCGGGTTTAAATAGCTCGATCGATCGATTAAAACAGCTTGAGATTAAAACAGCTCGATCGATCGATTTGGAGGTCTGGGGTTTTCAAATCGCCATTTTTCCTCCCTCTCTCTCTTCTCTGGTATGTTGTACGCGTAAAATGAGAAGGGTGGGATCCGGATGGGTGATTTAACCCGGATCATGACCCGCGAATGGTTTTACCCAGCCCTTTTGACCCGCGTTTATTTCATACCATCTCAGCCGTTGATGGCCTTACGCGATCCGACGGTCCACATCCTTCTCCCGCATCATTTTTTGTAAGGGTTCCCTTATAAGATACTTTTCCTATATATATATATATATAGAGAGAGAGAGAGAGAGAGAGAGGAACTCTCTAGTCCGGGACCCTTGGGTCCGGAACTCATAGTTCCGGATCAAATTTTCATGATCTGAACCGTCCAATGTGTTCAAAAGGTGTTTTCCAAGGTCCACGCGGGAAATTTTCAAAAAAAAATACCGGGAAGGGCTTGATCCACGCAATTTTGTAAATATGCAGTTTTTGCGAAGAATTGCGTGGATCAAGCCCTTCCCGGTATTTTTTTTTGAAGATTTCCCGCGTGGACCTTGGAAAACACCTTTTAAACACATTGGACGGCTCGGATCATGCAAAAACATCTTTTAAAGGCTTCAAAACGCTTCAATCCGGGATTTCCGGGATCCTTGACAGGATCCTCCCCGTATATATATATATATATATATATATATATACACCGGTGATCCTGTCAAGGATCCCGGATTGAAGAAAAAATGGTGTTTTCGAGGTTTTAAAAATTGTTTTTGCACAGTTTTTGTGCAAAACTGCTTGGATCAAGCCCTTTCCGGTATTTTTTTTTTGATGATTTCTCGCGGGGACCCTTAAAAACACCTTTTAAACACATTGGACGGTTCGGATCGTGAAAATTTGATCCGGAACTACAAATCCCGGATTCGGGATCCCTGACAGGATCGGGACTCTATATATATATATATATAGAGAGAGAGAGAGAGAGTCCCGATCTAATCTGGAAATCCCGGATCCGGGACTCCACCTTCCCGATATTTTTTTGAAAATCCGAGCCGTCCAATGTATTCAAAAGGTGTTTTCAAGGGTCCACGTGGGAAATCTTCAAAAAAAAATACCGGGAAGGGCTTAATCCGAGCAGTTTTTTGCAAAATTGTAAATACACAGTTTTTGCGAAAAACTGCTTGGATCAAGCCCTTCCCGGTATTTTTTTTTGAAGATTTTTCGCGTGGACCCTTGAAATTACCTTTTGAACACATTGGACGGCTCGGATTTCCCAAAAACAATTTTTAAAAGCATCAAAACACCAAAAAACCTCCCATCCGGGATCCTTGATTGGATAATTGCCGTATATATATATATATATATATATATATATATATATATATATGTAAAGGAAAAAATATTATTTTAATGAGAGGTAAGGTAAAATGGATAGATTGTTGGAGTGTTGATGGTGACATGTTGGCTATATGTACTGTACACCAGGTATTGTGGCCAAAATTTTGGCTTACCTGCTGTTTTTGCTCTTAGACACCAGCAATCCGGGTCTATCTTGATATTTGGAAAATTATAAGGGGTTGCCTGTATTTTCCTTTTTCCAGTTCTTCTTCTCCCTCGGAGCAATTTCTCGGTAGCTCGATACTCCATACTCCATAGCCAGGTGCTTCTCTCTCTCTCTCTGCAAACTCCGTTCGTCGGCAGCAGTAGCAATGGCGTTCTTGCTCAACAAAACCAATATTCTCTCTCATTTACGGTCTAATCCTCAGGTATCTCTTCTCTTTCTCTATATCTACATATCCTGTATAAAATCCATGGATCTCTTCTTTAGCTTAAAAGAGTTTTACTTGATCATTTGTTTCGTTTCCCCATTCTAATCTCTCCCGTCCTTTCTCTCTCTAAACCTTGATTTCGTTAAATTACGAGCAGAAGACGGACAACTCGCTATCACGTCGGGGATTCCACGTTGAACCAGGCCCTCGCGAGAAGGCGGTGAGTGTTAGCTTGTATTTTGGTACTTCTTAAAACCCTAATTCAATACAAGTTGATTCATCTGAATCGTATGTTGTCAAATCAAGAGATTAGGTCAAAGTAGTTGGGAGCCGTATGTGAAGATGGACGATGCAATGTGAAATACTGTACCAAATAGGGCTTTTGAAAATGGAAAATGGTGTTTGTAATTGAAGGTTGTATATATATCATTGCATGCGTATTTAAACTCATATCATTGTCGGACCTTTCTGAAGGCTTTTCTGCCGATTCATCTTTTTGTAATTTCTTTGTTGTTGATTTTGTGTCACTGTACGAAAGAGGAAAAAGAAAAAATGATAGTAAAAGAAACAAGGTTCTAAAACTCGCTAGGCGCTCCCAGGGAGGCCGGGCACCTTCTAGCTTCCAGGGCCGAGTACTCAGCCACTAGTCGGGCAATTAGTCGGGCTAGTCAGTTTAGTTGGGTTAGTCGGGCTAGTCGGCGAGAGGCCTTCTAGTGCCTAGGCGGCGAGTACTCGGCCTTCCAAACCTTCTTTTAAAACACTGAAAAGAAAGATAAGTTACGTAAGAGAGAAACAGCTCACTGTTGCTTCCTAATTTCTCTGAAATTTATGGTGATCCACTGGTAAACTAACCAAGCCACTCTAGTTTGAGCTCTTGCTCCGTTTTGTTAATAGCTTGTTCAGGATCATTTTGTTTCATAAACAATATAAAGATGAACATTTGTCGGAGCTCGTTAAACTTTCAGACTATGCTTGAATAACTACTACTTGGCTTCATAGTGTTGAACAATTTAAGCTACTGAAGATCTGCTCGTGATTGGCTCAGCTCGATTAAAGTTCGTTTGAGAGCGTTCACCTCGTAAACAAGCCAACCTTGAACACGTATTTAAATCTCATCAAGTTTTTAGACCAAGCCTGGAAGCACGTTTGTTAGCCCTTGGTGATCAAATTAGGGGCATAATTTCCGCAAGGAATTACTAGATCATCAGCTTTATTAAATCTCTCTATGTGAACTATTAAACAGCAGCACTGAGTTTGATACACTATACGTGCATCTTTGTTTACAGTTTGGGATAATTTACTCCTAAGTAGCACGGACACAAACACGACAAGGACATTCCGACATGAAATTTTTTTTAAAAAATGGAGGACACGACATGTTGGGGACACATTTTACATATTATTTGGGTATTTAATTATATGAATAAAGAAGGCTCAAATTCTAAATATGTAAGTAACATCTCATATACCTTAAATCTTGTATGTCAGCACATCATTAACAAATATATTCCAACAAAAAGCGTTTTGTCATCTATGTGTTTATAATCAATAAACGATCGCATAAGAAGAAAGACTTTTTAGAGCTTTAACAAGAGTCTTAACTATTTCTTTCAACACCCCCGACGTGTCTAGCGTCGTGAGAGAGTTCGAGAGTATCTGCAGCATTTTTTAGGGTGTGCCCCAAGTGTCCAAACAAAAAAATATTAGGAAAAAGCAGGACATTTTGGATTTGAGCGTCGGAAATGTGTCCAGAAAGAGTCCGGAGAGTGTCTGTGTCCGATACCGGTATGTGGACTCCGGCCAAGCGTCCTAGCTATTGTTTTCTTTTTCTTTTGTTGTTTATAGTTTTTCAGAGTTATGTACGGAACTTGAACATTGATAATTCTGGTGAAATATGCATATTATGTGTCCAAAGTATATGGTGAGTTATATTTGACATAAGTGCCAAATCATGTCATGAATGAAGATACTAATGAGTCAATGACCGTGCCCTTGAGTAGCTAAATTTGAAGATACTCGTCTTCTATGCTCTTTCTAACTTCTTATATGAGCAACATTTCGTGTATAACGTAGTTTCTGCATCAAAATTTGTATTTTCCTTCCATTTCCTCGTTTATCTCTTCATACTAACATAGCATTTAACATGGTGCATCTATATTGTGTTACGAAACTTAAGTTATCTAATCCTCTTCCGAGATGATGGCGTTGAATTTTGTAAACTGCAATGGTAGGGTCTCAATCCGACCGGGAGATACATTGTTATTTTTAGGGGAATACTGATCTTTGGTGTTTCTTGCATGTTGTCTTCCATAATACTTAAATTATTGACAGGAGTAGCCGGGGATATTGAGCCTACACAAACTTTTTTGTTATTTATTGAAAACTATAAATGTGTAGAAAAGGCATCATGGGGAAATTGAGCCGACACAAACAAAATACACAACTTTTTAATGAATTAATATCTGGCTTTTGGAGAAACTGTTGAAATCTTGACCTTTGGATTATGTCTGCAAGCTGTATTCTTGTTTCCTGAATTTGAAAAATTGGGTTTAGAATCACTTGAACTGAACTTATTATCTTGCAGCTACTAGCAGAAGATCCATCATTAAAGCCATTCAAATCTCATAAGAAAAGTGTGTGGCGGCTCAAAAGAATTGGGGATGTTCTCACAATTGTCGTTGTAGCTGGTAAGCTAATGTATTAACTGTGACTTGCATACACTGGTTTTACTAGTTTTGGCATATGCAACTACCCCAGCGAACCTAAAAGCAAATGTTTTCAGATGTCAGGAACTGACACTTTTAGTGTGCTGCCATAATCGATGTTTTCTTCCTTCCATAAAACTAAACAGATAAAATATTCCCTTTTGGCCAGCCATAACTGTGAATCTGTGATGATTGGTGTTAAAGTAATTACTTTTACCAATATTCAGTATTGGCTCGCTATGTTATAAGGACTGCTAAATGTATAGAGTTTAAGTGTGGAACACTCTAAACTTATGTGAGAGTAGGGGATATGCCCAGCTTGTGTAGGCGGGCGGGCACTCAAGTCAAGCATCTTTAGTTATCTGAGTTTAGCATGTAACTATGCATAAAGCTGGCATATTACACCTGGAAGCCACCTTGCAAACACCACTTATCATAAGAGAATAAAAGGATTATATCACATATTAAGTGAATAGTGATTAGTTGTTTTTCTGTGTCCCATAATCCTTGGGCATGAGAACTAGATAAATTCAACACTTGTACTCTCACCCAACTCCCATATTGAGTCAGCATAATATAGCTGGCTAGTTAATTAATAGGAAAAGGAAATATTTACTGTTCTTTTTCTAGTTCAATATCTTTAATCACAAAATGGCATCTTCTGCTGTTGCTCTGAATTGTGGAGTACCGGTAAGTGCTGATCAGTGACCAAGACTAACAAATAACGTTAAGCTGTGGATCTGATTTTATGTTTGAGTTCTCCTTTGTATCCAACATCATCTTCACCCGCTCATGTGCATCGTCATATGTGATAGAAGGCATGAAAATGGGATGGAACCAGTGCCCCAGCTTCATCAACTGGGAGTTTCTTATTAATCCAAAAGCAGTTTGCATGTGTTTGATAAGCGCTCTTGGTGCATCATTTGATATCATTCCTGGCTGTCTGCACTCTGCACTCTGCACATTTGGTTTGGAACTGTTTGGTATATCGGTTTCATAATTGTTTGGCTTACCGTTGGTTGCTTGATTGTGCCATTGGAAGTGTTTTGTATATTGATTTCTTGCCAAAAGATGCGAAGTTATTCTTTTTCTCTAGACCGTCATCGATGATTATGGCCTGTAAACGGATTGCACTAATACAATACCTGCCTGTAAAACTGCTGACTGTTATCAAAAGGGTGGATATTCTGACGTTTCCAGTTTTCCACCTTTCTTGCGCCTTATAATCAGATGAATTGTGATTTCATCTTGTGATTTGTTTCTGTGTCCTGTATACATACCAAGGCCTTAACGATAAGTATCTTCCAACTTCTCGTGTGATTAATCTTGCTTGTTTATCTCATTTGCACTATTGTACAACCGATTTGGGTATTTTAAATCACTGCCGCGGTGAGAAGTATCTAATGTTTCCTGCATCGCAAAGACAAGTTTCACTCCTTCCTTTGCTTGTCGCGATATAAATTTTGTAACTAGGTTCTTGTGATATTTGCTGGCTTTAGGGTGTTGCTATGAGATTTATGTCAAAGCAGTAATGCGAGAAGAAGCCCGGAAACAAGCAAGTGAGAGTGCATGATGAAGTTTGTTTCTGCAGCATTTCTGGTTCTGTTTGCAGTGACAGTTCTCTTGGGATTTTGTTCAACTTTAAATAAGCGGGAAGTGCTTAAACTTTTTGCATCTGGCTTGTGGTGGTAGATTTCCATCTCAAGAATTGCTGTTATATAATGTTTGTATGCTGATGATGTTGATTTTTCTCCAATTTCGGAATGATGATTGATAGTCTGCAAAAGTGTCATATATCAGCAATTCTACTGTCCCACAAAACTTAATGTACTATCATTCACTCGAGTGTGTGGGAGTCCAATAGTTCGTTTGCGTACAAAGATTTTGATATAAGCATTCTAATGTCTCATGTTAGAAACCTCTCGGTTCTATCAACTCATCTGGAGCTAGTTCATACGGAGATATGCTTTTGGCTGCAATGGGGCCCTGCTAGTGGACAATAAGATTGATTCCTCAAAATTAGTCGAGGTGGCAAAATTAATCCAAACACCTGGTTATCAAGCAAAAAATCAAAGTGTGGTACCCCAAAGTGTGTGGACCTACCCCAGCATGGGAGGAAGTGATTGGTATACTTATTTGTAGACATTGGTTGAGTTGGTTAAGTACCTTGTCGGGCTATGGAGGATGACCCAGTGGAAATGGCGCCCATAAGACCTTTATTATTTTTGTCATTCGTTAATCATAATCTACTCTATCCTAGGGCACTTGGGGAGGGGGATAGGTGCTTATGGGAATCGAACTCTGCCCATGTGCATGAGAGTGTAAGGGAGGCACAAACTGCACTCCACTCCACTTGCATATAAATCAAGACTCACATAGCCACTTTTTGAAGAAAATAGAAAGAAGGACCAGCAATTTGGGACGATGGGGTAAATCAAGACTCACATAGCCACTTTTTGAAGAAAATAACAGTTAAGTTTGTAACAAAAATAGGGTAAAGAACCAATTTATTCACGGTAAACAACTATTTTTTAATACACTGGCTTTTCACGATTTTTTATGTGATTTATTGTGAGAGAATGACACGTCTCGATTTTTTAATAGAACAGTTTTTTGTTAGTGGAACACCCCCTAATCATGTAAAGCACAAATTTTATCGATTGCAACAAACACACATTAAAACACACGATTAGTCGCTTCTATGAAAAATCAGGTAGATGCATTGTCAAAGGATGTTGGGTTCCTGATTGCAATTTTGTATTTAAATGGTACTTTCTCCGTCCCTTTTTAAATGATACATTTGGGAAGCATATATATATTTTTTTAACGGTTAAAAAATGCACTAGCTACGATCCCTCCCCACAAAAATCTATATTAACATTTTTAAAAAAAAAGGAAAAAGAATGTCAGGGAGATGGTTAGCAATGTTCGGTATTTTCAACAAATGTGCTTGAGAGAGAGAGAGAGGGGGTCTTATCAACTCCGAATGGCTTCAATTTTATAAAGAACATTAAGAAACAGGATAGAAAACCCAGAAAATAGGCATGAAAAGACAGCCAACGGCTTTGATTCATCCGGTGTACTATGCGCACAGTACACCAGGTGAATCACAACCGTTGACTGTCTCTTCATGTCTATTTTTTGGGTTTTCTTCCGTACCATCTCTCCAATTTTATTCTAGGGGAAAAAGAAAAAAGAAAAAAAGAAAAAAAGAACGAGCTGTAGTTCTTAATTTGAATTTCTAATTAGCTGAAATTGGTGATTTGGATGGGCTTTAGCATGTGAACTGGAGTAAAAAGCAGGTCAGATCCACTTTATTGACATGCTTTTCTTAAGCCATCCAAATTGAAGTTGTTTGACAACGACACATGCCTTCTTTATCTAATCATTTACATTAAAAAAAAAACAAAATTAACAACACAAAAGTTGGGTTGGAATTTTGTTGTTGGTGCACAATAGGTGTGGCCCCCAATGAAGGAAAAAGATACATAAAGTTGGATATATTGTTTAGGACAAGTGCATATTTATTTATTTTTCGGACGGTGCCTTTTTGTAATATATAGTTCGGATCCTCTACGGTTCAAATTTTTGGACCGGACGGGAGAGTCCAAATCTGGACTAAATTTGTATAATTAATGGTTCGGATTTGCTTTTAGTGGTAAGAGTGTATAAACAAATTCAAAACATTAATTGCAGCAAATGGCCGGTTTAAATATGAACTGTCTCCTCCATTCCAAATTAAGTACCAGAGAGGATTCAATGGCAAGTATATATTGTGTTCAATGCCAGCCAACTGAGACCATGGATTTGTCTTGTTGAATTAATAGAGGAAGGTGGGGGTGTCTGGGTTTTCAGTCAAAGGCTTGGAAGTTGGATCTACAATTTTCTTGTGAGCTTGGAAGATAATTATTTCCAGTGAATTTATTATACAAACTCGGTTTTTTGAGATTGTCATAAGCAAGTATGGAGCTAGGGGGACAAGTGGCGGCCGTCGTCGCCACAAGGTTTCAAAAAATGCAAATATTACATTGAAAATAGATTTTTATCCTTGAATTATATAGACTCGCCACTATTAGATTTTTATGTTAATATAATTTTTCATAGAGGATGAATATTCATAATGCAATTTGTCTTTTTATTTTTTACGTGCATATGTTTGCCACCATAAAGGTAAAATCCTGGCTCCGTCCCTAGTCTTAAGCTAAGTAAGAATATGTAGAGCCAGTTGATTCTTTTGTCAAAGGCAATTGCAAAAACTATTATGATCCGACAGCAGATCCGGTTGAATATGTCGACGACAACAAGCCCAAAGTAATTATAATTTTTTTTCGGATTGTTGTCTATCCTCTCTGATTGTGATGAGCTTTTGCCATTGTTTTCTTCTTGCACCTTTGTGCATGCATGTGAATCGATCATGTAATAGGGTAGCCCACTCGTTGGCTAAACAAGCCCTATTAAGTACTCATGTAGTTAATTGGGGGGGTCCTGTCCCTCGGTGGCTGCTGAACCTTTGTTCTGATGATGTTCGGTCTTTGGACCGTGATTTGCATTAATAATATTCAACCGCTCTTTTCCGTGAAAAAAAAAAATGACTCACAATATTTATCAGTTCTTTTTATTGGAATAATCACAACCAGTATATAAAATCTCCCTCTCACAATCGAGAGATATATTAGTTTTGCATTACTATTATTTCTTTATGAGGAGCTTAATACTCGTAACCGGACGCCATATTAAAATACCGAGATATGTCATATTTTGGAGTAATTTCTTTTTATCCACTTCATAATTTTTAATTCATCCAAACAAAGTAGAAGTTTATTGTGTCCTTCACCCCACAATTAAATTGCACAATCTTATTACAATTGGTTGCAAGTCGCAACATTGACTACAAACTTAGAAAAATGATTATGAATTGGCCCACTTTTCATGCAACTGCCCTCCACTCAAATTTTGAAATTTGAACTATAATTGTGTTGTCAAATCAATAGACGCTCTTCCTAAGTCGTATTATTAGTCATATTCTTCCCCAATATCATTATTTTAAGGAAGATTTGTTCAATAAGCAAATTACGAAACGGAATTCTACAAATGGTACAAATCTTCCTAATAATTTTCGCCAAAGCAAACATTAATTATTTATTTCCATGAATGTGTATTCTTTGTTTACTTATTTTTCCCTTAATGGAGTATGATTTAATGTAGTAATTCAGATACTTATATGTGGGTCTAGAGTCGGTGTTGTACATTAGATGCACAACATGCTTGTTGTGCAGCTCCTATAAGGCTCACCCCGGGTTTCGTTGTTTGATTCCAATCGTTCATTTTGTTCGTCTTGTCGAATAGGTAGTCCATGTAAAAGTTCAGGTTGATCGGACACCGGTAACTGTTTGATCGGTGACTATTTAGCTTACAGTTTTGAGTCTCTTCTGTTTCTGCAAAACTTCTGTTTGAAAACATAAGTATCGGTGTCCGATCAACCTGAATTTTTACATAGACTACCTACTCGACGAGACAAACAACGGGACTCGGGATGAGACTCGTAGAGGCTGCACAGCACCAACCCCAGACTTATATATTCTTAGTGCTCAATTCATAATTAATTTTATTGTTTAAAATTACTTAAGTACCCCAAATTCTGACAGCTACTCCATATGTCTTCTTTCATTAGGAGTATTATATTTTCTTCATAAGACCCATTATTTGCAGGTGGTAACGCATATATGCTTCCTCTCTGACAAACTTGGCTGTGACGACTCAGATTCAAGAGAGAGAGAGGAATACTTACACACAAAGAGAAAGAACAGATTCAATTCTCTTCTTATTTTGCAAGAATTTTTTTGGGTTTTCATTGATTTTGTGAAAGCTGTGTTTGCCATAAGATCAGGGGAGAAAAAATGGCAACTTATGGAGGGACAACCCAGAAGTGTAAGGCATGTGACAAGAAAGTGTATTTGGTAGAGCAGCTCACAGCTGATGACAAGGTCTTCCACAAGTCTTGCTTTAGGTGCCACCACTGCAAAGGAACCCTTAAGGTGAATCAATCCTCCCTGATCTTTGAAATTGATAAATCCTCTGCTTTGCTTTTCATGAAATCATATATGTATGTAGCTGCATATATGATGTTTATGGATTTTGTCATATTAGTGATTGAGATTCTGATTTGGGTTTGATTAAAAATGATCAGGACTAGCATATATGGATCATTTTTCTTGGTTTTTTCAGTTTTTTACTTTTCTTTTTAAAACGGGATGTCCATCCAGTTTGTGCGCACCTAGAATAATTTTGAGGTCCCGAAGCTAATGACCGAGCAAACCCTCTAGGGGCCCTAGTGGCCCAAAGGTACGGATTGTTTGGCTTCTGTAGAATTCGAAAATGGATACCTCATGGAGGAGAAACACTTATTGCTTTCTCATACCCACTTGGTTTCTTGGTTTCTTTTGTTATGGGATTTGTATATTTCATAATTGTGTTAATTGAAAATGGGTAGAGTTGGAGGTTTTGTTACAAGTAAAGTTCTGATATGGGTTTGGTTAAAGATGGTAATCAATTCAGTTTGCTTGATGATGGATACGTAGACTTGCATCTTCGGCTAGAATGGATTCTGATGGATATTATAATGGTCTTATCTTGATTTTTTGGATCCTGAATTTCCCTATGTTAACCGTTTAAACCCGGGTTCGCAATCTGAGACTTGCAAATTTAGTATTATTATTGGCTAAATTAAATCATGCAAAGAGGTTGATCTGGGCGATTGGATGATTCATAGGAGTTCTACGGAGAAACTGGGCGATCGGATGATCCATAGGTGTTCTATGGTGCGATCCTAAATTGTAAATTCACATGGAGTTCGCTCATATATATCAAGCAATGTTGAACTTTCGAACACCATAATTCAGTTCTTCACAAGTGACGGATCATATCTGACCTACAGACTGTTCTATCATAATTGTGCGTTACATTGAAAAACATTAACGCCAGTGTCATGTGTATTGGTGATTCTCTTACTATCAGCTTTGTAACTTCTTAATTGTGGTTCCATTGAATCGAAATGCAACTTTGCTCCAAACTAGATACAGAACCTCAAAAAAAGCTGAGAAGATCCGCTGTTGTAAGTTTTACTTACCTGTCAAGACATGTTGGGCTTGCTTTCGGAGATTTTCAAGATGCAGACAGATACCTTAATCTGGCAGCGGCCACTTCTATCTCTCGTTGTGGTTAGAGATTTGGCTACAGATCTGACCCATTGAACCAGTTACCAGGGACGAATTGGCAAATTTTCTCCGAGTTTAGTGCAAGTGTCTTTTAACTTTCTTCCGTTTAGGTTCCAAGATGTCTAGCCTGTGTTATACCTCACCTTTTCCCCAACTAGTCCCAAGGATGTATTACTTGTGTACTGCCTAACCTTTTATCTGTTTTCCTTTCTTACAAGAAGATATAACTTCCCTAATTAAGTGGTAAGATATGAATCTGCGACAAAGTGGTGATTGGTTGTTAATGCTTCAGTTTCTGTATGATTTTTCTACGTTAGTGAATCTGATGACTGTTTCATCTCTCCTCTCATTTCCCGGAAATCACTCATCTCACGAAGATGTAGGTTATATTTTCGCCGCTAGGTTATTGGACAATGCCCTAAAGAAAATACATATGTTTCTTGTATTCCAGTGAGACTCACATCTACATTCTTTTCTCTACTAGTTATTCTTCTTACACTTAATAAGTCTTATTTTCTGCTTTGCAGCTGAGTAACTATAGTTCCTTTGAGGGTGTGCTATATTGTAAGCCTCACTTTGACCAGCTGCTTAAGATGACTGGAAGCTTGGACAAAAGTTTTGAAGGTAGTGAGTTGATTAGCTTCTTTCCTTTCAGATTTCTGTCATGCATTTTTACTCTTCCATCTCCTTGTTTTATCTCATTAATAAGCCAATGTGTATTGCCCTCTTCATTTTTTGCCTTGTAGGTGGTCCAAAAACTGTTAGACTGGACAGATCAGCAAATCAGGTACTAATGAGCAGATTTCGGAATTTTAACCTTTAAAAAGAAGTTGTTAGTGTTTGTCAAAAATTCCAATCTAACAGATTTTGAAATTCTGGGAATTCTTACCAGTTGAAAAATGCTCTAAAATCTAACGTTAGAAAAGATGAGTTTGGGGTGTTTTCTGGATCAGATTCTGGATTCTAAGTAATTTACAAGTTGTCCAGCTTTTGCAAGTAAACAATACCAACTTTTGCTTTAGATTAATTATAATTTCATAGCTATAATATACTTTTACTAGAATCCAAAATCTATAACTTAAAGTGAAATTTAAAGCTATAATCTAAAACTTGTTCGCACAGCTATCGCAAACAACCTCTAATAGTGCTGAGTTCAAAAATCCCTTTTGTTTTGGAGTTTTAACTCTTAATAGAAGCTTTATGTATATATCCTTGTTATGCTTATTGGGACTCAAAATTGTACAGGGCCAAACCAACAGCAAAGCATCAAGATTTTTTGGTGGAACTCAAGACAAATGTATTGCTTGCAAGAAAACTGTTTACCCAATTGAGAAGGTACAGATTGGCACTTTCTGTTCCCTAAAAGATATAATACAGTAGTTGTTCTGGGTTAATAGTGTTGAACTTTGCATAAAAAATCCATCATTTTGTGTTATAAAATTAGGGGGGAAATGGCATTTTTGTTTATGGAAGTCTGGTGTCCCATTGCTCTCTCTTTTCCATTCTAGTCAGAAGTTCACCAAAAAACCAGATGCCTACTTTCATAATTCCACATATTTTTTGCAGATGTCTTTCAATTGTCGCTAATTACTAGTTCTCTCTCGATATTCGCGATAACGAATATCTGAAAATAAAGTTGTGAGAAGAAAGATTGATGTCGTTCCCATTTAAGACTTTCCCCCCTTATTTTCTTTTGAAGTTTGATGTCCTGTTTTGCTTTCACAACCAAATAAGAGTATTCTCTCCACAACCCAAGTTACTACAGTAGCCATTCTTGATATGAGAGACACTTAAAATCTTGCCTTTTTTTCTCTCTGTCTTTCTATTAAAAGTTTTACATTCCCACTTATGGCGAGTTCTGAGTACTACTCAGTACTGCGTATTTTTCCAACTAATCTTCACTTTTTGGTTCCCAGAACATATAGTAATAGTATTATCATTTTATACTAAATGAAAACACACCAAATGTTGCAGTTCCCTTCCCCCTCTCACGCTTCCCTGTTTTCACCACATTCTTGGGGCACCACAAATATTTATCGTTTCATCGTTTGATATCTAGTGTTGTCTCGATATCTAGCATTTTCTTTTCATTGTAGAGTGCATTGCAAAGATTATTTATTTTATCAGAATCTGTGCAATTTCTCTTGGAAGGCCTTATGCACCATAGTTGCTGTTGTTGTTTTAGGTCACAGTTGATGGCACGTCATACCACCGGGTTTGTTTCAAGTGCGCCCATGGAGGTTGTGTGATCAGCCCATCAAACTATGTGGCCCACGATCATCGAATCTACTGTAGGCACCACCACTCCCAACTCTTCAAGGAGAGGGGGAACTTCAACTTCAGCCAACTGGTCAGCACAGTCAAGTTAGAGGGGTGATAGATACAGAAGTGGACGTACCAATGGTGGCATCAGTTATCGTGTCAATCTCTGGTCTCTAAACCACACAGTCGAAATTAATGAACTGTGCAAGTATACAAGTTTGGATGATTCGGCCTTTATGTTTTGTGTGCGTGTGTTATTTGGAGAATGATTCTTTCGATGGAGTTTGTTTAGATTCTCGGTTGCTAAATTTTTGTGCGAGTGAGTTTTGGAATAACCAGTAGTTTGGGAATTGGGTTTTATGTTGTTGGAATTATAGTATTGTTAGCTCTAAGACACTTTTTGTAGTGCTTCGAATCAGGACCTTGATTTTGAAAAGCAGCTTCCTTGTTTTTCAAGAATGGAAGAAGCTTTTGTAATGTACTCTTGTTGGGTTTACGAAATCACATACAAGAACACAAGAGATTTAACGTGGTTTACCCTGAATTGGGTAGTGGGTACCTCCTAGGAGAGGAAACACGCTATTCTATTATACCGAAAACAATGGAGTCATGCATTTACTCTGTTTCTGTGCTTGTCATGGACCGATACCTCTCGCAGTGCATCAGTATATACTACATGGTGAGAAATCAGAGCAATGCTCCAAAGAGCCATTGGTAATTTTCAGGCGTGGGTGAAGAAATTCGGCATCGAAGGGCAGCTAAATATGGCTGTTTGGTAGTTGAGGTTGACCTAGGGGACCGTCTTGTCTCTCTCAACCGAGGGCGTGGGTTGTTGATTTCAAATGGCTTTATCGGTGCAGTCCATACTCCCCTAAACTCCTCATCTCGCCTACAAAAGGGCACAAAAGGTAGTGCCACCCCGGCTATAGTTTTTGGAGGGCACTCAATGCTAAAGTCGGTACTTGGAGAAGGAGAGAAAAGAGTATAATTCTCATATTAGAAACAGCATACCTCTCCCTAGGGTTTATCCATAGTAGCTATATAGGCGGTTGGTATTTCCACTCCAAGTATCTCGTGCCAGGCACGAGTGCCTAACATCACCCGTAACCATTTTTGGTTAGTGATGTCATGGACGAAGGCTTAGTGGACACGTGGCCGGACCCACGTGTTCGGAGCTTGAGGCCATTATGATACCTCCAGCCAAGGGCGGAGCCAGGATTTTAGGTTAGCGGAGTCAAAAATTGGATCCATACGCAAGTTATTTTTTCTATTTGCTCATGCAAATAAGTAACTAAATTAAGAGGTTAACTATAACGTTGATATACAGTGATACATATATGTTTGCTTTTATAATTGGCCCTAATGATTTATTATATTGCGAAAATAATGTATGATAGCCCCATTCATTCAGAATCCTGCTACAGGCACACAAACCAGACACACCACAAACCACACAGGTCCAACGTGGCAGTGGGTCCCACCTTTATAATTTTAAAAAGAAAATGAAAAATGATACAATCTTCTCTCTCCTCCTTCCTTGTCGACCTTGTTTCCAACTCCAGCGCCGGCAAAACCTCCATTAACAACTATTCCTCCTCAATCCCCGACCATCACCAGTTCATCTACTGTGCACCGGCCGATCTGGATTGTTTATTCGATTCAGCTGTACCCACCAATTTTTTTATTCTTCATCTTCTGGGTTTTCAAGATTGTTCAAAACCTCCTTTCGTTATTGCCAAAATGGGGATTAACTAACATTTTCGGTATAATTAGCGGGCTTCTCACATGTAAATTTATGTTCTTGTGGGTTATTGTCCTTCCAGAAACTTGTTCCAAATTAGGGACCCTGAAATTTGATCCAAAATGCATAAAGAAATTGGTTCCACAATACATGGATCCTGATGTCAAAACCTCCTTTCGTCAACACTAATGATCGGTGTAGATTTTTCTGATGATGTACAAGTGGTAGCTGACCAATATTCCGACTCCGATCTGTTTCGTCGGCGCCGGATTTGGAAACGAGTAGACGAGGAAGAAGAGAAATTAGAGGGCAACGAAAGGGGAGAGTACAGGCAGTGGTTGGATTGTGGCTATGAGGGTAGCAGAAGTGGCCATGGTGGTGGGTATGGTGGAAGTGGTGGGAGGGAAGGCGAGGGCACTGGGTTTGGGGGAGAGAGAAAGAGATGATTTCAGCCTTTTTTTTTTAGTCAGATTAGTTGTTAGGCCCACTGCCACGTGTTATATCTCTTAGCGCGACATGTGTGTGGTGTGGTTTGTGGTGTGACTGGTTTGTGTGTCTCTAGCATTTTCGATTCAGAATACTATCAACTCTCTTGAGAATTCTATGTCTTTTAAGCAAGTTGGGGCAATTTATGAAATTTTTTAGGGCTCAAAATTACAAAATTTAACTCCCAAAAACCATTTTTTTTTTTTTTTTTAAGAAACTAGAGTGAGATAGGTCAAGTGACCCTCTCGTCCCTCTTCATGGCTTCGTCCATGCCTCCAACTGCATGGAACAGGTGTATTGTCGGTTCTGCCCATAGACGTTCAGCCCAAAGAGCCCCTTGTAAGTTCTGAGCTGTTCATATTAACATGCCCATGTAAAAACCAGGTTCGGCTCATACAATAGCCTCTCGCTCGGCCAAAACACAGGCGCAAGGAGTTGAACCGGTAATGGTCTGGACCATCGTCATCTTAGGATCGTCCTCTACTAAACCGGACTAGTCCTTTGGCGTCCTTGACCCATTCCAACTTCCAAGTGTCACCTTCTTGTTGGACTCATAATCCCACTCGCCAAATCCACACCAAACATGATTTTGTGGGTGCTTTGGCAAAAAAGAATATTTGCTGCTACTGCAATTTTACGGCAATTCTCCCAAAAGACAATAAGATAAGGTGACACAGACACAGATGAGTACCTTTCCAGCCCTAAATAAAAGTCAGCAAAAGTAAACCTCTCCCACGTGATTTTGTCATCCGATTGTCTTATGTAAAAAACAAAAAAAACAAGTCAACTTGTTTACAACCAGGCAACCACTACAAAAAGGGTGTGGGATTGAGTGTTGGCGCCCTCGTTGGGTGTTTGAGAGCCTGCCTTTTTACATTTTGGTTTTTGGTTTTTATGTTTTAGATTCGATAATGATTTTGGTACTTCTCTTTTTCACAATTGCACTCTAAAATTTATCTTCTAGTGCAAAAATTAAACACAACACAAGTACTGAAAGACAAATTTATCTTCTAGTGCAAAAATTAAACACAACACAAGTACTGAAAGATAAATTTTGGAGTGCAATTATAAGAAAGTGGAGTATCAAAATTATTCCCCTTTTGGCTTTTGAGATTATGACAAAATGTATAATGAATCTATAGAGTGTTTGTGAAATATGTGGAGAATGCATTTTATAACAAGAATAGTGTTTGAGAACTATGTGCAAAATATATTATGTTAGTTTTTTATGTTAACCAAAATGCAAAAAATGAAAAATACAAAGTCAAAATGCTTCTCCCCCCCCACTTATGAATTTGGTTCTTTAAAATAAAAATCGGAACGGAAATGCATTATAGGAGATTGAATTACGGGGGTCGAATGCCAAACAACCAATAGGAAAAAAATGAAGAAACTAAAACGCCAATTGGAGTCTCCTGAGTGCATCTCAAACCATGCTTCAAATCTTCGAATTCATTCTTCAAATCTTCAAAATGAAGAATTGCACCTCTCCAACCATCCTTCATTTTGATACTTCAAAATGAAGAATTCTTTTTATTCATAGAAGAATTCTTTGTATAGGAAGAATGTTATTTATATACATTTATACGATGAACCTTGTATAACTTTACATTGTGATCTAATAGTGATACCGTGAAAAAAAAATCTAATAATGATAAAATTAGTAATATTAAAAATATATTAATGATATCTTTAAAATAAGACAATTGTTGAATATATTTCGTAATTGTCAAAAAAAAAATTGATTTTTGAGTGTAATTGAAAAATGAAAATAGAAAAGCACCACCCTTCAAATTCACTTTTTTAAATAAAAAATAATACTACTAATATTTTACAATCCTTCAATATGTGAAAAATTGGATTGGAGACAATGGAGAGGCGCTTAGTGCATCATTATCAGACACAAAAAAAAAAAAAAACACCAAATTTAACTTCAAAAACACCTTTTATAATTTATCAAATCACTTTTTTCAAAAGTTCACAAAATCAGACCATTTATTCTAACTTCACTATATTAAACTATTCTTTCTTTCTACTCCTACTCCCCAAAAGTAATTAAAAAAAAAGTAAACAATGTCTTTGGTGCGTGAACAGTAGCGACTCAAAATTGTGTAGGTACTGTAGCAGAAACAAATTGGTGAGGAAAAATAAGGAGACTGATTTTTTTAGAGTTGTCTCTCTATTTTAGCTCAAAGGTTATTTTAGGTAGGCTGATACTGATGCTCTAAGAGCATCCTCATTTGGCTCTCCACTTTAACTTTTGAGTTAAAGTGGAGAGCCAAACCCCCAAAAATCCACCAAAATCAGCCTCTCTACTCTCATTCACCAAATTATTTTTGCTACAGTACCGCACCAAATTTGGTGCGGTACTGTTCACGGACCAAACCTTTTTTTTATTGTTTTTTGGGGCTGCTTTTCCCGAGTAGTGCATCAGGAGAGAGAGAGAGATTGTTTTTTTATTGTGTATGGAGGGGATAATATTTTAATGGCTAAAAAGGGGAGGGGGGTCTACTTCTGCACCACTACTGCACGGAAACATCACCGACAATGCACCGAAACAATATTTTGTTTTTTTTAATAGATTTGAGGGGAATAGTTTAATATAGTAAAGTTTGGATAGAGAGTCTGATTTTTTGAGTTTTTGATAAAGTGACTTGCTAAATTGTAAAAGGTGTTTTTGTGGTTAAATTTGGTATTTTTTTTTGTGAGTCCTGATAAGGATGCTTAGAGCATCCTTGTCAGGAGCACCAAATTTAACCTCAAAAACACATTTTATACTTTAGCAAGTTACTTTTTCAAAAAAAATCACAAAATAAGACTCTTTATTCTAATTTTACTATATTAAACTATTCTTTCTTTTTACTCCTACTCAAAAAAAAAAAAACACTACACCTATCATGACCACTTGTCAAGAAAAGTAATAAAAAAAATGAGAGGTGAGTGATCAGTGACTACTCAATTTTGAGTAGGCACTGTAGCCAAAATAAATTGGTAAGAGGAGATAAGTAACCTGATTTTTTGAGATTTTTGGGAGATTGACTCTCTATTTTTGCTTAAAAGTTAATTTAAGTAGCATGTATTGATGCTCTGACACCCCCTGTTAGTTTAGTTCTCTACTACTAAGAAAAACTTGGGTGCCGAGAGGGTAGCATCCTACGTGGTGCCCCTTTGGCACATCCGAGCCGTCCAAAAGTGTAATAAACGGTCTGGATAAAACACTCTCTCACCTCACTCTCTCTCCTCTTCCCTCTCCTGTTTCTCTCTCCAAATCCGAGCCATCCAATACACTTTTGGATAGCTCGGATGTGCTCGAGGGACGCCACGTGGTACCTTATTTGTACCCAAGTTTTTCTTCTCTACTACTACAGTACTAGTGTATTTTCCGCCGCAGCCGCGCTGCTTTTGGGCCCATGATCCTGTCAGATCAATTTTTTTGGGAACAGAAAAAAGAAAGATCTTGGCAAGTCCATATTTGCACCCCTCTGGCCCTCCATATGATCAGATTTAGAAAACACCATTATAAACCTCCATTGCCTTGGAAAACCAAGCAGAATAGATTTACTCAAAAAAAAAAAAACCAAGCAGAATAGATTTACTCAAAAAAAAAAAAACCAAGCAGAATAGAATATCTGAGCATAGTTTTCATTCTGCTTTTGGGTCCCAGAAAAGAGAGAATGTCTCAGAATCAGCTGTTGGAAGATAGCAATTCAGAAGATGAGGAAATAAGGGTTTCCTTAAATAAGTGAGAACTTTACTTATCTTCTTCTTCTTTGGAAAATAAAAAACAAATCTTCTTCTTCTTAGAAAGTGAGACCTTTTTCTAAACTGTAATTAGAAAATCAAATAAGAACTGAACTGGGTTATTGGGTATTGCTTGTTATGTGGGAATTTTTGTCAGAATTGTTCTAATTTTGTGAAGTTTTTCCATCCGGGTTTGTTTGGATTAATTGCAATTCTTCGAGTCCATCACTTTTTCTCTGTGAAATCTGTGGACTGCTGCAAACAATTGGAAAATCAAATGAGAGTTGAACTGGCTTTCGCTTATTTCGGAAAATTATTGCTTGAATTGTTTTTGTCATGTGAAAATTACCCACTGCTAAGCTGTAATTGGAAAATCAAATGAGAACTGAATTGGGTATTGCTTGTTTTTTGGGAATTCTTTGGTAAAATTCTTCTAATCGACTATTCCTATGCAGGTTTGTTTGGATTAACTGCACTTTTTTCGAGTCCATCTCTTCTTTTTCGTCGCTTTTCTTTGGAAAATCTATGCACTGCTGCGAAGTTACGATTGGAAAATAAATTGAGAAATTGACCTCTATTTTCTCAAAATAGTAGCTAGATATTTTTCTATTCTGTGAAAAATTTCACTACCCCTTTATTTATATTTCTTGCAATTGTTCTTCATTTGCCAGGAAAGAGCTGAAGGATTTTGTGATCCGAACCGTCCACCAAGTTATAGAGCAAAACATTTCGCCTTTGATTTCTACAATTGTGAGTTCAGTTTGGGTTAATTATGCACTCCAATGATTACACACGTATATACAAGTGTCTATTGAGGGATTATTCATGCGTGGCTTCACGCAGGTCTGTATATGTGATGAATTCAATATGCTTTCATTTTTTGTGTATGAGCATATACATATATCAATACCGTCTGTTTGTTTGACCGGAGATGACTTACCAAGATGACTAAATATTCGGTGTTCTGTTAAAATATCCAGATTAAACATGTCTTGGATGTAAGTTCTCAAAAGGTGGGGGTATACAATATTATGGGGGTGTGGTTTTTTTAATCCAATCACTAGTAATCCGATGGGATTATATATCCGGTGAGTATACACGCCTTCACTATTAGTTCCCTGAAACAAACTGGCCCAATATATAAGTAAATTTCTTGCACATACATGCCCGTTGAACTTGTATAAACTTGCCTGAGAACATGAAAGATTGAATATCCATGCATGTATTTGTGCTCATTTACACGTAACACCTATTCATAGACGATTACATGCATGCATGTGTGTAAATGTCATGAGTTTCTGAAAAGTTCGAGTTCCACAAGAATTCAGTTTGAGGCGAATCTTGCATGACATGATTTTGCGTTGTACTACTTTCTTCATGAACCATACTTTGTGTATGGCTTTCATTGTTATTAACATTTATTTACTAGTCTACCTCCTTGTTTAGTGTCACCAAGGTTTTTTTTTTTTTGGTCATCAGGGGCTTAAGTCTTAACTCGTGAAATTATGTCCTTCAACAATAATGTGCTTGAAATGTCCTACCAAATAATACTACGTAACTTGGCCGTTCTCCCATGTAGTTTATGGGAATTGGATTACTTTTGGTGGTAAGAATCGGCTTATGCAACAAGGGCTTTTCTAGGTCTTTTATAATCTTCCCCTACTAAACTGAAGTGAGGCTCGTTTCTAGGTCTTACATAAACATGAAATTTTACCCTTTGGCATGTCATTCATATCAGTCACACTAAAATAGTAGAATGTATTGTTATATCTTGATTAGCCCAAAGTTTTTTTTTTTTTTTGCATCACTCTCCACATTTGGGCACTTGAATATTGTTGACCTTCATAAGATGACACTCAAAAAGACACGTCAAGCTTCATGTACCTTGTAGTTTTTGTGTGAGATATTTATAGAATGTAGTTCAAATTCTTAAAAAGGATTTTCAGGGATCAATCTGGTTTAGAAAACTTTGCACCGTTGTAAAATCAATCAAAACCTATGGATGTGTGGATGATTGTTGTTATCAGTAAATAGTTGCCTTTGTCTTACATGGAAACTAGCTGCATATATGGACTATAATCGGCAATTGAGAGACTAAGACTTGTAAGTCTCTTAGCCATGTTTTCGATATTACACGCGCAGCTACTTTGTTTATAAGCAACTTGTAGTATTGCGGTAATGCTTCAGGGTATTACATGTCAAACAAGAACTTGAATTGGCGGGAGAAAAGATTTGGACAAGATTGAACAAGTAAGAGATCATGCCAGTTTAAGTTTACAGGCTTACGGCCACTATTGATGACAATTTTGCACTCACTTATCTTTGTACTTCTCATTCAGTCATTCTGGGATGGGAGTACAATCTTCGGAATCAAGATCCCTCCAACTAGCATTCATGGACAAGCTCTCCTTGCCAGTAATGACTAGTTTACCCATTAGAGGGGTAGGACCTACTCCTTTCAGAGTAGCTTTAATCGATGCAACTACAAAGCAAGTTGTTACCTCTGGGCTAGAAGCATCTGCAAAGGTTGAGATAGTCGTTGTTGAGGGAGATTTTGACGGTGACAATTGGACACTTGAAGAATTTAATGATAAGATTGTCAGAGGAAAGGAAGGGAAAAAATCTCTTCTTACTGGAAATGTGCATCTGAATCTGGAAGAAGGTGTCGGTTTGGTGCGTGACATTTCTTTCACACATAATTCGCATTGGATGAAGGTCTGTAAGCTCTGTCTAGGCGCAAAAGTTGTGGATAATCTTAATGGGACTAGAGTAAGAGAAGCAGTAACAGAACCCTTTGTCCTTAGGGATTTTCGCAACTCCTGTAAGTTCTTCTGGCTGCTTAGTATTTGGCTATATGTTTCTGAGGTCTGACTACTTGAGTAATATCTTCACTATCAAAGATTATTAGGATAACACAAAGCCTGTGTGGTTAGCATGAAATCATTTGATACTATTTGGCAAGAAAAGTTTTACTTGGAAATGTGGGTTTTGGATGTAGCTGATCGATAATTCCATTTTGGATAGAGTTCATATCTAGTTTTTGTGGTGTTGCTAGAGAAGATCCAGGTTAATGGTGTGTACCAAAGTTCCAAACAAAGGTGATTCTGAATGGCTGAATTTCACTGACCTTTTCAAGTTTTCATGATGCATGCACACTTTTGTTATGGTCCCAGTGAAATTCCTCTTTCAAAACAAAGTTGATTGGTTCCTACAGAATCTCAAACTGTTGATTATGATTATTGTTCTGAATCGTACGTTGCAATCGTATGTTGAGCATGAACAACATGATTAATGGCTATATCTTTTTTTGCATGATTTTGGTCATGACTGTATACTGTGTTCTAGTTCTTGCACGTTAGAAGCTTATGAGTCAGAAGACCCCAAAGTCAGTAGAGATTAGCAAGTATTCTGAACACTCCTCACCTGAAGTTTGCAGATGCTAAGAAGCACTTACAAGGAGAATGATTGAAACTCAAAAATAATTTGACTTTTCTGCTTGCAGATACTAAGAAGAACTTCCCGCCTTCTCTAAATGATGAGGTTTGGCGATTGAAAATTATCTTCAAAGATGGCCCTTTCCATAGAAGTTTGGTTAATGAAAACATCAAAACCGTGAAGGATTTTCTTATACGGTTCTTTAGAGATCCTCAAAGCCTCCAAAATGTAAGCATGTTGGTTTACTCAAGGTTTGGTTGCCAAGAATAATGTTGTCATTATACCACTTTGACCTTCTATATGCAAAAATTACTTGAATAAACTTGTCTGTGTACACTGAGAAGCTTACAAAATTGAATTAAGCCAGTACAAAATATGCTAACAGCATTTGTATGTTGAGACTTGGTTGCCAGATCCTCGGGACTGCTAAACGATGGGAAGCTATAGTGGACCATGCTCGATCGTGTGTACTTGATAAGAGCTTGCAACTCTATTTTCCCATCGGCTCTGAGAAAAAATCTGGTGTGGTTTTCAATGTCGTGGGGCAAGTGATGGGACTAATTTCAAAATGCTGTTACGTTCCAGTTGATAAGCTCTCTGAAGATCAAAAGGCATGCTTTTCTTTATCGATATAAATCCTCATTCCATAATGCTGTATTTGGTTCAAGGATTTGGGTAAGGAAAAGAAAAAAACAAACAGAAAAGTGGAAGGCTGTGACAGCTCACACTGGTTCCAAATCATTGACCCAAAGATAGCCGAAGTGTTTTCTCTATTGGTCATTTCCATCTCATCTTTTAATTATTTTTTGATATCAGGCTGATGCCAACAAGTTGGTGGTGTCTGCACTTGAACATATGGAGGAAGTAAAGTCTTTCGATGATGATACTTGTATGCATTCTTATTTGCAGTTACTGAATGATGCTTACCCCTCAAACTCACCCAGGTTGGAGAGTTCTAGCCACTGTTACTGTGAACCTTCTTACACTCACCATGGACATGACCATACACAACCAAGCACTTCTTCCCACAACAATCAAGTCGTACCTTTCCACTTATCCGATGATGCTAACCCGTCAAACAATCCAAGCACCAATTCTCTGGGTTTCATGTCAATTGATCCATCTTTTGGAAGTGCAAGTGATGAGCATGATTGGCAATATATTGAGGATCCTATTGATGAAGGCTCTTTGTTTTCTCCGAGAAATTTGTTTAATTCCCCTTTCTTTTATCCAGTGCCCGAGAGTCAGAGTGAGAATCAGCATTTAGAGTCAACTGATATGCATCATTCATCTCAATATCTGTACTCCAGTTCTGAAGCACAAGATTCGGTCGTCCCTCGAGATGATGAAAACCAGCATTTAGTGTCAATTGATACGGATCATTCATCTCAATATCAGTACTCCAGTTCTGAAGCACAAGATGGGTTCGTCCCTGACATTTCAAGGGCCCGAGGCAAACTTCAAGGTTAGGGTCCCTTGCATACTTTTACGAGCAAGCAAAACAGATAGACACTAAATCAATCTGAATATATATATATATGTATATATATATATACGCCGGAGATCCTGTCAAGGATCCCGGAAATCCCGGATTGAAGCATTTTGAAGGCTTTAGAAAATGTTTTTGCATGATCCGAGCCGTCCAATGTGTTCAAAAGGTGTTTTCCAAGGTCCACGCGAGAAATCTTCAAAAAAACATACCGGGAAGGGCTTGATCCACGCAATTTTTCGCAAAAACTGCATATTTACAAAATTGAGTGGATCAAGCCCTTCCCGGTATTTTTTTTTGAAGATTTCCCTCGTGGACCCTTGAAAACACTTTCTGAACACATTGGACGGCTCGGATTTTCCAAAAATAATTTGCAACACAAAAAAAATCATTTTTTTCTTATAAACGGGAGGTGTGGACTAGAAGTTTTACCTATATATATATATATATATATATATATATATATATATATATAGAGTCCTTATCTAGTCCGGGCTCCCGGATCCGGGATTCATAGTTCCGGATCAAATTTTCACGATCCGAACCGTCCAATGTGTTTAAAAGGTGTTTTCCAAGGTCCTCGCGGGAAATCTTCAAAAAAAAATACCGGAAAGGGCTTGATCCAAGCATTTTTTCATAAAATTGTATATATACAGTTTTTGTAATAATGCTACCGTAATCAATCTTCCCGCTATCTCCTTTTCATTGGATAGCATAGCTAATGCATTCCCATTCTTAAATGGGCTTATTTTTTATACCTTGTACGACACCCAATAACATTTGGGGCCTCTAATCTGAAATTTTTTGGGAGGGCCAGGACGCAAGCCTTGCTCGTCTTGCCTCAAGGACGGTGGGCCTGCCGCAAGATGATCTGAGCAGTATTATCAATGGCTTTTCGCTATTCCATGCTAGCTGCTGATATTGATAAAGCCGAGAAAATGGTGAATTCAGTGTGCTGAGGTCTGAAAGGAAGGTTGCCTCATAGAAGCTTATTTCTTCAGAAGCGGTCCTTGCTTCAGAGAGGCCAAGAATCTGGTGAATCGGTTACTGTACGTAGATTTATTTTTTTTCATTGTAAGAAGTGCTGCCCAATTGGAGACTCTGTGCAGTTGTAAAATAGGACTGAGTTGTCGTCATTCGAGATAGTTTAATAGTAACTAGCCGACCCCAGTTGATTGGGATACAAGGCTCTGTTTAGTTTGGTTTGGTTTATAGTTTAATAGTAACTGTTTGTTGTAGATTTCATGCTCATAGCCACTTTTTTTTTTTTAAGGCAAAAAGTACATATATATAATAGAGTTAGAGCTTGTTCCACTAACACTTGTCTTTTTTATTTTATTAACTGTCTTTTTTTAGCTTTTAGGGTTGATGTATTGTAAAAGAATGACCTGTCTCGCAAAGTATGAAAAGACATTAAACGACAGTTTGTTAAAAAATCTTGGAGCAACCCCTAATTTTATAGCCCCAAGATGTCCAAATAAAACAAAAGTACATAGAAGAGAGAACTCAAAGGAAGCCACAAAATACTGTGTGACAAAAACCAACAAAAACTTCGTAAGCTGTCATTAAAACATGTGCTTTGAGCCTTTATCCTTCAGAGCCTCTAGTCATTATCAAAAGGATGCACCTCTGTATGAATTCTGGAAAATGTTGCAAAAGAAGCTAAAGATATGGCCCATGAGATGGATCTTTTTGAACATTAAATGATTTTGCAAAAATGCAAATGCTCATAGCTACTTGGAAGTCATTTGGTAAAACGATTGGTGAGTGTGGTGTCCACACACTTAGTACTAGAATCTACAAAAAATGTGTGATGGAGGGGTGTTCGGGCACCACGTGGCGGTGCCCCAAGACAACTAAATATTTTTTTGAGATTTGAAGAAGATTCTTTTGATTAAAGTTTGTTTTAGATTCTCAGTTGTAATTTTTGTGAGAGTAAGTTTTAGAATACCTAATAGTTTGGGAATTGGGTTGTTCATATTTGTATATAGTTTTAGTAGCTCAAAGATTGAGGGAAGTTTGAAAGGGTTCCCAAAACAGGAGAGGTAATGTGCCATACATGTGCTTACTCCTTAAATAGATAGATATACAGAGAATATGATAAATTTTGATCGGGAAAGAAACTGTGACACGACCCAAAACATACTTTGTGTCTAGTTATTAAAACCGCGACACCAACTAAAAACCTTTTTAGCACATATCATTGAAAGCCCCACCGCAATCCTGTCGCATACTCGCATGTAACACAAAACAAGCAAAACAACCTTTGTATTTTTGTGGTATAGTTGGGTGCATTTTTGTGGTGGCCAATTCCTTTATAAGTGTCTTACCAACTTTGGTTGTCGGTTGGGGATTCGCGACTTTGTAATTGTCCGAGTCCTATGTGCCAACTTATTTAGGATATGGTACTTCTAAGGGCCACTTAGCCAAAAATTCAAAACATTTGACATTTTTTAAGGAAAGGACAAGGAACTTTTGCAATCGAACATAAAAACAAAAAATATTTGACATTTTTAAAGGGAAGGACAAGGAACTTTTGCAATCAAACATAAACACACAAAAAAATTAGTGAAATGTTACCAATTTTTAAAAATTCTAAATTTGAACGTAAAATTCAAAAAATTCTCCACACCACCTCTGGCCGACCACCACCAACCTTTGGCGACAACTTCCAGCGACCAAAAAAATTAGTGAGAAGTCACTAATTTTAAAAAAAAATTATTTCAAACATAAAATTCAAAAAAATCACCACCCACCTCCGGCCGACCACTTCCGGCGACCAAAAAAATTAGTGAAAATTAGTGAGATGTCACTAATTTTTAAAAATTCTAATTTCGAACATAAAATTCAAAAAAAATCACCACCTCACCTCCGGCCGACCACCACCCCATCTCTGGCCGACCACTTCCGGTGACCAAAAAAAATTAGTGAGATGTCACTAATTTTTAAAAATTCTTATTTCAAACATAAAATTCAAAAAAATCTCCACCCCACCTCCTGCCGACCACTTCGGCGACAAAAAAAAATAGTGAGATGTCACTAATTTTTTTAAATTCTAATTTCGAACATAAAATTCAAAAAAATCACCATCCCACCTCTTGCCGACCACCACCCCACCTTTGGCCGACCACTTCCAGCGACAAAAAAATTAGTGAGATGTCACTAATTTTTAAAAATTCTAATTTCAAACATAAAATTCAAAAAAATCACCACCCCACCTCCGGCCGACCACCACCCCACCTTTGGCCGACCACTTCCGGCAACCAAAAAAATTAGTGAGATGTCACTAATTTTTAAAAATTCTAATTTCGAACATAAAATTAAGCACCAATATATTAGTACGTACTAGACGTGCCGGTTGGTAGAGTCTTAACATTCACAAGCTTGCTAGAATCAGACACACCAAGAGCACTTGAAGAAATGAGAGAGACGTAGGGAGGGCCACTAATTTTGTCACATCGGTCTGCCCTGCATTGCTAACAAACTTAGTGATTGGTTTCAGTTGAACCAACTGTTCTAGCGATAAAAAGTAATTGAAACGAGAATACCATTACTGATCCAATGTACCACCAAAAAAGTTGGGATCCGGAAGTGAACATTGAACAGATTCGGAATTATGATGTTACATCGTGTGATTTGATTACCTTGCACTCGAAGTTTTAAGTACAGAAAGCAAAAGACATTCGAAACTAAACTTTCAAATTATTTTGATCATTTCGGAAGTTAATTTCCGATTTCGGTAGAGGTTTTCCGGAATTGAGGTCCGATTGCTGTTTTCCGTTTTGTTTATGGAGAAGAAGAGAGAGGTTGACAAAGAAGAGTTGATTCTAAGATTTTGGGAAAATATTGTGTCCTTATATTTGATTGTAAAAGTTCATTGTCCTTCCCTTCAAATAGGCAAAATATTGTTTATTTATGACTAATTATTCCTACTTCTAATACTATTTTTAATTCTTTCCTACTATATTAGTACGTAGCATCTTGTAATATGGTGTGTTTTGGCTTAAAAAGCCAGCTTGACTTTTTTTTTTTGTCTTTATTTGATTTTTTTGTCTTTTAGTAAGAGAGGAATTTTTGAGAGCTCGAATATTTTAACTGCTCTTATTGACATGCACTCCAAATGTGGGAAGATAGAGAGTGGCACTCGAGTTTTCAGCGGAATCTCTAGACGAGATGTTCATAATTTTACAAATGTGGGAAGATAGAGAGTGCCACTCCAAATTTTGGGCTGAATTATGAATTTCAGACAATATGCTAACCCTAGTAGTAAAAAGGAAGAAGAAGAGAGAGAAAAAAGAAAAAAGAAGAAAGGGAAAAAATGGGTTGATAATAGACTAACAAAGAGGCACAACTGTGTTTTTTTTTTTTTTTTTTTTAATCCGAATTCCATTGTGTCACTTCATTAATAAAGCCCGAAAGCTAAGCCAAACGGCACTTACAAGATTTCAATACATATACGGGAAGGAACCAATACTACTAAGACTCGGACACGAGCACACCACAATATCATGGGACTCTGAGACACATACTGCTAAGCAAACGCAGATCCATAAGAGGATCGATGCATAGGGTCCTACCCAAACAAAATAGTAACCAAAGATTCTCTCCAAAGCAATGAAGCCCAAAAGAAATCTATCCTTTCTGGAATCTAAAAACAAGAACTAAATCAACTGGAAAAACTGAGCACAGGTAAAAAACCAACTGGATTGAATCTAGAAGAACCGAGTCGCCACACTGAGTTACCCCACTGAGTTGTCTCGCAAGCTACTGAGTTACTCCGAGAAACACAACCCGCTGCTTCTCCAGCTAAAGATCCAAATCTGGGGCCTCCGCCTCCAGCCACCAGAGCCATTATTCGCTGGAGGGGCCCGAGCCGCCCTAACATCACCGCTGGGTCATCACCGACCCCAAACAAATCAGGGGATGACGATCAAGAGCGAGAAGGTGGAGGACGGTAACGGTTGGGGAGAGGTGGAGGATGGGCAAGGGGAATGAAAGTTGGAGGCGAGTGAGGGAAAAACTGACTTGTATATAATGGGTAATTATATCCCCCACAATTGCCATGTTTGGGTAATTATAGTCCCACAACAAGCCCCACCTCTGTTTACTTGGTCTCTGGAAGAACTGTAGCATTGTCACTAAGGAATAAAAACTTGGTTTGTAGATTCTGGAAAACATGAAAGCTATGTATCTGTAGTATTGCAAACTATTTTCATGTGATTTGTCACTAGTAGGAGATCACTTTCAACAAGGCAAAATGTTCATCACTCCAACTCTTTAGGTGCCTCAGGAATTTTTATTTTCTACTCAGATTAATCTCAGCTTTAGCTTCCTCCCAAGTTGTATAAATTCCAGGATTACGCCCAATGAAAACCACCCAATAGTATGGCATTGCTATGGAAACATATAGGTTTCAAGGAACAGGAAAAACCAACTACAAATAAGTCGTAATATGATAGAAAAAAAAAACCAAAAAAGAAACAATTAGTAACATTTAAAATTCTATCGGAACAACTCCAATGACAACATGAATAAAAAGGAAATTATTTGCAGCCAAGGGAACACTGTCAGAACAAAAAGGAGTGCCTTAATAAGATAGTTAAGATGGAAATGACATTATCAATGGGCTCACCAACCTAATACTGAAGGAACTAGTTCCAATTTTAGTGATCAAAAGTAAACCATCTAATTGTGAAGGAACTTCTTGACAAGTGATCAAATTACAAGCAAGTTGAGCTACCCACAAAGAACCATCTAATTAGGGCAAATTCTCCGGAACTTACTGGAAACAACATAGTCCGTACTCCGTAGAGTGTTAGTGTGTTACAATCAGATATGAAAATTCCAACAACATAATAAAGTACAACAGATCATTTTGCACTTAACTTTTAAATCCATGAAAACCACCCAACCACAATTTCACCTTTTATTCATCAAAATCAAGTGAGTATCAAACCTGGTTATCGAATAACAAGTAACCCACAAAAGAACCGTCAAAATTAGGGCTAATTTAACTCAATAATTGAAATTGAAATTTAATTTAAATTGGAAAAAAAACACAAATTCGAAAACTTTACCAAAACTGGATGTTAGCATAGAGAACAACATTTTCTTCAAAAAAAAATCATCATATAAAGTTAGTATCACCGACACGGGAAATGGGAAAAAATAAGGGTAAAAGAGAGAAAAAAATGCAGTTAAAACGAAACCAGGGTTTTCTCATCCAAAAAAGGGTTTCACGAAATCGAAATAAAAAACAGAGAGAGAGAGAGAGAGAGAGAGAGAACTACGGTTTTTTAGTTGAATCGAACCACAAAGAGAGAGTGAGGGAGAGAGAGAGGGGTACCTACTGGTGTGGAGTAAGATGGTGGAGGTGGGGTGTCGATGGCCGATCGATTCGATCGGAGTCTGGACTTGATGTGATCTTGTCGTCCTTTCTCTTCTCTCCCTTTCTCTCTCTTCTCTCAGCAAAACATGTAAAAATGAGAGGAGGCTTTTGACCCATATGAATAACTGGCCCGGATATTAAACCCGCGAGATTGATTTAATTCGGAACCACGACCCACAAAATGTTTTAATGTTATACAGCGATCCAACGGCCACTGTTTGAAGTCCAGATTTTGTTAATTTCCGGAAGACTTGATAGGAAGCCAATTGTATATACAGTATATATTTAAATTGGGAACGGTTAGGTTTATTTCAAATTGGAGAGTGGGAAACTAGACCAAACCAATTTTTTTAGATTTGACTTAGAAACCAAACTAATTAAATCACCGGTCTGGTCCATTTTCGATTTACTGCGGGAAAAATTCAAAAAAAACCCCATACTTTGACCTCAATGTCTCATCACCCCCCAAACTTTGAAAATTATCAATTGCACTCATGAACTACCATTTTGTTATCAATTTCACTCCTGCCGCCCCAATCTGTCACTTACCAAACGGAAGACGCTGAGGTGGACTTGGACGGAGGTAAAAAACGTTAGGGAGTAATTTTTGTGGGAAAGTCATCTGATGTGTCACCCTTCTCTCTCTCTCTCTCTCTCTCTCTCTCTCTCTCTCTCTCTCTCTCTCTCTCTCTCTCTCTCTCAAAAGCAAATTAGAAACCCAGAAAAATGGTTTCAAAAGCCATCAAGGAAACCCCTCCCAAATTGGCCATCAAAGACGGTTGCCGCGGTCTCCTCCATCATCCACAACAGCCACCACCGCCTCATCAAGATCTTCTCAAAATTCACCCAAATCGCCACCGCCCAAAACAAGAAGAAAAAGAACAATATCAGATTCTCCCGATCACTCTTCTCTGCCGCTGGCAACTGCCCTCTTCTGCCACAGACCTCTCCAGTAAAACCCACCATTTTTCTTGATTGAACCCTTCTGATTTTGTTGGGAATTGTTTGTTATGGAGTTAGTCTGTTCCGATGGAATCTATCGGCCAATATGTAAATGGGTTTAGAGGTTCAGTTGCTAACAATAATACTACGGCACAACCATTTGATGACCAGATTAACCATTCAGGTACCGAAGAAATTCTTGACCAAACAATGAGGAATCAATTTTTTACTATGAAAGTGGCATTTCTGGACCAAACAATGAGGAATCCCAAATGTTTGGTAATGGGTTTATCAAATTGGATGAAGGAGATAGGATGCACCAGATTATCAAGCGGAAGTTTGTTTCCGGTATGGGTAGTATTGGAAATCATACATCTGTAGTGTGTTGTAGTTGTGGTGGTGGGTGGGTGGTGGTGGGTGATGAGGAGAGGGGGGGGGAGGGAGGAGAGAGAAGGGGGAGGCAATGGAGGAGACAAATTTTTTTTTTTTTTTTGAGTTAGGGAATTAACATTTTATCCCTCCGTTAGTTTCCATCAGCGTCTTCCGTTAGGCAAGTGACAGATTGGGACGGCAGGAGTGAAATTGATAACGGAATGATAGTTCAGGAGTGCAATTGATAATTTTTTAAGTTTGGGGAGTGATGAGACATTGAAGTCAAAGTATGAGGGGTTTTTTGAATTTTTCCCGGTTTTTATGTTCATCCCTAGTGCGTAGTTAGTCCAATTTGGGGTGTCTTTAGACTTTCCCGTAGGGATATATATTGAGGTGGTTGGATAGATTAGAGCATTATCCACGGCTCTCCGAGGAAAAAACCCTAATCAAAGGCGGCCATAGTTGCGGAGAAGAAAGAGTTGGCGATGGCTCTACAGGCAATACTTTTACTACGATTTACCTACTGTACATTGTTTTGTGTATTTTTCCGATGCTAAATCCTTGCCCAGATCTTCGTTTTAGTTGCTATTTGTGTTTTTCTGATCTAATCTGCAATTTTAAGCATTGTTTAACTCTGTTTGAGATTGAGCATTCTGATCTGTTTCCAGCAAATCTCTTCTGTTTTTCCCTTATATTTTCATCTCATCTCTTATTTTTGGGTCCGACAGTGGGTTTTCGATCAATCACATGCTTTGGTTTGTATCTCTGCCTGTTTTTCCCTTTTAAGTGATTGTTACTCTCCTGTCTAGCGTATTACTTGTTATATCTGCTTGGCTGCATCTTGTTACCTGATTATATTGGTTATGGTCTCGCTCGACTTTTGATGTTATCTCGTTTAGTGAAACCTTAATTTTTTTTTGTCAATGCGTAAATGAAACACACACAAGCACGCATAGACCCAAAACCATATAGGCGGTGATATTGAACTCAATGTGCAATTGCATTTTGAATATTGGAAACCAATTTTTCAAGCTTGTAAAACTACGAATCATCATTAATGGCATGTATGTAGGCTTTTTATGTAGGGTTGAACATGTAATAACTAACTTTCCATTGTTTACAATATTATATTATTGTTATGAAGTTTGGTTGTTGTGGAACTCATCATATTGTTTAATTTCAATTTACTTTCAGAAGTTATTGTCTCGGCCTCCACTGAAAGCCCTTGGGAGCTCATGTGCAGACAGGCGGGTGATTGCCAGTGGCAGTGAGTGAATATTTCGTCTACTTATTTATTTTCCAAATCTTCCTCTATCAGACTAGATCAGTTTTGTAAAAGACAAGTTATAATTGATTAGTATTGTGAAGACAAATTGTTAAGACATGCCCGTTGTAGTACTTTCCTAACTTTGAGATGTTACAATATTTCCTTTGGTTTGTGATGAGTGTGGCAAGCTAGAAATAGAGACCGAAATTCGTTTTTGAGTCCAAGTTTTAAGTTTGCTTTGTTGAATTTATGGCAGATTAGTTTTGTGTATGTGATGTTAGTATTGTTGTTTGTGGTTTGTGTGGTTAAGACAATGCCTAGACTTTGTCTAAATTCAATTGTGGTGTTTGGAAATCTGTCCAAAAGTCAGAATTTGGATTCAGGTTAAGCTAGGCTTAACCTGAATGAGGTTTCAGTATGTCATCCACGGTAGCGAGGCTTACATGTTTAACGGTGACTCGACGCCAGATGCTTCAATCACAGAACCTATGGTTTCCTAATCCAAAGCGTATTCCCAAGGTAGACATTTTGCTTAATGTGGACTTCTACTCTTAAAGGTGGTTTAATTGTCAATTTTGGTTTCAATGGTGAGACTAACTTCTGCATCGTATTTTTCTTTAGAACTTGGTACTAATTCTGTAGTGACGCAAGAACCCTCCATGTCTGGGACGCTTAAGAATTTTATGGTTCGACTTGCACTGCTGCATTCCCTGGAATAAATTTACAACTGTTATAAATATCCGGCTTTGAATCTTCAAGCTTGAGTTCATCTTTTCCTTCTGCTTGGTGGGTTGTTGATTGACGGTTTAGAACTTTAGGTAAGGAAGTCCATGCGCCGAGTCAAGCAAGTACTTACCAAAATAGCCATCGAGGATCCAGATTCTATGAGATTTTTCTGAAATAAAAAGGATGATATATGCTCATTTCATTTCCAATTTGCATATCTTTACGATATAGCGCGCTTATCACTGATTTACTATAATGATGTCTTCTTCTTTCTTCTTGTCAGGGTGGTCAAGGATGGTTTGCATCCGCTGACACTAATCAATTGGCTTTTCTTGGTTTTATAAATCGACAATCTGCCTGCTTCTGCTGATTTTGTGGATTATACAAAACTGAAGGAGATCAGTTATATAAGCAACTGTGATTCATTGAGACGAAGCCTATGCAAAGATTTTCCTTGGTAGTCCATGTTATCCTGTTCACGTTCCCCAACTTCTACTTTTAGATCTGGAAAATACAGAACGTGACATATTTAGATAGTATCGTAAATCAATTGCTTGTTGCATTTTAGCCCAAGACATACTTGGATGCCTCATCTTACGCAACGCGATTCATCATTTTTTTGTGTTAGAACGTCCACACTTCAAAAAAAAAAAAATGATTAGCTGAATAGAAGAAGTGACATATTTAGATAGTATCGTAAATCAATTGCTTGTTGCATTTTAGCCCAAGACATACTTGGATGCCACATCTTACGCAACGCGATTCATCATTTTTTTGTGTTAGAACGTCCACACTTAAAAAAAAAAAAATTGATTAGCTGAATAGAAGAAATTCGTGATCATACAGTTGCTATCCTGCTATAGTTACGCCCAATAACTTATGGACAAAAGGATTGCCACCAACACTAAACGAGGAAAAACTAATATTAACTGTCCATCTCTGACCAATCAATGCCAGTAAACAACTATAGATCTCCCAACATCAAATGAATAAAAACACAAGTACCTTATACAAATTCTAATAGCAATTGCCAAAAGTATCAGTATCTTATAGCACGTTAAAGTACCCTAAAAACTGATCAGACTAAAACTCCAAAGGAAAGTCCTACAGACAACCATCACCATTGAGAAAAACAGTGTCAGTCTTCTTCGTTTCAGCCCAGTTCATCAAATACCTCAGCTCGCGGCTCGGTATCTCGTGACTGATCCTCCCGTACTCTGGATCATTAGAACTAGACTGGTGCACTCCAATTACCTCACCAGAGTTGTTCACAACCGGGCCACCCGACGTTCCTCGACCACTAATCAGTCCGGTCTCCAAATACTTAAACCATTGCGGAACAAACTTTTTGTTCGGAACGGGGATATTATACTAAAAAAAACTCATATCTGGGCAATAAACATTAGACACACGGACACCGTATGTACCAACTTGGGGGTGTCCAATAGAGAATTCTCTCCCCCGCCCTACAACCGGACCCTAACTTAAAAAACTTAAGACCTTCAACCATATCCGCAGGCAGCTGGAGTATCGCCAAGTCTGATGAAGTGTCAATTGCAACAACCTCCAGTTTAACGTTCCAACTATATTTCCTACCCAAAGAATGAAGACTTACATCGGCCAATTTGAATTTACCTTCAATTGAAAGAGTACACACCAAATGGGCACTGGTTTCCAACAAGCCGCCTTTAGATATGATGAAAGCTGCACCTCGGGTTAATATGGGATAAACAACACCGTCAACCTCACTGATTACATCTGGAAAATTAAAAAATAAAATGAACTTTGTTAATAAAATCACAAAATTTAACAAAGTTAATAAATCAGAATTAACATTGGTAACATAAGTTTGTTAATTGGCAACTCTGTTAATTGTCAAGTCTGTTTTTGAGTTGTGTAGTTGGTCATTAAGTGCTTCTTTCTGACTGGCTGAGCAAGTCAGCAGTGTAGGGAAATAAAAGTTTCTAATCTTCTTTGTAAATATAGATAGAAAAATACCAGATAATAGAAAAGAAAGGTTCCTTTTCTCTCTTCCAATTCTCCTAGATTCTAAAGATTGTGATGTGTAAATGATCAGATTCATGAAATTCTCTGAAGGTCAATAACTTTGGACATCGAACAGTTATTGACCTTCAAAGAATTTCATGAATCTGATCATTTACACATCACAATCTTTAGAATCTCAGAGAATTGGAAGAGAGAAAAGGAACCCAGAAAACCCTGTTTCTTTTCTATTATCTGGTATTTTTCTATCTATATTTACAAAGAAGATTAGAAACTTTTATTTCCCTACACTGCTGACTTGCTCAACCAGTCAGAAAGAAGCACTTAATGACCAACTACACAACTCAAAAACAGACTTGACAATTAACAGAGTTGCCAATTAACAAACTTATGTTACCAATGTTAATTCTAATTTATTAACTTTGTTAAATTTTGTGATTTTATTAACAAAGTTCATTTTATTTTTTAATTTTCCAGATGTAATCAGTGAGGTTGACGGTGTTGTTTATCCCATATTAACCCGAGGTGCAGCTTTCGTCATATCTAAAGGCGGCCTGTTGGAAACCAGTGCCCATTTGGCTTGTACTCTTTCAATTGAAGGTAAATTCAAATTGGTCGATGTAAGTCTTCATTCTTTGGGTAGGAAATATAGTTGGAACGTTAAACTGGAGGTTGTTGCAATTGACACTTCATCAGACTTGGCGATACTCCAGCTGCTTGCGGATATGGTTGAAGGTCTTAAGTTTTTTAAGTTGGGGTCCGGTTGTAGGGCGGGGGAGAGAATTCTCTATTGGACACCCTCAAGTTGGTACATACGGTGTCCGTGTGTCTAATGTTTATTGCCCAGATAGGAGTTTTTTTTAGTATAATATCCCCGTTCCGAACAAAAAGTTTGTTCCGCAATGGTTTAAGTATTTGGAGACCGGACTGATTAGTGGTCGAGGAACGTCGGGCGGCCCGGTTGTGAACAGCTCTGGTGAGGTAATTGGAGTGCACCAGTCTAGTTCTAATGATCCAGAGTACGGGAGGATCAGTCACGAGATACCGAGCCGCGAGCTGAGGTATTTGATGAACTGGGCTGAAACAAAGAAGACTGACACTGTTTTTCTCAATGGTGATGGTTGTCTGTAGGACTTTCCTTTGGAGTTTTAGTCTGATCAGTTTTTAGGGTACTTTAACGTGCTATAAGATACTGATACTTTTGGCAATTGCTATTGGAATTTGTATAAGGTACTTATGTTTTTATTCATTTGATGTTGGGAGATCTATAGTTGTTTACTGGCATTGATTGGTCGAGATGGACAGTTAATATTAGTTTCCTCGTTTAGTGTTGGTGGCAATCCTTTTGTCCATAAGTTATTGGGCGTAACTATAGCAGGATAGCAACTGTATGATCACGAATTTCTTCTATTCAGCTAATCAAAAAAAAAAAAATTTAAAGTGTGGACGTTCTAACACAAAAAAATGATGATTTGGAAAATAAATAAGCAGACAAAATATTCACTCACTGCCACTCGCAATCACCCGCCTGTCTGCACACGAGCTCCCAAGGGCTTTCAGTGGAAGCCGAGACAATAACTTCTGAATGTAAATTGAAATTTAACGATATGATGAGTTCCACAACAACCAAACTTCATAACTTGATTTGTGTAGTGCATAATTGGAACTAGAGATTCCTTTTTGTGAGAGGGACGAGAGCTCCCCTTCAGCAAATGATGTAGAAACAATCATAACAATGAAAGTCATGATACAGAAACAGGGATAACCATGAAAGCCAGGACATAAAAACATTAACAGATATCAAGGATCTTATCAAAGTGTCAGACCATGATTACACGAGTTAGAGATGAAAATACGGATTGGAGGCAAACCATGATCATACCTGTTGTTTCTTGAAGAGCTCCAGACATTTCAAAACATCGTGGATTGGTGTGACTTTAATTCCAAAGCTATCCTCATAGTGAATGACACCAACTCCAAAATTTGAATTGACAAGAGGACCCCCAATAACAATACCCTACATCATAGGAAGTGTCGAGTAAACAAGCAGTAACATATCCCTACATGAGGAAAAGAACATCAATGAAAGATATATCAATTTAGGGGACATACCCGATTACAGAATATGAAATGGTGCCAATAAGATAGAGCATCATTAAGGAATAAAGCAAAAAAAAACCCAAAACACAGCAGAATCAAGGAAATTAGGCAACTAAGTGCCGAAAGTCCAATAAAAATCAGTCACCGGAATAGGATTGATTTCCCGCTCGCAATACCGGCTTGAAGGCAAGTATAATTTATAATTTCCACGTCTCCAAATAAAAGAAGCAAAACACTAATCACAAAACATCTTCAAATCAAAACACTAATCAAAAAATGGTGTCTTCAAAGACTCCGAACTGAATTTCTTGCATAATGTAACATAAGCCCTTTATTGCCCATTCTGTACTCTGTGATTGATTACAAGCTTACCTTGCATGACCGACAATATCCAAACTCCAAAGGTCAAAAGTTTTGCTTCATGTAATTCCAAAAAAGAAAGACAATACCATGCACAATCCAGGAGAGGTAACACTTCAAATGGATAAAAGACATTCTGTTAGGATGCAGAGCAGCCTGGAAAATTACAGTGTCCAAACCACGTTAAAACCGCATACTGGTGTTGCGTCTACCACCAGATGCATGGGTACGCATAAAAAGTGTTGTCGTATGAGGTTGTCGGGAATGCCCAGGGCCAGAAGCACTGAATAACTTCTCCTCTGGCTGGGATCTAACTGATCAAGTCCAAATTCAGTCACCTCATGTTTTGAAACTAATTATGTGGGCAGAAACGTTATTAATGAACAAATACCTCTAGTCAATAAACAATACTCATCAACCAAAACATTTCCAACAAGATAAAGCGAGTCGTTGACTGTTATATCGAAAAAGGATAGCTCACAGTTGAGTAATATCATCAAAAATGATGCTTACGAAGTTCAAACTTCCCATGTTCAGTACATGGGAGAAATCACAAAACAAAGAACTACCTTCACAAACCTAAAACAACTGGTTGTCGTTATCTTCACTAGACCAAAACGACTGTACGAAAAATAAGGTCAAAGTAAAGATTTCATGCATTAGGCAATCATATAGCCTTGCATTGGACAAGAATTCGCTCAAATTTTCATTCAAGATCTTTATGGACTATCACACTTGCTGCCACACGGCAACTAGACCAGTAGGCATGATATGTGCGACTTTCAGCATCTCCGAGTCATTGATGAGAGAGAGAGAGAGAGAGAGAGAGAGAGAGAGAGAGAGAGAGAGAGAGAGAGTTACCTTGTCTTTACGTTCTGCCTTTATGACCCGCCCAGAAGTCCTTGCATCAGTCTGCTCATTTTCAATCTCATTCGCAATGGAACTAAGGAAAAAGGGTAGCACAAGTAACATGGAAACCATAAGTAGCAGTGACTATAACCCTATCATTTTAAATAATAGGTTTGAAAGAAAATCCCAAGTCAATCAAATAAACTTGCCGTACCTGATAAAACCTAGACAATAATAAGGTTCTGCATGCGGAAATACACAACGATCAGCTGTACAACCCACAGCCACTGCCATGCTTTGTGGATAATGGTAATCCAACTTCACAAATCTTGCCACTTTTTGTTGTTCAGGAGACATTATCTTTATAAAAGCTACCTTCGAACAAAAATCAGCATCCAGCAAGACACCCTCATATGTCACTTTTGACATCAATCTGCAGTTAAACTAAAACATTAATCACCAAACATATACATTTCAAGAGACCTGGAACTAAACAGAGTATGACCTGTAGTTTGCCACGTCCAAGAGGGCAGAAAATGAGGATTAATGCTATAGCTTGTCCCACATTTGTTAATTATAACCTCTAAAACTAGTATACAAGCCTAGGCGGCCCCTCCACTCATTACTACTTGGTTTTGAGTATGCTTTAAAATGGTATCAGAGCTAGGCTTTCGGATAAGACTCTCATGATTGATTACCCCGCTGTTTGTGCTTTACGGCTTAAGCACACCTTTTCATTGTTCGTTGTGATCCTTGAGTTATGGATCCGTTGTTTTATCTCCTCACATGCGAGTCAAGGGTTACCTATGCAGCGGAGTGTTAAAGTCTGCCCCACATTTGTTAATTATAACCTCCAAAACTAGTATATGAACCTGAGCGGTCCGACCTCTCATTACCAATTGGTTTTGAGTTGGATGCTTCAACCAATAACTAGTTTAAATGACAATGACGGATGTTTAAGCGGTTCCAACACTCATCAAAATAAAGAAACAGAAAAGATGGTGAAGAAAAACATGGATAATAAAATGTCAAAGAGGGAGAGGTAAGAAACTTTGAAGGATAAAAGAAGATGCAGGCGAAACAAAAAAGAGGAGAAAAATCAAAGGTTGGTCGAGATAAGCATAATAGGAGAATGGGGAGACCCCGAGATAAATCAACGGTATCTAGTTTCAAAAACACCTAGGAAACAAAAAGAATCTTCGTTATGGATGCAACTAGGTCACGATAACAAAAAAAGACCCCAATTTGCGTTCCTATTTTCATATTTTTGTGGAAAATGGTGTTTTTCTACAAGGATATAGCTAGATCAAAATTAAAGCCTCGTAATTTGATATGTAAGTGGCAATTCATCAAAGAAATTCTTCTGTTAAGAGTATCTTGAGATTCATATATGTGTATGGAAAAATAGTGTTTTTCAAATAAGGATATAGCTAGATCAAAACAAAGCCTCATAATTAAAATTATGAGGCTTTGTGAGAAACGTGATACAAGATACTTTATCCAATGCATGCCATAAATAATGTACAATTTCTTCCCAAATATTATTCAACAACGTACTTGAATATCTACATGCCGCATTATTCAAGGTACTGATTATTGACCATGAAATATCTTTCGGGGGAATTTGCCCGACTTGCAAAGACACCCCCTGAACTGAATTTTTAGCCACTTAAACCCCTTGTACTTTCGACTAAAAGTGCAACTATGGATGTTGTTACCGTAAGAAATGAAAAGTCTAAAAAACCCATTGAGTACCCTAAAGCTCCGTCATTCGTGAACACTTCTCTCTCTCTCTCTACACTACGCAACCCCCTGCCTGTCAATCGAAAGACCCACCCGAAGTAGAGCTAAATTTCATCACAAATAAATCAACGTAGTGCGTAGACTGAGGTAAGACTAAAAATATTTACTTTACAGATGCTATATTTTCCCTCAAATGTGTTTCACGAAGACTAAAGGATGGACACAATGTACCCCCACATACACGAAGCTTGTCGTATTATTAAAACAACAAAAACATGTATAACAATTTAGAAAAGTGCTTGACGCCGTGGTGAGTGCCCAATGCAACCAACTACCCTCACAACTTTATTGAAGAATCTGTGTTTCTTAGGCAAAAAGATTCATCATTCACTTTTTAATGAAATACAGATTGCTCAATCAACGCATGATGACATGATCCACTTATGATCCTGCATCAATTCATCATCGCTATCCTTACCCTTATAAAAAATTCCAATTCAACCTAAATGTGTAACAACAATACGCAAGGCGAGGAGTGATCTATTGTTGGGGTTGTAGTTAAATAGATTATTTGTGGAACCGTGATAGAAAGAAAAGAAATAGTGGTGTTTCGTTACCAACCGTCGCTTTGAGATCTTTGCTTTTGAGATAACACAAACGACTGGCACAAGTTGCAACAATACCATCTGAATGTATTATAGTACCAGCAAGCTGAGTCAATGTCTCACCACCTACAGAACAACATGTCAATACAGTAACATAGTCAAAGCAGTTTTTAGCGTCAAAATGGAAGTTAGAATCATCTTAATGGACAAGATCCCTGAACACAATACACAGGAAGTATGTGATCTTACCTAGACGGACAGCAATACAAACAAGAGAGCCCTCGATTTGCCGCCCAGCCTCTGCAAAAATCTCAGCCTTCACAAAATCCCCACATAGAATATCAACCTTGGCAGTACTTTTTGGGGCAGTGCGAGTAGCATTATAAAAACTATGGCCAGCACCACGTTGGATCCCTAACAAGGAGAAATGCGGATGTAAGTTACACATTACACAAACCAGCCTCTGCCAAAGCCTCTCAAGTACTACATTACACAAACATTCACATTGGTTCCCTTACATAACGGAACAAGTACCAAAAAAATAATAATAATTGTTGGTTATCAGACTTCACGACTAGAACGAGGGCAAGCAAACCTGATTCAAGAGAGTAATTCAAGGCTGCAGAGGAAGGAAGAGTGTGAAAATCTTCTGCTTGGGGCAGCATTCCTGATGGCAGCAGAGGCGTCCAAACTGACAATCATGCAGATAAGGTCCATATATAAGATATTGCATTCTACCCAAAGCAAAAGTGAAAACCCGGAAACCAGGGGAAAAGGATGGGGAGTCAGAGCCTTGTTTGGTTTAAAAATGAATATCAGATGTCCATGAAATAAAAAGAAATTCACTTTGTTCACTTCACATTTCCAAAAAAATTTCCAAAAAGATTCCTTCCCCATCTCTCATCTCTCCAATCATTAATCATATTTCTCTCTCTACTCATATCCTTTCATCCAATCATTATTTTTATTTTTCTCTCTATCTCTCTCCAATCATTACACATCTCTCTAATTATTACTTTTTCCAAAAACTCATCCAAACACTATCTCAAAAAAATTCTCAAAAAATTTCTTCTCAAAACTCTCAATCAAACACAGCCATTGATTTTGGTAGCGAAATAAGTAGACGAAATATTCACTCACTGCCACTGGCGTTCACCCTCCTGACTACATGCGAGCTTCCAAGGGCTTTCAGTGGAAGCCGAGACAATAACTTCTGAAAGTAAATTAAAATGAAAACAATGAGTTCCACACCAGAGTGCACACAGACATGCACGCACATGCACATCAAAGAAAATAAAAACCAAATTTGAGTGGTCAATGTCAGAAAACAAAAGATGGAGAACTGGAATATATGGCAACTTATTTTGAGAGTCTGCGTTCTAAAAAAATTAAAATTGGAGGAGTCATATGCAGAAACGACTTTGAAAAAATAGAAGATGCAGGACACCAATCAAGTAATGACGAAGACAAAGGATATAAGCCACAGGTGAGGGACGAGAGCTCCCAACAAACCAAACAAACATGCTATTTTATTAAAATTTTCAGTGCAATTTTTTGTACTATCCTATGGTTGATTAGTGTAATGATTGTTGGTTAATGCGTCTAATAATAGCACTCACAGGTATTAATTCTGAGCAGCACCACTGCTAATAAGAATTAATAAGTGTTTGTTTTTTGAACGGCAAAGAAATTTATTAACCTTGAAACAAAGATTGAAAGGGAAGAGGAGTAGAGAACAATGAGAAGAAAAACTACAACATGAACAAGCAACGTCAGGCCCATGGAAAGATGGAAAACAAGTAGCTAACCAGAAACAAAAACACCAAGACATGCATCTTGAATAACAGAAAAAACAGAAAACAAGAGCAGTGGATACATATTACATAGAATCCAATAAACTGTTTATCCTGAGCATGAAGTCATCCATAGAGAAATGTGAACCCCCATCCTAAGTCTTGACCCAAAAAGCAATCCTTGATTTGATAAAGATCAATGGATCTGTCCCAGTCTGGTGGTGAGTTTTCAAATACCAGTTTGTTTCTTAAGTTCCAAATGGTCCATAGAACAGCCAAGGGTGTAGCATCCCAGATAAGTGTTACAATTTTGATTTTGCCCATGGTACTAACATACATGAAAGGGGATCGATCTGATATCCCTTTGATATAAAAAGGTCCCTTGGATGGCCTTTGAAAGAAAACCATGATCAGGTTCTCATGACTAGGTAATTAGCTCCACAACATAACATAAAGTGCCAAGTAAGTCTATAACCATGCACGAACAGTGGTCAATTACCGTTTTAATTGGACTACATAATCAAGCTGAGAAAATATTTCGCGCGTGTTTGGTTGAAACATTTACAACTCGCAATAAACATGCCTCGAATAAACTGTTTAACTTAGAATTTTCATTTACTACTACTGCATTCTTGCTTCTTTCCTGTTTCCTGTGAAATTTCACTAGTTTCCTTTCTATAAAATTTCACTAGTTCTTTTCTTATGAATTTCTCTGCATTTTTCTCTTTCATTTTTGAATCTTGCTCAGCTGTATCACCGAACGTACCAATCGGACCCAAAAATAAGACGAGAGATGAAAAACAGAAGAGAAAATACACAAAACAATGTAAAGAAGTTAAATCGGAGTAGAAGTATTTGCCTGTAGAGCCATCGCTAACTCCTTCTTCTCCGCAACAATGGCCGCCTTTGATTAGGGTTTTACGGGCTGTTTGGATGCCGGAGATGAGGGTGGATTTGTGATGCGCCCTGATTTGTAATCCACTCTCACCTCAAATCAGGTCTTTGGCTTGCATTTTCTGAGGCCGGAGATTACTGTTGGGATTCCAAATCCATCACAAGGTGGAATTGCCAAGCCCTCCCTCAACCCACCGCTTGGCAAATCCGGCCTGTTTTGGGTCGAAACTACCCCTCCAAATCCACCTCCTTTCTCCCTTCTGTGTTACCTTCTAGCCAGAAAAATCGGAGAGAGAGAGAGAGAGAGAAGGGACTGCCCCCAAACGAAAATCGGATGGCCGGAAAAGTGGCCGACGAAGACGATGGCAGTGGTGGGTTCGATTGTGGCCGGAGATATAGAGATTGGACAGACGATTGTGGCAGTGGTGGGTTCGATTGTGGCCGGAGACGATGGCAGTGATGGTGAAGATGAAAGAGATGAAGGGGGAGTACTCCTGACTCTTCTGTGTTGTGCAGATAACTTTTTTTTTTTTTTTTAATTTAAAGTATCATAGGAGTAGTATGGTTTTTTTTTAACTGGATAGGAGTAGTATGGTTGGTACAATAGAAAGTGTGTTGTCGTATTTGGGATTTGGGGTTGCTGCTGTGCACCATCCGAGCTTATTTGGGATTTGGGGTTGCTGTTGTGCAGTTGTTGTGCACCATTCGAGTCGTCCGTTGCTCAGATAGACGGTCCAGATTTCATCTTGTACGCACGATAACGAACGATTCGGATGCAAAGTCTTGCTAAAATGAAATCTGAAAAAATCCGAACAACGACAAAGTTTTATGGTGCCAGGACATGGCTTTGTGCGCAGCCCCGTGTCCAGCAACCCCGTGTCCATCGTATTTGTTTCAGTTTTTTTCCCTTACATTGTGTGCTAATTATGGGCCATATTTTGTTGAAAGAGGTAAAAAAAAAAAAAGCCATAAGTTTTAGGCACTCCTAATTACATTTTTAAACAACAATATTTTTTCTCATAATATAAAAAACTGACATAATATATATTGTAATTTACCTTTCAGCAATTAAATAGTTATAATAAAAAAAATAAAGAGTTAACATTTGTGATTTTTTGATTATTCAATTTGATTTTTTAATTAAGTAATTTTTCCATTACTTTAATAAATTAGGGGCAATTAAGTCATTTGACAACTTATCCTATCATATCCATCTTTCAAATCCTTCCTCTCAAAACTCTATTCAAACACCCAATATACAAATCGATCCTCCTTAAGAGGTGGGTCCGCCCTCATTACAAATCCACCCTCATTAAAAATCCACTCTCAAATCCACCCTCCTTACAAATCCACCTAAAATCAAATCCGCCATCCAAAAGCCCCGTTAGGGTTTTTTCCTTGGAGAGCCGCGGATAATTGTCTAATCTATCCATCCACCTCTATATATATCCCTACGGGAAAGTCTAAAGACACCCCAAATTGGACTAACTACGCACTGGGGATGAAAATAAAAAAACCGAAATCGGACCAAAGAGGTTAATTATTAGTTTGGTTTTTTCTAATGTATAAATGGTTTGGTCCGGTTTAAAATTTTTTCAAATCTAAACAAAATTGGTTTGGTCCAGTTTCTTGATAGAACTAGGATATGAAAATGTTCAAGAATTGAACAATGATCTTATTGATTTACTGGAAAATGAATTACAGATTGAGAGAAGAAGAAGAGAGATAGAGAGATACAAGAGGAATGAGAGAGAAGACAATACATTCGACCCCTTCCTTGCTCGTCCCCTAGCCCTTATATTCCCTCCCTTCTAACAGAAAGAATGAACAACAAAAAACAACTAGTGGCATTGCTGTTAGCAATGCAGTTACGAGCAGTTACAAAAATGCACAATTACAAGCAACCCCCTGAATATTACAAGAATTACTAATTCTATCATTACTTCCCCCTTAAGCACAACCTTGTCCTCAAAGTTGGAAATGAGGAAACCTCTGGTGCAAGTCATGCCAAGCCTCCCAAGTAGCATCCTCAGGGAGAGAGTTGGACCAATGAACCAGGACTTGAGTGTGAGGTCTATTATGCCTTTTAACCATCCTTCTATCCAAAATAGCCACGGGTTCAAGCGGCAAGTGACCGTTTTCCCCAGTAAGAGGCAAATCTGACTAAACCACTGCTCCATCCCCAAGCTTTTTCTTCAACAAAGATACATGAAACACAGGGTGGATTTTGGAATGAGGGGGCAGTGCCAACTTATAAGCTATTGGTCCCACCTTCTGTACCACCTGAAATGGGCCAAAAAACTTGGGAGCCAGCTTAGCATTCCTTCTAAAAGCCACAGTGACTTGACGACGGGGCTGAAGCTTCAAGAAGACCCAATCTCCCACCTCAAACTCCCTCCCAGACCTGTGCAAATCAGCCAACTGTTTCATCCTATGTTGAGAGATAGCCAAGTTTTCTTTGAGTAATTTAAGGGTGGTGGTCCTGTCTTGTAACAAGACATCTGCAGCTGCTACTTTGGTGCCCCCAGGAACATAGTGCAGCAAGTTTGGAGGTGTTTACCCATACCTCATAAGGAGTGACCCTAGTAGAAATGTGAAAGGTGGTATTGTACCACCATTCAGCCAAAGAGAGCCATTTGACCCAAGCAGTGGGCCTATCACTGGTGAGGCACCTTAAGTAATTTTCAACACACCTGTTGACAATCTCAGTCTGCCCATCAGATTGAGGGTGATAAGCAGTGCTTAGACACAAGGTAGTACCCTGCAACTTGAACAATTCCTGCCAAAATTGACTTACAAAAATTGTATCCCTGTCAGAAACAATAGAATTAGGCATGCCATGGAGCTTGAAAATGTTGTCTAAGAAAAGTTGAGCCACTGAAGTAGCAGTATATGGATGAGAAAGGGCCAAGAAGTGAGCATACTTGCTCAGCCTGTCTAAAATTTATCCTCTTGTTTGGTTCGTAGAGAAATAGAAGGGAAAATACAAGGACAATTTTTTATTCAATTTTCTCAAATTTTCCTTAATTTTTCTCCTCATTATTTTCTCTTTCTTTTTCATTCCACCCTCAAGTACCAAATAGAGCCTTAGATTGTTGGGGAAAGAAATAGAAAGGAATGGAAAATTAAAAAATTTATCTTTCTTTGTTTGGTGAAAATAAAAGTGAAACACCAAACCAATCACATGGGAATCAGCACTCCACTTCTAACCGGAACTCGTCACTAATATACATGAAAAGAATACTATTAGTTAGAACTCGTCACTAATATACATGAAAAGAATATTATTAGTAGAGGTAATTAATTATCCATCCAGATTTTGGATATCACGTACGTTTTCATCCTCCTATTTTTAAGGGGTTATGTTTTCATCCTCTTGTAATATGATTTGTCATAATTACCCTTTCTTCAATGAAATAAGGACTTCCTAAAATCTAGTTCCTTTTTTTTTAGGGAATAATGGATTTTCCAAATATTGTTAGTTACAAAAAATTTCTTTTCATCCTATCATCTAAAATCAATGCATGGTGAAATGACCTAAAATCAAGGAATTTCAAAAAGATCACAGGTTCAAAATTCTGATAGCCATTAGGGATGATTTTAGGCAAGTGTGGACCCCAAAATTTATGGCATGAATTCTAAGTGGTGGGATATTTGAGTATATCAATTACCAAATAAAAATCATCACATAAGGTTCTAATAAAAAATAAAAAACAAACGTGGTAAAAAATGAATGAAACATAGTAAAATTTAGTGAGAAATGTGTTATAACTAGTAAAAAACATTGTAAATATAATATCATTTTAGAACACGAACCATGATATATAAAAAAATCATCACATATCACGGTTTTTATGGTAAAAAAAAAATTAATCACTTGTAAAAGTGGAATAATTGTTAAATTAAGAATTTGAATCATGGTGAAACATATCAACCAAGTAATCAACATTTTATGGTAAAAATAAAAAAAAGATAAAAAAATCATGGTAAAAATATCAAAACAAATCCCAGTTTTACGGTAAAAATATCAAAACAAATCTCAGTTTTATGGTCACAGTGTTTATGGTAAACGTGGAAATATCGGTTGAATAAACTATTCAAATCATGGTAAGAAAATGCCATCAATATAATCCAGATGTCATGATAAAAATCAAATGAAGAACAAAAATCATGGTAAACATAGAATTCAATTAGAACTCAAGTCATGGTAAAAATATTAAAACTTATAATAGTGTTTATGGTAAAAAAACATAATGACTTGTAAACATGGTAAAAATATCAATTGCCACGTGATCCAAAACACATCGAACAAAATTTACCATATTACATAATAAGAATAAGAATCATGGTAAATATGATCAATTAGATTCATCACCTTTGAATCATGGTAAAAAAAAAAAAAAGTCTAATAAAAATCATGGTAAATATGATCAATTAAATCCATCACCTTCTGAACAGGGGAAAAAAGAGTCTAGGACCAAAATCAAATATGAGAAAGAGACCCAATTGATTCTTCTTGTTGTGTTCTTCTCTGTATAACGGAAAAATCTGAGAAGAACAAAGTGGAAATAGATAGAGTTTGTCAAACAATAAAGCAATTTGACGGGGCACAATGAGAAACGCGACGGAGAAGTCTATGGAACAGGGTGTCGACATCGATTTGGGATTGCGGGGTTAGTATTATTGATCCTTCAAATTGTAGATCAAAATCAGAGAAACCTAAATCAAACCCAAAAGAGAAAATGCAAACCCAAATTTATTAACTCTTGCTTGCACCTGAGGTTTGTTCTCTAATAACCTTTGGAATTTTGTCGACTTCGACTTGAGACAATGATTTGGGACAGAGAGGGCGATGATTTGGGTTGCCGAGGAGATGACGTCAAGTTAGTCGGAAGCAAGGACCTGGGGTGAAGATTGGGTCCTGAATTATGGCATTACAAATTTTTCTTTCTAAGTTTTAAAATGAGGATGACAACTAAACGTAAAATGTGGGATTGGGTTTTATCCCCCAATCCCTTAATTACAGCAGAGGATCTCATAATTTTGAAAATGGTCCACTACCTACCGCTCATATATGCAGCTTTTAATTTAGTCCTCAATCCCTTAATATGTTACAATTATATAATTATATATATATAAAGGGCATTTTAGGGTTTATTTGAATCTCGGGATGGAAACATAACTCCTAAATAGGCTTAGGATGATTTTCTAATTTCAAGTGACTAAAAGGATGATTATTCAAGTGCCCCTTATTAGTATCCGACACATGGCACTCGATTCCATAATATACGTGAAAAGATCAAAAGAATATTATCAAAGCTCGTGGGAAAGTATTACTACTATCAAAGTTGTGACTTACTAAAAAAAAAACCAAGCAGAATAGAATATCTAAGCATAGTTTTTAGTCTGCTTTTGGGTCCCAGAAAAGAGAGAATGTCTCAGAATCAGCTGTTGGAAGATAGCAATTCAGAAGATGAGGAAATAAGGGTTTCCTTAAAGAAGTGAGAACTTTACTTATCTTCTTCTTCTTCTTCTTCTTCGGAAAATAAAAAATAAATCTTCTTTTTCTTAGAAAGTGAGACCTTTTTCTAAACTGTAATTTGAAATCAAATGAGAACTCAACTGGGTTATTGGGTATTGCTTGTTTTGTGAGAATTTTTGTCAGAAATGTTCTATTTTTGAAGTTTCTCCATCCGGGTTTATTAGGATTAATTGTACTTCTTTGAGACCATCAATTCTCTGGGAAATCTATGGACAGCTGCATACAATTGGAAATCAATGGAGAATTGAACTGGCTTTCACTTATTTTCGAAATTATTGCTTGAATTGTTTGTCATGTGAAAATTACCCACTGCTAAGCTGTAAATGGAAAATCAAATGAGAACTGAATTGGGTATTGCTTGTTTTTTTGGGAATTCTTTGGTAAAATTCTTCTAATCAACTTTTCCTATGCAGGTTTGTTTGAATTAACTGCACTTTTTTCGAGTCCATCTCTTCTTTTTCGTGACTTTTCTTTGGAAAATCTATGCACTTGTCACGCCCCAAATTGGGAAACATGACCGGCCGTGAACTAGGAGAAAATTCCTGGAACACGAAGCCTAAACAAAAATAATTTATACAACCCAAAATAATTAGACTGAATCATGAATAATAAAATTAAAATGTTAATCAAAACCAACATTTTTTTTTTATAGCAAACTGGGTAAAAACATCCCAAATATTCCAACTTCAAATTTATTAACAAAAAGCTAAATAAATGAAAGTGCGGAAGCTGATTGACATGTCTAAAAGAAAATAAAAATGCAAAAGCCCTAGAGGTCCAAACGGTGGGTCCCGACACTGTCTCGGAGTCCACTATGATGCTCCAAGAATTAACCTGAAAAAAAATGTTGGTTTTGATTAACATTTTAATTTTATTATTCATGATTCAGTCTAATTATTTTGGGTTGTATAAATTATTTTTGTTTAGGCTTCGTGTTCCAGGAATTTTCTCCTAGTTCACGGCCGGTCATGTTTCCCAATTTGGGGCGTGACAAAAGTGGTATCAGAGCTTAAGGTTCAAAATTTAAAACTTGCATTTTGCATCGCATCTTGTCTTAGATGAGGTCCGGGTTCCCTTGAGTCTATAGGCTTGTGAATCTTGAGTAATATAGGCATGTGAGTTACTATTTATTTATTTTGTTTTGCATTTAGCTTATAGTCTGTCATATTATATTTCAAGCAGTTTAGGGTGATGGACCGTACACGACGTAATTTGAGGTCTTCAAATTGTGGCTGTGGTCGAGCCACTCCTACAACTCGTGGTCGTGGTCGTACCATTCCAATGGGTCGTGGCCGAGGTAGTGAAACCCCTGTTGATCATGAGGATATAGTTGACCCAGGAACTACTCCTAATCCAATTGTAGAAGTTGTTGCCAATTCTGTTCCACCTACGACTCCTATTGACCCCACAACTGCTTACCAGGCTATACAGACCTTAGTGGGATTGTTCACTGGACAGCAAGCACAAACAGGACCAGCAAATGCCACAAATTCTATGACTTTCGATAAGGGTACAGTTTTGGATAGATTTTTGAAGACAACCCCTCTGTCATTCATCGGGTCTGATAAACCATCTGAAGCTGAAGTTTGGTTGCTAAGAATGGAAAAAATATTTTATATTTTGGACTGTTCTGAGACACAAAAGGTATCATTGGCGACATATAAGCTAGAAGGGGATGCAGAAGATTGGCGTATGGCTAAGCAGAAATATAATGGAAAAGAGCATGAGTTAGTTTGGAGTGCTTTCAAGAAGGATTTTGAAGACAAATACATTCCACCAGCAGTTAAGAATCAAAAGCGCATTGAGTTTCTTAATTTGGAACAAGGGAGTTTGATAGTAGCTGAATATCAACGAAAATTTGATGAGTTGTCTAGGTATACAGGGAAACAAGTGGAAAAGGAAGAAGATAAAGTGTGGTATTTTCTAAAAGGGCTTCGATCGGATATCCGTGGACGGGTTTCTTTACTTGATGTTAAGACATTAGCTGAACTTGTGACTAATGCTCTAACAACAGAGAATGATATAAAAGAGGAGAATATAAGCAAGGAGCATCAATTTAAGAGAACTAGAGAATGGAGGCAAACAGAGCAGAACAATGAGGGTGGTAACTCTAATAAGAGGACAATGAGTGAGGGACATCAAGGTCAGTGGTTGTGTGATCGTTGTGGGAAATCTCATTATGGTTATTCTTGTGATGGCACACCAAAGTTATGTTATAGTTGTGGTCAACCAGGACATATAGCTTCTCGTTGCAGGGGAAAAGGAAAAGATGTTGATCCGTCTCAGGGACAAGGTGTTATCTCGTTTTATTGTATCTACTTGGCGTATCATGTTTTAATTTACTAGTGGGTCATGTTAAGTTTTAATGTAACTACTTTTTCTAAATTTCGAGGACGAAATTTCTTTTAAGAGGGGAATGATGTGACATCCCGAATTTTTTTGTTTAAAAAAAAAAATATATATATATATATATATATATATATATATATATATATATATATATATATATATATATATATATATATATACACCGAACTTCACATCCAAACTCCCCGACCTTCTTAAGTTACGGACCTCCACCTTCCCAATGTTTTTGAAAATCCGAACCGTTAGATGTTTTTAAAAGGTGTTTTCAAGGTCCAACGAAAGATTTGGCCAAAAAAATACCGAAGGGCTTGATCGAGCTGTTTTTCACAAAAACGTTATATTAGCGTTTTTGTGAAAACATCTCCGATCAAGCCCTTCCGGGTATTTTTTTGGCCAAATCTTCGTTGGACCTTGAAAACACCTTTAAACACATCTAACGGTTCGGATCGTCGAAATTTGGTCCGGAAAGTCGAAAATACCCCTAGGTCCGTAACTTAACAAGTTAAGGGAGTTTGGAGGAAGCTCACCAGTATATATATATATATATATATATATATATATATATATATATATATATATATATATATATATACACAAATTATCCAATCAAGGATCCCGGATGGGAGGTTTTTTGGTGTTTTGATGCTTTTAAAAATTGTTTTTGGGAAATCCGAGCCGTCAGTTTTGCGGAAAAATGCTTGGATCAAGCCCTTCCCGGTATTTTTTTTGAAGATTTCCCGCTTGGTCCTTGGAAAACACCTTTTGAACACATTGGACGGTTCGGATCGTCAAAAAAATATCGGGAAGGTGGAGTCCCGGATCCGGGACTCCCGGATTAGATAGTGACTGTATATATATATAGGGAAAGGATCACATCCGGACTTTTCATTTCCAGACTTTTTATTCAAAAAAAATTTTGACGATCCGATCCGTCCAATGTGTTCAGAAGGTGTTTTCAAGGGTCCTCGCGAAAAATCTTCGAAAAAAATTATCGGGAAGGGCTTGATCCAAGCAGTTTTTGCAAAAAATATATATATATACATTTTTTGCGAAAACTGCATGGATCAAGCCCTTCCCGGTATTTTTTTTTGAAGATTTTCCGCATGGACCCCTGAAAACACCTTCTGAACACATTGGACGGATCGGATTTTCCAAAAAAAATTTGCAACACAAAAAATGTCATGTTTTTCTTATTTCCGGGAGGGTGTGGATGTGAACATTTCCGTATATATATATATATATAGGAAGCCGATCTACTAAGGACTCCCTTAGCCAAAATTTGGTGCGGACCAAGCCATTTTTTGACTTTCCGGATCAAATTTTGACGATCCGAACCGCTCAATGTTTTTAAAATGCATTTTCCAAGGTCCACGCGGAAAATCTTCAAAAAAAAATACCCGGAAGGGCTTGATCCGATCAGTTTTTGTTAAAAACGCTATATATAGATAATATAGATAATATTTTGATATAGATAACTTACTCTTCAACTTTACGTTTTTAAAAAAATTCGTTGCAACTCTATTTTCCCATTGGCTCTGAGAAAAAATCTGGTGTGGTTTTCAATGTCGTGGGGCAAGTGATGGGACTAATTTCAGAATGCTGTTACGTTCCACTTGATAAGCTCTCTGAAGATCAAAAGGCATGCTTTTCTTTATCAATATAAATCCTCATTCCATAATGCTGTATTTGGTTCAAGGATTTGGGTAAGGAAAAGAAAAAAACAAACAGAAAAGTGAAAGGCTGTGACGGCTCACACTGGTTCCAAATCATTGATCCAAATACAGCAGAAGTGTTTTCTGGTATCAGGCTGATGCCAACAAGTTGGTGGTGTCTGCCCTTGAACACATGGAGGAAGTAAAGTCTTTCGATGATGATACTTGTATCCATTCCTATTTGTGGGTACTGAATGATGCTTACCCCTCAAACTCACCCAGGTTGGAGAGTCCTAGCCACTGTTACTGTGAACCTTCTTACACTCACCACGGACATGACCATACACAACCAAGCACTTCTTCCCACAACAATCAAGTCGTACTTTTCCACTTACCCGATGATGCTAACCCGTCAAACAATCCAAGCACCGATTCTCTGGGTATCATTTCATTTGATCCATCTTTTGGAAATGCAAGTGATGAACATGATTTGCGATATATTGAGGAGGATCCTATCAATGAAGGCTCTTTGTTTTCTCCGGGAGATTTGTTTAATCCCTCTTTCTTTTATCCGAGAGTCAGCATTTAGAGTCAATTGATACAGATCATTTATCACAATATCAGTACTCCAGTTCTGAATCACAAGATTTGGTCGTCCCTTGAGATGATGAGAGTCAGCATTTGGAGTCAATTGATACAGATCATTCATCTCAATATCAGTACTCCAGTTCTGAAGCACAAGATTGGGTCATCCCTCACATTTCAGGGGCCCGAGGCAAACTTCAAGGTTAGGGTCCCTTACATACTTTTCCGAGCAAACAAAATAGACACGAAATCAATCTGATATGCACAGTAAGGTAGATTTAATTTTCAAATGTGGTGATCATTACAAGAACGTAAAATTATCATTTAGATATCACTTTTTTTTTAGCATTTTTAGCGGCAAAAGTAATAATAATGCTACCGTAATCAATCTTCCCGCTATCTCCTTTTTCATTGGATAGCATAGCTAACGCATTCGCATTCTTAATGGCCTTATTTTTTATACCTAGTACAACACCCAATAACATTTGGGGCCTCTAATCTAAATTTTTTTGGGAGAGCCAGGACGCAAGCCTTGCTCGTCTTGGCTCAAGGACGGTGGGCCTGCCACAAGATGATCTGAGCAGTATTATCAATGGCTTTTTGCTATTCCGTGCTAGCTGTTGATATTGATAAAGCTCAGAGAAAATGGCGAAATCTGTGCGCTGAGGTCTAAAAGGAAGGTTGCCTCATTGAAGCTTGTTTCTTCAGAAGCGGTCCTTGCTTCAGACATGCCAAGATTCTGGTGAATTGGTTACTGAACATAGATTGTTAGTTGCTATGTGTTTTTTTTTTTTTTTTTCATTGTAAGAAGTGTTGCCCGGTTGGAGACTCTATGCAGTTGTAAAATAGACTTGTCTTCATTCGAGATAATTTAATAGTAACTAGCCGACGCCAATTGATTGGGACATAAGGCTTAGTTTAGTTTGGTTTAGTTTATAGTTTATAATAACTATTTGTTGTAAATTTCAGGCTCATAGCCACTTTTTTTTTTTTTAATGGCAAAAAGTACACATATATAATAGAGTTGGAGCTTGTTCCACAAACACTCGTCTTTTTTATCAACTTTCTTTTTTTGGCTTTTGGGTTGATGTATTGTAAAAGAATGACCTGTCTCGCACTCGTGAAAAGACAATAGATGACAGTTTAGAGCAACCCCTAATGTTATAGCACCAAGATGTCCAAATAAAACAAACGTACATAGAAGAGAAAACTCAAAACATGTGCTTTGACAAAAACTTCCTAAGCTGTCATTCAAACATGTGCTTTGAGCCTCTAGTCATTATCAAAAGGATGCACCTCTGTATGAATTCTAGAAAATGTTGCAAAAGAAGCTAAAGATATGGCCCATGAGATGGATCTTTTTGAACATGAACTGATTTTGCAAAAATGCAAATGCTCATAGCTACTTTGGAAGTCCTTTAGGCATAGAGGGGTGATAAAATCAAATTTAGTTGTGATAAAATCTCCACTAATGCCATTTTTACCAATTTACCCTCCTTTTTGTTTCATCTACAAGTTGTCCTATATTATGTAAAGGTTAAAATGGTAATTTTACATGCCATTTGTGGGTGGGCCACATGGGGACCACAATGGGTTTAAAAAAGAGGAGATAAAATCATTCTTTCATTTTATCTATTGGGAGAGGATGGAGATAAAATCTCAGATTTTATTACCCTAAAATCCATTCAAGAACCAAGCCTTAGGCCTTGTTTTCCAATAGATTTTATCTAGATTTGATAAAATCAAGCCTTTGATTTTATCCATTAGTGAAGAGAGTTGATAAAATCTAAGATTTTATCAACTCTCTTCACAAAAATCTAGATTTTGATAAAATCTATTGGAGAACAAGGCTAGTACTAGGCTCTACAAAAATGTGTGGTGGAGAGAGGTGTTCGGGCACCACGTGGTGGTGCCTCAATACCACCAAATATTTTTTTGAGATTTGGAGAAGATTCTTTTGATTATAAGTTTGTTTTAGATTCTCAGTTGTAATTTTTGTGAGAGTAAGTTTTGGAATACCTTATAGTTTGGGAATTGGGTTGTTTATATTTATATATAGTTTTAGTAGCTCAAAGAATGAGGGAAGTTTTTTTTTTTTTTTTGCACTATGAATTGGGAAAACCAAGAAATGAGCTATGAATATTAGTGGTTATGGTGGATTAATTTTTTTATTGTTTTAAAAAACAAAAACAGGAGAGGTAATGTGTCATACATGTGCTTAGTACTCCTTAAATAGATAGATATGCAGAGAGTGATAAATTTTGATTGGGAAAGAAACTGTGACACGACCCAAACCCTACTTTGTGTCCAGTTATTAAAACCGCGACACCAACTAAAAACCTTTTCAGCACATATCATTGAAAGCCCCACCGCAATCATGTCACATACTCGCATGTAACACAAAACGAGCAAAACAACCTTAGTATTTTTGTGGTATAGTTGGGTGCCTTGTTGCAAAGGCGGAGGTAGAACTAAATCTCAGTGGGGTCAAATTTTTAAAGCAGAATAATAGAACAAAAAAAAAAAACACCACTGCAAAATAGAAAGGAGTTAAATTAAGTAGATATCTATTAATAACATATAATTTCATTTATAATTGATCCCAAAAAGATGCACTGAAATACCAAACAAAAAGTAGTTTACATATATAATCTATAACCGTGTCCAAAACCAACCACAAAAAACTACACTTGAATGCCAACAAAAAGTAGCTAAGCAGATATCGATTTAAAACCTATAACAGCGTTTACAAGTGACCCCGACGATTTTTCATATTTTGAAATCGTAGCATAATAGCCTCAATTGGGATACTATTAAAAATCTCTCTCTCAATATACACAATCAAGCGATTATGCAACCATTGACCGCCCATTCAGTTATGAAGTTGATTCTTCACAATCTTCATGGCAGAAAAATGCTCTTTCTACGGTAGCTGTCCCAACAGGTAAAACTAGAGCCAAAGTCAAAAGCCTAAAAACCAATGGATACCCTATATTTTTTCGGGTCTCAACCATCTTTCGAGAAACGTCACCAATTCCTTTCAAGTTTGAAAACTCGACATTAGCCGCACATCAATGATGAAATTCTCAAGTTGATTCGAAGGGGGAAAAAACCCAATTTTTTGCTGCCTCTGGACTAGTTTTGTTTTTGGCCCTGGAGATTGGTGAAACTTGAGTTAGAGAAAAAATGATTGGGTATGGTAAGGAGGGTAAGTAGTGGTGAAGATAATTAGAGAGTTACAAGGAAAATTATTTGGTGTGGTCAATGGCAAGGAGGAGGGCAAGTAGTTGGGCAAAAAATATCATGTACAAGGGGCAAAAATACAAAATTCTAAAAAATATTATACCTATCCTATTAAAATTTGATACCTCAGCTGTAAAGACCCGTGTTTTTAAATATTTTTCGGTAATAAAATTGGAGAAAATGTGAGGAGGTGTTTGAAATGTTTGAAAGATGGATTAATTGGTGATATGAGTGATTTAGAACCATATTGCATGACACAAACTATTATGGGGACTTGGGGTGTAATTTGTTTAAAGTTGTGTGTGTATGTTGTATATAGAGGAGAGAGATACACTCCCTCCCCCATTTTTTCATCAGACATCCCCCACTCCCCCTCCACTCCCTCTTCCATCTTCTTCATCTTCTCCCCAAATTTCACTCCAAAACCTCAAATTCCGTCAAAAAAAACCTCACCCATACAAGACTCCTACACGTGTTTGGAAGCCCGGGTATTGTTCATTTCACTCCGGAAGGGGGAGATTTGGTTGGAGCATTGGAGAGAAAGCTAGGGTTCTTGCTCATCCTTTGTTCACAAGCTTCTAAACCTTGAGGTAGGGGGATTTCTACCATTACTAAGTGTTTTGAAGTGTGTGGTATGTAGATTATACACATCTTTGATCAATCCCTCTTGTTTCATGTAAAACCCGTTTTCTAGTTCCATGGATTTGATTGGAGGTTGATACATGTTTGTTGTTGATGTTCTATGTAAATTAGTTGTTTCAATACCCTCTTGTAGCTTGTTGTGTTGATATTTGATCATGAACATACTTGGATTGAAGCTCATTGGAAAACCCATGAAAATCTGTCAAAATTCTGCTCGTAGGGCTTTTGAATCGATCCACTCTTGTTCTGGATCGATCCACAACCTCCTGTTGGTGTTTTGAACCATAGTCGATCGATCCACTCCCTTCTGTTTTGTCTCGGATCAAAGTGGATTGATCCACTCATCATAGTGGATCCACTCATCATAGTGGATCCACTCTTGTTCTGGATCGATCCACTCCCTCAATGGATCAATCCACTCATCCCATGGATCGATCCACTCCCCCCTTCACCTCACCAAAACTTGTTTTCGTCGATTTCGGTCGCTTGTTCGTGTTAATACTTGGCATAATCAACTCTTATAAGACCGGGTCCACAGGGACCGAACGCACCCGGCGTGAGAGTTGACTTGCGAATGAAGTTTTTAGCCTTAAAGCGGCAAACTTGGCTTTGGTGATTTGTGGGTGGTGGAATTCACTTAACTTCGTGAACGACTCAGAAGATTAAAAACGACAAATTAAACTAAGGCGTAGTCTAGGGGATTTTAACAACCATGACTCGGGTTAATCCATCCTCTCTTAATAACCGGCTCGGGGCATCGTTAAATGCCCCCGAACGGAAGATTTAGATTTTAAAACCTTTTACAAGAAAATGTGTTTACCAAAGATTAGGGGTTTTCGGGACATTTTGCAAACGAATGAGTTGACATCGCCCAAAGCATCACACGTGCCAAGTAGTCTAGCTCTTGGCTACGTGTGATCAAAGGGATTAACAAAACCCACACTTTGGTACATAAAAATGAAACCCCAAATTTCCGGTAAACAAGCAATGTATGCCAATGAAACGAGATGGATGAATTAAACCCCGAGTCATGGAGTGTTAATCACCCCATGACTAAGCCTATTAAAACTACTCACTCATTACACTAGTAAATAAGTCTAGAAAATGGAAGAAAACTAAAGACATACTTAATAAACTTGAAAACTGATTTTTAATGAAGATTATAACTCTACCTACAACTTTAAACCTTAAGAAAATTAACAACTAAGACTACTTACTTGATTTTTCAAAGGAGATGACTAGAAAAGCATGAACAAGATTTAACTGATAAAAACGTAAATAAACTAGATTTATACGAAGATCCGAAGATTACAAGAACTATTAATAAACGAGAAAATGAAATACAAGCTAAGCTTACTTGAGTTCCTAAGAGAATTAAAGCTTCAAACCCAACCCCATCAATGGAGGAGGGGGAAGAACAAGACCTAAAGTAACTAAAACTAAACTAATGAGGAAGATGAGTGAGAGAGGGAGAGAGAGATGATTATATACACAACACTTTCTCTCTCTCAAAATATCCCAAAAAGCTCTCACATGAGCATAAACATTCCATAAGTAGCAAGTGCATAAAGTGAATTAAATTGGCTGTCTGGGCATGTTTGGATCGATCCAACATGACTTTGGATCGATCCAAACTGCTCTGGTGAAGTTTCGTCCAAGGTTGGATCGATCCAACTTTCCTTTGGATCGATCCAAAGAGTGTTGCTGGGAAATTTTGTGAAGTTGGATCGATCCAACTTGACCATGGATCGATCCAAGATGCTCTGGGGGAATTTTTGTGAAGTTGGATCGATCCAACTTTCCTTTGGATCGATCCAAAAGGCTCTGCTGGAATTTGATGAAACTTGGATCAATCCAAGTTTCCTTTGGATCAATCCAAGTTCTTCTACACTTGAATTTCACTCCTTTGATCAATCCGCTTGAATTGCGTGCTTCTGGATGTCTTCCAATGGACTCAAATGGATCGTGTGACCCTCGGGGAAGATGAACCTCGGTCTTGTGAGTGCTTGTTCACCCCCGGACCCCACCGGGAGTTTTTTGTGAGCGTGAGACATGCTTTCAACCCGCCGGCTTAGAACGGTAACTTAGAACAGTAACTTAGAACGGTTCCCAATGCGCTCCAAAACGCGCTTATTCACGTGTTTCACCTATAACTAACAAAAACAACACTATGCGCATATCAAACATTTTAGGCGCGAAATCGCGTGTGTGTGTGAGCAAAATGAGCTAGATAAGCCCCGAATATATACAACATTGGGGGCTTATCAGATATGAGAACTTGAAACCTGTGATACGGGGCCGAAAGGTAGCCCAGAATGATACTCGGGCCGTCCTATGGACGTGTCGCGAGGAACTATGCCTTGGCCAAGGGGAAGATTATACAGGGTTGAAAGATAGCCCGGAATGATACTCGGGCCGTCCTATGGACGCGTCGCGAGGAATTTCTAAATATCTAATTTAAATAAATGGTTGACACGACACATCAAGCGAGTTGAACACTTATGAGAGAGAATACGTGCCGGGTACGCATGGGACATGCTTGGGTGATAATAAGGGATTTATAAACTTATGTGTATCTCATCGGACTCCCGTAAACTCTTGGTTATCTTATATAGCTTTCATCCTCATGTCTCATCTCGAATCTGCATTTCATTACGTTTAGTTTTGGTAGACGTTTCTGTACTGGGCTAGTGAACTCACCCTAACAATTTCAGGTACCCAGCACGGAGCATGACTTGGATGTGCATGAAGTGATTGCATACATTTTTTGAAAGCTTAAAGAGAAGTTATCATCTCGAGTTTATAATTTTGAAGAGATGATTTTGTAACTTATTCATAGTATATCTTTTGACTTTGGATTTGTAATAACTTTAACACTTGTGTATTCCAATTTGCGGTATGGGTACCCATAGACTATTGTACCCCTTGATGATATCTTTGACTACTAAACTTGGACTTTGACGTGACCCGTTGACTTGTTAATTGTCCATGTGGAATTTCTTAGTGTATTATCCTTTAAATTTTTGAGGGCGTGACATCAGTGGGGTCAAGGGACCCCATTTGACCCCCTTTGACTCCGCCCCTGCATTGTTGTGGCGACCGATTCCTTTATAAGTGTCTTACCAACTTTTGTTGTCCGTCGAGGATTGGCGACTGTTGACTAATTGTTGTAAGTCCTATGTGCCAACTTATTTAAGATATACTAGTAGTTCTAACACTATTTTTAATTCTTTCCTACTATTTTAGCATGTTGTAATTTATCCAATTTAATTTTAAAAAAAAAAAAAAAATTCCCCTACATAAAACCTCCTCAGTATTTTTGCCCAAATGAGACACAGCACTATATAAGTAGTAGCCACATCTCCCGCCCACACCATAATCTTCCCTCGTTCCAAATGCAAGTAATCTCAAGGTCCAAAACTAAGCACCTCACACTTCTCATCAAACACTTGCAACTCAGAAGAACTTGTCTTTCTTCTTGTTCATCGACCACCGTTCCCTCCATTTCCATTCCAACCAACACTAACCCATTTCTCCGACCAAAACCAGAAGCACTTTCCAAATTGCTAAACCAACGCCCAGGAGTCTCACAGCTCAAACAAATCCATGCCCAAGTCATAACCCAAGAATATCCATCATTTCCTTCCATTACTGATTCTCTCATTCACTGTTATCTCTATATTAAGGACATCACCAGTGCAAGAACCTTATTCAGTAGCTATCCTTTGCCTTCACCTCCAACTCTGTTATGGAATATCATGATCAGGGCTTACTCCAAGCTGTACGATTGTCAAGAACCCATCAGTTTATTCCGGCAAATGCTCGCTTTAGACCGCACCCTTCTTGTTTTTCCGGACGATTATACGTTCACTTTTGTGATTACTTCGTGTTCGCATCGAACGTATTTGGTATGTGGGGAAATTGTTCATGGGTTGGTAATGAAAAATGGGTTTGAATCGAATTTATATGTAGGCAATGCTGTCATCAATATGTACTGTATTTATAAGAAAATGGAGGATGCCCAAAAAGTGTTTGATCAAATGTCTGACCGAGACGTGTTCTCCTGGACTAGTCTGCTGTGTGGGTATGCAAAACACGGGGAGATGGGTAGAGCTTGTGAGATTTTCGATCAGATGCCGGTGCGTAATAATGTCTCTTGGACTGGTGTGATTTCAGGCTTTGTTGGAGTTGGGAGGTATGTGGAAGCCCTTTGCTATTTCCGTGACATGCTTTGTGATGATAAGGTGCAGGCCAATGAGGCCATTCTTGTTTGTGTACTCTCCGCTTGTGCTCATCTTGGAGCCTTAGATCAAGGACATTGGATTCATATGTACATAGGTAAGAGTAGAATTTTTGAGAGCTCGAATATTTCAACTGCTCTTATTGACATGTACTCCAAATGTGGGAAGATAGAGAGTGCCACTCGAGTTTTCAGCGGAATCTCTAGACGAGATGTTCATAATTTTACGAGCATGATCTCAGGGTTATCAATTCATGGACTTGGTAAGGATGCTTTACATGTTTTCAATCAAATGTTAGCTGAAAACATTAGACCAAACGAGGTCACCTGTCTAGGGGTTTTAAATGCATGTAGCCATTCTGGTCTTGTAGAGGAAGGTTCTTCAATCTTCAACGATATGGAGAGCTTGTGGGGGGTTGTGCCCAAGATTGAGCACTACGGGTGTTATATTGATTTGCTTGGGCGTGCGGGTCACCTAGACAAGGCTTTCCAAATCGTCAGAACCATGCCCATGGAGCCTGACATTGTTATATGGAGGTCTTTGCTTAATGGATGTAGAATCCACCGTGATGCTAATCTTGCACAGTGCATTGTAAGCCACGTTGGGAAAATGAACTATCGCTTATGTAATGGAGGTGAGGTGTTACTTTCAAACTTATATGCTTCTCTAGGCAGTTGGGAGGGAGTGGCTGAAGTGAGGAAACTAATGGGTGAGAGAAGGAATGGGTCAGACCCTGGGCGTAGTTGGATTGAGGTGGATGGTGTTGTCCATGAGTTTCAAGTTGCTGATTGGTTGCATCCACAAATTGAAGAAATAAGAGAAAAGTTGAAAGAAATTATGAACAGGGTGAGCTTGGGAGGCTATGTTGCTAACACAATGCATGTTTCATTTGATCTGAATGAGGAGGAGAAAGAGCAAGCAGTGGCATGGCACAGCGAAAAGCTAGCTGTTGCTTTTGCCCTGATGAGTACTCTGCCGGGCACCTCAATTCGGATAGTTAAAAATTTAAGGACCTGTGAAGACTGTCATATGGCTCTAAAGGCCATTTCCAAAGTTTATGGTAGGGAGATTATTGTTAGAGACCGTTCTCGTTTCCATACTTTCGAAGGAGGAGATTGTTCATGCAAAGACTACTGGTAGTTATCTGCTGTTTATGTCCTGTTTTTTAAACGGGGGAAGTGCAGGTTGAACTCAGATACAACAAGAGATCACAGTCAACCAAACTTTTGCTTTGGGTTTTGGACCTTTTATATTTGCCAAATGTAAAGATGCTCTGAAAAATAGACAGTTTTCGTGGTGTTCTAAGAACATCAAGTAATTTGTTGGACAACTAAGCGCGGTTTCATTTGTTAAAGCAGCTAAATTCTGACGGCACCCAAAAAAAAAAAAAAAAAAACGTGTAACTAATGACGAGAAAACGCGACCAGTTAGTGTAATCATCACTGGAGGTACACAGTTTGATTAAGCTTCAAGTCTTCGCCCTTTCCATGTATTAGGAAGACAACCTCGAGGAAGTTATATGACACTACCTCATTTAGGTACAGCAATGCCTTCTTTTCAAAATTTCTGTAAGCTCCTGAAAGCAGTTGACTGTGATTGTTTGCATTTGAAAGGTGATTTCATCAACTAAACTCCAAATGTTGTTATTTATTCTATGCGTCAGTTTTGATATGTGAATTTGTGTGTACACAACTATCTGTGCATACAATGTATATGAGAGGGATTAAAGGGAGAAAAATGGAAGAAAGGAAATATGGTTTATGTCTGTTGGAGAGATGAATAAACTAGAGGTCGCAACCTGAGACAGATTTGCCAACTGCAATTAGGTTACCAAGATCAGCAAAAACTTATTCATTATTTTTACACAACAATGTATATGAGATTGTTTTACCCCATGTAACCTAATTGAATCAAACCCATATGTCATCCTAGTAAAGAGAGCGTCTTACCACTTGATCCGCCCTTTGTTCTTGGAAATGAGGATGTTGATTACTTGTCCCCTGCATGCATAATGTAAGACTTGACATTCCCATTTGTTTCAAAGCGGCGGCAGAGATGGTGGCGGTGACAGAACTGGTATTTCAGCTTGATGCAGATCTAACTTCTTTAAGACCCGGCCTTGAGTGGACTATGTTACTACACACACAACCCACCATTTGTGTCACTTATTCCCTTGAATCACTTCTACCTACTATTTCAATTCAAATTTACTACCCTTTTGTCTCAGTTTACTCAAGTTTCTCAGCATATACAATTTGTCACTTACATATATTTTCTATGATAGTTTTGTGCTGCAAATTGGTTGGAGAATGAAAATTTGGACAGCACAAGAGGGGGGAAATTGTAGAGCAAAGAGCAGCAAACTTGTTTCATTGCTACTTTTAATCCAATATCATCCACAGATTTACAGCTAGGAAACTGAATTACTGGATGTCACAAGGCATCCTATAAATCAAGATACTAATTATACCCATGAAAAAGAACAGTTACATAATAGTACACACACAAATAGCTACATCATGCTCTTTGTCTTCTCCAGAGATAGCTATTGAGCATTGTATCTCTGCGATGCCTAATCACACTGATGGGAAATATTTGTTGAGATTGAGGGGCAGTGAGTAGAATTCCTCGCTTCTCGTATCAGTATTATAGTACCGGAATTTGTCCCACCAATGCTTACCGCGGTCTTTTCTAATGGAGCCGTCTCTCTTGTGTATTGTGTTGTCAAGGAAATATGCCAGCAAGCCCGCAACAAATGCTTCCGACGAGAATGGAACATTAACCATATCGTTGAACTGCCAAGTAAGAAAAAGCGTCAAGAAATTCTATCAAAGTCCAAATTTATTTTAAGATTTATAGATGATAATTTTTTCAGCATACCCATCTTCCACTTGTGTGAACTGGACCGTATCCTTTGATCGCGGTATACTCGTTGAAGTACTGGGGTACAGATAAGCCCAGAAAGATAGAGAACCCCAATATGAACTTTGTTCGGAAGCTGTTGAGATTGCAGAACTGTAGGAAACTTAAACCGACTGAACCTGCACGTGCACGATGCAACCAACAAAAACGTCAACTAAAACAGATCATTATAAGAAGTTTTCAGTATTGTCCACTATGGTATTTTCTGTATTTTTTTCAGTTTGAATATGAGTACGACTGTACGAGGATACCAAAAATACAAAAAATACAATTAAGTATTTTAAAGGAAACTCAGCCTAAGTTATGAGAATATTGATACTTACCCACGTAAGCAAAGAAAATGCAGTATAAAGCAGCAAAAATAGGTGCTGGAATGGAAGCAAAGACTGCTCCAAATTTCCCTGAAAAAGAATATTCAATTGATAATTAACAAAATAATGCTTGACCACTCACCAAAAAAGCCGAAAGCTACTGGTTGTCGAAATTTTTTGCTGCAAAACATTTACCAAGAATGGAAAAGAAAATCATGAAGCCAGCAGATATTTGCACAACCCTTCTACTGCCAACACGAGTCAATGCTAAAAGACCAGCATTTTCACTGCAGTTAAACCAGAAAAATTCATTTTCTAAGTTCGTTCTGTCTCAATTGATAAGCATAGAAAGCCAATGAATTTATGATCAGAAATGTTTCCAGTGTTGAATTCTTACACCGACACGGAGGATCCATTCACGGTTCCAAACAAACCAGACAGCAAAATGCCAACTCCCTGTGACAATAAACGAATATTCCCTATTCAGAAAAGTTGATGGTATCTGAAGTTGAAAAACAATCATAATCTTCCTCGTCCTGATTTAGAGCACGAAGGGGAGGAAATAATTCATCCTTGAAATTTCCCAGGATGAATTATTGACACAATTTCGTTCGACTCAAAAAGGTCAATTTGTTGATCAATCAACCTTCTAATAGGTCAGTCGTTCAAAGCTACTTGGCCTTGGGGCAGCACCCCACTTGCAAAAATCAAACTACTTAGTATTGTATTTTAGCAATCGCTAAAGTCATCGAGGTCAAAAGAAGACAAGACAAAAAGAAAACAATTGCTAGGTGCAGATTATATATGTCTGACCGGCATTCAGTTTGTTTTTCTTCATTCTTTCATTCCTCTATTATTTCAGAGTTGCTTCGTGGGGTGGGATTGGTTGAAATTGGCAAACTCAACTTACAAACGATAGGAGAGAATTGGTATTCTGCTCCAGTGCTCCTGGAATATTGCCCCACCACTCCTCCTAGTCATGCATTTGTATGGGTTCTATGGCTTGGTGGTAGACCCATAGAGATGTGTGGCTATATGGGTGAATGGGGCTACACCCCGGGACCACCACATAATTTTCTAGAGTTGACATACAATATGACCATACATGAAGCGTGTGGTGGAAAATATCATACCATGCCTTGAAACAATACAATGTTTCCCTAACAGATTAAGTTAAAAGATTCAGATGCATCTGCCGCTAAGAAACTAAGGATAGGAAACCTAAACCATACAACTACATAAGCCGACAGTGCAAACTTATTCTCAGCTAACTTCTTTTCCATGCTCTACATACTTCCTATCTTAATCTGCACATGATCACAGAATGCATGCTATTAGAAAGCGTGTATTTAGAAAATATTCTCACATCAGGTTGAAGCAAAGAACAATCTGACTTTCTACAATAATGAAAGTGACAAGCTGATCAAAAAAATATAAAGGAAGTGACAAGTTTCCATGTTACCTGCCAACCAACGCCTCGGCTTAGGACAGAAGGCGGCAAAGGTGTTGCACTTGCATATCTTGACACAGCAATAAAGGCACCAGTGGACTGAAAGAAGGCAGAAATAAGCTATTTAAGGTAGGTTATATAGAAAAGAGACCAAACCATGAAAAAGGTTGAGTTCGAGTTTAAGAGAAACGAACTAAGTAAAGATGTGAGGGAAGTACAACGTTATATCAAACTTTTAAGAATGTCTGCCTAATCATAACACGTATCAACACCTATACGGTGTTTCAAGACAATTAACACAAAATAGTTGACTCCCCCACTAAGAGGTAAGTAGCCTGCCAGTATATTAATTACAATGCTGAATTGCTGATTGCAAACAATAACGAGAAACATGACAACAATTATGACAACCATTGCACACAGAGTAGCTCAAGAAGAGAAACAGACCTCTACAAGAGCAACGAATGAAGTAACCATCATGGCAAAGGCTTCACCGGCATCAAATGAAGGCGCTCCCCATTGAAAGGGATAGGGAAGTCTTATCCTGCCAAAGCGAATTCCAGTAAACTATTAAGGAATGTTCTCGTGCATCTTTTCCCAAAACACAGCCATAGTTCAGTTAGAGAAAGTTAAGGAGACCCAAACATAAGTCTCTTTATAGGCGAAATGTGGTTTAAGTTGCTGATGTGACCCAAACATATTTCATGTTCCATTATACTAGATGAAGACAGCATTGGACCAAACCACACTCTCATTCATCACCACTGCTGCCTAAAACCACTCTGTAGCTCAAGATGTGTACATAAGACGCAAGCATTGAAAGACATCTAAGTAAGAAACTTCGTTTTAATGTCAAACAGAACTACAGAATTAGAATGTAAAGTATGACTAGGGCTTTCTTCCTTATGGATCCTGTACTATGCTCAAGATAAGCACTAAACCCACACCTATGCTCAGAAAAATGGAAAAGATCATCTTATAGACACAAAGATATGCTTCTTCTTTATTGGGGCCTTGGGGGATGAACCACCTGAGCTCCCTTTCCTGTGTGTTAAATAAAAGGAACACATGATGCAGTAGCACAAGTTTCTTGCGGAAACCAAGTTGAATGAACTGAAAAAAGTTCGAGAATACAGTAGCATTATCTCTAATTTTGAGATTTAAATATTAGCTAATCCTGAATAAATGCTAAGCCAACCAGCTAGTAACAGGGACACGTGCTTACCAAGGAGCACCATCAATAATTCCAGCACGATCAGCACGACAGCTCGTTTGTGTTACTGGTGCTTTGTCATTATAGGCACCACCAATGGTGAGTATGTAAGCATAAATCCATACAATGACCACCGTAATTATCACAGCAAACCGTTCAAAGACATTAAATCCTCTTTTTAACACATGGGCCAGATACTGCAGAGTGCAGACAACAAAAGGAATTATAACCTTAGCTGAAAGTTTTAAATATATTTCTGCTATGAGGGACGAAGAAAAGATAGTGGTAACCAAAAGTTATAAGAACAAAATGTTTTACTATATCATATGAATTTACCTGTGAGAAAAACACTAAAAGGATAAGTTGCGGAAGTCCAATTTCAATGCATTTAGCGACCTAGGGGAGAAAGTCAGAACTTGATATCCACAAGAGATACAATGACAAACCAGAAAGAATAAAGCCAATGAATCCATCTAAGTGCAGTTAAAGAGTACTTACCCCAGGGAAACCAAGCTCGTAGAGCCCAAAACCAACAAGAGCAACCAAAGGAACAGCTGAGAGTGGACTCAAGAACCTGAAAGGGAAAAATAAAACAGTGGTTGGGACTTGGGACATTCAAGTAAATGTAGTAATAGCAGAATTTGAGTTTGCTGCTGCCCGGATAGAGAAAAGGAAGTTACGAACATAATCAAGAGGAACGTCTGATGGGAAAGAAAGAAAAAAAAAAAACTATCCTTCAGAACTGCATTGAGTCAGACCAATGCAATTTATGCAACCAATGCAAGCCAACCAGAGTAAGGTCTACTGGAAGATATTGTTGGAACTTCTACTACGATTTTCTACATCATAAATCCATATAATGGAATGCTCAAAACAGTCGAGCCAGCTAAGAACTGTCATTACAAGATCGGAAAAAAGAAAGCCCAAGTAGGCCAAACATAGTCATAATTTCGTGTATTGTGTAAAATTATGAGCCAACCTTGTGACATTACGCCAAAGGCCACTGAAACCTAGGACAATTTGAAGAGCTGAAGCAACAATGAGTGCACCCTGGATTGCCCGCATTGTCTGTTTGAATCTCTGAGGAGGAAATAGATAATGGTCCCATGGTTAGAACTAGATATCAACAAGATTAGTCAAGCATTTAAGTCAGAACTTTGTCTCTTCCTTTCACTTCCTTCTTTTGAATTCTGTTGATAAATAAGTGTGTGTGTGTGTGTGTGTGTGTGTGTGTGTGTGTGTGTGTGTGTGTGTGTGTGTGTGACCAAGAGGACCATGAGTAATGAAAAGAAGATGTGGGTAGTTGTGTGTGTGTGTGTGACCAAGAGGACCATGAGTAATGAGTGTGTGTGTGTGTGTGTGTGTGTGTGTGTGACCAAGAGGACCATGAGTAATGAAAAGAAGATGTGGGTAGTTGTGTGTGTGTGTGTGACCAAGAGGACCATGAGTAATGAAAAGAAGATGTGGGTAGTTGTAAAATTGTTCAAGGACTTTCATATATTCTTAGAAATATATCCCACACAAAATTTCGTATCCAGCGGTAGTGTGTGTGACCAAGAGGACCATGAGTAATGAAAAGAAGATGTGGGTAGTTGTAAAATTGTTCAAGGACTTTCATATATTCTTAGAAATATATCCCACACAAAATTTCGTATCCAGCGGTAGTCTTATGGGAGATAGAAAAACACCGGGGGCAAAAGTATTGTGACCCCTACCCTTAATAAGAAAATAAGTAAAGCCTAATTGTGTGCCTCATGTCAGCAATAGCTATTACTCATTACAAAATTCAGTGTGATACAGAAATCACTAAAAGAACGGATGGGTATCCGTATCTAGACCGCAAACCTCTATAGGGTTTGGATCATTGAAGCGACCGGAAAGGATAATTGAGATTGTGGCTGCAACAAACGTATATGACCCTCCAATCACAGCTGGCAATCTAGTCCCAAAATATGACTGCAGTAATGTGTTCAATCCAGCAACAAAGAGTAGTGTCTGGATAACCTTTGCTTTCTCCTCCTAGAAGAACAGCAAATGAATTTTCAGCTAGATTGTTAAACATCAGTTATGGGGAAAAGAAACCATTTTCAAATGCGTACGTTTGTCCTTAGGCCTTACATTTCCTCCTCCCATTTGAGGAACAAGAGCAGTGGGGATGAGAACTGTTGTGCCAAGCATGACCAAATAATGCTGAAACCCAAGGAGGATAGCCTCAGCTGCATCGGAAACACACCAAAAGTTTATAAATTAGGTGAACACGGAAGACCACAATGATAGATAAGTGCCCAAAATGAAGGAACTAAAAACGAAAATTCAAAGAACCTTGACCAAATAAGAATGCATCCAGAATTGGTATGTGCAATTTTAGTTAAGACTGATTACAAAATAAGTCTGCAGAATAAAGCATTTTCATGTAAAGTACATGATTCCGAGAAGGATGAATTATACACCGTTCTGCCCTTCTTGCGAGTGGACCTGAGTTCGATATAGGAATCAAAATGCTAAAGTTTAGGTAACCCCCAGTATTCAGGATTCACTGGTGTTAAAAGTTCCTTTTTAAAATTCCACCCTTTGCTGTTATAATTAAATACTGATGAAGAAAAAAGGATAACACCAATAACAAATCTGTTCAGTTGGACGAGTTTCATGAATAAATCTTGTAATGTCCACAAACTACTGACGAAACTTCTCAAACCGGGGGTTTTGTCCAAGCACTTCATACTCATAGTTACATATTTCTGAAGAATTTCGAATCTAAAGAGCAGTATAAAAGGGAAATTAAAAAGGCTCATAATTACCATTACCATTAACTGTTGAGGTTAACCATGTTTGTAAATCTGAAGTGGGGATTGGGGAAGATCAGCAATCTATTAAATAGAGAACCTTTTTGGAATCAGAACTTTGATAAGACTCAATAGTGGTTGAGAATGGAAACTAGGATTCACCCATACTTTCCCCAAAAGAGTTAGTTAAGCATATAAAAATGGGTTCTAATAAACAAAACCAAAAAAAAAAACACTTCAAATTAGCTTCTATTAACTCAAAAGACAAGGACAAACCTTGATGCTGACACACAAAATGGAGGAAGAAGGAATATAAACATCAAATAGAACCCCCTAGCTACAAATACAGCACATAAAAACTAGGCCAAAATATCTCAAATAAATGGTGTTCTGTTTGTTGCTTTGTTCTTCTTCCTCTTTTTGCAGTAAAGACCATTCGTAGCTAGCATAACATCTTCACATTCGAAGTAAAACCAAACAAGAAATTCTAAGCAGAAATTCATAGAAATCTAAAAGCAAAAGAAAAATGTGGAATGCTAGAGACATACGCCATGGGGGAGGACTGGTAATGCAGTAGGAGACACCGGGAAGTTGATCCTTTGGTGGGTGAGGTGCTGGCTCATCCGATTTTGCCATTCCTTTCTCTCTCTCTCTCCTCTCTCTCTCTCTCTAACAGAATACCCAGAAGACACTAACCTCAAACTACTTAAAACCCAAATCTGCAAGTAACCCAGATACCGAAAATCTCAGAAACCAATGGAAATGGTATGGAAATTGAAGAAATGCTCAAGAAATTAAACACCCTCTGGAAGCTCAGTCACTGAGGCATGAAGCGTAGAAAGATTGTGACAAGCTCCCGCACATGGCCACATGTCCTGCCCACCGCTTTATGCAACTGTATTTTTTTTCATTGGCTTTGGCGGTAAAGGTTTCTGGACTAGTTTGTGCGCATTTTTTTATTTGGATAAAACAAGTTATCAACGCTGGGACTAAAATAATCACAAGAGTTACTAATACGGCCTCGCTCCAAGAGGTTACTTAGGGTGATTTGGCAAAAAAGAAAAAATGGTTTTTTTGTTGTCTTTATTCAAAAAAAATTTGCATTTGCTAGTTTTGCGTCAAGTTTTCGTGGTTTATGGATTCTTCTAGACAAGACGAACCCAAAAAGTATAAATTTATGGTCGAAACTATTTTTTTTTTAATAAAGCCAAAATTAAACCAATAAACTGGTTTATTTTTGTTTATTTATGCTTTATTAAAAAAAATATTAGTTTTGACCATAATTTTATACTTTTTGGATTCGTCTCGTCAAGATAATCAATAAACCACGAAAACTTGACGCAAAACTAACAAATGCAAAAAAAAAAAATTTAAATAAAGATAAAATGAAAAAACTAAAAAACCAATTCTGCGTTTTTTTGTGAAAGCATAGCTAAGTGGGGACTTGGGGTTGCTGTTGTGCAGCCCCTGCACATCAACGTGTTGTGCACTCCATCGCGCGGCCGCGCCGGAATTTTTCTTACGATCGGAAATGTTCACCGCATAGATCTCGTCGAGTACTACAAGTATACCAAAAATCAACTGATCGGATATCGTTAAGTGTCTCATCGGAACACAAATACCTTGGGAAAAAAATGGAACACAAATGAACACAAACACTGGAACAAAACCGTTGAACCTATGTTTTTTCAAGTTATTTGTGTTCCGATGAGGCACTGAACCATATCCGATCGAGTTGATTTTTGGTACAATTGTAGTACTCAACGAGCTCTACGCGGTGAACGTCTCCGATCGTCGAAAAAAAATTGACGCGGCCGCGCCATGGGGTGCACAGCAGCAACCCCAAGTCCAGCTAAGTAGTACTATGAGTTTAAAACTCATCCTTCTTACATGGAACTGTTAAAATAAAGGGAGGAAAGGACACAATGGGAATGAAACAAGTAGTAGTACTGTACTAACAATATACAGGGTATTTACTCTATTGAAAAATTCAAGAAAACAACCTTGTAGCAGTGTAGTAGAAGCAAAATCAAGAGGGAGTACATCAAAGTCAACAAAACACCGACCCCACCCCATAAATGTTCACAAAAGTAGTAGGGAAAAAGAGAAAAGGGACTTTTGATGAGATACAGCTCACAAGGAAATTGATTGATTCGAAGAGCAAATTCATCTTTTTAAGAGCAAAACACCGACCCCACCCCATAATGATTTGTATTTTGGTTTGGTCTTTTGATTTGGTAATAAAGAGAAAATTACGAATAGAAAAGAATAACGGTTTGGATGGTGTGTAGTTACTGCTAATTTGTGAAGGCTCCATCAGAATAATTATTTTGTTTTCAGATACCTCATCTTTTTTCTTTTTCTTTTTGAAAATGAGAGGCTAAATGGGGGGAAATGACAAAAAAAAAAGAGCCCTTTGAAGCGAGAGTAAAAACAGATCCCACCAATCTCCCTCTTTAAAACATGAAGAATCTTGCTCTAACAAAAATTATTATGCACCGAAGACAATACTTTGATCATGGAACTAGGAATTTTTCTCTTTGTCTTTGATTTAGTGTACGGGACATAGTCATTCGGTAAACGTAAGAACCACACGAAACATGTGGGACTCACAAATATCAAATCACTCTGAACGCATTTTCAGATTTGTATCCAAACATATGTGTTCCAAGCATTTCCTTTTGTCTCTTCAAATAACTACTCATTGTTACTGCTCCAGCAAATATTAGATAGTAGATACCTAATTTCCTTATAATTTGACCATATGGGATTCTCAAAAGACAAAGAGGAAAAATATAAAGCACACAACTCATTCTTTTGACCCTTTAAATTCCACATATTCTATCAGAAAGGAATATCATGTACAACTGTCACCCATGGTTCTTAATAGTATCATAGGCAGATGTACTGATATTGTTTCACTTGTCTCACACGGTTTCTCTTATCCACTTAAAAATGGGTCCATGGAGTCTCAAAAGTATCCATCTATTATCGTTTTGTTTTGAGTTGAATGTTTTAACATCGTATTCATATTAGGTCTTTGATGATCTCGATTCTCGTTAGTCTCTTTTCAAGTATATTTCTCTTATCTCGGATTGAGAGATGAAGTCAAGATTTGTGCGTAGAAAGGGCAGGCTATATCTTTGGAGGAGAGGCGGGGTTATATAATTTGATAATATACATATTTTGTCAATATAATAGTAGGGTTTTTTGTCAAATTGGCGGGAGCGATACTTCGACAACCCCTACTAGCCTCCCTCCTGACTCCATCGTTACTCGGATTGCACATTGCACAGATAAAATGTTGAACATGTCAGATTTTCATTAGAAGTATTCAAGACAATAATATTATAATACTCTAAATATTAATATAATTGAAAATGAATTTAGAAACTTACCTACCTCCCTTCAAAGCTGAAATTAAACATTAATAAACTGGTAAAATGGTAGTATTTACTGCTTCACAGAGGCACAAGAGGGGTTGTCTTTAAGCATGCTTCCAACACCAAACCTTTCAAGAATATTTTGAAACCCTAACAAAATCATTTACCATCTCCAGGACAAGCAGAACCAGTGCAAAACCTCAACCAGAGGGCTCCCCTCCCCAAACTATATATGCACATTCACGTGTAATACGAAAGTCACGAGTCCAACATAAATTAAAATCATATTGGCTTTATATGTAAAGAATTATTTCTATCCACGGAATACGAATATACGATTCACTTTTCAGATATCTTAGTAGTGAAATAGTAGACACGCGAAACTCAAAATCTCATGCTAAAAAGAGCGTGGAGGTTTGAGTCTCTTTGTGAATCGATATATATATATTCTTTTTTGGCTCAACACACCACTATTACAATTTACTACCATAGCCCCACCGAGATTTTACTGTGATTCTTTCAATTATTTTGCACCCCAAACAAACTTTCCCATGATGGTTCAATTATGCAATCTTTATTATTAGTTGGGCTATAAAGCTTCTTCATTGGTCCCACACTTTTTCCTTTATTTTTTGTGCAATTGGTCCCACACCTTTTCGATTTTTCGTCTTTATATATGAAAGGTGAAAGAGGATAACTGAGCCTACTTTTGGTGGGAAATGAAGATCTCAATTTTGAATTCATAAGATTCCAACATATGGTCAAAAATACATCTTTATATTACTACTAGTTGCGGTGATTGCGCGCCAGGAGCAACCAAGGCCCATTATCACAAAAAAAAAAGTGTGTTATTCAGATCAAAAAATTAAAAACTTTCATACATAATTTGGGAGGAAAAATCAAAAAATTATGAGTGATTGTACATTATTTTTTCCAGAAAATTGCAAGCTCAACAAACGAGCAATGTAAAATACTTTCGTATACAATTTTTTTAAAAAAAATCGCATCGAATTAAAGATCTCTATTACTAGTTTAATTTGGTGCAAAAAAAAAATTTATGCGCTCAAGTAATTTATTTTTTTATCCGAAAATCACAGAAGCAATGCAAAATAACATATAAAGGTGAGGCATTATGGTAAAATTGATGTACCAAACGAAAACTGCCTCTTTATATATATAATGTATATGTGCACAATCTAATCCGAAGCACCAAAATGTGTGTGCGCGCGCGCAAAAAAAAAAAACATCAAGAATTATGCGTGTGAATACTTTATTATTGGATCTGAAAGAAATTGCAAAGTCAACAAACCACCTGTCATAACTGTGGCGAAGGGTAATTTGGTAATATTGAATTTCTTAAATTTTTCCGTATCGAATTAAAGATCTCTATTAGTAGTTCAATTTGTGCAAAAAAAATTAAACAATTACGTGCGGAGGCACTTTATTTTTTTATCCAAAGAAGATTGCAAAGCAGAATAACATAGTAGTAGCTCTTATTGCAAAGCAGAATAAATAACGGTTGAAGGTGGGGGCATCCTTGTAAAATTGCAGTAACAAAAACTCTTCGACCAAACTCTCTCTTTATATATGGTAGGGATAAGATTTAAAATTTAGGGGGTTTAAAGTAAATGTGTTTTATATGAGCATTCATCTCATTGATTCTTTTTCCTTTTGGATTCATTTCTTACTAGCATGAACCCGTGCACGGGCAATTGAAGGGAAAAAATGATAGAATAATTTTAAGGACATATTTCGTTCTTGTAATATATTCAGATGTTTCATATAGGTGTCATGCATAATGTCTAGCTATTAGGTGAGTTGTCACACATTCCATTTCAGAGATAAATTTGACAAATGAAATTGTGCATTTAGTTGGAAAAATATATATATACCATCTGTAAATTAAGTGAATTCCTATTAGGAATTTTTATTGGTTTTTATGAGTTATTTTATAGGTTACTGTGAAGTCTAAACTTGTCTCTACCAAAAAGCACGACGCAAACATAATCATTTCTATTTGATACTCCCAAAAATAAAGTTGACTTCTCTCAAAATTTATTTATTAACCAAAGCTTCGGGATCCATGCATCTAACCAAGTTTAGTAAATGAATTAAAGAAAAATAGAGTCATTCACCAATAACCAATCAAATTAACTCACAGTGTTGGGTTCACCCGAATTTGATCTCATTCCTTAATTTAAGAGAATTGCATCACCTCCTATAGAGAACGACAAAGGAAAAAAAAGAATAAAAACAGAATACATACTGAAAATAAAAATTAACTTAATTAAGTATGTCATGAACTCAACACAATCAATAAATATTGGAATTCTAGAAACAAAAATTTAACAATAGAAGTAAACTCAATTAGATTTTATATTGCTCCATTAATTCCATATAAATCAGACATTTAAAATACAATTTGTTTTCTTTATTATGCTGACATGTAAGACTGAATGGAAATATTCTAAAGCTTTCCTTCTCATGGTTGTATTGATAGTAGAGAATGTAACAATTCCATGGAAAACCTTTCCATTTAGAAAATAATACCATTACGAATTTTTCTTAGATTTCATAAAATAAAATTGAAGGTGTAAAAAATAGGGAACACTTGTCACGTCCACGTTCCTCCTCACCAAAAGTCATCCTGCAATAATATATAAGACTAACATGAACCCGTGCTATGCAGGGTTGTATGCAACTGGACCCGGGGGTCCAGGAGGGCACCTTAGGAGGCCGGCTCTCGGGCGGTTGATCTCGGCAATCAATGGCTCGGAATTCATCTTGGTAATGGATGGCTCAAATCAACAAAGTGCCAAGATGAAATTAGGACCGTTGAAAACACATCCAATGGCTCGGATGACACCCAACAGGGGGCGCCCTCCAGGGTTCCCAATTCCGTATGCAACTATATGAATGATATATATATATATATATATTACTATAAATATACTTTTTAAAAATCTCTATAAACAATAAAAAATTTCTAGATGTTAAATTGATATTTAGTCAAGTCGGATATATTCAAATATTTATTGAAAAGCTGATTGTATGATGCAGAACAAAAATATCACATTACATAAAATAGTTTGTTTAGTTTTTCTTATTTTTGTTTGAGTTATTTGGTAGGGAGCCTTCATTTTAGAAATAAGTGTTATAGAATATTTGATTTCAATTACTTGATAGGAATCTTCGTGGAATAGAATAATTCGGGGAAGATTTTCAAAATAAATTTGATGAATGGGCAAGGAGTTTACCTGGCTTATTTACCTTTTTAGTCCCCAAAGTATTCGCGAAGTGTCAATTTGGTCCCCAATATTCAAATCGTGTCTATCGAGTCCCCAATGTTCACAATGTACATTTAAGTGGTCCCTAAGTCTAACTCCGTCCGTCTTCTCCGTCAAATGCAGGGGTAATTTCGAAATTTCACTCCCACTTCATCTTCCTCCTCAAAACCCTAACAATCCCCCAATTCTCTCTCTCTCTCTCTTCTGTTACTGAAAATATAAAAAAAACTGAAAATTTTCACAAAGTTAGGACTGAGGCGTATGGTTTTTTCACAATCCCCCAATTCTCTCTCCTCCTCCATTTCTGTCTCATTCCCATCATCAATTAAATTCTGCTTCTTTTTCTCGTGATTACAGATACTGCAACAAATTCTTCCGACTCACAAAAACCCTTTTCTCTTTCTTATATACATTGATACCTACCTTAAACCTGGCTTCACGCTCATAAAAACCCAGCTCATTTCAAACTAATCTGGGAGCATTTTGGTATCTTCTTCCTTATTTCAGCTTCAAATGGAGTACAAATTGCTGATTCTTCATCCTCATACACGAGTAAAACTGCCCAGAGTCTGGTTTCATGTGTCTACAAATGTCGATTAAGCGACATTTCGTGCTTGATTACCATTACCTGGACCAAGAATTTGATGGGTCAAGGGCTACGTGTTCAGATTGATGATTCCACGGCTTTTCAGATCTGTGCTTGAGTGTGGTTTGGCCTCATCTGGGTTTTACGGCGGGGGTGGTGGGTGTTGGGTGTTGGGTTGGGGTGGCGTCAGCGGTGGAGGAGCTTTCGGAGGTGGTGGGTGGATATGGTGGCAGTGGAGGACCGAGGTGGTGGTGGGTATTTCGGATGAGGTGGAGGCGGTGGTGTTGCCGGTTTTCTGGTGGTGAAATTTTGAGTTTTTTTTTTTTTTTTTCAGTAACAGAAGAGAGAGAGAAAGAATTGGGGGATTGTTAGGGTTTTGAGGAGGAAGATGAAGTGGGAGTGAAATTTCGAAATTACCCCTGCATTTAACGGAGAAGACGGACGGAGTTAGACTTAGGGACCACTTAAATGTACATTGTGAACATTGGGGACTCGATAGACACGATTTGAATATTTGGGACCAAATTGACACTTCGCGAATACTTTGGGGACTAAGAAGGTAAATAAGCCGAGTTTACCTCTACCCCGGCCTTATCCTGGACCCCGCACGCTATCATGATAGTTGGAACAATCATCTCTTGTGTTTTCAAATTTTTTTAAAAGTTTTAGGATATCCATTCCCATTATCCTTTTGGACTGGGGATGGAGCATAAAAAAAACTCGGCGAATGGATCAAAGCGTGGATGGGGATTAGATGTGTTTAGAGGTGGATAGTGATATCCTCTTGTCCCCGCCCTATTTTGTTTTTCAATGGAACAAATATCTCGATAACAAAAAAATAGTGAAAGTACACCAATGAATACCTGTTTAACGCAAAAACAATACGTTACGGAAATTTATGAACTCTATAAATTAATAAAAATCAAATTTGTTTGCAAGTTGTGTTTGTTGCGTACTGAACCTCCGTTGTGAGGTTGTCTTATAGATCTTGCTTAAAATGAAATATAAGCATACATAATCATATACCTATGACTTTGTGAAGCTTTTCTCCTATGGAATCACTGGTAACAGGAAAAATGGCAATAAAACAATACAGATCGATCAACTTCTTATCATCAATAATAGAGGAAATTATAAATACTACATGATAGAAAAAAATAACTCACTTTTTTCCAAAATGGGATACTTTGTCCCATTCATAACCATACATAAAGTTTAACCGGCGCAACCGTACCAAAATTTTGAACTTACATCATGATTACTTGTAGAATACGAAAAATACAGGGAAAAACATAGCAACGATATATAACAGGGCGAACATATCTCTTGCTTCCATTAAACAACAGAAAAAAGTAGAACTCGATATAAATTTACCGAATTGGTAAAGTTTAACAAAGTTCACCATCTTTTATTATCAACCTTTTGCCTATTCTTTGTTAAAATATCATCTACATGTAGAACACTTAATCTATCAAAGCACCCAAAAAAAAAAAAAAATCAAACTAATCAATTTAGCACCATAAAATCCACATGTACCAGCTCAATGTGCAATATGTTAATCTTTTTTGTTGAAAGTTTTTTCTCTACCATGAAATCCCTAGTATGATGAAGAACAATCAAATCTTTATGAGTGAAACCCACGAGTAAGACTTTATAGTTGTTTTAGTTAAATTTTTAATTTGGAGCCGAATTCTATTTTGAGCAATCAATTCAAGTATCTAATTATGATAATCCCAATCTCCTAGGGTATGCAAGGAAGAAATTAAGGTAATCTTTTGAATTACATAACCTATGTATTGAGAAATTTTAAGAGTGGTAATAAGAATAAGTTCACGTGTTACTAAAAATTCTAATGACAATCCAATGAGTTCATGCCACTTGTCGCGGTGAGAGCCTTTCTCACGAAAAGTCTCGCGGTGAGAGCCTTTCTCACGAAAAGTCATTCTGCAATAATATATAAGATGGGGTGTCCCACTAACAAAAAACAGTTTTTTCTAAAAATACGTTACATAAAAAACCTTGAAAAGCCAATTTATTCTAAAAACACCTTAGGCCTTAGCGGAACACCCCCTAGTCATTAATCATGAAATGAAAAACCTTTATTTCCTTCTAACAGTGGGAAAAAAATAGTGGAAATTTGAAAGGTATCGAAATTGCATAAAAAATGGGTCAATTTGTTCTATCGTTCAATATTTTTAAAAGACTATTGATCTTCACGCTAGTCTTTTACTATATGTATTTTTGTGTGTGTGTGACGTTTATTCTTGTGAATATGTAGCAATGCTCTTACATGTAAGAAAAAAATAGCAATTAAAAAGATAAGATTACAATTTTGTACTATAAAGAAAGGTAAAAGAAGGAAAAGGGGGAGAAAAAAAAAACACTACTACTACTACTATTTTTCTAACCCGACAACTACTATAGTAACCAAATTTCACTAACCCGGATACAGATCCGGACATTATGCATCCTCAATCAGCCGATATGTGGGGCATCTAAAATGTGAAAACCCACAAATATCAAATGATTTTAATTTACTTTTTATGTACCTTAAATTTGTACACTGTCCTCTGTGATGATATATACTTGGTCTTTTGATTTGTCTTCAGCCTGTTTTGGCAAAAAAATTAATAAATTGGTTTTTTAGTTTATTCGTTGTCTTTATTCAAAAAAAAAAATTACATAAGTTAGTTTTGTGTCAAGTTTTCGTGGATAATGATTTGTCTCAATGGGAGAAATCCCATAACTATATATTATGGTGAAAACAATATTTTTTAAGCAATCAGTTTATTGGATTAATTTTGGCTTTATTCAATAAAAATTTAATTTTGACCATAATTCTAAGATGTCTCCCGTCGAGATATATCAAATAATCGACGAAAACTTGACGCAAAACTAACAAATGTATTTTTTTTAATAAAGACAACGAATAAACCAAAAAATCGGTTTAAAACTTTTTGCCCAATGAGGCCTTCATTTTCCAATGATGAGACGTCAATATCATAGTGGTTCAAAAAGGATTTTGGCCGAGTTTTCCGTTTGATTTTAGCAACTCATTTGCTAAAATCAAGGTTGATTTTAGCAACTGAGTTGCTAAAATAATTTGAAAAACTCAGGCAAAGTAGAAGTGGAAAGCCATGCAGTGTGTCGCAAATCACTTGATCTTTTTTAGTCAATCAGGATTATGATTCTTGGTACTTAAAAGTATGTAGGAGTAGTATAAAAAAAGGAAAAAGTCTGACTCAAATGCTACTTTAATTAACGGAAAAGTGATAATTGATGGTGTAATTAGAAACGACAGACGTAAAGGTGGGTTGGCCCTGCGACCGCCCTGCCCAATTTTCAAAATTTTCTTTTAAACATAGTAGTAATAATGTTTTTTAAAAATTTACGTATAATTACATAGATTCGCCCGGTCAAGTAAATATTATTGTAGTCTTCGTCTAACTCGTACACTTGAATCCTATTTCCATCCTTAAATTAATAAAGAATCTAACAACAAATGATGGGAGAATTTGAAGATGGAAGAGGACAAAGGGACAGAACGTGGTTGTTGCTTTCCTTCCTTTTTTACGTTACCTTTATAATAATAACATCATAGCATCTCCTATCAATCTTCAATTAATTTAACAACACTAAAAAGGAATTAAAGTCTAAAAAAAACTTAAAACTTAGTACAATAAACACAGTAAACGAAATTCAAAAAATGAGGGATGTGGAGTCTCGAACCTTGTTCAAATCGCTGCATTTATTATATAATACAACTTGAAAGGTATATCTATTGGGGCCCACAAAAAATGAGCTATTTTTTGTGGGCCACCAGACCCGGGCCTACCCAGCTGGCCCTGCCCCTACGTTCATCAACAAGATTATCCAAATGATGAGATATGCTGCCATTTTCCAAGAGTTGAATAGCAAGTAGAGAATTAGATTCAGAGGATGTTTGGGAGCTTATTTTTTGACTTTTCATTTTCAATTTTTTTGCTTTTTGGCTTTTTGAATTATGGTCATAATGTATTTTGATTTTGATAGGAGTGTTTGAGAGATATGTGCAGAATGTATTTTGCAACAAGGATAGTGTTTGGGAGGTGTGTGCAGAATACATTCTGTAAGTCTTTTTATTAAACAGAATGAGAAAAGTGAAAAATGAGAAATCAAAAAGCTCCTCCCACCCTCTTTTTTCATTCTGCTCTCTAATGTTCATTTCTGAAAACTCATTCTCAGAAAATGAGTTTTGGAGGTGCTCCCCCAAACACCTAAAAGGTGATAAATAGAATGAAAAAATGCAAAAAATGGGCTCCCAAACACCCTCTCAATCTCCAGATGCTGAAGATTCAAACTATGACTATTTTGAGGCTGTCCTGTATGTCTCAGAGAGCAACGGAGTCAAGATTTTAACTTAGTAATGGTGAACAAATATGCTAAAACAAATGAAAAGAGGAATTATGGTTAATATTTGTCTGATTTTAGATAATAAAAAAAATTAACATAAGTTGGGTACACAATAAACGATGTTTGTCATATGCACATATCACATATCGTCAACCTTGCTTAGCACGCTACTTTTCTTTCTTCAATTTGTAGTTAATTTTCTTTCCTTTTGTGTTGGTCTAATACCTTAATACAAATTGAGTTTACGTTTAAAAAAAAGAAAAGAAAAACGGGGTTTTAAGTTTGGACTTTTTTGTTTAGATCTCATGTTTCATAATATTTCACTTGGCCATTAAATTTGGCTTTGAACTATTTGTTGGACCTCCTTTTATCAAAACAAAAGGGGGACTAAAGACTTGATCTATAACAAAAATAATGAAAAAAATCTAGTGTGGCAGAGTCTATATAATTTAGAAATAATTTTTTTATTTTAATATATATAATACAATAATGACATTTTTTTTAAAATCTTTGTAGTGACTACCGCCGCCACTTATTCCCCATAGCTACATCCTCGGGCCCATGTCTCTACTCACAGACTAGCGAATGTAATTATTAGTTGTTCGTTAATAATCATATTAACAATTGATTTTCAAATAAATGTGTCATTTTGATTTTCTTTTTCTAAAAAAACCTATGGAGAATTCAAAGCAATAAAATAACATGAGTATTTTGTTGAAAATATTTTTTTTTTTTATTTTTTGTTTTACCCCATGCGTAACACGAGTTCAATGCTAGTATGTTTTATTGAGAGACATGTCTTTTTTATCTAGGCGTGACTTTTAGTTTTGTATGAAAATGCATGACTCTTTTTAAAAGGTTTTTAAATTCCTTTAAATAAATAGAGAGCCACCCCACATTCTTCTAAGATTCTCTTATCTCTTTTCATTACTATTTTCCTATAAAGTTTGGACAATTCTACTCATACCTGACACCCCCGTCTTCCATCAATCGTGAAACGTGGAGACACTCTGTAAGACCTAATAAGTTGGATCCTGAAGTCGTATTAGTCTAGAGGCAAATATGCCTTTAGGATAGCATCTTGTCATGCCTTTCATCGATGTCACATGCTATTTTTTTAACCCTTATTATTCGATATATTTCATTTATTATGTTTATGATTTCGTGGCATTTCTTAATGTTTTGTGTGATAAATTTTCAAATAGTGGGATCATGAAGATAGAATAAAACTTATGTCCTTAGCGATAATTATTTCGTTCTTTGCTTTTTTTTTGTTAACTTTCTCCTCCTAATTAAGTAACGTCGACTTTACTCTTTCGTAAAATCATGCAGTAGTAAAGGGAAATTATATTCACCTTTGGTTGATGAAATGTCAAATCCAACTCTCAGTTTATAGGTTGATGTTCATGACATGATTAAAGGATAGAAGGTGGCGGATTTAGCATATGACAAATAGGGGCAGTGCCCCCACTGCACTCTTGATGTGACAAAGGTCATGATATTTTTCGTTGTAGTAAAAGTCACTACAAGAAATTTTACCCTTCTTCCCAGCATTAACAAACCGACGGTAAAGGCCCCAAAACCGCCGGAAAAGTATTACCGTGGTAAAAACGCGAAAAATTGACCACCGTTAATATGGCCGTCGGAAAAACTTAAACAGCGATAATCTACCGTCAGTAATAATAGTTGACTTTTATCGGAGCGGTTTCATTACCGTCGGGAAAGGTTTTTTTAGGAAAAAAATTTCGTCCCAAGTTTCAAACCCATGACATTATGTATAGAGCCTCGATACCTAATCACCCGACCACACAAACTTTTTGGTTTTACTTAGGAAATTCAAATATTTATATTTTATATTAGAATTTACAATTTACCGGCGATTTTTGGGATTACCGCCGGTAATAGTGTTTTTACCGCCAGTAATGGTAACCTTTACCAGCGGTTTTATTACCACCGGTAAAACAAAAACGGAAAAAATCATTTTTCCTAGCAGGTTTTGATTACCGCCGATAATGGTACCATTTGCCATAAAACCGCCGGTAAAGCAACATTTTCTTGTAGTGAGTCATGATAATTTTCCTCGACTGATTTCGTCGCAATATCTCTTTTTCTGTTCCCCAAAATCACACATTTTCTGCATTATAGCATTTACATTTCCTGACTATGGCATTGGACCAGGCCCGGCCCTGTGGGGGGGCTGGGTAGGCCCAGGCCTGGGGGCCCACGAAAATGGGCCAATTTTGGGGCCCCTTCTCACAGAAAAAAAAATTATATATATATGAAGGGCCACAAATTGAGGATAGGGTTGGGGCCTCGCGAAACACAGGGCCGGGCCTGGTGGTCACAATAAGTTTGGTCCTAACAAAATCAAGACTAGCTGAACTTTATCACTTTAATTTTATCGGCTCCTTTTGTACACATTTAAAATTCATTATTGGTAGTCGAGAGTAATTGAACTTTTTTCTAAAATAGTAAAGCAAAGGGGCCGGGGATATTTTAATTTGGCCATGGGTAGAAATCGAATGATATGAGTTGTGGTGCTTATGTAATTTTTCTTCATGCTGATGAAATAAATAGTACAGTACTAAAAAATAAAGACCTCAGAGAGGCGACAAGTAACTAACTTAAAATAAAGGGTCAAAAGGCAGTTGATTGATTTATGACATTTTTTGTTTTGTTTTTTTTTTTCACATGATGATCGGTTTTTGTTTTCTCTTTTACAAAACAAATCATACGATGGGTTGAGGATTTTCTTTTTACAAAACAAATCACACGATGGGTTGAGAATTTTCTATTAGCAAACAACACAACAGAAGTGAGATTGCAATATTATAGAACAGAACGAACCGAAATTTTTTTTCACGGTGTTTTTGCCATGACTTCATTAAATTAAGCAAGACTCTGTTCGGCTTGTAATTGAGCAGAACTCGAGCTCAATTTTTAGGCTTGTTTAGTAAACGAGCTCAGTATACCTCGGCTCGGCCCACAAAAGCTCTGCTCGTTTATATAGACTTGGCTCATTTAAAAAGACTCGTTAAATAAATTACCCTTGTTTGGCTACTTAAAGGCTTGATTCGTTCGTAAACGAGCCGAACTCGAGCTTGATTTTTTGCTCATTTACTAAACGAGCATAGCTCGAGCTCTACAAAGCTCGACTCATTAATTTGTACCCCTAAGAGCATCTCCAACTGTCTCACCATTGCTCTGGCGAGGCTTGCCCCCCAAAAACAGCACCCAACGAGCTCGTCCACTACCTCGCCATTTTCTAGTTTCACTTTTTGGCTCGCCTGCCTCAACGAGGCACTGTAGCCCTCGCCCCAGCATCGTAACAACGGTGTCATCGTTTGACTCCTCCGACTGGTGAAAATTTACTCTCTCTCTCTCTCTCTCTCTCTCTCTCTCACACACAGATTGTTGGTGACGGAGGCTGGATTTTGGTGGGTTTCGGTTAGATTTCATGGCGACCCAAAGGGCCTACGGGCAACTGTGGTTACAGTCATGGCGGGAGGCGGTGATGATTCTTACAGATCTAAGCCTTATTCTGTGTGTGTGTGTGTGTTGATTTTGGTTGGTTTTTGTGTTGATTTTGTCCAAATTTTGGTCGGATTGGTGGCGGCGGTGGGTCTAGTGCGGTGGTGTTGGTGCAGTGTATATGGCTGTGTATATGTGTATATATATGTGGTTGTGGTTTTTTTTTTTTTTTTTGAGTGAAATGGCTAATCTATTAGATAGAAGTGACATTTTTTGTCTAACTATATTAGTATATGACACATATCCTAGACAATTAGTTGAGAATTCTGTTGAGTCTACTGAAGACACTCTAACAAACTCTAAGATACCCATTTGAAATTGGCTATAATATTAGATCTCGTTCCGTGAAGTGTTTACCCCAAACTTCCAAATTTATTCTAATATTTAGTTTTATTTCTTCTTTCTCCATTCATACTATCTCATTTCTCCAATTTTCCTTTTGAACCATAGTTCTAGTAATTTTCCTGGCGTGTTCCTGACTATCATCATAGTACAACAAATGGGTGAGTATTTTTTTTATTTATTTAAAGCTAATTTTCCTCTCCTCCTGGCTGCTAGGGCCTTTTTTTTTTTTTCCCTCCAACAATGGCCCGTCTTTTTGAGAGATTATTTAATGTTTTCGGAGTGATTCAAGTGCCTAATTCGAGAAGTGTTTGAAATATGAAGAAAAAACATGAAAAATGAACATGAAAAAGCCGATGCCGATGCATTTTCATGTTTATTTTCATGTTTTTTTCTTCTTGTATTGTACCAGGGCTCGCCTTATTCATCACACTTTCCTCCCTCTCCTAGGAGTATTTATTGATTGTACTGACAAAAAACATAGACAATTATTCTTTATGATGAAACGTAATTATGAGGAATTCGACCATCAAATATGTACTAATTAAAGAAAAGGAAAAACAATGCTAACTCCACAACTACCAACTGTAATGTGCAGCCCAAATGTGAGAACCAGCCCACAGAAGCCCATACTTACTTTGACTTGGGCTCATGCTCATTGCTCACAAATACTCCGTAACTCTCTTGCTAGAGTTCCACCATTGACGTACCAAAAATATGGAAATAATAAATTTATTAGTTTACGGAATAACTTTTATTGGCAACTGATATTTACTTCAATAAATTTACAGGATGAATTTGTCACCCAATATGAGTGAGCTAGCCTTTGAGTAATATGAGATATTCTCTTATTTAATCTCCACAAAAGTTACCCTCCACGAGTAGCCTTTTAATTAATATGACGATTTGTTATTCCTGATTTGTCTCTGAAAAAAAAAAAGAATAAACTTCTAAAAATCACTACAAAAAAGATACTAATTCATGTCATTAATGGGTTGATAATCTTGGGATGGGCTAGTAATAAGTAGTATTTGGATCAATGAAACATGCTAAGATCTCAATATTTTTGGTTCAAACTAGAAAAGCCCAAATTATTAGGGTGCTCATCATTATCTTCTATTATTCAGTAGCTATTAATAACAATATACTTGGTAAACTCTATGAGTTGGCCGAATGGCATGAGATAGCAATGCTTGTCCCTCAAAAGGTCGTCAAATTTAACCTCACGAAGGCCCAACATTCTAAATCCTGGGGTTATTGGAATTTTGCAAAATCGTTAACTTCAGGGTCCTAAGATTAGTTGAGATGCGCGCAAATTGGTCTCGATTATCAAAAGGAAATCCCTACACTGTTTTGCAAGAACATCTCTAGTGCACTACCTAAAAAATGTTTGCTAAAGTGTACACCTAAGCACATGTGGGACCCTATTTTGTGAGCTAAGAACTTAGTTAGCTATCTAAGGAGAAATACACTTTAATGGGGCTCCCTAAAAATGTTCATTATCTTTTAGAGTGGGACCCATTTAAGTGGTGATGGGTACCAAGTGGTCCCACAAAATTCTCCTCTCCTTCCCTTCTCTCTATCTCTCTCCTCTTTCTCTCTCCTTAAGTCTCTCCCCAAATTTAGGTAGTCACTTAGAGCACTTTAAGTAGTGAGGGGTGCCTAGGATTTTATAGAGTCAATTTTTGTGCATTAGAGACCATTTTTTTGAGTTTTTCTTAGTTAACAAGTTAGGTCACGTTAGGGAACTATTTTAGGTAGTGCACTAGAGATCCAGTTAAGTAGAATATGTTTTCCCTACTTCTTTTGGGATACCCTTCATCGTGGGCCTTTTGGGATGGGCTTAAAACCTACACATTTAGAGCACAATGGGAAAACAAAGGAAAATAGAAGCAGAAAATGAACTGTAGAGTCAGACGTCCGGTATTTCCCTCTGGGCTCCCTCGCAGGTCGAAACAAGTCCGATAAAATTTAACAAGTCTCGTCTCTCTCTCTCTCTCTCTCTCTCTCTCTCTCTCTCTCTGTTCCACCTTTTCGTTTCTATTTGGTTTCGTTGTTTTATTGTTTTAGTAATCTTCGACGTTGTCTTTCCAATTGAATTGGAGGAGAATAGCCTAAATTCTGGTGGAAATCTGCTACATTACCAATTTTTTCTTTCTATTTGCGTTTTCCCTTTTAGTGACTCTGTACTGGGTACTACTCGCTTGTACTTTTCTCAGTTTTTCTGCACGCCGCTTGTAACATGTTTGATGAAATGCGGCACATGCTTCATTCAATGTTTGGGTGACAAGGTGAAAAAAAAAAATACTAATCTTCCTATTGGGAAACCCATCTCAAAAGCAATTACTTTCGTTAAGGGCAATATAAAGTTTCCAGGTTTTAGGCTGTACCAAGTGAATTAACTCCTTACTTGGTCTACATGATGGCTTTATTGCGGTTGTTAGAAACTTAGATGCAACTATAGTGTCAATTGTGAAGGTGATGTTTTATTTTTGGGGTTGCTTGCAGGCTTTCTAGCGATGGTTGGGTCTTAATTTGGTCTATAGATTCAATTAAATGTCACTTATGATGCTAGTGCTGTTTATGTTTCAGTTTTGTTGCTGGCATTCTAATGATGGTTGGTTCTTTATTTGGTCTATTGGCGCTACTTAGTACTAAGTGTCAATTATGCAGGCTGTAGCAGTTTTTTTGGGGGTTGCTAGCTGGCTTTCCAGCGATGGTTAAAGTGCAACTATGGGGTTAATGATGAAGGTTGTGGTGTTTTAGGTTTGTGATTGCCTACTGGCTTTCTAGTGATGGTTGGGTATTACTAGCATGCATGCATGTGGAAATGCTCAACCAGCAAGTCTTTAACCTCATGCGAAACATGATTTGGTAGGTACACTTGATTGTAGATAGTTGGTCACATTGTTGGCACACGAGGGAGTTAATTACAGAAGAGGACTAATGTCTTGTGGGTTGTGGCATTAGTGCCTCCCGCAGTGACTTCAACTGGTATCATGAGTTGTTGTCTGCTGAACCATTATTTATAGGGTACTTTCACGTGGCATAAGATACTGATACTTTTGGCAACTTCTTATGAATTTGTATAAGATACTGATCATTTGATGCCGGGAGATCTACACTTGATTACCGGCATTGATTTGTCAGAGTCGGACAGTTTCTATTAGTTTCCTCGTTTAGTGTTGGTGGCAATCCTATTGTCATAAGTTATTGGACGTAACTATAGCAGGATAGCAATTGTATGCCAAATAATTCTTACTTCTTATCATAGGTTTCTCATGTGCTGTCAAATGATACTAAGTATTTAAGAAAAAGCTTGTATATTCACCTTGATTTCTGGTTATAAATCCACAAGTCAAAGATAAAAATGAAGGATAAGTTTGATGTGGCCCTGAAATAATCTTTGACAAGTGGATTAAGTTATGATGTTGTTGTCGTGTTATTTCTTTGAGGGAAAAGCTCTAAAAGATCCTAGTACTCTCTTTACGTTTCCGTAGAAGTTTGTTATTAAAGTCGAATGATTTATTTTAGGGATGACATGAAGGATCATTATGCTTAAAAAGCCTTAGACAAACATTCTATGTTCATAAAATCTAAATTATTTGGTTGACAATATTTGGTTGGATTTGGTGCAAAAGTTGTTGAATCATGTTGCTTGAATGCTCACAGGGAGATATTTGCTCTTGGTTAGTCCGAATTTATGGTTTGGAGAAGGGTATCCTTTTCCGTAATATTATATGGTGAGAAATTTTGTGGTAATGGCATTTTTTTTGTGTGTGGCAATATATCCATGTCTTTTAGGATTTTCATTGTCAGTGAGTATAACAGTATTCCAGCCTCTTGCATGTGTAGGAGTTAGAAGGCTCTTGGCATTCTTGAACAACCTCAATGCAGGTTTGAACTTAATGCTTAGGTGTAGGTGGGACCAAAGATCAAAGGTCGTGGGTTCTTTAAAAGAAGTCCATAGCTTGTACCATTGTTTGAACTGGGAAAGGACCCCAGTAGAATAGGCATAAAAGTACGTCATTGTTTTGCGGCCATACAATTATTTGTAACCTCCTATGTTTTGTAGTCTGATGCCATGTAATATTTGAACTACTTGGTCTAGTGATGGTGAGAAAAATACTAATCCATGTTCTTTGTGCTCTGGAAATGCAATCAGCTTGTATATTTGGGATAAATAAGAACTGGCTTGTAGTGCTATTGGTTAAGGCGAAAGTGTGTGGGGAGTGGGGGCATAACAGATCTATTCTATGTATACACCTTTTGTCTTAGAGCGGTTCTTTTTGGATTGTGGTGGTTTGTATACAAGTTGTTGATTCCTATGGTTTCCTAATCCAAAGCGTATCCCCAAGTTAGACATTTTGCTTAATGTGGACTTCTACTCTTGAAGGTGGTTAATTGTCAATTTTGGTCAGCTTGAAAAGTTTTCTGTTTCAATGCCGACTCTGAATTGACCATAGCTAAATTGTGCATCGTATTTTTCTGTATAACTTGGTACTAATTCTTTAGTGATGCAAGAACCCTCCATGTCTGGGACGCTTAAGAATTCTATCATTTTGACTTGCACTGCTGCATTCCCCGGAATAAATTTACAACTGTTTTAAATATCCGGCTTTGAACTTCACGCTTAAGTCCATCTTTTCCCTCTGCTTGGCGGGTTGTTGATTGACGGTTTAGAACTTCAGGTAAGGAAGTCCATGTTCCTAATCGATTGGCTTTTCTTGGTTTTATAAATCAACAATCTGCTTCTGCTGATTTTATAGATTATACATAACTGAGAGGGATCAGTTATATAAGCAACTGTGATTCATTGAGACAAAGCCTATGCAAAAATGTTCCTAGGTAGTCCATGTTATCCTGTTCAAGTTCCTCAACTTCTACTTTTAGATCTGGAAAATCCAGAATGTGACATATTTAGATAGTATCGTAAATCAATTGCTTGTTGCATTTTAGACCTAGACATACTTGGATGCCTGATCTTACATAACGCGATTCATCATTTTTTTTGTATTAGAACGTCCACAACAAACAAAGTAAGTGATGGATTTTTAAATAATTTTGATTAGCTAAATACAAGAAATTCGTGATCTTGCGAACTAGATAAACTCTTGCCACTTTGGTGCCAAGCTACAATAATTTGCTCTATTTATTGAGTTGTTTCTGTGTTCAGCAATTAAATTTATGTTATCAATATTGCTATACATCTCTTGCAAAAATTCTTTCCTCTATTGTAAGAAGGGCAGCTAAAAATATATAGCTTGTTGGATGTTTGGAAGAGTGGTTACCTAATGATTAAAGTAAAATAGTGAATTTTGGCTACTTATTCCTAGAAATGTTCCTATGCAATTTTGCTAAATGAGTTTAAATATGAAATATTTCTCCATTAACATTAAGGTTGAATTTCTATGCGGGATAAAACCATTGTGCTTAGAATTTTTATTTTATTTTTGGGTAAATTATAATTTTTATTTGAAAAAGACTTTCAACTTTTCATGATTGTAAAGCAAAGTAGAACTAATAAATTAGTTGATCAAGCTGATTAATTGATTGTTCAAGTTCAATTGAAAAATGAGGGGTGAGAGAGGGGGCGGAGGGCGTGCGGGAGAAGCCTCTCCCTAGGGTTTTCCCTAGCAGCCGCCACACCGCCCCCTTCCACCTTCTTCCTCTTCCTCCTCTCCTCTCCTCTCCTTTATTGCTTCCCCCACTTGGTTTTCGGCAACTCCCCATGGCAATCGATGTTCTCTCCTCTTCCTATGAGCGGCTGAAACCCGATTTTTGGGCAAAGGGGGGAGTTGGATCTGGGGATTCCAGATCCGGACTTCCGACATTAGCGACAGTGGCGTGACAACTCCGACGATGGCTCCAGCAATTTGTTTCTTGTATTTTTTGCTTTTCTTTTTCTATTTTCCCCATTTTTTAGGTTGTTACAACATTTTAATTTAACGGATTCTCTATCTCTTTACCCAAAAAAAGTTCAATTGAAAACAAGTTTTAAAATATAAACAAGCTTGACTATTTTATCGGGCGAGTCAATCTCAAAAGATTTTTTAATCAAACATATATCGGTAAATTTAGTATTGTAGAACACTATGAGTCGAATCCACAGTTTTTACAAAACTAGGGGAAATCCAATCTTACTCTAAATAGCTAGGAAAAGTTCTAAATTCTTGCTCCAAGAGACTAGGTATTAACCTCGGTATTTTACATGTCTTAAGAGCATCTCCAACATTATTTAGGCACTTTAACTAGTCAAAAGTACAAAAAAATGTACATTTCTACTTTGCATAGACACTTTTTCACCTATGAGTTCCAACACCACTCTCTACCTTTAGGGCAAAAATGGAGGGAAATAAAGGGAGGTAAATAAGAAAGATGAGGAAAAAGTAGAGTAGAGAGGCAAATACCTTACTACTAGTAGCAAGCCAAAATGGACAAAGCTAGAGTTGATAGCCAAGTAGCAAGCCTATTGTAAGAGCATCTCCAACAGGCTCAACAAATGGAGTTGAATAGCTAAATAGCAACTTTTTCAAAACATGAAAGCTATTCCACTAGCTATTTTATTTTCGCTTTTCATTTCCACTAGCTACATGTAGCTAGCCGCTCTCTCTTATTTGCCAGTAGAGAGCCAAATAGTGTATTGTGTGAAAAAGAGACTTTGGCTAGACAAAATAGAATTAATACTTTTTAAATATTTTTGGCTCTCTACTCTGCCTAGCAGTGTTGGAGATGCTCTAACATGATTTTTTGGTTTTGCTAGGCATAGTAGCCAATAAGGTGCAAGTAGGAAACCTCTTGGAGGTGCTACAATACCTCTCTTTAAAACCTAATGAATTTGTTGAAGCACTATTCACCACCCTTTCATTTGCTTAATCTTTTTCAATCTCACATTTCTTTCTCTCTCTTTCTTCTAATTGTTCATACCAAAATTTTGGAATGAAAAAAAATAATATTTTAATTAATGATAGGTAAAATGGATAATATTGATGGAGCGTTAAAAAGAGACGTGGATAGGGAAAATGAAAAATATACACTGTTCATTAGCAAGAATACTTGTGCAAACTTAGTTAGTAACACACCAATCTCAAATGATCTTTTAACGAACAAACGTGAGCTTGAAGATTTGGTTAGTTTATCAGCTCTTAGCAAAATGAGATGAACCAACTATTTGAGACAGACTAGCACATCACAAAATAAATACTCCATTACAGTAAAGCCTATTTTGACCAAAATAGAAAAGAATGCTTTTTGCTTTTCTAGGTTTCAAAAAGTCCTGGGATTTGACTTAAATAAGCAACTTTACAATAAGCGGAAAAACAATAAAAAAAGCAATTACGATTTGAGAGGTGAAAAGAAAAAATACAAAAAGTAGCCAAACCAATCTACTTTTTGCTTTTGACTTTTTCCAACAAAAAGTAAAAAGTTTGTTTTTCTACTTTGGCCAAAATAGGCCTAACATTCCACTTGTATGAGTATTAACTTTCAAAAAATCTTATATACGAGTATTTACTAGGCAACTGATTTTCACACCCCCTATTCTTGATAACTGTACCTCATTTTTTGTCATGTAGTGAAACCTCATTTTTTGTCATGTAGTGAAATTTACATGACAAAAAAATGGGGACTCTGGTACTATAAATCACCTCCTGGAGAGCACTTTAGAGAAAGAAACTCTTTCACGGAAGAGTTCCGGATTTAAAAGAAACTTTTATAACGAGTTTCTTTTAAATTCGGACCGTTCAAAACAATTTTACACGGTCCAGATGTGATCTTCATCATGCTCTCCAGAAGAGTGATCTCCAGCACCCCGAATCCAAAAAAATAAGATTTCACTATAGGACGAAAAAGGTGCAGTTATCAAAAAATATGAGGCTTGGAATCTTTTTCTAATTAAGATATTTTTAACCAAGTACTAGAGCCTAAAATAATATTCTGAAAAAGTTATTTCTTACCTCGTCCTAAGTCTTTTTTTGAAGCAAATTTGACATGAGACATGCCATCAAAGACAGTGAGAGTGAATGGAAGAAAACTTTTAAAAAAACCTCACAAAAGGACAGGTGGAATGTTCCAATTGGACATCTTTCTCATCACCAAGTCTCCATACTCTAATTTGATTGGCCACGACAGCTCACACCAACAAATAGAATATGTTGCTCCTCCCTTATTTAGCTTTCCCCATTCAGAAAGGTGAAAATGGGCATACAATGCCCAGTTCATGGAGTTTTGGAGCACCTGAAAGACAACCTTAACTCCACCCACATTTTCCCATACCAATTTGACAACCCTAATAATGAATGTAATGATGAAAATTACAGCTTCCCCCATGAACTGCGGGTGACTTAATCACTCCCCAAACACAGCACATGGGGGCTGGGGATACCTCCCATCCGGTCAGATGCCCTCCCCTCCCTTCTAACTTCTGAGGTTTTAGACTTTGTGAGGCGAATTATGAGTTAAAGCTCGTGATGCGACCACTTTAAGCCTATTAAAATTCATAAATTTCAGGAGCTCATTACACTTTGATACCCGTTATAATAGTTTTACACAAAAGAATCACATATTTAATTTTCGCTTTAAGCTCCTAAAAAGTTAAGGCGGTATTTGTAAATAATAGAAAAAATATATACTTTCACTCATAAATTATCAAATCAGATATCGGTAGCTATATAACACATGCAATTTTATGGGATAAAATTGACCGCTATATATGTATTAGTACTATATTAAATAACTTTTCGTAGTTCATTTTTTCCTAGGAAAAGTGTGCATCGTGAATGTAACTTATGACGTCTGATCAAATCGATAATCCAATAAAAAGATACTCTCTTCATCCCAAAATGATAACATCTTATAAAATGATAATTTTTTTATTAAAAAACGTGCAATTTTTCAATAAAAAAAATAATTCCGTTTATGATTTTTTGAGTTTCTTTGCATCAAAATAAAGATCTCAATTAATTCTTTAATTTGGTGGGAAAAAATTTCAGAAAATCATGAATGAAAATACTTTTATTTTTTATCCAAAAATTGCATGTCTTTTCTTAGGGGACTATTATTTTAGGATTGAGGGAGTACTGTTTTAGGAGGTTAGCAAGATAGACAATTTGAATTATTTTTGTGAACTCTAAAAAACGCATATGTGGAGAGTCAATATTGGAGGAGATTGAAGGATAAATAATCAAATGGGTGATCAGCATGGGTGGACACAAATAGAGGCAGAGGGGTTAGCTGACCCAACTGGATTAAGATTTTTTAACAGATATGTAAATATAATTATGGACATTGTGGCCTCCTTTGGCAAAAAAACTTAAACCAGATTATTGGTTTTTTGGGATACAAAAAACCAGGGTGCTTTGGGTAAAAAACTTAATCCAAAAAACCAGAGTGCTTTGGGTAATAATCCAATAATCCAGATTATTTGTTTGTCTTTATTCAAATTTTTTTTGCGTTCGTTAGTTATGCATCAAGATTTTGTGGTTTCTGGATTCCTCTCGACGAGACGAATCTAACAAGTACAAAATCTTGATGCAAAACTAACGAATGCAAAAAAAATTTGAATAAGGACAAACGAATAATCCAATAATCCATAATCTGGATTATTAGCCAAAGGAGGGAATAATCTGGATTATTAGCCAAACCGGTTTTTTGGATTATTTGAGAAAAAACCAAAAAACCAATAATCTGGTTTAAGTTTTTTTCCCAAAGTAGGCCTGTGTCATTTACCCTAAGACTCTATACTCTATCTCGTCCTCCCTTTCTCTCTAAAAAAGAAACACTTAAAAAGAACGGAGGAAACAATATTTTTGGCCCTGTTCGTTTTCCCAGTTTAGTTTTAGTTTTAGTTTTAGTTTTGATGACATCATCATTTTCCTCATTTCTCTCTCTATCTCTCTCCACTCATTACACCTTATGACAGTATCAAAACTAAACTAAACTATCTAACCAAACACAGCCTTTAAAGTTTTTTTTCAACTGAAATTGCACTAGAAGAGAGGGACATGTAAAATTAATTTTTGGTGAGGGTGGTTTCTCCTCCTTGGATCGAGTTTTGGAAGGCTCGGATGCATTCGACAATTATCCTTTAATTTTTATTTTTTTTTACGGTAAAAAATTAAAAAACATCCGAGTCGTCCAAAACACGATCCAACGGCCGAGAGGGTGCACAACACTATGCAGAGCACGGCTGAGGGGGTGATGAAATCATGAAATCTCAGACCCCACCATATATAAAAATTGAAAGTCAAAACACGGCAGTATTCAGTCAAGACAAGACTGTCCTTTTCACTGCAGGTGACTCTATCAATCCATCCCCGCCCCTGCCCATCACTGCCCGTCCTGCCCGCCCCTGCCCCTCCCCCGGTACCAAGTACACCTTTCCTTTTGCCGTCTGGCCATCCCTTCACGACATCATTTCCCCCCCTCTCTCTCTCTCCGTGTATTGGAGTATATATATATACACATATATATATAACACCTGTATAGATATCACTATTTTATTTTCTCTCTCTACATCGCGCTATTTCTCTCTCTCAATCTCGATCGTGAACTCCCACTCGCCTTCGATTCTCGGCTCTTTCTCTCTCTTCCTTGCTCGCTGTCACTCTCACTCCCTCGGATCTGAAATTGGAGGCTTCAAGCTCGGATTAGATCGACGATTTGCAGCTCCTGGTATTGAATCCTAGTGGGAACTAGGGTTTTCTTTGGGAGTCCGATGAGGGAGAGGGGCGTGTGGAGGCGATCTAGGGTTTTGTTGAATTCGTGAATTTGCTGTTTGTGAATTAGGGTTTCGGATTGATGTTTGTCGTTGGAGACGCAGAGGCTATTATCGGGGAAGATGCAAGGGTATTATTATGCACGGGCGGGGAGGTGAGAACGGGAAACGGAGTCGTTTCATGTGGTCTGTCCCTACTCGTAGCACGCCAGTGACGAGGATTACAGCTGATTCCTTTTGCAAGGTATTGCCTTGGTGGGTCTCTTTTGATTGTTTGTTTCAATTTCAGTACTTGTTGATATCTATAGGGCCCTTTGCTCCCGAGTATACTCTATCCTCGCTCCAGCAAATTCTAGTAGTTTGTGATATTTTTAGAAGATATCAGGCTCGTATTCCCGTTCACGTAGGCGCTCACGCATTATTTGACTTGGGTTTATTTCTTGTAATTAAGGCAATTCTGTTGAATTCGCCCTCAAAGAATAAAAAGAATAGCACCAAACAAGCAGTGATCCGTGGTTAAATTTTGATCACATTGTTGTTTTCTATTGAGGGTATCAGGTACTCATGAGGGTGCAAATGAGCCTATGTGTACATTTATTTATATAAGTTGCTCTCCATTGCCTATAAAAAAAAGTTGCTTTCCATTTTGGTAGGTTGATGTTGGTCTTTTCTGAGAGATTAAGTACAGCATGTCACAGCAGCTGTTTGCTGTTTTTGTAAAATTAATTTGGCATGTTATTTTAGGTGATAAAACCCGTGCAAATTTAGGACATGTCCTTATAATCAGTGGAACTATATTTTTTGCTATTACTAAGTTTTCCTGTTCTCTGATTCGTTGTAGTTTTTTTGAATAATGAATAAGAAGTTTTGTTAGGACATGTCATTTGAAACTTTTGGGATCAACGAGAAATACGTGTGCAAAAGGTATTTTCCCCGTGGAGGACTGGTTTGTGGCAATATTTAGTGGGTGAAAATAAGAATGAAAAACGAAGGAAAAACTTGTTACGGTGTATGGTTTTTCATCTGTACGTCCAGATCCACAGTTTATGCCCTTCATCAATATATTGTGCCTTGACTTGTAAAATGTTGCACAATGCTGTGGAAATGATGCTCTTCAATTGCCAATTTTCTTTTAATGTTATGTTCAATGGTCTAGTTTTCTGTAGCTTGTTTCGGAGATGTTGGAAGCTGTTAGAACTTATCACTCATTGATTAATTATCACCTAAAAAACCAATATATGGGCCTGGGCGGTCTTTTTACTCATTTCCAACTGATTTTGAGTTGGATACTATAGCAGAAACAAAATGAATAGGGGTACTAGAATTGGAACATAAAGGGCACATATTTTTTGCTCCTATGGTTGGAACTCATTTGTCATTTTTCTTTATTGAACAACTTATGGGTTACAATAATTTATTAGTGTGCATAAACCTATTAGCAGATGCTAATTCATACGTTCATAGTATCCATTCGAACGATGAACTTTTTTGTCCGTAAAGCATCTTGTTCTATTTGCTATGAGCCTATGACTATCTAACTAACTGGATTTTGCCATTGCTTTTCTTCTCTTTGGCAATTATCCATCACTTGGGATTCTTTTGCCAACTTTAGATGTTGGGTTTAGTCATGAACCTTGTTACCAAATACGAAGGGCTTCCAAATACATACGTACAATTTTACAGACCTTGCTATGCTATTCATGTTCCTTTTTTGGCTGGCTTGGTGTATCCTGTTTTGGTTTATCAAGAGGTTTACGTTTCTTGAACTTTCTAAGATTGTCCAGTCCTCATGGTTGTTGAAATTAATTGTGTTTTTCAATTTCCCTCGAACTGAAATGGGATGTAATTGATTTAGTGAGCCTCATGAATGTGGCCACAATGACGAGACCGGTGGGTGTTCCTTTACATAGCTCTATAGTTCCATGTAAGAAGGTTCTATATGAACTTTTTTTTTTGGTCTTCAACAAATGAATGCCAAATTTCAAAACAATAAATAAAGACTGATACCAAAGGTTAAACGCATGTCGGTGTCTCCTAAATTGATCTGGCAACTAGCTCCAAGTTTTTCATTTTTGTTTCTTACTATGTATGGTGGACACACCATCGTTCTTCAAGTTGGGACAGGCTATTATCACAACCCCGGAGGCTGCTGATGGATCTTTTGAACTCAATTGCGGTAACTCCTGCAGTGAGGACTGAGGAGGCTTTAGCGCGTAACAAGGTTGCGATCGAAAGAGGAGAGTTACTATGCAGTCGTGCAAAGATATGAAAATCAATCCTTTTTACCTCACATTGATTTTTAAGAATGAGGGAGAAATTGCTGAGAGAAGGAAGAGAGAGTCTGTATGGAGTGAAGGAATATTTATGTCTCAACATCTCTATCTCCTGTTCGACAATATTTTCCACATGGAACCATGCACATCTTTCGTGCATGTTAGTGTCTCTATACAGTTTCAGTAGTATTTTTTCACATGTTGTAATAGAAGTTCTTTCCCTCAGCTGCTTAAGTCCAAGTATTACCACCAAAAAAAATGCAAAATGACTACTTGCACCAAATAAGAAAAACAAAAGAAACTATATTTGCAATTTCCCTACAAGCTCGCAGTGCAAGTGGCGTCGGTCTGGGGACTATCTTTGCTTCAGAATTTATGTATTTTGGGCTTTAGACTAACCTGTATTACGTTAAGGAAATGTTTTATCCCATTCCTACCAAATATATGAAACCTAGTCAGCATTGTTTATGCCTTTGTAATTGTCCACTGATATGACACATTCTGTATCTTTGCGGTAATATCTTTTTTTATGTCGATTGAGGAACAACCTGAGAATAGCAAGGTTCTAAAACTTGCTAGGCGCTCCCAGGGCGGCCGGGCACCTTCTAGCTTCCAGGGCCGAGTACTCGGCGACTAGTCGGGCTAGTCGGTTTAGTTGGGTTGGTCGGGCTAGTCGGCGAGAGGCCTTCTAGCGCCTAGGCGGTATTATGGTTAATAAGTTATGTGAGAATCGTAAAGAAGAGATCGAAAGAAAAATTCAAATGATAATTGGAGAACTAATTTCGGTTACTGCACAATGAAATAAAAATCTTGTTTTGCATCTGACCATCCCGTTCTATCATTATACACGAGGAACTGGTATCTGACATGAGAGTAAAAGCAGGGGCTTCATAGCGGGACACGTGGTAAGTTTTGCCTTTGTAAGTTTTACAATGTCAATCACTTATTGTATGTTGAACAGTTGTAATGTATCAATAGTGTAGTACTGTGGCGAACTGAATAGGGTCTGGCAATTACTATATATTTGCCTCAATTTCCTTTTCATGTGTATGTTAGGACCTCATGTCAGATAGAAGATATTTTTGTCATATGCTGATATGTATGTGTATGTGCATGAGTCACATTCACTGTGGGCAGCACAGTCAGTTTTAGGCAACATGTATCGCAGAAAGAAAGGAAGAAAGCAAACTTCCGTGAGAAGAGGTAGGTGCAAAAGGTTAAGAACAACTCCAATGTGAGACTCACAGGATTTATGTTGAAAAATAAAAACCCAAGTTTTGATTTCTTACCATTGTCCAACCCTATGTTTTGTATGTAATGTCCCCATGATTTTATTATAAACCTTTTCCTCTAATAGGATATACTAGAGGGGCTCTGTGGAAATGGCATAGTTATAGTGACTTAATGTTCACGATATGATTCAAAGTCAATTTAGAAGCAATGTTCTAAAAATCTCTAGGCGCTAGTCAGGCGGGAAAGGGGCACCGACTATTCAGCTGCCTAGTCTAGGCATTGGATGGTTAGAACACCGCCTAGCGCCTAGGCGGCTGACTTTGGCACATTGTTTGTGAGGCTGCTAAGAGCTAAAAACTATAAGGTCGAATTGATTTCAAACCTTTTTTCACTTCGCTTTTTTGTATGGAACCGAGTACGGCTTCTTGGAGTGTTTAATGTGAGAATAACAATGCCAATGTGTAATCTACTGATCAGTTTGTGAGTGAAGTATTAACTACAGTCTTGTCAGACTCTAGGAGTTTGTGCCTGCATTTCTTCATTTTTGTAGAAAAATTTATATTCTAAGGACACTTGGAGCTAAATAATAACATTTTACCGTGAATTATCTACTGCTATTATGATGAATTGGTCATAAATTAGCTTGTGTTTGTATTAAATGGCTATCCCCTGCTTTATTTATCACTGTAGTCTCTTTAAGGTTTCGAAGTGCATTTTTTAAATGCTATACACACACGCGCGCGCGCGTGCGCATATATGGGCTTATAGTCCTTGAGATGAAGAAATATGTCTTGCTAACGAGAAGATGTATCAGGTTCGACATAAAGTTCTTTTTGTTATGGTATTCTATTTTATTGCAAACTGTTTGTTGCATGCTGTACTTGGTTTGGCCATGCTATGGTATTTGATTATGCAATCAGTTTTGATGCTGTATGGGCATCAACTCATTTTTGGGTGGTGCTGAAGTTACATGTTAAGCATGAGCAGCAACACTGTCTTAAAACTGTGTGTGCAGACATGAGTAATTATCATTACATTAGCTTTCTTAGGTATGTAAGTACCAGTGGTTCCCTGATGTGAGGCGATGTGGCATTAATTTTGTGTAGTAGTAAATTTTGTTCACGAAATCCAAAAAATGTTCATGAAGTAGACTATCACGAACATCCTCTTCTTGATCTTTCTGCATACGGCCTGCACTTGCTTTATGGTGCCAGTCCTTCTGGATTCTATTAATGTTATGGTTGTTCAAGATCAAGATGGGGTATTTAGTTTCAGTTTTTAAGCAATCACTTTGTGGCTTGATTAGCGAAAAGAAAGGGCTTGTCAATTCACTCTAGTCACTAGATTCTCTAATTTGCAGAATTCATCCAAGATGGTGCGAATTTGAAGTGTTTAGCATCATTTAAGATGGTCGTTGTTTAACTTTGATTAGTAACGTATCTGTCAAAACAAGAAGAAGCAACCGATATGCATTGGCCAAAAAATTATACTATGGTATGACCCATAAGTATGATCATGAATTATGTTACTGTAGGTTATTGACATATCAATCTTATGCTTGCCCTTTGTTCATTTTCTTTGCATCCATAGTGTCATCGCAGTTATTTTTAACACGAATTTTTGTAACACGAATTATTGTTATTAAAAATTCTGGGGTTTAATGGTTTTGTTGTTTCCTCTGTTTCTCTATATCGTTGTTAACCGAGGCGAACCTTGTCTTGTAGGACGGACGCAAGATTAGTGTTGGTGACTGTGCTCTTTTCAAACCGCCCCAGCATTCCCCACCTTTCATTGGAATTATCCGCTGGTTGGCATTGAAGAAAGAAAACAATCTACAGTTAGGTGTTAATTGGCTTTACCGGCCCGCTGAAGTTATACTTTGTAAGGGCATCCTGCTTGACGCCCCACCAAACGAAGTTTTCTATTCCTTTCACAAGGATGAGGTTCCTGCTGTATCATTGCTCCATCCGTGTAAAGTTGCATTTCTTCCAAAAGGTGTTGAACTTCCTGTAGGTGTATCTTCATTTGTCTGCCGTCGAGTTTATGACATTGCAAATAAGTGTTTATGGTGGCTAACTGATCAAGATTATATTGATGTGAGTTTTAGTTGTGTTTTTTTTTGCTCTCTCGTTCAGTTTTCTACCTTTGGTTCTTTTCTTATTTCCCATTTTTTATTTGGGTGTTTATATCTGATGTTTATTATTTTTGTTTTGTTGTTCTTTTACTCATTCTGATGGGTAGTTTCTATTTTATAGGAGCGACAGGACGAAGTAGATAAGCTGCTCCGTAAAACGCGAATAGAGATGCATCCAACTGTGCAACCTGGTGGCCGTTCTCCAAAACCAATTCATGGTCCCACATCAACATCGCAATTGAAATCTGGTTCCGATAATATGCAGAGTGCCAATCCCTTCGCTTCTCAAGCCAAGGGGAAAAAACGGGAGCGGTCAGATCAGGGCACCTTGCCTGTAAAACGTGAACGTTCGTCAATGACGGAAGATTGTGATTCCCCTCAGTTCAAAACAGAAAATAGTTTGAAATCTGAGATTTCAAAAATTACAGAGAACAGTGGCGGGCTTGTAGATCCAGAAGGGGCTGAGAAACTGGTTCAACTCATGCAGCCTGATAGAGCTGAAAGGAAAATGGAATTGATTAGCCGGTCAATGCTGGTAAGTGTAATAGCAGCTACAGAAAAGTTTGACTGCCTTAGGCAGTTTGTGCAGCTTAAAGGGGTGTGTGTGTTAGACGAATGGCTTCAAGACTTCCATAAAGGGAAGATTGGTGATGGTAGTCCCAAGGATGGTGATAAATCTGTAGAGGAATTTCTCTTGGTTTTGCTTCGAGCTCTGGACAAGCTGCCTGTGTATCTTCATGCCCTGCAGATGTGCAACATTGGCAAATCAGTGAATCATTTACGGTCGCACAAGAACTTGGAAATCCAGAGGAAAGCAAGAGGTTTAGTCGACACATGGAAGAAACGCGTCGAGGCTGAAATGAATGTAATTGATACAAAGCCGGGGTCTACTCATGGTGTTTCATGGCCTTCCAGATCACGTATTCCTGAAGTTTCTCATGATGGGAACCGAATCCCTGGCGGGTCCACTGATGTCGTTGTAAAGAGCTCAGTTACACAGCTTTCTGCTTCTAAAACTGGTTCAGTTAAACCTGTAGAGAGTGACTTCTCTGCCAAATCCACTTCCTCATCTCCAGGAACAACTAAATCAGCAGTGTCACCTGCTTCAGGGAAAGAGGGTCATCCCAGAGTGACAGTTGGCAGCACCACCTCTGATCTTCCTTCAGCTACTGCAAGGGAGGATAGGAGCAGCAGTTCAAGTCAGTCTCACAACAACAGTCAATGCATTGGTAAGCTACTGCCTCATCAATGTGGGCCCTTCATACATTATAGTTAAAAAATCCTGAATTCAACCTTGATGGATTATTCAATTTAATCTGTGTTTATGTGACCATGACAATACTACAATTGTATCAGGAAAAGAAGATCCGAAGAGTTCTACTGCAGGGTCAGTGACTGCGAACAAGGTCTCTGGTGGTTCTTCTCGACATCGGAGGTCAATCAATGGATTCTCTGGCCCTGCTGTTTCTGGAGGTCAAAGGGAAACTGGATCAAGCAGAAATTCGTCAGTGCACAGAAATTCAGCTTCTGAAAAATTATCTGTGTCTGGGTTCACATGTGAAAAGGCACTTGATGCACCCAATGTTGAGGGAAATGGTCACAAGTTGATTGTTAAGATACCAAACAGAGGCCGCAGCCCTGGACAAAGTGCTGGTGGTGGATCTGTTGACCACCCTTCCAACATGAACAGTAGAGCTTCTTCTCCTATGCTCTCAGAGAAGCACGATCAATCTGATCGCAATTCCAGAGAAAAGATTGATGCTGATCGCGCTGCTACTGCCTATGATGTGAATGCAGAGTCATGGCAAAGTAATGATGTGAAAGATTTGTTGACTGGTTCTGATGAAGGTGACGGATCACCTGCTGCTATTCCTGAAGAAGAGAGACACAAGAGTGGTGAAGATGCAGTCAAATCGAAGTTTGATTTCGATTCTCTATTGAAATTAGCTGAGGTCTCGAGAGCTGCCTCGTCATCACCAGGGAATGAGCTGAAGTCAGGAAAATCGCATGGGACTTCTTTCAGCTCTAATAATGCTTTAGTTGAAAGATATGGCAAATATTCTGAAGCAAATACGTCAGTCGGAGATGATGTCAGAATGAATCTGCTAGCCAGTGTCGCAGCTGGAGAGATGTGCAGGTCTGATTTGATTTCACTAACTGATTCTCCATGCAGAAACATGCCTATGGTGGAGGACTCTTCCATGGGCGACGATGCCAAGTCAAAAACATCTCATGGAAATAACGTTGATCAAGAGTTAGGTCGGTCTGCTGATGATGCTCATCATCTATCAAAGCAGACCTCTGGCGGCATCTATGGAGATGGGAAAACTAGTTCTTCCATACGTGAACTTGCACCAACAGAGGGCCATGAATATCATTCTTCCACTTCTGAGTTGCAAACTGCTGCAGAACCACGTCTGGAGGTGAAGGAAAGATCAGATGAACTTAGGGGTGCTGCTTCTGTAGCTGTCTCCCTAGCCAGTGCGGGAGAGATGGTATTGGCTAGTGAAGGAATAAAACATCTTCATGATGAAGCAAGTGCAGATAAGGTCGGTGATGATAAGGTTAGTGATGTCCCACCTAGTGTGGAACTTGAGAAGAAAGCTGTTGAAGGTTTATCATCTAATGCGTCATCAGATATGGCTACTGAGAACAAGAACGATGGGAATGAAGGGGTTGGTGGTGGCGACCACACGGAGCAGCTACCATCCCCTGGAAAGGTGCATTCGGAGCAATTAGAAAGAAGTGACGAGGACCGGCTGCACGATTCTGTTTCGAGTAAAGATCTTCCTTCAGAAACTGTTGATGAACTCAATGGCGGAAAAGCTGATGAAGTGGGCCCCAGAAGTCATGTGGGAGAGGCTGGGAAGCAGAAATCTGATTATGGTACCAGCAATGCTCCATCAAATGAAAATCAAGTTTTAGCTGGTCTATGTTCAGCTGTAACTTATCAGAAGAGTGAGGGCATGGAAGCAAATGTTGAATGTAAAGATGTTCTTGATCACTGTTCTGTTGGAGTAGTTCCTCAAAAGGGGTCACCGGCATTAGCTACCATGGAACTGGAACAGCATTTAATGTCAAGGGGATCCAAGATGTCTGGTTTTGGGGTAGGTGAAGCAGAGGTAAGTGCATCCACTCCAGCAGAGTCTTCTTCTTTCACCGCTGTTGAGGCATCAAATACGGGTACAAAGTTGAAGTTCGATTTGAATGAAGGATTCGTTGCCGATGAAGGAAAATGTGGGGAGCCCATCAACCTGGGTGGCCCTGCATGCTCAGCTTCTGTTCATTTAAACATGTTCCCTTTCCCTGTCCCTTCAGTATCCAGCGGCCTACCTGCTTCCATTACAATCGCTGCTGCTGCAAAAGGGGCCTTTGTTCCTCGTGAAGAACTGTTGAGAAGTAAAGGAGAAGTTGGATGGAAGGGATCTGCTGCCACAAGTGCATTTCGGCCTGCTGAACCCAGGAAAGCTCTGGAGATGCCACTGGGCACAATTAAAACCCCTCTTCCCGATTCTACTGCTGGGAGACATGGCCGCCCAGTATTGGATATTGATCTTAATGTGCCAGATGAAAGAATTCTCGAGGACATGACTTTTCGAAACTCTGATCAGGAGGTGGCTTCTACGTCTGACCATGGATATAATCGTGACTTGGTACAAAATCGCACAATGGGTGCTGCAGCTGTTCGTAGTTCTGGAGGTCTGGTTCTTGATTTGAACCTAGTTGATGAGGCTAGTGATATGGGGCACTACTCAACAAGAAGTATTCGTGCAGTGGAGGCCCCTCTTTTGCCACTTAAGCCGTCATCAACCGGTGGATTTCCCAAAGGTGAGGTAAGGAGGGACTTTGACCTAAACAACGGGCCTTCTGTGGATGAAGCAAGTGTTGAACCCTTTTTATTTAGCCAGCACGGAAGAAACATTTTGCAATCCCAGCCTCCCGTTGCTGGCCTTAGAATGAACAATGCAGAAATGGGAACTTTCTCGCCATGGTATCCAAGTGGGAACACTTATCCTGGTTTCAGATTTCCATCAACCTTGTCTGATAGAGGGGAGCATCCCTTTCCAATTGTTGCAACTGGTGGGCCACCACGGATGTTGGGACCCCCTACTGGTGGAACTCCATTTAGTTCTGATGTTTATCGGGGTGCCTCTGTGCTTTCATCTTCTCCTGCAGTGTCCTTCCCGTATCCTGTCTTCCCTTTCGGAAGTAGTTTCCCTCTTCCCTCCGCCACTTTCTCAGGTGGATCTACAACCTATATGGATTCCTCATCTGGTGGTAGGCTTTCCTTCCCCACTGTCAATTCACAGCCATTGGGCCCCGCCTCTACAGTTTCATCCCAGTTTCCAAGGCCATATGTTGTTAGCCTTCCAGATGGTAGCAGTGATGTTGGGATTGACAACAGTAGAAAATGGATGAGGCAGGGTCTAGACCTCAATGCCGGACCTGGGAATGGAGAAGCAGAAGGTAGGGATGAAACACTGGCTCTTGGATCCAGGCAACTTTCTGTTGCCAGGTCACAGGCACTAGCGGAGGAGCAAGCAAGAATGTACCATCAGGTAGCGGGTGGGGTTCTGAAGAGGAAAGAGCCAGAGGGGTGGGATCCTGAGAATGTTAGGTACAAGCAATCCTCTTGGCAGTAAAGATGTATTATCCCCAGTCTTCCGGCCTGTTCAAAGCTTTGAAGCCTGGTGAGTTTTACTTCCACATGTCTGATTATGCACAGATGTTTTAGCTGCCCGGGATGGTATTCGTTCATTTGGGAGCATATGATGCAATCTGACACCTTCAATGACAAGTTCATTGGACGCTTTTAATGATTGTAATTCCCAGGAAAAGGAGGGATTGACTCAGCCAAAAAAATAAAATAAAATTACACCTTGTTATGATTTGTAATATTGGAAATGAAGCCTTAAGGATGGTCTGAAGAAATTTTAGATAGCATGATGTCATAATAGGAATGGAGAAGAAGCAGTAGTCTCTTGTTTCCAATTTTTCTTCCAAATATCTTTAAGGATAGTGGGACAAGACAATATCCTATAGAATTGACTATGGGATGCAGGGGATTTTAGTTGGTTTTCATCCCCAATTTTTTTTCCTGGAAATCTGCAAGAGATTCATCCTTCATTCACAACCTAACATAGTAATACGACAACTTCCATGAAATTGCTAAGTAGATGCGTCTTCTCATTCTTCTGGGAAATTTTCGCTAAAGAGAACTTGCAAATGTATTTTGTACATATTTTGGATTTTGAAGGTGAGTAAGTTTTGGAAATTATAACTTGCATGGTATGAGGAATATGCTCTTTCGGTTTTTCTCACAGTTTGCTTCATTCTTGGAGAAATGTTCAAATCGGGAGATCTAAGTTTCTATGTCCTTGTTTGGTATCTTCCTGGAAGACTGGACTTTGAGATCCCCTATCAGGTTTTCTTGTTTATTTCATGGATTGGTGGTGGGATTTATCACGATTCACACAAAAGGATAGGAAACTAACATAGAAATTTAATTTTTCATTACATTTTTGTATTTCCCCTCGCATCGTTTGGTTCAACGTAGCCTTCGTGTTTTAATTAACCTTGTCTTTTGTCCCTCGAGTGCTTGTCCGACCTCCTGGCTTTGGTAATTGCTTCTGCCATTGTATTATAAGCGAGTGTTTTGTGTATTTTTATGTATCTTAATGAAACTACTATAGTGGTTTGTTTTCGCAAGTCTATTCTTAGATAATTGACTTTGTATCTCTGTTTTGTTTTTCCCAGATGTTGAGCTTGAGGGTGTGCATTGGCTACCTCCTCCTGGAAATCTTCTAACTGGTGTCCTCTAACAGGATGGGTGGTAAGCGAGTCACTACATCTGTTCATAGTCTCCGACCCCCCACCTCTTTCGCTGTACCAATTGCGCTTTAAAAGCATCTGTCATGGTGTCTTCAAGCTCTTTGTTCCTTGGTATCTTTTCTGGGCGGATGCAGACTGTTTCCCCTTTGTAGATATGTTTTTAACTGTCGGAAAGCGTGCAGCCGGTGTCACCCAAACACTTTCATGAGTTCCAACACCGAAGCTTCTGGTAGGAGGTTGGATTTCTTCACCGGTTCAGGCAAATGCCCTTTTGTGCATTGACATTAGTAATTAAATCTTTCTGTGCCTTCGTTTACTGTTCTTTTCCTTTATCCAGTACATATAATAGATAAGCAGGTTGGCAGCTGAATTTTGGTACTTTGTGCTCTTTTAATGTGGCGTCTCATGTCATATATTTGACTTAGCCCATTAACAGTAATCAGTTATTCTCACTCATTGCGAATCTGCAATCAACGTCTACAATGAGAGAACCTGCGCAATTCTTATCAAAACTGACTTAAAGCCGGATCTTTTTACTTTGGAGTGGTTTTGAATGTTAATTTTCAAAATTATAGTGACAAGAAAAGTACTCCGTTCTTCTCAATGTCTCTCTGAGGTAAAGGATGTTCAGAAACAATTGTAACTTGGCGGTCAATTCCAATGTGCTTTGTGGGCTATGGTGTAAACTATTGTATGCAATGCCTCAAAGTGGCGAAGAAGCTTTGGAAATTGATGCGTCAAGCAGATCAAAATGCAAGAATCGAAGTCATCGAGATCATGTACTTCTGTTATTCTTGGGTCCGGGTAGTTTATAGCTTTAGAAGCAAAATTCAGACCAAAAAAGCATATCAATGTAAGGTGAAGTTTGCGCTTTTACTCGACCGTTTTTCCTCTCTGAAGAATGGAAAAAAAATTCTTCCCGATTTAACACAACGAAGGTGTAACGAGAGTCACGTTGAACATACATTCTCACTGCTCAACTCGGGAACGTACAAGTCACAGGAAAACGTCGATACTGCTTGTACAAAAAAGTATTAGTTACAATAACAAGAGAAAAAACCACAATCGAAGGAATGGTATAGCTGTTGGATCTCTCGCAAGGACAGCAAAGGGCAGTAATCAATTACAGAAACTTGATACATTGTCGAGAGGATCTAACTACATCTTCATGCCAACGACGACGAAGTTTGAACTCGATTTAAGAGGAGGCACATTTCATTTTAGACAGGGAAGGTTCCTCCCGGAGAGGACATTTCTGCAATTACAATAAAATGTGAGTCAGTATACGGGTTAAATAGTTGTCCAATGAGAAAACAAGATACACAGAAAAAGGAAAGGAAAGGTCCTAATGGACAGAAAACCAAGAACATAGATAGGTAACCCTGATAAAGGATATGCCCAGAAGGAAACACATAACCACTGATCGGAAATAGCAACCCAAAGGCCGCTCGTTCAAACAATTATGGTTCAACAAAGCAATTGGTTCAGATCTTAGCTAAAAACATTTACGCAGAAATTAACAAGCACCTGCTCAGAACAGAGTGGCGTTCAACAAAATTGGGAGATTATTTTGGCTAGATTGACTTTGACTATCGTTCTAGCACATGACCATACATATACAAAGTGGCTGCCCTATTTAAGTTCACTAACATAGGGAAGGAACTATGCAGGTTATGACAATCATTACATTCAAATTCTGTATTAGTGCTTGCGAGGAAATAGGCTAGCAGGTCAAGAAAACAGAAATGAAGTGGTTCGGGTCTTAATAGGCGTAGAATACAATCATCCTATAAAAATTGGAGGTCCTGACTCTGAAAATGAACCCAAACTCATTATAATGTGTTGGAGAATGGAGAGCCTAAAAACCAGAAAAAGAAAAAGAAAAAAAGGGGATGGAAAGGAAAAAAATGCATGTCTACGTTTGACAAGAGGACAAATGAACTATACACTAAAAGTTTGGAAAATGCCAAAAATGATGCAAATAAAGTGGTGCTCCTATTAAATGTCAAATCAGAGCAAGTAATGAGACAATCAAGGCAGTTACAATACCAAACCAACTAAACTAGGATTGATATTCTGAATAAATTAAGCAAGACGTAGAGAATAGAACATAGTGGTACTGACACTAGACATCCTCGACGTTGCTTTTTCTTCTTCTCCTTCTGTTTTTGTGGGGGCTTGATAACTACCTTGATCGCGGCATCAAAAACTGCTTTCACGTTCTGTAATTGCACAGTAAAATAACGCCCTTTAAGAGTTTAACATAACTGCACAAGCATATAAGGTTCCATCACCTCAGAAAAAATTAAAAGTGCCTATTTATCAACAAGTTGATCATATTGGTAATAGGTGAACAAAAAAAAAAAAAAGAGGCTAGGCATGGCCCTTTTTACAGAGCAAGATAAACATGTCAACTAAGCTTCAACTTTTAGTATCCCACACTTCAAAAGAAGAATCTCCACGTAGAACATATGTACGAGTGAATCTATCTCTACAAGAAATCTGATTGACCCAACCAAGAATCCTAGAAGAAATCCAACAAACTGTTGGAATCTAGCCAACAAGGCTGGTACTAAAAGTCTAGAACTGTAACATACCCAAGGAAGAATGTGAAATTATGGAAGCTTCTGCCTCATCTTTGCAAGATCTGAATTTTCTTGCATAGCTTTAGTTCAACTATTATACTTATAACGTTCTTAACCCCTAAAGAACCTTGAAGAAAAAAGTAGGACCCCTGACATTGGCTCTTTTGACTTCCAAATCTTCCCCCATCATTATAATAGTGGGGAAACAGAACTCCTCTCATGTCAATGATCATGGTGTGTTGCATTCCTTCAGCCTTGCATGGTGAACCCCATAATTTTGTGCTTGGAAGTTTTGTTTCATTTCTTGTGGCTAATTAAAGTCAGCTGACCACTCGCAAATATGAAATTCTCAGGACGAGAGGACAAGAAGAAGATAACTATGTGGACCCGTTTAAGGAACATTTGACATGTGTCATCTCGAGTTTGATCGAAGATTTGAATGAAATGATAACTGTGATCGAGGACTTATTTCTCGTTGGAAGAGACAAATGATAGTTTCTTAGTACCTGTTGAGTCTTGGAGCTGCATTCAATATAAAACGCAGCACCAATCTGTTTCCGGAGTTCCTCCCCCTGATTGTGAAAAAGGCATCGCCATCAACTTCCGTGATCAAATTAGAAACCGAGAGAACAGATCATGTAATAAATAGAAATCACCTGTGCAGTGGTCACAGGCACCAAGCCAGGATGATCGGACAAATAGTGCTTATCCTCACGCAGATCTGTTTTACATTTATAGGCTGAGTTATATTTCAGAACGAAGAATTCCACAAAACATAAGCACATGCTGAGGCTAAAATTAAATCTTTTATGTTGTTTGGAACCTTGATCACTTTTAACACAAAAACATGGCTAATGAATTTGGAATAATGGGAAGTTCAAAAAAAAAAAAAAAAAGTGTAATAATGGTGATGTAAAATCGTATTATTCATTAAAATTTTGCTAAACTAATGCAAACATAAAAGGTCACTTTCTCATGTACCTCAAAAACTATCAAATCTAAAAAAATGAGACGCTTCACAAACTTCGAAAAGACCTGGGAAAAACGCAATGATAGTAGAATCCAGTTTTATATCCAATAATCAGATCAAAATGAATCAAAATTTGGTGATCTGGTGTGGACGAAAATCCAATTCTACGCACACCCCAAGTAAACCAAAAGAAAAAAAAGGACATGTGATGTTAAAAGTGGATGGATCAATTTGGTGATCTGGAATGAAAGTGGAACATCCATATCATCACAAAATGCAAATAGATAAGGATGCTAATGTTTTCTGGCAAGTAGCAACCATGCACCAACTAAGTGCTCAAACCTTAGTATTTCTGCACATAAAGAGGTACAGAGCATGAAAGTTAAAGATCCCTATTCATCAGTACTGGACTGTCACGATGTATACTCATTTGACAAGTCGATTTACAAGCCATTTGATGGAACAAAATGGCGATATGACCCACTCAAGTTAGTATCCGTTTTTATTCCATGTAGAACTTTCGTCGAAGAAGAACCCTACTATGCTTGTTTTCCTTTATGCACATATGTGTAAATACAATGCCAAGGAATCTTTAATTCCTATCCCTACTTCACCCATTTTAAGTACCATACCATCCCATATCTTCATCACTATGTTATAATACATCATGTCCTTCCCAATGTTTCAACCTTGTGCTTGTAGGCCTTCTTGATTATTTACATCTTCCACACAGAATAATCCATCCCTCCCTACAAGCGCATTAGCTGGTCCACTAATCACACAAAACATGATTGTTACCATCCGAAATGGTTTTCCGTCATTGCATCATTAATTGGCATCCCTGCTGGATTCTTCCTAATGAATAAATCCTCACAAGTATCTTTTTCAGAAAACAAATTGTCCATATCAACGTTTGTCATATCAGTAACACTCTTTTCCTAAACATAACTATCTTAACCGTCCAACATTCTGCACCAATCACCATATATCATAGCAGGTCGTATGGCAACCCATTCTAGCATATCCTAAACCCGTATTATTGTCGCGGCATTGTAGTTCCTGAGTATGCTAAAGATCTTTTAATCCTGCTTAAATAAAACTATAAAACCTTCGGTTCGAAAGTATCGCTCTTGTCCCCATGATTCTAGCTTATAAATTGTTTTTCTCTTGTTTCATTGACAGTATTTATGTTATCTACAAACAAAATATAACTGAAATCTCCTCTTAAGCATTTCTAATCAGTTCGTATCTACTGACATGATTCAATTAAAAACATGGGACAAGTACACAAAAAATGTGAATAAAACAGCAGGAAAGTAGTAATTAGCATTGGACTGGAAAAACACCCTCAAAATTGTAAATGACAAGTTGGTTGGTGTTGACATTAGTGTTGGGTCCTCTAGATTTCAATGACTCAAACACAGAGAGAAATGTTTTGGAAGAAGGGTTAGCATTTAATCGAGATTCGAACAACCCCCCAAGGACAACCAAGAAACATAATTGCCAATGGCATCTTGAATGAAAACTACAAAAATAAGAGCTGTTTGATTACTTCACTTACCCAATTTGGTGCCAGCCAGTACTACTGGAACTCCAGGGGCAAAATGCTGAAGTTCAGGGATCCACTGCTTAAGAAATCATGCATCAGAAATAACATCCCTCAAATATCCTGTCCTAAATCATAAAATTTCACCCAAAATGCACCTTTTTGAGAATGTTCTCGTAGCTTGCGCGACTAACTAGCGAGAAAGCTAAGACAAATACATCCGCCCCTCGATAGCTCAAGGGTCTCAACCTATTGTAATCCTCTTGCCCTATGAAGAAATTGAAACAACAAGAGAACATTAAAATTACCCAATGTAGCAAAAATGCTTTGGCTTAGATCCACTTGTCACTTGAAAGTAAAAAAGTAACAACATCAGGGCAAAAATGACCATAAGCATATACTTACCAGCTGTGTCCCAGAGACCTAGATTGACAGTGGTGCTTTCAACTACTACATTTGCACTGAAGTTGTCAAACACGGTTGGTATGTAGTCCTAATTAACACCAAACTTTTTAAGAATTTGAATTTACAAAATAAAAATTACCCATCAAACCACAAATGAAACAAAAAGGTGAAAGAGAAGGAAAAAAAAAGGAGTGGGGAACCCTAGAGAGAGAGAGGGAGAAGAAATGAATGTAAAGGAAGGGAAATGCAAGCAGGGACAACAAAATTTAAAGAGAGTACGTAGCAAAATCAAAAGAGAGAAAGCAAAACCCTCTACCCAAGAAATTTACAGAGGGTGGGAAAGTACTTTTCAGACATGAAATCATGAAAATTTACAAAAAGCTGCAAAACCCAGGTCCATAAAGGCATAAAACAACACTAAAACCCAGAAAGATTACAGATTTAGTAAAGAACATAAATTTGTGTGCACAAATCACAAATCAGAACAAGAAACCCACATGATATAGAACTTGTAAAAGGCCACACTTACAGTGGGGAATTTATTACTAGTGTAGCAAATAAGCATACAAGTCTTCCCAACAGCCCCATCACCCACTGTTACACATTTGATGAATCTTGAAGCACTTGAAGCCATTGGACATAGGGCTCACAGAAATAGAGAGAGAGAGAGAAAAGAAATACAGTACTCCACAAGACAGAAGACTATTGTGGGTTTGTTTTGGGGATTCTGAAAGAAGAGAGAGAAAGTAATATAGAGGGTGGGGGGAGAGGTAGGGGCAAATAGGATCACATGATTCCTTCACTCCCTCTAATAGCCACTTTTTGTTTGCAGCTAATTCCTATTTTTATTGCTTTTCGGTGCTCGATATTTCATAAGTTAGAGTGTTATTTTCAGGATACATACACCTCATTTGTATAATTAGATTATTTAGCGTCACATACCCATATTTGCCATTTTTTTTACTCTTAATGTCATAGTAGTAAATAAACTACTCACGCGCGCAAACTGTTTGAAAAGGGCTGAAGCTGAGTTTATTCTCAGATTTTTGATTAATAATTTGAAGGGTTCGTCCTGTTGCAGTACTCTCCCTATCCCAAAATTGTTACTCCCCATCCCAAAGATCATGTAATTTTTAGATAAAAAACGAAAGTAAATTTGTGCATTTTTAACATATTTCGCATCAATTTCAAGAACTTGATTAGATCTATAATATATAAAGTAGAATAATTGAAAATTTATGAATGAATTTTTTTATATCATTTTATTCAAATATTATTCAATTTTTTTAGTGGAGTATGATAATTACTCCTAGTAATTACACAATTTGTTGTAATATATGAATTTTCCATACAAATACCGTTATAGGCATTGCGTAGTAATGTATGTATTTTTTGGTGTTGACACTTGACAGATAGGAAGAGAGACAGCTTGCATTGAATAAGAAGAGGATGTACTGTCACAGTTTTATTAATCGGTAATTCCTTCCGCACCGACAGCATACCGACGGCGTCGCGGACGCCGTTGTTGGTCCCAACCGGTCGATCCGAGCCGCTCATCCTTCTCAAAATCAAATTCCGAGTGGGCTCATGCGGGAATCGAGGCAATCGGACGGCTGTATGAGCTCGATCCAAAATCACCCCAGTTCATTCAAAAAAAAATTGGATCAAAATGGGGTGATTTTGGATCGAGCTCATACAGCCGTCCGATTGCCTCGATTCCCACGGAGGCCCACTCGGAATTCGATTTTGAGAAGGATGAACGGCTTGGATCGACCGATTGGGACCCCCAACGGCGTCCGCGACGCCGTCGGTGCATTTCCGTCGGTGCATGTAGAAGGGTTCTTTATTAATAGCGACTGGTAAGAGAGTTTTTTTTTTTTTTTTTTTTTTAATACCTCTTATACTATATACTGCACATTTCTTCTAAAAAAAACTCTGACCCTGCCCGTGACGGCAGCGTGGTAGTATTTAATTATGCTCTTTGCCACGTTGGTGTGATTACTGTTACTTCAAATATTTTCATTTGGGAAAACCAGTATTAGCGAAGGAAAAACCGTTGGATGATTGAGCCCGGGCGATGGTCATACCCAAGTTTTATATTTTTTTTTATAATTGTAGTAATTTTATTGTAAATTTTTTAAGAGTATATAGATTCGGCCGCCCAACGTTTTACTTTTATTAATGCATTTTACATCATCATGAAAGACCGTCGAACGCGTATTTGTTGACTTTCACATAGAGAAGGTACATTAGGTTTTGTATTTTGATTTGAAAATATAATATACATTGATGCATAATATTTTACGTATTTATGTAATTATATAGGATTACATGTATTTTGATTTGAAAATATACATTGATGCATAATATTTTACGTATTTATGTAATTATATAGGATTACATGTATTTTGCTTTGAAAATATACATTGATGCATAATATTTTATGTATTTATGTAATTATATAGGATTACATTTTAATAAGTTGATCGACAATTCATATGATAATTTTTCATTAGTCTTTTTGCAATTTGTATTGGTATAATTGAGATCGTCTTCCATATGTTCCAAATGCTATGTAATGTTCGCCAACTCAACACATAAATCAGTGATTTCTCACTAAAGACATCCACTTATGGTTAATCGCTCTGACCTCTCTCTACTTTCTCTTTCTAGAACACTCCACCACTAGGGTCTTCCCGGATCCGGGGACCCTCGTAGACCCCAATCTGACCGTTCATTTACTCTTAACTCTTAGCGATAAAAGTATATTCTTAGCGGTAAGAATACATCCGCAAATCTAAACTATCGATTGAAGAGATGAACGGTCAGATCGAGGGTCTACAACCTTGTAATGCTTTGGGGCACTACGAGCTCCTCGCTTCCGGTTTTCCCCCTCCACAACTCCTCCCTCTTCTCTCTCCCTTCCTCTCTTCTCTTTCTCTCTCCTTCCCTTTTACTAGCAGTGGCGACATCTACCCCTCCTCGCTCTCTCCTCTCCGACGAGCTCCCGCCAGGATGTACTGTTTGGGTGCTCATGGTTTCGGGCCTAACGACGAAGTGGATCTTCGTTAGGTGGAGAGGATCTTGTTGACGACACGACTTGTGGCTCTGTCCAGTCCAGTGGTTGAGTTGCCTTTGGATTTGATGTGAAGTGAGGGGTGGCTGTGCTCAGCGTCATCCGGCGAGCTGGGCTACCTTTCGGCCTTCCGTGCAACTTTGGGTTGATCTGTTGTGGTACGGCGGTGGTAGCAGGTGACTGCATCTTTGGCGATCTAATGGTGGCTCGGCTTTGGCGTGGTGGTGGTTTGTAACCGTCGGGTTGTGGTTGCTAGCAGATGGCTTTGGGTGGTGACTCTGTTTTGTTGCAAATTGTGTTTCTTGTGTCGACTTTTTGTCAAACTAGGAATTGGGTCTCAGACTGGGCATAGGATTGTTCTTATTGAATTTAAGAATATGATGCCGTTCTCCTTGCCTATTAATCTTTTAATGGATTAATAAAAAAATTTGCCTTTCAAAAAAAAAAAAAAAAAAACTCAACTCACAAATCATGCGGCTATTCTTGAATATTAGCTTTATAGGCTATGATCATCTCATAAATGGAGCATAAGCCGTGTTATTCACAGAATGAATGCATACTTATTGCAATTATGCATATGCTTAATACTCCCTCCGTCCCAAAATGGATGTCTAAAATCACTATTCACGCCTCTCAATTCATCTAAGTATATTTTTTAAGTTATAATGAGTTATATATGCAATATAGATCTTGTTTGATTTATCTTGCTTAGTTTTATTAAAAAAGTTTTTAAAATCATAAAAAACATTAGTATAAAATAAGAAATATAAACAAATTTTTAAGAGATGTGAGTAGTGGTTTTGGATATTCATTTTGGAATGGAGGGAGCATATCTTAGGGGGTGTTCCACTAAAAAAAAACTGTTTTTTTCAAACACCGAGACAGGTCATTCTCTCACAACACATCACATAAAATACCGTGAAAACCCAGTTTTTTCAAAAAACTGGGTTAGTGGAACACCCCCTTATCTTGCTGGATTGATTTCTCTAAACCCATTATAAATTATATTCTTTTGATACCTGCATGTAGATGTAGACTTGTAAATTCCTTGATGGAATAGTGAGAAACATACATGTCTCATCTTTTCAAAGTTGTTTCCAAATGTTTTACATGAGCCTATAATTGAACATGTTAGAATTTGACATCAAATTTTTTATATTGTGGAGTATTATGATTGCACATGCTAATCATTAGAAGACAACTTACTACGTTAATTACATATTTAAAGTTAATTAATCGAAGGCCCCTTACTTAAGTACTAGTACTTTTTAGGAGCATATAATAGTAGAAGTTCTAAACAAAGAAACAGAGCATCGACAAACTTGCAATGTGGACAAAGAGTTTAAAAATATTATTAGATGACTATTTATTTTTATTGTTGTACCTCAAATTATTTGTTTAACTAACAAAAATAAAAATATATATCGTAAGGTTTTATTCTGAAGCTTCTTATGGATCAGAAATAATACCAGACGTAGAAAACAGTAAAGTATACTCCATGTAAGAGTAAAAGGAGCGGACATTATATCGAGTCATTTTATCGTACCAACTCATTTTGCCTATGGGGTCCATTGATCACAGTGCGCATTATATTAAGTCATTTTATCGTACCAACTCATTTAGTGGATCATGATGTGTAGAAATGTAATTCAATCAGTCTTTTTCGATTCCGATCAGCATGATTTTTTCCTGAATCATCTATTCATCCAATTAATCTCGCGAACAATTTAAATGGGACTCGTAGTGGACCTCACAGGCATAATTGTTTTTAATTTAAATATATTGAAAACGATTATATAAACACAAAAAAATGAGAAATAAATTCCATAGCGAATGATTTTTTTCTTTTCTTTTTGAATCTCCAAGCCACAATCCATAAATTGCATATCCAAATCCATTTAACTAGTAGGGTTCATTTTGTTTAAAGTTGAGTTTCCCATACAAGACAAGGAACATTGGACGGAGCGAGTACACTAAGTAGTATAGATAATAAGATAACTGTACTAGGGATTGAAAATTCACCTTAATACAGAATGTTTATGCATTGTTACAAATTGGTACATTCAAGCGGCTAACATTGAACATCACGATTCACAACTAGTGTGGTTGGTTTGTTACTCTCCTTGACATGCTCAACTCCTGTCGTAGCAACTAACTACTGACCCCTAACATCCTATCGTCTGACAAAAAAAAAGAAAAAAAGTGTTAACATTATTAGATCGAAACACAGCGTGGAATTTTCAAAAAATTGAGGGTGCAAAGAACTGATAATTCTCTAGGGTTCTTTTGAGTTACAAGTTTCTTCTTCTTCTTCTTTTTTCTTTTTTTTTTTTCTGGTTTTCTTTCTCTCTATTAATTTTTGGTCTTTTGCAAAGCATTTGGAATTTGCTTCATCTTATTGCTTTCAAATTGGATCTGACAAAAAAATCCAGCCCATTTCTTATGAAATTCGTCTAATAAGCCTCCCCAGGACCATATACTGTTTGCATGAAGACAAAAGAGGGAACTTTCGGTTGAAATTTGATACTTTTTCATCCCCAAAAAAAGAAAGAAATGCTTTTAATTCTTTTTTTCTTTCTTTCTTTAAGCAAAAGAAAAGGGCACTAAAAGCAATAGACAAACACCATAGGGGTGAGCCATCAGGATTGCCTCAACAAGAGTTAGATTACAATACACTAAGACCCCCCTCTGTTTTATATTTTTAATTAGGTGTATAGAAATTAAATAAGGGCGGATCTATTCGCTTCGCCGGCACAATTCTGAGTTGTTATTGGAGGTACGTACCTGATGTCAAGGATAAACACTTAAAAATCAAGATTACGTTTGGATCTTCAAATTTGAAAGGGTAGTTATGATATTAGCGTAGAGCCGATATTTTTTTAATTTGTAGGATATATAAATAATTTGTGAAGGAAATTGTAGAGGAAAAATGCAAAGAACATGTTGGATTACCACCTATGTCCCTGTTCTATTTCCTAAACAAAGCAATGCCTGAAATTCAATCTACAGATACAATGATTGTATTTGAATTAATTATGAAATAAAATACTCAATTATCATTGGCTAATTACTTTAGAATGTAAGGCCTAAAATCAAAAGGTAGCTCTAAAGCAAAGGAAAATGGCTAGGTAAGTAGAAAAATGATTGAAGCCTGTAAATGGGGTAGGCCAATGGCATGAGTAAAGATTAAGCAACATGATAAAGAAAGGTTAATTGTACATGAGAAAGTTAATTAATAGTACAAAAAGAGAGGAAAATTTTGCAATAATTCCTTACTTTGGTGGAGTATTTGTTTTTTCTCCAACCATCTATCTACTCATTAAATCTATAAATCCCCTCAACTGTATCGCGTGTTCAACAACACGGTATATTAGGAGGGTGAATTCAATAGAATAAGGGTCAGTTTGGCCGCCTCACTAATGAATTCTACATTTTGAATTGAAATAGGTTCGGCTGAATGACTAAATAAGTGGAAAAAGAACAAGGGGGAGAATTTTTTCAACGCCTGTATTCAGCATTACTAAAATGGTTGTCAAAATTGCTTATTGGTATATTGACCATGTTTTAGCAATTTCCAATTGCACCTCCTTAGGCATCATTTGTTCCAATTAATTTTGTAGCATAAAAACTTATGGTTCAAATGTATTCTTTGTCAGTGTCTTTGTGTAATCAGATCCCAGGGTGGCCGAAGCCATTTCGAGGCCGAAAATCCAAGGGGTACTGACCCCTACTATATATGAATCAACTATGTACAGATCGGCTTCAGGGACCCACTTTTGGGTCCCACATGAACAATCCGAGCCGTTGATTCATCTTAGAATGATGAGGGGCCCTGCGAGAAATCAGTTCCATTGGACGTGCCTAAGTGGTCAATCCAAAATCACCCCATTTCATCCAAATTGACGGAAAATCATTCTAAGTTGAATGAATGGCTCGGATCGTTTGTGTGGGACCCAAAAGTGGGTCCCTGAAGCCGATCTGTACATGATCGGTGCATGGTGGTCTGTACAGCAGCATTGTTTCGAGGCCTTAGACGAAATCATAAGATGAGGCCTCGTTGGGATGAATAAACTAAAGTAAATTTGATCGATATGTTATACTTATATTTTCAGAATTTATTATTTTTTTGGATGCAAAATTCCTAATCGAGACTTTAAAATCAAGTTGTTTTAGTGTATTATTTTCAAGTGATAACGTGTAATCCACACATTAATCTTTCTTGAGACGTAAATAATCAATCTTTGGTATGTTTCAATTACATCCTTCTAATTTTGAAAATCCGTTACAAGTATTGTCAAGAATTCTCTATCTTTGAGAAAACTTTCATCCTACACATAGACGGTTAAACTGCTAATTGAGGGAGGATGTCTATTTATAAGTTTATTAAGGCTTTTGGGTTTTTGTGTACGCAGCCGTGTGTACGCAAAACGCACGGATGGTGAATCTGCACCTTCCAAAAGCATTTTCGACGGTCCAGATTTTATTTACCCTTTGACTGGTAAGAAAGCACTTTAACTGGTCAAAGAGTAATTAAGATCTGAACCATCGATTTATTGAAATGGACGATTAAGATGCATGCATACGTACGGATAGACAGGTTCTTTCATAATATCGATTAATTCTAGTAAGGGTAACAAAGTAATACTATTTGGAGGGGAGCTGCTGGCCCATCTTGTTTGTAAGATATGTATCAGGTTAATGCATTTGACTCTAGCGCTGTCTCATGCCTCAATGCTTTCTGACTCTGGAGCCCAGTACCTAGACTGCTGCTACACTCCACTCTGCTGCTACATGTGGTTGTCTCATTTATTAAGTGATGCATGGAAATCCTTTTCTTGTCTGTTGATTATCTGATAAAAGCTCAGAATTTGGTTGCTCCTATTGCTGTTTTGCCAACCCAAGGGAATGCTTATAACTCAGCTTAGCGAAGATCTTTTGTGGTGCTATTTGCCTTGGTGGAAGATTAGTCTAGCATTATATCTGATCCCTCAATGTATCTTTCTAAACTTGTAGTTTGGTTCTGGTTGACTGCTTGTTAACCCTTGTTATTTCCCCTCTGGTCTGTGGTGGCATATGATTGTCACAGAGAGGGGTGCCAACCTCGTTGGCATGTCTCTCTTGCTTTGTGATGCCTTTTTTTCCGGCCTTATTAATCCTTGTAATTCGTTTTCAAGGATTAATAAAATTCTTCTTTGCCGCTCAAAAAAAAAAAAAAAAGAGCAATTAATATACTGACAAGGTTCTTCCCCTCTCTCTAAAAACTCTTCCCCTCCCTCTCCCTCTAGCCCCCATTTTTTCCAGATCTACCGCCTGGGGGGGCTCCTCCTTCCCTCCTCCCCCCGGGCTGTCCTCACCCCTCTCCCCTCTGTCCGTCCTTCCTTCCCTCTCCCTCTGCTCCTCTCTTTCTCTCCTCTTCCTTTCTCTTTTCTGTTTTGCAGGTTCTTTGGCGATGATGGCAGCGGCGTTTGGGATCTTGGTGGTTGGCTTCCTCGGCCGTTTTGTATGATCCGTGTGATCTGGCGGTGCTCTCGGGGTCCGATCATGTGTGAGATCCACGGCGTTGCGGATCTCGTTTCTCTTCCCTCTTCCCCCGGCGGACGGTTGGCCTCCCTATTGCAATGGCTGCGTCTCCTCTTGCCATCTGCTCCTCCTTCGGTCTTCGTTTTTTCCGCCGGTCACTTTGTTGGCAGTGACCGGTTTACGCTTAACGGCTAAGGTTTTACGGTGGCTGCTGTTGGTCGCTGTTGTTTCTGGGATCTCTTCTCATCTGCGCCTTCACTCGCCGGTTACATTGATGGGTGTCTCTGGTTCTCTGGCTTAACGGCAAGGAGTGTTTTGTGGTTTGATGGTTGTTCGCATATGGTGTGGCCATGGTTTTCTCAGGCGGAGGCAGTGGTGGATGCCGGGCGGCTGGATGTGAATGGCGGCTATTGCTTTGTTTTTAGGGTTTCGATATTTTGAGATGATTTGGGCTTGGCCCATTGGATGTTTTGGGCTTTGCCCATTGTGATGTTTTTTCTTTTATCCAACCCTTTGTTGGATTCCTCTCCCCTCCCCTCTCTCCCCTCCCCCAACTTGATGCACCCTTATCAAGTTTTCCCTTAATAATACTTCTTTTACTGAGCAAAAAAATATACTGACAAGGTCCCATTAAAAAAAGAATACCCAGAAAGTAAAATCAGTGGAGCAAATCTGAGCCACAAATTTTATTTTCTAGGTAATTTTTTTGGGTAAATATTCTGTTGGAGATTTTCAATTAAATTGTATTTTTGGTTTGAGGATTTTTTGAAAAGATATTGATAGAGGTTGATGTGAAAGGTTGCAATACATTTTTGTAACTTTACTGGATGGTTAAAACACACATTAGATTGGGATGTAATTATTTGGAAGGGATGCAATTGTTAGTAAGGGGTGGGTAACATAGGATGCCTCCAAGAGGCATGACCTTCCTAATTAAATTAATGTCTACTAGAGACATGACTTTTCATGAAATGGTGCCTAGTAAGAGGCATGACTTTTCACGAAGTGATGCCTATGAAGAGGCATGACTTTTCCTTATATCGTCTTTAAAAGACATGACTCTTTCTCATTAGTGTCTTCAAAAGACATGACTATTCCTAACGTGTGTCCATTAAAGACACAACCTTTCGTCAGAGGGTGTCTATAAGTCTATAAATAGGGCCTTTGTAAAGTCATTTTGTACATTGAAAATTCCATAGCGAATTGCTCTTTCTCTAGAAAATCTATTCCTAGAAGTTTGGGCATATTGATATTCTGCAGAAATAGAATATCAGTTATTGGTTCTCTTATTCTCGTTTAGCGGATATTCTGTCTGTCTTCGTTTATGCAAACGCAGTAAGAAATAACCTAGAGTTCGGTTTTGTTATATCTTGATGGCGGATTTGCTGTTAACCCGGTGTACACCATTTGGTAGGGGCAAATAATGTCTTTAGGAAAACATTGTTACAACGTGCCTCGAATGTTATATGCAACCTAGATTTTTTCGGTAGAGACAATGCCATTAACACATTCTGAAGACCGAATTTCCAACATATTCTGGGTACCTAGCACTACTGTTAAAAATAAATTGACAAAAGGTAAATGTAAGCATTTTTTTTATTGTGAGGCCTCCTCTTCCATGCAATTTTATGAGTCGAAATTTAAGAAGTCAAGCCACGATAGGTATGCATGTCTATCAAATACATATGTGTTAAAAACTGAGGCCTATCCATAGTGGGGGCCTTAGGCCATGGCCTTAATGGCCTAATGCTTGGGCTACCCGACGCCCCTGCAAATTCAGATAATTGTCCTTCAACAATTCCAAGCACTCGTCTTAATCTGAACTTCTTCCACATCCCTATTGAAGGATTTGAAACTTTTTGTCTAATCTACCTTTGATTGAATCCCATGCAGAATGCATAGAAAACTCTCCATTTATTTTGCAAGTTCCCATCCAACTGATCAACTGACCCTTACAAAAGGAAAAAAAGGGCAGGGTTGCAGCTTGAATCTCCATGGTCACTCTACCTCTTCTTCTAGGCCATGCCCATTTCGCTTGACTGATAACAAAAGATGCCTTAGCCTTGAGTGCCTTGCCCATGTAAAGAAAACTACATTACCATCACCCACTATATAACTTGATAAGAGGCTGACATCTAGGCCTTAGCTTCAAGAGTTTCCTTATAACCCAAGAAGCATCGGGTGGAATACCCATCCCTTAAAGGCTGTTCACTTTAATAATGTAGCTATGAAACCATTTAATCCAAAGAGAGTTAGGCTTCTTACTCAAAGCCCATAAATTCTTCATGATGGCCGAAGTTGTCAATCTTGTACCAGTCAGGGTACCGTTTTCTCTACTGGGATGGTACGTACCGATACCGGCAACGGCCTATATCCCAATACCGTTTGGAATTACCGCAATATAAATTTTATATATTTTTAATATATGTTTGAACACTTGAACTAGGACAATAAGAAAAAAAATTTGATCACTTTGATATATAGTAACATTAATTCTTACTACAAATAAACATGATTAGTCTAATATGGACTCCAAGTTTTGTAAAATTATCTTAACATTCTAAGCCTTTTTTATCAAGAGAAAAATACTCTAGTAATTCTATACCGACCGAGTCCGGTACAAGCCGGTACGTTTGTTGTTGACTGGTACATGGTGGTGTTTTAATAGGGACAAAACACCAAGCTACGTGTACGTTTGCTGGTATGATACGTACCGGCTAGCAAAATATGGGATTGACAACACTGATGATTGCAGTTTTTTCCAGTCTAAGTCTTTCAAGCTTTTAAAACCTAAACCAGATTCACAGTTTGGCAAAGACTAAAGATGCTTTACCAACTCACTTTGGCACATGTGAGATTCATCTCAATTCGAGTCTAGAGGAAAAGTTCTCAAACCATTCTCAATTTCTCTAAGGACTCCTTGAGGAACAGAGGAAGGACAAAGATTGTGCTCCAATACACTTTTTGTGTGTGTGGGTAATTCAGCTTGAATTAGAAAAAAGGATAACCGCATATACAACTTACAAGAAGCATATCCCAAGAGGAAAAGAAAGAAATGAGAAAAACTAAAACCTAACCGGAGCATCCACTCGGACAGTGAACAATACTGATTGGATAAGTTGCATCCTCCCTTCATAAGACCAAAACTTATTCGTCCAGTTCTGAATTCTCTTCCAAATCTTATCTTTCAACAACACTAAGCCTATAAGTAACTAAAAGAACCCCCTGGTATTTAACTAGAAGAGTGCATTTTGAAATGGATAACACTCTGTAGGAAAGGTCAGCGCGTAGGGTGACGAGGCAGTTGACCAACCTATAACAGCCATCCACGTGGCTCGATAAGATTCAACGGACACGTCATCAGTCAACTAAAAATAAGGACCGAGGGAGAGCCCCACCGCGAGGAGATGACTTCGCGGAAGGATATAGCAAAACTAAAGACACCCCAAGCAAGGGATGCCCTATACAAGGGAAGTACTACTAAGGAGAAGTTCACCCCTCGCGAGGCCCTCCGAGAAGAGGACCGACGCGACGGGAAAGAGTGAACACTCACACAAGTACGCGAACCCAGCTCGCGACTATACCTGACCAAAAGGCAGGGATGGGGAAGTCGATACGAGCTCGAAAGAGGTCTGGGCGCGAGCCAAAGGGCTCGCGACCATATCCGACACAGCGGGAATAGGGGAGAAACAAGTGGCTTGGTGGCTTTAAAGGATTAAGGGTCGCGACAAGGGAAAACGATGCACTGGAATGACCTAATGGAAGCTTCCTAAAGGCCAGTGACATCACCCACGTCGCCCAGGTATACGGAGAGAGCACGTGTCGTCATATTATTGGGGAAATGTCTGCGGCCCCATGATTGGGTGTAGATCCCTATAAATATGAGACATTCATTCATGAATTCCAGGGACATAGAGAGATTCATTCGTCTTAGGAGCACGAAAATCTTAGAAAGGAAAGAAGGACTCAGAGCTCTGGAAACGAGAACATTGTTCTTGCTAGTGCCCGCGAGCCCATCTTTCTGCTAAGACTGTGATTCGAAGATGATGATGATCAAAATGGGAATGGACTGAATGTTGCTGCCTTCTCTTTCTGTATACTTGGCTTAATCCTTCACCCCTTTACACACTCTCTTATTCCTGTTCAATTGTTAGCTATTGTTTGCCTCTCCAAGTTAATTTATTGACTCAAATAACAAACCGAACCTACATAAGGCGACTCTGCTGGGGAGGCTTTCATAGCTGATGGTGGACACAAGAAGCCGTTTACAAAACCAACCAAGTGGCTCACAAATACACAGTTCTTCTTCCCATAATCTCTTAAGTGCCATTGAAACTCTTCGAAAAAGAGCAATGGAACGTCAACCTGTGCTAGAAGAAATTCAAGAAGTTGATCCTGCACAAGTTCTAGCTGCCAATGCTGAAACTCTTCAGACCATCAGAGATGGACAGCAGCAAATGCAGCAAGGTCAGACTCAGCTGCTCTTAGCCATAACTCAGCTTACTCAGGCAGTGATGGCTGCTGCAGCACCAATGGCTCCGCCAGTGCCCCCACCAAATGAGGTGGAGGGAAACCTGGTGGGTCAGCCCCAACAGCTCGGCGGAGTGCCACCTGCAGCACCACCACCAAATGGACATAACCCTATGGCACAAGCAGTACCAGCTCCAGGCACACCAGTTGTTGGGGGTGTTATCCCGCAGCCACCAGCATTTCTCACCTTGGCAGATGTCCAAGCCTTGCTACAGCAAGAAAAGGCTAAAACAACTTTGCCAACTCTGCCTAGTCCTGAGATTCAACCACCATATCCTGCTGTGATAATGACCATGCCATATCCAGAAGGATATGTGCCACCCAAATTTGTCAAGTTTGATGGGAAGGAAGGAAGTGCTCAGGAGCATGTCCACCGTTTTATTGAGAGCTTGGGTGTCCATTCACAAGATCCCAATCTTCGATTGAGAGAGTTTTCCAAGTCCCTCACTTCCTGGGCATACACTTGGTATGTCAACCTCGAACCTCACTCTGTAAACACTTGGGAAGAAATGGTGAATCTGTTTTACACCAAATTTTTCCAAGTGGTAGAGAAGATCACTTCACTGAACCTCGTGAACGAGAAGCAGAAACTGACGGAGGATATCATTGATTTCATCAAACGGTTCCAAGACAAAGCTGTTCAGTGCCATGAGCCAGTTCCAGAGAAACGTCTGGTGGAAATCTGCCTCCTAGGCATGATTAAAGAGTTTAAGAAGCATTTGATCAATGGCAAGTACCAGACATTTTCTGCTTTAATGGAAGCAGCGTTTAATATCCGTGGCACCATTGACGTGGACGTACCAAAGACCACATGGAAAAGCAAAGCTGGTGGGATTGCTACTGCGGCCTCCGCGCAGGCCACAGGGGGGTGATGGCAACCCCAAGAAAAGGATCAAGCCTTTCAAAGATTACAAGGACCGAGCACGAGATGCACCTCCATATCCTTGCAGCGTAGAAGAGGTCGTAGATCTCGTTAACGCATGGGTCGCGGATGGGTGCTTGAAACTCCCAGAAATTAATGTGCAGCCTACTCAGCAAGATCGCGCAAACCCGAGGTACTGCATCTTTCACAGGAGGGTGCAACACCCTACGAGTGACTGTTGGACACTCAAAGAAATTTTTAAAAGGAAGCAAGACAACAACGAGTTAAGAGTTGGCGTAAACAGAGACGTTCGCGACAGGCCCTACCCTCAGCACGAGGAAGGGGCCGCGATGGCGGAATGCTATAATGGTGGGTACTACGACTTCATGTACGACATGGAGGATGATGTCGAGGAGGTTTATATGACCTCCTTCTATGATCACATCGAGGAGATTGCAAGCTATGATCAGCCCACTGTAGAAGTAAATGAAGAAGAAAGACATCAGATCTTGTCTAAAAGCCACAAGTTCAAAACTTTCTTTGATGGGTTGGGATTTACCCCCAACGTAAGAGTGGAAATGACCAGGGCAATACTGGCATTAGCTAACCAAAGCCAGGAGGCATGTGTGGTGGAAGGTGGCTCGGTCGCGAGGACCATCCGCGAGGATTCTAACGCCATCTCCTTCTCAGACGCAGACAAGAGAGTGCCATTTCCCCATAACAGACCTTTGTTTGTCACTGCCTACATTAATGGTATGGAGCTCAAGCGAGCATTTCTGGATGGAGGGGCATCGATCAACATTATGCCCCTCGAGACGTTGAAAAGATTGAATATCCCGGAGCCACGAATCATCAAGTCGTTGGTGGGGATAGTTGGTTTTGGAGGAGAGAAGAAACCCTCTCTGGGGTACATTGTGCTGGACCTCGCGGTTGGACCCATTCGTGCACCAACAAAGTTCCACATCATCGAAGGGCCAACCAACTACCACGTGATCTTGGGGAGGTCCTGGATGCACAAGTATACAATGGTCTCATCGAGCTATCATCAATGCCTTAAAGGCATCTGGGCTGGGAAGAAAATCACTATACCTGCCACTGAAAGGCCCTTCGAGGTCTGTGAGGCTCATCTCTCGGACGCAGTATACTTCTCTGAAGTAGAGGAGGCATGCGAAGCTGTCACCGCGAGTCCCATTGGGATAAAAATTCCGAAGTGGAAAAATATCAAAGGCGAGTCATCAGAACTAGTCCCCGCGAAGCGCCCCACGGTGTTCGACAGGTTGACCCCTCGCAAGATCACAAAGACTAGCGAAGGGGGGAAAACTGTGTACCACTTGTGACGGTGCGAGGGGTCAGTAGGCGTTTATGAGGCTTCTGACCCCCGCGATATCGAAGGGAAAGGAGAGGAGGATGAGATAATTGATAAACCTGAGCCAGCTCCGGAATGTATGCAAGATGGGCCAAAGCCCCAACCGGAGGAGCTTGAAGAAATCGATCTAAGAGATGGAGAAGGCACCGCGAGGCCAGTATTTGTTAGCAAATCCATGGAACCTAACGCTCGAGCTGATTTGGTGGCTCTGCTTCGCAAGTACAGCGATGTGTTTGCTTGGCACTACAACGAGATGCCAGGCTTGGATCCAAAGCTTGTGAGTCACCATCTCGACGTATTTCCAAACTCCAAGCCTGTGAAGCAACCTCAGAGGAAGTACCACCCAGATTTGGAAGAAAAGATCAAGGAAGAAGTGGAAAATCTCAGGAGTGCAGGATTCATCCGCCCAATCCAATATCCAACATGGTTGTGCAACATTGTGCCAGTAAAGAAAAAGAACGGCCAAATTAGGGTCTGCGAGGACTTTCGCGACCTTAATAAGGCTTGTCCAAAGGATGAAATGCCATTGCCCCACATCGACACATTGGTTGATATCACTGCCGGCCATGAAATGTTCTCTTTCATGGATGGATTCAGTGGATACAATCAAATTAAAATGGCACCTGAGGACGCAGAGAAGACTGCTTTTAGAACCCCTTTGGGAAATTTTTACTATACCGTGATGCCATTTGGGCTCAAAAACGCCGGCGCGACCTATCAAAGGGCCATGACAGCGATCTTCCACGATATGATCCATCATTCTGTAGAAGTCTATGTCGATGACCTTGTCGCGAAGTCAAAATACAGAACGGAGCATCTGCGAGACCTTGAAGGAGTGTTCAAAAGGTGCAGAAAGTTTAACATGAGGATGAATCCCCTTAAATGTGCCTTTGGTGTCACAGCTGGAAAATTCTTGGGCTTTTTGGTGCACAGACATGGCATCGATGCAGATGAATCCAAGATCCGCTCTATCTCAACCATGCCCCCTCCCCACTCCCAAAGATCCCTCAAGGGGTTCTTGGGGAAGGTCTCCTATCTAAGAAGGTTTATCCCTGCTCTAGCAGAAATAACTGCACCATTGGGAGATCTGCTGAAAGACAAGGTCAAATTCGAGTGGAAGGATAAGCACCAATTGGCATTTGAGAAAGTCAAGAATGTCCTGGCCTCGCCTCAGACAATGGTCTCTCCACAGAAGGGGAAGCCACTAATTCTATATCTCACATCTACCTCGAGGTCAATTGGGGCACTACTGGCCCAAGAAGTGGAAGGAATTGAAAAGCCAGTGTACTACATCAGCAGAAAAGTGCAAGGGGCAGAGGAACGCTATACACCAATTGAACGCCATTGCCTAGCACTTGTTTTTACACCACAGAAGCTTAGACACTATTTCCTCTCGTTCAAAGTACAGCTCGTGACCAGAAATGACCCTATGCGGTACCTACTATCTCGCCATGTTCTTAATGGAAGGGCCGTGAAGTGGTTGCTAACCCTCGCAGAATTTGATATCGAATGCACGGCGCCGCGAGCCATCAAGTGCCAGGCTCTCGCGGATCTGTTGGCCCAATTCCCCAGTAGGGAGTGTGAACCACTAGGGGAGTCGCTACTAGGAGATGATTTCGAAGCACTAGCGGCCAGCCATGAACTAGAAAGCTGGACTCTAGGCTTCGATGGGGCAACAAGAGGCAATTCAGCTGGGGCAGGTGTCACGTTGCAAAGTGATAGCGGCGCGAAGGAGTACCTATCATACAAGTTGGCATTCCAATGCTCTAACAATGAAGCTGAATATGAAGCACTTATCCTAGGACTGCTCGCGGCCAGAGAGAAAGGAATTAAAAGACTCAGAATTGTGGGGGATTCAAAACTTATAATCCTACAAAGTGAGGGCGTCTACGCCCTAAAGGAAGCTAATCTCGCGCCATACAGAGCAACTGTTCAAAGACTCAGGAAAGACTTTGATGATATCAGCATCATTCATAAACCCAGGTCTGAGAACAGGTTTCCTGATGCATTAGCCACTTTGGGTGCTAAGACAGAATTTGAAGGGAGTACTGTGGCCATAGAGATCACAACAAAAACTGAGCCCTCATTTGTTAAAGAAAAAGAAAGTTCCAAGGAAAAAGATTGGCGAGACCCCATTAAAACGCAGATTGCGACGGGCAGTGGAGCAATTCCTATGATGGCTCTATCACAATTTACCATCCTAAAAGGGGAGCTGTACTTTCGCGGCCCCCAGGGATGGCTCGCGAGGTGCATCGATGATGTAGAGGCCAAAGAGAAAATGAAGCAAATCCATGAAGAAACCTGTGGAGAGAATGACATAGCGCTATACAGGAGAATTCAACGTCAAGGGTACTACTGGCCTTCGATGAAGAAAGACGTCGCGACCCTGCTCAGGGAATGTCCCAATTGTTCACTTCACGAAATCGAGCATGAGTGCAACTTCTCTAGCGAAGAAACAGATTGGAGGCAGAAATACATTGATTACTTGAAGGAGGGAGCCCTGCCCATGGATCGCGGCGGCATTCAAGAAGTGCAACGATGCGAGAAGAGATTCTTTGTCAAAGATGACCAGCTTTACAGAAGGACCCTTGACCATATCCCCCTCAAGTGCTTATCCAATAATGAGGCAGAGGAGATTTTGCACAAGGTACATGAGATGGAACATCCAGGAGGTAGAAAGCTATATGAGCAAATCACCCATCTCGGGTATTATTGGCCAAGAATGGAAGGGGATTGCAAAGGCCATGTAAGGAGATGTCACGCCTGCCAAAAGCATGGGGACAAGGTAAATGCTCCCTCTGTTGAGCTACACCATATTCGAGCACCTTACCCTTTTCATACATGGGCAATGGACCTGATTGGTCCCATCCATCCCTCCTCGAGAGGTAGCCAATGGATTCTAGTGGCAACAGAAATTACTACGAAATGGGTAGATGCAGTTCCTTTGAAGCGTGCAACAGGCGATGTGGTGGCCAACTTCATTAAAGAGAATATCATCTGCAGATTTGGAATCCCTAAGGTTATCCTCTCAGACAATGGCACTCCATTTGTCAACAAACAAGTAAAGAGGTTGCTCGCGTCCTATGGTATTACCCAGAAGACTTCAACTCCCCATTACCCTCAAGGAAATGGGCAGGCCGAGGCTACCAACAAGTCCATCATTAGGATTCTGAGCAAGCACTTGGATGAGAAAGGGGGAGCCTGGGCCGAGCACCTCCCAATTGCTTTGTGGGCTTATAGAACGGCTAAAAGGAAGTCTACGCGAATGAGCCCCTTCAGTCTGGTGTATGGAGCAGAGACAGTGTTGCCCGCAGAGATAAGTGTGCCTTCTGCACGTCTCGCGCTGTCCACTGAAGTAACTGAAGGGGAGCGGAAAGCTGATCTCGAAGCATTGGATGAAAGAAGGGAGGTCGCGGCCGAAAACCAAGAAAAGTATTGGCAGTCTGTGGCCAAGTACTACAACAAAGGTGTGGTCGCGAGAGAATTCAAGGTGGGAAACCTGGTATGGAAGTCAGTTGCTGGGGTCATGCGAAATCTAAAGTCCAAAGTTCACACCGAAATGGGAAGGCCCCTACGAGGTGATTAAAGTGCGCAGAAAGTGGACACTACTACAGCTCGCGAGAGAGTCGGCCGACGTTTCTCACAGGACCAATCAATGTGAAGTACATCAAGAAGTATTACCCATGATATGGGCTAGCTTTGATGAAAGTAGGTCCATTTTACAACCTTATGTCATTTTTGTTTATTTCTCTTAAGAATTTACTTCTTTGAAATCAAAATGTAGCCCTGGGTATTGATGTTCTACTTTTGAGGCAAAGAAAGGTGGATCGAAATTTTGAATGAAAATACTACCCCCTTTTTTTATCTCGGAATTGTGTTCTTTAAATGATGTTTTAAAAGATATTCATTGGAGCATACTGAGAATATGACAAAGGAAAATGGTAGAATGAATGAGAATACTACCCCTTCCATCTCGGAAATATGTTCTATAAATGATGTTTTCTTTTTAAAAGATACTCATTGGGACATACTGGGAATATGGCAAAGGAAAATGCTAGAATGAATTAGGCACCCACGGTGGTGACCTCGCGGCACGAAATGTTGTCAGCACAGGGGGAAACTTCACCCTTCGCGAAGTGAAAAAAGTACAAGATAGAGTACTCGCTTGCGCTTAAGGCCTTTAAATGTTGCGAAATAAATAGGGACCAAGGAAGTTTCTTCCTTTGGAATGAAGACCCTCGCGACGGCCAATTCCCACAAATGATTGGGAACCAAAGTAAATTTCTTTGGAATCACTGACTTTAAAAAAAAAGTTGGAAAACAAAAAGACCTCACAAAGGGAAACTCTAGTATAACCAAATGCTAGGGCCCTCGGAGGAAACAGATCTGCGAATAGAAGGTGAAACACAAAGCAAATAAAATGTGCGCAAGGAAGATTTGCCCTTTGCTGCCCCGCGCGACCATACAAAAACAATAACAGCAATGAATCTTGGACAAAGTTCTAAAAGATTTCATTAGTATTGATGTTATAAATACAAAGTTTGCTTCCCCTATAAGGGAGGGGCTTACACTTCAAACACACACAAAAAGAAGAGAAAAGCAAAGCCTAACTACTTTAAAAGTTTCTGAGAAAACAAATCAGAAGGTGGAAGAACAGGTTCTGCATCACTCAGCGAGGTCTTTGGAACGGCCTCCAGGGCTTTATGATCCTTGACCAGCAGCTTGTGACCCTCTTCCAAGGCATAAACCTTCTCCTTGGCATCAGCGAGCAATTGCTTGTATTTCTCATACGTCTCTTTTGCCTCAGCAATTTGGGCTTCACTAGCTTGAATCTTAAACAGGCTCGCGAACAGCATCTTCGTAGAGCGAACTTGCTCTAGACGATCGCGGAGCCACTGCAAGTCGAAGCCAAACTTCTCTATGTCCTCGATTGAGGAAATTATGTCCTCATATTTCTCATCTGAAAAGTCCCTCACGCTTGTCTCCTGCAAGGATAATACCATCTTACCCAGGACGTCAAGAAGCGTACCGCCCACGAGGCGACTCGCAGAAAAGTTTGCAAAGGTAAGGGGAAAGTGCTCCTGTATGGCGCGAAGGGTAGGGGCATTGCAAGTCCTGACACTCCAGCGAGGTACGCCTTGTGTATCGGGAAACAAAGAATACTTAGGGAGTCCAGGGCCCGATGCCTCTTCTCGAGCTTGGGATTGGCTTACATTCCCCTGGTCCTCCGGTAGCCTCTTCCCCTGATCAGCATCTTCTGAAACTTTCTCGTGTGGTAGCTTCTCTCCCTGGTCTTCACTCTCGCGAGGTGGCTCTGAGTCAGAAGGATGGCTTGATGTTAGCAATTTAGAAGGGGTAAAAGAAGGAAGACGTACGATATCTCCAATCCCTGCAAAAACATCACTGCTGGACTTACCTTTGGAGCCTCCAGACACCTCTTCACTTTCCTCGCTGCTCTCACCGAGGTCATCCATCTCCGAGCTTTCACTAGCATTTGACTCAAAGGGAGGCTTAGGACCAGGGGTGCTTTTCTCCGTTGAAGAGGGTATGTCCATTACATCTTTGTCGCGAGGGGGCGACGGAGTTCTTTCATGTGAGGAGGAAGAGGAAGGTACAACGGCCTTCTTTACTAATCGTTTCTTGTTCCTCCTTGGAGCGACATCCTTAACAGGACTGGGGTCTCGAGTAAAGAGATCAAGCCTGGGAGAGCCCGCTGGTGAATCAATCTCTTGGGCAGGCTCCCTGTTCATGGTCGCGGCCTTCTCCTCTGATCTCTCCACTTCTTCTGGAATCTCTGGTTTGTCGCTCGAACCCCCGACCTCTTGTACAACCTCCTTCGCAATGTTACTCGCGATGTCCATGGCGTTGAACTCATCGACGCATAGGGGATCTTGACTTTGTCCCTCAGCAGGATTCAAGGGAACTTTCTTCGTCCCGGGCTCTTTCGAAGCCCTCTCTGAAGGGGGAACATCGGAGGTAGCTTGTTTGTCCGCATCACGAGAAGGAGGACTCGCGAGAGGCGCGTCTTCTCCAGCATCAGCAGTGGTTTTGGACGATTGAGCCTTCTCGCCTGGAAGAAAACACAGAAGTCTCATAAGTACACAAAAAAGAAAGAGAGGGAGTGAAGCTGCAAATCATGTATTCAATGGTTAGGAGAATCACCTTGATCAGTTTGAGCCAATGGCTCGGCCTTGGATAAGGGCTCCGCGTGGAAAAGGGAAGATTCTGTCATTGTTCGACCCTTCCGCGAAGGACCCTGAAAGAGGAGAAACAATAGTGGATCAACAAAACGTGAAGAACTAAAAGAAAAAGAAGAAAAAAGAGAGAAAGGAAAACAAACATCTGACCCTGGGTTTCTTCGGAGCAGGCACTAGCTGAGGAGGGGTTCGAGCCTTCCTCTTGTCCTTTGTAGTAATGTGCGACGGTGTGGGAGCAATCAGGTGATCCGCAGGACGGATCTTCTGGATAGGAATGTCATTGATCATGTTAAAGGGAACCATAGTCCCCTTCACCCAACATGATTGGGGGCCTCGCCAATTAGGGTCCTTCCCTGGCTTAAAGGACCGCAGGGTCAAATTCCTCTTCGAGATGGGTTCCGCGGAGGGCACCACCGCTGGGGTACGGACAAAATCCTGAAAAGATTGCAAGTTTCTCGCCCAGTATACCCTGTTTTCTGGGGTGAAGGCAGCCTTGCGAAAAGAGCTGGGAATGATCCTATCACCCCCATGGTTCGCGGAGAGCTCGTTGTTAAACGACTTTAGGAATCGACGGATCCCAGTGACGAAGTCCGCGGGCGGAGAAGGAGGCTCGCGAGGGACACCTTGGTCATACCCAAACTGTAGCTGAAGCCTGTCAGCTCTATACAACACCACGAGGGGACCCTCAACAGACGGAGTTGGGAGATAGCTGGCGGTGACCCATGTAAGGAAGTTCAGCTTGTGTGATCGAATGTTATTACTCTGAAAGTTCACAACAGTGTCCTCGAGGAAGACGGCGGGGCCTATCGAGCCATCCACGATTTTCTCATAGGGACGCGGGTCAAAAGAAGTTATTTCGTCACACCAGTCCTCGAACAGATGGCTCGAGGAAGTCTTGCTCCACCTCATGATCCTTGGCAGTCTCTCGCTCAGTCGAATGACGGGCATGCCTTTGTCATCGAGAATAATATCACCAGCAGCATTCCTCTGCTGAACACTCTTCAAAGGAGGGAGATCGTGGGGAGTGGGGGCAGCCTTGGGAAAGTACTCGTAAAAGAAACCAAGGAGGAAGGAGATGTGAATCATGGAAGTAATCTCGTACCTCCCCATCGAACGCTCGAAATCTTGAACGGTGCGATCCAGCTGGTGATAGAAGTGGCCCAGAAACATGGGGCCCAAAGGAAGCCTTTTCCCTGACGCGAGGATGGCCGCGAGAGGAATCATCTCGCGGCGGGGTCCCTCGTGTGGAAGGTTAGGAAAAAGAAAGAGAGACAGAAACTCAACAAGGAAGACCGCAAGAGATAGCGGACCTCCATGATAAGAACTCATTGTCATGGCGAACTTCCCATCCACTTCGACGGTGGAAACGTCACGGAACCAAAATCGCTGCCAGGAATCCCAAGTTGTCTTGTTAGCTTTTGGAGGGGCTCGTAGCTTCCCCAGGTTGTCATAGCGAGAACCAAACTCGCCAGCCTTCTTAAAATCCACCTCTATGAATTCAATCACCGACTTAAAGTCAGAAGGAAAGTGGGCAGGGTCGTAGTGGTACTCGCCGCGAGTGGGAAGGGCCATGAGAGTCTCTGTGTCGAGAAGAGTTGGGGCAGCCTCTCCAAAGGGGAAGATGAAGGTATGGCTAGTGGTGCTCCAGCGAGATACTGCGAAGTCGAGATCACGCTGAGGGCGGCTCGCGACGAGATATCGCGAGAGCTGCACAGTCTTCAATAAACCCACTTTATCTAGGGTTTTTCTGTGCTCAGAATTGTCGAGAATCGTGGCCACCCAATCACCCCAATCCCTTGGGGGTTTAATGTTGGCCTTATACTGGACTTGAGAGAAGGGGAAATCGCCCCTCTCGAGCCTCAGCCTCACCAGTGAAGACGGGTCGACCATGTCTGCCTCTGAGGCGTTAACTTCATCGGAAATCGTAAGATACTGGGCGTTGGGATTACCACTGAGAGGAACATAATTCTGGACGTTAGCCCAGAAAATATCGCCTTCGGACCTCAGGAACGGAGCCCTCCTCCATTCGCTAGCAGAAGGCAGTGCAGTCTTCGCCAGAAGAGCCTCAGTATCAGACTCGTGCTTTCGTGATCGAGTCATGACGTACTTGAACGAAGGAACTAGGGTTTCGTAGAAGGGAAGAAGAAGGAAGGCTTGAGAGCTGTCTGAGATTAACACGAGAGGGATGTGGAAAGAGTATAGAAAACTCAACCCCCTCTTACAACGGGTATTTATAGGCCAAGCACCCCTGCCTTCAACGGTCGGAACAGCTCCAGCAGTCCAATCGGCCTGCAACAAAACTTCGAAATTTGGGAAACCGCCATCTTTTGGAGGGGAATGCTAAAACGACGGGATCTGCTGACGTCGCACGCGCGCGATAGAGCGCGTATGAGACCACGCGCCGCGAAATCACGCTCGCGCGAGGGGCATATGTAGGAAAGGTCAGCGCGTAGGGTGACGAGGCAGTTGACCAACCTATAACAGCCATCCACGTGGCTCGATAAGATTCAACGGACACGTCATCAGTCAACTAAAAATAAGGACCGAGGGAGAGCCCCACCGCGAGGAGATGACTTCGCGGAAGGATATAGCAAAACTAAAGACACCCCAAGCAAGGGATGCCCTATACAAGGGAAGTACTACTAAGGAGAAGTTCACCCCTCGCGAGGCCCTCCGAGAAGAGGACCGACGCGACGGGAAAGAGTGAACACTCACACAAGTACGCGAACCTAGCTCGCGACTATACCTGACCAAAAGGCAGGGATAGGGAAGTCGATACGAGCTCGAAAGAGGTCTGGGCGCGAGCCAAAGGGCTCGCGACCATATCCGACACAGCGGGAATAGGGGAGAAACAAGTGGCTTGGTGGCTTTAAAGGATTAAGGGTCGCGACAAGGGAAAACGATGCACTGGAATGACCTAATGGAAGCTTCCTAAAGGCCAGTGACATCACCCACGTCGCCCAGGTATACGGAGAGAGCACGTGTCGTCATATTATTGGGGAAATGTCTGCGGCCCCATGATTGGGTGTAGATCCCTATAAATATGAGACATTCATTCATGAATTCCAGGGACATAGAGAGATTCATTCGTCTTAGGAGCACGGAAATCTTAGAAAGGAAAGAAGGACTCAGAGCTCTGGAAACGAGAACATTGTTCTTGCTAGTGCCCGCGAGCCCATCTTTCTGCTAAGACTGTGATTCGAAGACGATGATGATCAAAATGGGAATGGACTGAACGTTGCTGCCTTCTCTTTCTGTATACTTGGCTTAATCCTTCACCCCTTTACACACTCTCTTATTCCTGTTCAATTGTTAGCTATTGTTTGCCTCTCCAAGTTAATTTATTGACTCAAATAACAAACCGAACCTACACACTCTAACTAGCTGCCTTTTCAACCCCTCATCCACTACACCAAAATAAACAGTACTCTTTGCTATATTAGGTTGCAAGCTAGAAAAAAGAATGGAACTCCTATAGGGACTGTTTACAACCTCACAAGTGCACTACACATCACAAAGAGTAGGACTGTCAACGGTCCGGTTTGGTGCAAATTGGTATGAATTCAAGGATCGAACCAAAAGTCTCCGGTCCAAGGAAAGGCAATTCGTGTCCGGACCAAAAGTCTACAGTCCGGTTCCGAGACAATAAAAAAACTCACGTTCAGTTTACAGTTTATTCATGGATTATTACATTCCACAAAATAAAAAAAACAGATTCCAGTTTCCAAATTCAAAGCCAGATAAAAAAAAAAAAAAACAGATTTCCAGATTCCAAATTTAAAGGGCTTGAGATAGTATTAAGAGTAAAAACAGCAGCATCATTATCCAGATTGTAAATAGATTTCAATTGGCATGCTTAACAAAGTGAGCAACATATACAGCAGCAGTAGCATACAAAAAAAAGGGCATGGTTTGAAAACTTAGATCAGGGGCTCCAAAAGACTCCACAAAGATACAACTCCAAAAATTGAAAATTACTATAACTCTTATCCCAATATTATATGTATATTTGATACATATATTTTATTTTTAATTTAGAAATTTTCACGGTCTGGTTCGGTTTATCCACAGTTTATTTATGAAAATCCATGGACCAAACCGCGATCATGGTTTTTAATTTTTCAAGATGTGTCCGGACCATCCCAATGGCATACTCATAAAGAGAAATACTCAAATTTTGGCATTTGGATACATAAAAAAGGGTCACAATGGCCTTTGGATAAATACTCAAAGTTAGCAACATTTTTTTTTTATAAATAATCAAATTTGGGCATTTGGATACTCAAAACTACTAACATTTCCCAATAATCAAACTTGGATACTCAAAACTACCAACATTTTCCCCTTCTGTTGATTATGGACAAAAATGAACCATTGTAGAGCTTCACATTGCTAACTTTTAGAAACTCATTAAATGAATACTCAAAAGGTGATGTGACAACATTTGAGTATGCCATTGGTGTATCTCTTAATCCACAGACCCAATCTAAAACCTATGCCTCAGATTCGTGGTTCACAGGTTTTTTTTAACAGCCCCAACAAAGAGTTCATCTCCAAACCCTAGATGAGTTATGTGCAGCTATTGACATTTGCGATGGTACCTAGAAGCTGCCATTGGCCACATTGTGCTTTAGGATTGCAGGGATTACACAAGAGCATCACCCACCCACCCCAACGCAATCTTAGCTGCCCAAAAATGTTTTAGATGGTTCAGATTTAAATAAAACTCTTACATGAAAGAGAATTTTTCTCTTCCATGGATGAGTTTTGTTTCAATCGGGACCGTCGAAAGCACTTTTGTATGGCGAAATGCTACACTAAACGGTGCAACGCATTTGCTGCACTGCATGATCCCGAGTCCTAGCTAAGCTCGCATCATTCCAAATTTCTTACAAGAAAGAGGATCTTCTACATTTTAAAAGATTCGTTGGACCCATCTATTTTGATATTTTCAAGCCTATTCATGGCCTACTTTGATTGGTAATGAAATCACAAGTATAAATTTGTGGAATCTTATTTGAGGGAGGAGTGAGAGAGGTGATTAAGAACAACAGAGGTTAAGATGATGGTAGGTACGTAGAGAGGGAGGGAGAGGGGATGTGGGAGGATGGTTCCTTGTGATATACTCCGTAGGGCTGTCCAGCGGATCATCCGATCCGCCAACCCGACCAATCCGAACCATCCGTTGATCCATCCGAGGTATGTACGAATGGGTTACGGATCGTAATCCGATCTGCCCGTGAAAAAAAGAAAAAAGAAAAGAAGAACCGCACAACAGTAGTGCAGTACAACACTAACCACCCCACTACCCAGGCCATTTCGGCAAAAAACAATAAAAGTAATACGTGTAGTTGTACGGTTACACCACACTCTACCAAAGTAGTACGAATTTCTTTTCTTTCTTAGTTTCTTTTCTACTTTCTAACTCTAATCTTCAGACTCTCCTCATTCCTCCACACCCAGCAAGCAACCCATTGTAAAATCCTAATCGATCTCTCACTCCCTCCCTCTCCTCCTCCGACGCTTCTCAACCTCCACACCCACAATCTGGTACGACTCTCTCTCTCTCTCTCTCTCAGATCGTGGCCACATCGCGGGTGCCGTAGACTCCCCTAATGGCGGCCTTCTCCTTAGCCGGCGAGCACCGTTGCAGTTGGCTGGGGTGGGGCGCCTTCTCTAATCGCGATGTGACTCGATTTTTTTTATTCATTCTGTTTGTTGTGTTGTTTCGATCGTGAAGAACAGTTGTGTTTTCTCCGAATCCTAACTGTTCTGGTGTAATATGGATTTTCATGTTGATTAATGTTAACTAACTTTTGTTTCCAGAATCAAAATTGGGTTGAAAATTGATTGGGCTGGACAAAATTGGGTTGAAAATGATTGGGCTGGAAAATGAGCCGGAAAAATGGTTGGAATTTTTTTCTAAATTGGCCCAAACAAATTGGCTCATTTTATAGCCCAACCGCCAAATTGATCCGGAATCGATCCGTGAAATCCGTAACCGATCCGATCCATCCGTATGTCATCTACGGATGGTTCCCGGATCTTAAAAACCCAAATCCGCTCTGACTGGATCGGATCGGATCCGTATCCGAACCGGCCGAATCCGATCCGTGGACACCCCTAAATTACTCCGTACGATGTTTGCAGAGAGAGTAAGAAATGGTGGTTCACTTCTAGTGCTTTGGGGAGGAGAAATTATGAAAATATGACCATTGACCATTCATAAGGGTCAAAAGGTGAAATCACATAAACGGTTAAAAGAAGGAAGGTCAGTATAGTATAATTTCAGTAATCTCAACAAAACTTTTCGTAATTGACAAAAATCTCAAGGGAGATTAGTGATATATTCCCGAAACAACGGGCAACCCAAATCTTGATTGTCCATTACTGCAATTGATGATTCGGATTTGCTCAAATACTCAACTCTTATTGGTGCGGAATTATGAAAATATGACCATTGACCATTCATAAAGGTGAAAAGTGACTCACATAAACTGTTAAAAGAAGGAAGGTCAGTATAATTTCAGTAATCTCAACAAAACCTTCTGTAATTGAAAAAAATCTTAAGGGAGATTAGTGATATTTGCTGAAACGACGGGCAACCCAAATCTTGAACGTCCAGTACTGTAATTAATGATTTGGATTTGCTCAGATTCTCAACTCTTACTGGTAAGGGCATCCTCATCAGACTCAACAAAAAAACCACCAAATTTAACCTCAAAAACACCTTTTATAAATTAGCAAGTCACTTATCAAAAAATTCACAAAATCAGACTCTCTATCCAAACATTACTATTTCCCTCAAACCCTCCACCCGTCCCCATCTGAAACCACGTGCCCTGAAACCCTCCACCCATCCCCATCTGAAACCCCCCCACGTGCTGGAACAGTACCTATTAAACCCAAAAACTATTCGGCAAGGCGCAACACGTAGAGAGCGGGAAAGAAGTAAAGGAACAGAAACTATTAAAATAATCGGTAGCCCATGAACAGTGCTTCTACCCAAATACCGAGTTACTGTAGCGAAGTTGTAGTTTTTGCAAATTAGCCCAACATTTGTTGAGGCTGATTTTGGGGTGTTTTCTACCCTTTGGCTCAACAAAATAACCATTTGGGGCATTTGTAGTACCTGATGGGGATGCTCTAAGAGCATTTGAGCATATTCGAATTACTATACGTCAATGTATGGTTGAAATTCGGACTATCCCGTCGAGAATCGGATTGGTGCACCATGTAGTGCACAAAACACACTGCATTGTATAGTGCGTCATCCGACCGTCCATTTTGAAAATGCACGACTCGAATTTAATACGAGTAATGATTTTAATTCGACTATCTACTATTTGAATTAAATCCAAGCCGTTCATTATCGAAATAGACGACCAAATATAGTGCACTACACACCGTGTAGGCGATCCCTAGTCCTCCAGGATCACCCTATGGCCTATTCCCCCATAAATCCGCATCAATCTGAAAAGACAAAAGCGACGACGAGCGCATTCTCCAAACGACGCCGTTACGTACGACTTTCCTCATCTCCCCATCCCCTTCCCCTGCATTTCCAAAGCTCTACTTCTGGTACTTCTGCAAATATTTCACTCCTCTTCTCATCTTCTCTCTCCAAATCTCAAAACTCTCTCTCTCTCTCTCTCTCTCTAAAATTTCGTCGTACATTTCAAATTCTCCCCAACCCATCACCATGGGAGACAACAAGCGCAAACGAGGCCGCAAGCCCAAGCACCCTCTTCCCGAAAAAACCCCAGATTTCCCAACCACCGCCAATAACCCCCCCACCTCCTCCTCCTCCCCCTCCCCCACCACTAAAGACGCCGTCGAACACGTTGGCCACCCTGCCACCGCCAACCGCCCCCGCGGCCGCCCCCCTAAACGCCCCGACCACGCCGAAACCCCCGAAAAAACCCTAATCTCCTGCAACGGCACTACGGCTGCCCACAATTCGGTATTGGCCGACGACGTGGTCGTGGCGATGGCGAGGGCGGCGCCCTCGATGGACGCCGTGTTGAAGGTGTTTTGCACGCACACGGAGCCAAATTTCTCGCTGCCGTGGCAGAGGAAGAGGCAGTACAGTTCGAGTAGTAGCGGGTTTGTGATTAGTGGGAGGAGAGTGTTGACGAATGCCCATTCGGTTGAGCATTATACGCAGGTGAAGTTGAAGAAGCGTGGGTCTGATACTAAGTACGTGGCTACTGTACTTGCGATTGGGACGGAATGTGATATAGGTGAGATTATTAGGACTGTGGTTTTTGCTGCTTGTTTGGGTTCTGTGTTCATTTGGCATTGTTAATGTATGGAATGCGTCTAGAAGTGATGCAACCGAGCTGAGCTTTGTAGTGTTTGTTTAATATGAGCCGAGGCGAGCCCATAAGGAGATGAGCCTTGAGCTGCTTGCAAACAACTTGGTTCGTTTGCAGTCCTACCTAGAAGCATTTGTTTTCAATTGTTTGTGATTTTATATGTTTTATTGTTGAGTTATGTTTGTGTAAATTTTAACCTTTTTAATTGCATTATTATATATGTTTCATGAACCCCGGTGATGATGTCTGGGTATGCGTAGAAATTTCAGATTTATATGTAGGACGCTTAGAGCAAAATATTCAGATGTTTTAATGTAAGTTCATCTATTTTTCCCTATGATAGAAATTGGCGTTCTGAATACTTGAAGTTTGTGTGTAGTTATAAGATAAACCTGAATTAACAAATATGTTGTTGGGACTTGGGTGTATGTCCTCTATTCATGTCGGGTACATTCCCAAGATCCTTACCAGGCTGTTGAGTATTTAATGCGGCGGTGGCTTGATTCATGGAGAAGAGGCCATGTAACATCTATATATACAACTTGGTGATAGGATACTGGATTATGCTTACCTTAAGGCGCTTCACAAAATGCCTTGCAGTTCTGAGCTGCGGAAGTTTTCTCCAAGTCGAAGAGCAATCAGCAGGAGTTGAGGGTCCTGAAACTCTTTCCTTAATGAAATATTTGCGCACCACTTGACCCTTAGGGATTGATGTCTAGAACAGATACACAATGTGTTTAAGAAAAGAAGCTATCTTCCAGTCTTGGTCGTCTTGGACCCTTCTTACTCGAAGACCCCTTTCCTTCTTAGGCAAAAGATATATTTGCAAGCAACTTCATTTGACTGGCTTTAGGTTTCTTTTCCTGTCAGAAAATTCTTATGGAGCTTTTCTATGTGAAGTCAAACAGAATTTGGCAAAATAAAGTGCAAGGTCCACTAGACTTAAATTCTAAATAAGACAGACTTCCGGAGCTGGAGCACGCCTTCACATGAGAGGGCTTTATTGGCCCATCCATTGGTTTTAGCTACAATCTTGTTAGCGAGGCCACTGCAATCTCTTGTTGACAGATTAATGAAAATGAGAGGCACTCCCAATAATTAACAAGGAGTGTCTAGCTGCAATCGCAAATTAGAACAAAGATTCTCTATTCCTCGTTGATTTAATTACTTTGGATCATCAAGAATTGTTGATTCCCCTTGGATTTCTATTTATGCAAAGGTTTCTTCCTTCATACATTATGGCCAATGGGTCTGGCCTTTTCCCCCTTCCTTAACCCCTCTTCTTTCATATCTTTTTATTTTTTTCAAAGTTTCTCCTAGCCCATCCCCAAGTTTGGAGAGTGAGTACATTAATAAAATAGAACAAAATAACATGCAAACTAAGTAATAATGCGAAGTTCGACGTTCAAAGTTCAAACCAAATGAAACTAGCCGATTAATCTAGGCGCCTAGCCAATTAATCGTCCACCTAATCTTGCCTAGAGGCCTAATCCGCCTAGCCTGCCTAGCCGATTTATCCCGCCTAGCAGCCGATTAATCACCCCGGCGCCTAGATCACCGCCTAGACCCCTAGGCAAGGCGGCAGGGTACTGCCTAGCTCCTAGGCGCCAATTAATCTGCCGCCTAGGGCGCCTTTTAGAACACTGCAAAGGAGGGTTGCGAACTAAGGAGAAGCTTATGAATTGGGGCATTTTCTCCTCGCCTATTTGCTCTCTATGCCACCAAGATAATGAAACTCTTGCACATATGTAGCTCTTCTGAGAGTAGCCACTTTGTGCATATATTGCCAAAAGTTTGGCCTGTCTCCGGTCCTTCCCATCCATAACCACATTGATTAGGGATTACATGGGTATTGTTATCGTAGTTGTTGTAGTAATGACAATAAAATGGGCTGCAATGATTTACTACGTTTGGCAGGAAAAGATCAAAGGCCCTCCCTCTGCAGACCTTCAAAAGATCAGCTTTGATGTTAGAGTCAAGGGTTTGGAAATCAACCATGTAAAGAACTCCCCCCTAACCATGTACCATACCAATCTTGGCAAATCCCGATTAGGCTTTCTTCTCGTACTTCTTTTTTATTTATTATTTTTTTTATAAGTACTACATTTTATTAGAGCTTAAACAACCAACAAGCATTAAGGAGGCATTCCTACTTCTGTACAACCTGCCACTCCTACCATCTATCCAACTAAGCAACTACAGGTAAACAAAGAAAGCAAAACATACAGCAGAATCAAAATTACAAACAAACAAAGACAAAAACAAAGAGGGACAGCAAACTATGACATCACCCTCTCAGACACAACCCATCTAGACCACAAAGATTTGTTCAACAGAGATGGCTTTACCCCTCAACTTGTGCTGAAAAATCTCTATTGTAATTGGTAGTCCTGTGGATAAATCCTTTGCCTTGCACATTCTGGCATAACAATTCCATCACATCAGGAAGAGTATCCGGAATCCCAACATTAGAACAGGTGCTGATGAGACTTCTATTATCACAAAGATTACAGCCAGCATCCACCCTCATCCCCCAACTCAGGAGTCTAATAGCATCCCAAGCAGAATGGACAGTATAACTACCACCGGAATGGGGAGTCCGGATTACTTGATCCTCTCTGTCGGAGGCAGGTAGAAAATCCCTAGGAGTATGCCTAATGATAAGCTGAGTTGCCCTATTTCTGAGTCGAGGCCATCTCCAACTATCATGGTGGATGATAGAAGATACCTTAGCTTGGAGGGATTGGTACATTCCTACCTCATCGTACTTCTTATTTGGTTGTAGAACCTTGTTTTCTTTGTATTGTTTGCTTTTTCAATGAATCTACTTAAAAAAGGATGATTGATTGTGGAATGTTGGACTACTTGGGTCAGGGGGTCTAATTCTTTCACTTCAATGGCAGTTATGTTGTTGATAAACATTTCTAACTATGCAAATTGAAATAAGACAGTTCATTCAATAAAGTTGTGTGGTATGTGATCTTGCAGCCTTGCTTACAGTTGAGAGTGATGAGTTTTGGGAAGGGGTGTCACCTGTACAGTTTGGGGAGTTGCCTGCACTTCAAGATGCGGTGACAGTTGTGGGGTACCCAATCGGAGGAGACACCATTTCTGTGACAAGTGGTGTTGTTTCTCGTATAGAGATTCTCTCTTATGTTCATGGGTCAACTGAGCTTCTAGGTTTGCAGGTTTGGACCTTTTTTCGAACCCCGTAAAATTGTATTTGTAGAGATCCCACTATCCAATGTTTATGTCTCTTGACATGGTTCATGTGCAGATAGATGCTGCTATAAACTCTGGAAATTCTGGTGGACCTGCCTTCAATGACAAGGGAAATTGTGTCGGTATTGCCTTTCAGTCCCTTAAACATGAAGATGCGGAGAATATAGGTTATGTCATACCAACCCCAGTTATCATGCACTTCATTCAGGATTATGAGAAGAATGGAGCATATACAGGTATTTTTATTTCCAAACTTTGACTTATTTGTGGGAGGGTCAGATTTTTGTAGTTTCATTTATGGGTCACTTCTTGACAACTTTCTATGTATGGAATGTAAGGGTTTAAACTTTAAAGGGAGCAAATATTATTGTAGAGATCAACAGAGAAAAGAAAAATCAGCAAAAGAGAATGGGTGTCAATCCTTAGGTCAATGATTACCTTTGGTGAAGTGGATCATACAACTTTGTATAATATTCCTTGAATGAGGAATGGAACGGAAATTGGACCAAACTTTCCTCTTGCTTTTCTTGGTCACAACTTTGTATGATATTCCTTGAAAGATGGCTCTCTTGTCTATGATTCCAGCCATAAATGTTTTCAGATCAAAGTTCTCATGATTTGAGTCAAGAATCATCATGTAGAAATATGATTGAATTTTAACTCTTGGAACTTTTCCTCCATTGACATTGTCAGCCTTCCTGCATATGCTTGTATGCTCATGTTTCAATAGTGGCATAGGCTTTGTAAACCGCCTAGGGACATGATCTTTGCATATTCTTTATCACAATAATACAAATTATCCACATCATGGAGCAATCAGTAGGTCAACTCAACCAGCCTAATTGGCATACATAGAACTCTTTTTTTTCAGAAAACCAGAAGTTAACAGCTTTGCTAATCGTAGAAAAAAGATTCCTCTCTGCTTTGTTCTTTCTTCGTGGGCTAATGCATGCATTTTCTTTGTAAAACCTAACGCATAGCTCTAGAAGGATTCGTTAAATAAAGATAAGTCTTAACTTACAATTTTGGTCGAACTGAATCCCATAGGCAAGCTTTAAGTTATAGGGTGGGAGAAAGTGTAATAGCAGGACAGCAGCAATGCTAGTATTCTAGACTTTCAGCTTCTCCATAGGGCTTGTGGTGTATACAGCATATATACCTATTCCGCATATCGTACAATCATGTGTAAAGAGTAATAATAGTGTTTCCTTTCATCTTCTAATTTCACGGGAGGGTGCGTGAAGAAACCATAAAATTTGGTGACTACATAAATTGAATACAGGTAGTACTTTTTAGTGTGCGAAGGAAGAGCTTAATTTGATTCTTTTTATTTTCTGGTTTTAAAATCTGGGTTATTATGTTTCCCTACGAGATTTTCTATTGTTTTCTCTTTTTGTATATGGAGGGGCAGTTCCATAATGCAGGTTTCGTATTAAGCATGTTTAACTTGTCAAGAAGATGTATTTTTGTAATAGAATTTGATGAACTATCTATGAACACGGACAGAAGTGAAATAATAGTTAATATACTTCTTTTGTCATCTTGTAGATAAACGTTATAACCTGGTACTTGAAGTATACAGGTCTATGAATAGCGACATTTAGTAGCACTGTAGCAGAATACCTTGACTTGGGCCAATTTTTTTGTCATTCTGCATGTTTTTGGCTTCTGATTTTTATAGGTTGCAGAGGGGAATATGGTTTCTCTTTCATGTATTTCACCTATGTGTTTGAGGTGATAACATTGTATTTTTTCCTCAGTTTGAAGATCGTAAAGTACCTTTTATCTCTCTCTCTCTCTCCCCCACCCTAGTCCGCCCCGCCCTTCTCCCTTCTCTTCTATTTCCTTCTACGGAATAAGAATTAGTGCCATGTTATAGGATTTCCAATACTTGGAGTTGAGTGGCAGAAGATGGAAAATCCCGATATGCGTGTAGCAATGGGAATGAAACCTGATCAAAAGGGCGTTCGTATCAGAAGAATTGATCCCACGTCTCCGGAATCTGAGGTTCTGAAGCCATCAGACATTATACTCAGCTTTGATGGGGTCGATATTGCAAATGATGGAACAGGTAATGGTGGACTATTCGATTATCCTTGCTTCTTGATCTCATTTGTCTTATTTTTTGAATGGACAGGTTAGGGAGACTTGAATTTGAGTCCCTCTATTCTGGTATTGTGCTAACGTTGCATAAGCCGCTGGGATGTCCTTCAGGGAAAAATCTCATTTGTCTTTTCTGTTCTCCGTTGCCGTTAATGCATGTCACCATTACCATGACTGTGGTTGTCTTCATTATTGTGATTTGAACCTTGATTAGGTTTGTGTTGCCTTATTAGAGTCACAGATTACAATTGGTATGAATTTCTGTACAATATCGCATATCTCAACACTTAAAACACGCTTTTTAAGTCTCTACCCGTAAATTCGCCTTGGATTATAAAACTAGGTTGGGTGCGTGCCACCTAATCTAGTACATGTTTGGTGATAATTTCGTGTTGTTAAATACCTGAACTCCTATTTTCCAATTTGTAGGTGTTGTAACTTTTCTAGCAACCTTTGTATTGATCAGTGTTCTTAATTGGTAGTAACACTTCAACTTTGTAGTATGTGCTTCTCTTACAAAATCATCTCTCATTTTCGTATTTGGCTTCTAAAATAGGATAAAGTAACTAGATGACAGGTACTATATTTTGTCCAGTTGTTATCTTGGAAGAGAATCTCCCTTTCTCTCATCCGTGCTATCCTTCTGCTCTTTAAGTTGCTATGTAAGAATAGAGATTGGTCGAGTTCTCCTTAGTTTGGTTTGGTTTATTGTTTTTGACGTGAACCCATCAGGCTAACATAGGGTTGGCTAAAAAATGATGGTCTCCCGACGGAGATTGGCTTTTGTATAATTATAATTTGTTACAGACTCTGCTGCTAATTTTCTGTACATATTTATGTTATCACTCTTATGAATGCCTTGTGATGTCCGTTGGTGAACACTTTAGTAGAAAGAATTGTAGAACTTAATGCTTGTCTTAGGCCAGTCATATTGATGATTGATACTCTCTTTTTTCTTTAGTATTATTTTTCTACATTGGTTTTGGCGGTTCGTTCGGATAGAACTCAAGTGAAATTCATGGTCTTTCGCTGTGTTAGTATAACTTTTTTTCAGATGAAGTTGATGAAATTCATGGTCATGCTTTAGGAGTAAGCTTATTATGCATCTAGCAATATGGTAGGTTAAACCATCTTTCCATATTTGGATAACATGTTACTGAATGTTGGACAATGAAGAAAGTCGTTTGAAAAAATAAGTGTAGCAAAAATGAGACTGTTGAGATTGATTAGGGGTGCTGCATAAGTAAAACATTTGAAACAATAAGTGTAGCTAAAATGAGAATGTCGAGATTGATAAGGGGTGTTGCATAAAATTGTATAATAGTTAAATGAATCCATTAGGAAGAAGAGGCTCCAATTGAAGAAAATATGAGTGAAAGGTGTTTAGCTGGGTACATTGTATTTCATCATGGAGAGGGTGGCATAAGAGAAAGAGGAAGTTCAAGTAGAACCTGGATTGAGATGACTAGAAATGACATGATTACCTCAAACTTAGTTGAGAATATGGCTTCAGACAGAATCAATTGTGTGGGACAAAGGCTTATTGAAATGAGATGAGTTGACTGTAACGTAATTGTTATAGCTTTAGCAACTGTCATGTTACGTTTCTTTGGAGTTATTGTTCTGTGTCAGTGGACTTTGTTGAACATTTATCTATTCACGGGAATTGTGGGCTGAGTTATATTTAATATCGACTTGATATTTTTTATGTGGTGGTGCGTCTTGCTATTATGTTACTTGACAAGGAAAAGTTTTTTGTTATACCTAGATGTTGGCTTTTTCTCAGATGCCTTGAAAATGGAAGTCAGATTCACAATATTTCTCTGTTCCATTGTAATGTTTTCCGGACTTTGGGATTAACTTTCTTTCTTTTGATGTTTCAGTTCCTTTTAGGCATGGTGAGCGCATAGGTTTCAGTTATCTTGTAACTCAAAAGTATACCGGAGATGTTGCGGCAATTAAAGTTCTTCGCAGTTCTGAAACTCTCAAATTTAATGTCAAATTAAAGAGTCACAGAAGGCTCATTCCAGCACACAACAAGGGTCGACCTCCCTCGTATTACATTGTTGCAGGACTTGTTTTTACGGCCGTGTCTGTTCCATATCTGCGTTCTGAGGTAACCATTTCACTTTTAAACCTTGCGTTTTGACTGTAAGATTATTTAGTAAAAGAGCCAAGCCTGAGCCGAGCTTAGGCCTTAGCTCAGTTTGTAGACATATGGCATGACTTGGTGGCAAGGATTATTCCTGTTAAATGTTAAGTTCCATGTATCTTGTTTTTTCAGTCACCAGATTCGCATCTATTATTTGTTTTATATTCTGTTTTGAGATTATGCTTGATATCTTGTGTGAGATCTAACGGAGGACATACAAGTCAAAATAAGCATCTCTTTTGTGTCAGTTTCATTTTCTACTTATGTATCATATTCAGTGAATTTTTTTTGGGTTAACTATTTTGGAGAACTGTTTGTGGGAAGGTATGATGAGAACGACCAACTTCTTGCAGAACTGTAAGATGTTTCCAAAAATTAGAGCACTGTTTTTGCACCAAAATGGCAATATTTGAAAACAATGAGTGTTTCGTACTTTTCTGTATTTATGATTCCCAAAAGAGGATCTAGCTTTGTCTATTTGCATTAGATTTCCCCCGAAGAGGCCTGGGCATTAGTAATATGGAACTAATGGCCACTGCACCTATCGCCATTGATATGACCGTGACTACGTGGTATGAATGGGTGGTTAATCATTTCGTATCTCTTTTGGTTAATTGCATATTGAAGTTTTCTCCAAATCCTGTTTTGGATATCCTAAGCTTGTGCACAATGAATTACATTAGTACGCATTGGTGTTCTTTTTTAATTGATCGGCAGCAAACAATTTAGTCCTTGTGTTAACTTTCCAAATGTAAATTTTAGGAATCTGCTGGAGCTTTAATTCACTTCTTAATACTGAAGAGAGTCATCAAATTTCCTTTCTTGTTCTTGACAAATTATTCATATCTTCACTGATGATGAATTTCCATAGATATATAGTTGTTGGGATGTGCCTTGGGTCATTATGGATGTCAACCTAAAAACAGTGGGGGAGCAAGGAAGTTTCTGAAATGATGTTTCCATATCAGATATTAGGGAAGAATAAAGTAGTAACATGCTATGTATTTGTGAATCTCTTTTTGAAAACATGCTATGTATTTGTGCCAAGGTTTGGTTGTGGCTGCATTCATATTTTTCATCTTATTTAAAAACCTAATATGAACTTGCATGAGCATTGAGAGAAATACATCTGATTACCCTTCTGCTGCACAGGAAATCTTTTCCCTGTTTACTTTTGGAGGTTTATCAATGTAAAGCATTGTCTTAATTTGTTTTGCATCTTCTTGTCAGTATGGTAAAGAATATGAATATGAAGCTCCAGTCAAGCTGTTGGACAAACTCTTGCATGAAATGCCCCAATCACCAGATGAACAGCTTGTTGTGGTTTCTCAGGTTTTTCATCTTGCTTCTTACGCTCTTTGGCTTATGTATCTCTAGTCTTATTATACCCAAGGGTGAGTATGTACGTAGTGGCAATGACATTTGTTTTTGTCCAATTTAAAAAGGTTCTTGTTGCTGACATCAATATTGGATATGAGGAGATTGTCAACACCCAGGTCAGAATTTCTAATGGATGTAAAAAAGATAAATTCACAGTGCTGGGAATGATGCTAAATCTGTTTACTATGCATATGTTTGTAGGTTCTTGGTTTTAATGGTAAGCCTGTGAAGAATCTGAAGAGTTTGGCCAGCATGGTGGAGAGCTGTGACGATGAGTTTTTGAAATTTGATTTGGAATACCAACAGGTACCTCAACCTCACCTTCTGTTTGCACGTCTATTAGACCTGTATTTATCAATGAACCAAATTTCATTTCTGTTGCATTGAAACGGCTGAAAGGTTTCTGTTATAAAACCAAAACAAAAATTTATGAGAGTGCAAATTTCAAATGTTTCCATCGCAATGCACCGAAGCACCAGAAAGCCCTATGAATATTTTTGTTGTTTCAAAATCCATATCCATTTGACATCTCTCTCATGTTCAAAGTGTTGCTGAAAGTTTTTCATTTGAGTTGATTGAACTATATGCCTAAACAAAATGTTGGTCCTTATTTTGCCTTGCCTTGCATTATCGTTGTACGTTTTTGTCTACAGATAGTGGTCCTTCGAACAAAGGCTGCCAAAGCAGCAACACTAGACATCCTCACAACACATTGTATTCCTTCTGCCACATCAGATGATCTCAAATCGTGAGACCAGTGGTCATGTGGGTGTACGGTATAATCTTCCACCTCGGCCTCCCAACTGTCCTGATTTTGATTTTCTTGAACATTGAATCTCATATTGGGTATACTAGTCATCGCAAGTTACATAAATCTTCAAGACAGTTTAGTGCTGAGGAGTGCATGTTAGCTTACAATTTTGTTGGTAGATTGCGGAGATATTGTCTAGCAATGAGGTGTGAAGTACACCTAGAGATGGTTGATTTTACAGAGAGCATAGGAAAAAGGATGGAGGATCTAAAGCTATTGTATGCTTCAACTTGGGGCTGCTTCTTTCTGATTTTCTTCATTCACTCCTTTTGGCCCTTTTGAGGATAGATTTTCGGGCATAATGTCTCGTTACTTTACCTATGCTAATAGATTTGATGGTGCGATACACTGGGAATCAATAGAATTTTCATTGCTAAGGTGCGTGTTATGTTTCTCTAAAAGTGTGAATGGAAAAGAGGAAGGCAGGGAACCCGACGTAAGAAAATTGTCTTGAAATCCTAACGTATTGGGGTGGGAAAAATTGTGGTGCTTCTCCTTAGAATACAAAACCTTCATTATCTTTCATTATGTGCTTGTGTTAAAAAGCTTTGAGAAATTAGTACATCTTAATCTTTGGTAGTTTCTCATAAATTATGTTCTTTCCAGAAAATAACTTTTGAAAAACCATTGACCAAATAAGTTTTGTAAAAGCTATAGAAAAGTCCTCTAAGCAATTGTTATGGGCCACTATAGTCTATATGGTCTGAAGCTTTGGAGCAGCACTACAAGTCTGTCCATTTACGGCGATTTACTGTGTCACCATATTTGAGTGCTGCATAGCACAGGTTTGCCCTTTCTGTTTCCTCGTGGATAAAACAAAGTACAGGACCTGATCAGTTGTCCTTGGGGTAATCCTCTCATGCCTACTGGAGTAGTTGATATGCCTAACATACATTTCCTCTAGCTACCGAAAAAGACGTTATATGGACTGGATTAAAGGGATCAAGAATTTTGATTCATTTGTAGCATATATGTCAATGGATTGAAGTAATTTTTCTACCGCATTAGCTCCGTCTCTAAATTTACCATGAACGGAGTCCCCATATTTCAGTGCTGCATGGGTTTTTTTTCCTCATGCTCCGTCTTTAGTGTTAGAGAAGCTGAGTTTGAGTAAAAACTACTATGTTACAGTTTTCCCAGAGGGGTACTTAAAATTGGAGAGAAAGTAAAGGAAATTTAAAGAGTTTTCTCCTCCATTATTTGGTTTAGAAGGAAAGAGGGAAGAAAATAACAAGTTCAAATTCTGTGCACAGTATCCCATTTTCTTTGCATTTTCTCCTCTCTCTTTTTCCCCAAGTTCCAAACATAGCATTAAGATCGCTCCCTTGATGACTCGGATCATCACTCAATCTTGCTTGGAAAGTCATCTTTTTGAGACAACGGCCGAAATGCCCTTGCTTGGGTTGGCTCTATTGTTCAATTTGACAAGCTTTTTGGAGTCCAAGAATCCCTACTAAAGTAAAGCTTCAGTTAGGGTTGGCTCTAACATTTGGGAGGCTTAAAGAGAATTTAAAACTAGGGCTCTGCTTTTTTTTTTATCAAAAAAATAAAATTTAGTATAGATGGCTAATATAAGATAAAAGATAAAACATGGTCTTTTAGCTTCTGAATTTAATGAACATAAACTTTTAAATTTTTTTAATACCATTAGAGTTTTTTATTTATTTATTACAAAGCATCTCTCATTGTATGTATTTTTTTTTTCTTAACCAATCATGTTATTAACTATAATGTAAGAACATAATTTTTAACAACAAAAAATTATTAATTTTAAGCTTTTTTTTTTTTTATTGAAGTTTGTTGATTCAAAATAAACTATTTTGGTTTATTTATTATTGTCAGAAGTGATTTATTTCTGAATTTGATATTAATAATTAAAATAAATGAAAGAAAATTAAAACAAATTATCAAAACACGGTGTGCAAAATATTTGGGATCTGGGGACCCTGTAGTGCCTCAAAGCACCTCAAAGCACTACATGGTTGTAATCCCCCGATCTGACCGTTCATCTACGCAATCAACGGTTTAGATATGTTTGTTAACTCTTAGAGGTAAGAGTATATTCTTAGTGGTAAGAATACATCCGCGAATCTAAACCATCAATTGAGAAGATAAACGGTCGGATTGGGAGACTACAACCCTATAGTGCTTTGAGATACTACAGGGCTCCCCGCTTCCAAATATTTGAACCTTGGAAATGAGTAACATCTACAACCACAAAAGCTTTATTAGTAATTTATAGTAATACAATTAGTGCAAAGGGTTATATGTCATGTGTCCTGGGTAGAAGAAAACTAAGGAATAAAATTACCTAGCCGAAAAAGGCCCTGATGGGTACTGAACCAACCAGGGACACCATAGCTCTAGTGGATGCACACAGCACACACCCCAACACCAACGTGACACGCCTCCGCACCTCTGGCTTCACCTCAGGCTGGCCCTGGACCTTCAGTGCAACTTCTGTTGATACTCTCGCTCTTCTTCCCGCAGGGAAAGAAATGACCTATAAATGAGAGCTCTTCTTCCGCAGGGAAAGAAATGTCATATAAATGAGAAGGAAAAGACAGCCTTTTTGCAGTTAAAACAACGAGCTTTTACCGTAGATATATCATTATTTCACAGCTATAATACTTGAGTTTATCTGCATTTTTTGAAACTTCGAACCTACAATCTAAAATCTATTTCCATAGCTACCGAAACCACTCCTACATACCGTGGTTACTACTACAACATATTCTCATATACAACAACATTCTCATATACCGTGATTACTAGTACAACATATTCTCCGGAACCCATTGTGATTGTGTGACATGTACTAGTTTGGAAGAAAAGGAAAAAGGGAAGACCAGTTGATTTTCCCACACTGTACAAGTCTTTATGCAACCATGTGAGTCTGCAATAGAGGGGTTCTGTGTGAGGACGTAGGCAGCCGATCAAATCCATGACTTTCCTTTTCCTCTTCTTTTGATTGTGCCCATATCACTCCATAGAAACCCACCACAATTACTATTGCTCCGATCACACTGCAAAAAAATAAAAACAAAATAACATAATACCAGTTCTATGGCACTTTTCCAATGAAATTTGCACTGGCTGGCGGAAAATAAATTAAAAATTGACTCCACACACCCCTTCTCCATAGAGAAATAGGGTTTGGACGGTAAAAAGTCCATCAGTCCCTAAAGCAAAGATAGATGATCAGACCATTACTTTTTACAGCGCGTCAAAATCATCATGTCAAAAATCAAAGTTGATCGAATATCAATCAACTTATCAAAACACACATTTATGTTGAGTTAAATGGGTTTTGATTTATATTTCTTTTTCAAAGGGTTTCCAATTGAGTGAGCTAACCTAATTTATTATAAGAAAAATGTGCTTCAAAATCATTATATAGATATCTGATCAATCTAATTTTTGGCACGGTTAATATTCTTGACCAGCTCTAAAATGGTTCCAATTACATCAAACTAGACCCAGAAATTGGCCCACTAAATGCTTAATCTGAGCGGTCCAGTTTGGAGACAATCCAACCCAATAGAAGTCATAATACACCTAACTAATCCCCATCTTTGTCCCCACTTTTCCACAACAAATGGCACCCAAATCTTTCCACAACACTAAGGGAAAAGATCAACTTAATCACATGGTAACATGTCAGTATCCTTGAATGAAAAACGTTTCATTAATCTACTGATTAATTTACTTGATGACTTTTTTCTCAGAAAAGGGTAGGTAGTTGAGTGTGAGAGGAACTTCTTACGTTCCAATATGAAGTGTGTCACCAAGGAAAATGACACCCAATAATGCAGCAATAGCAATGCCCAATGGCTTGAACATTGCCACAAACACAGGACCTTTCTTGTGTATGCACCATGTTTGGACGGAATAAGTTACAGCACTTCCAAGCACAGCCTAAAAGTGGAAAACACGAAATCATTACAGATTAGGCTCAACAATGCTTAGCAGATTAGAGCTACTAGTGGATAATTTACTTACCGAGTAGATAACTGAGATGAGCTCGATATCAGGGCTTAATTTCCAAGCATTTGGGTTGTTTCTTTCTGCAAAAAAAGAAAGTGCCGTGCATTGAATCGTCCCAAACAAGCAATAGAATGCCACTATAGTCAATTCTGACGGGTACCCTTTAAGTATTACAGCCTGCAAAAAAGATATTCAGATATGATCAATCCACTTATACTTGAGAAGAATAATGTTTATGTTCGACTGAATCGACTGTATGTGTGTCTTTGAATGTGCACAGGATTCTCAGTCTCCTTGTCTTAATGCACTATAAGTTTTGCATGATTGTAGCCTACACTCTTTTATTTGAGATTTCCACCAAATCGCGTGGTATGTACAAAATTCAACTGTAGGTTGCAATCTAGAGATGACAATAATGCAATGTGGCTTGCAATCATAATGAATATGGTCTGCAGTAGTGTTGATACAGATTCATCATTCTGTAATGTGGCTCACAACCAAATTTGATCTGGTCCATTATTTTGAATTTTGGTTACTTTCGTGGATATGCAGCGTTATTGTTTGAACTTTGAATATTACCTGAGAAGTGTTCCATATTGAGAGGGATAAACAAGCAATCACAAGAAAAAGGCCTCCAAGAATCCAATTACTTTTAGTAGCCAACATGTTGAAGAGAGATGGTTGTGATGGAAATGAGCCTTCAGAGGGAATTGATGGGGATTGAACAGGCAAGGAGCCAATAGAAGGACCCTTGTAGAGGGTTACTATCAAGGCTCCTGATATTGAAACTAACGTCCCCATGATCTTTACCCGACTTCTTGAGCTTCTCAAATCTACCTTTTCCATCCTAAGAGGGAAAAAGATCAATAAAGAAAAATAAAGACTCTGAACATTAGTTGATTTTGTCCACTTTAGTTAATCAATTACAAGCATTTATGCAACTTGACAAATCTCAATGGAGAAAACGGATTCATGTAGCTGACCCAATTGATTGAGACTTGAGGCTCAATTGATTGAGACCTCCATTTGTTTTCTTGGATGATTTTATAGGAAATCATTGAAATCTTCTGGCTTTAAACTATACTAAAACTTTCTGGAATCACATGGTCATATCCCCAGGGCCTTGTTGATTGGCGAGATTAGAAATGAGATAGGATGACAAATCCATGAGACACAATTTATGTCCCTTGAATGCAACAATTAGTTGAGGTATACAACAACAACATAACCCATATAGTCCCCAATCATTGGGGGTATGGGCGGGGGCTGATTGGAGATAGGCCTAACCTTTGGCAATATGCACAAAATGACTGCTCTCAAAATACCACTTAGACAATGACCCCCCTAAACCTCCAAGAACCGAGGAGCTCCAGTGACATTTTGCTGCAAATATAAGCATCGTTTATTTTAGTTCATGCCACTACTAATCTTATTTGATTACATGACCTCTAAGCTATGTTATATGGGGACTTAGGTACGGATGTCAGGAGCTGAAGAATTCATCTCATTTTCATAACAAGGATGTGGGGAATTTTGTAAACTTCAGATTATATAATTGCTATTTTCTAGCTTAAATGGTGTCTATTAGTTGTCTTAGATATTTTTCATGCATAAAACAATTTTTGCATAGATTGTGGGAAATTTGAGCTAGAAAATATGTTTGCCAAGTTTTATCCAACTAAATGTCTGAGTATCGCGTGTCCAACATGGGGATTACTGCATACTTTTTGAAGCATCCAAGCAGCATAGCTTCTAATTATTAGTCCTCAGTCTGATCAATTGGGTAATTGTACTCCACCATTCTAATTATTAGTCTTCAGTCCGATCAATTGGGTAATTGTACTCCACTATGCTCTCATTTACTGTCTGTAATTGAAAAGCAGCAAAAGAGTGATAAAACCTGACGATAACAGCAAGCAAGAAAGTGAACGCTGGGACCAAATTGCTTATGGCAGATCCAAGGGTGGGTGAGCTATAGCTTATGCCAGTGAACACACAGTTTTGCATCACTGTAATCCTGTAAAAAAAAATAAAAAAAAAAAAAACCCCAAAACCCGGCCCCATTAATTTTTACAAAAGAACAAAACCCACTTCTCGATTCAATCAATTGAAGGTGTTAAGAACAAACTACATACCCAATAAGGCTGAGGAAGAAGAATTTGCAGAGGAGAGAGAAATTCAGAGGAGGTCTCTTTGTTCTGCTAGTAAAAAGAAACTAAATTAGATGAAATTCGAATGAGAATTTGGAATGGACAATCAGAATTTGGCGAAAGGGGAAGGAGGTAGACCTGTGGAAGAGGAAAGAAGAAGGGAGGAGGATGAGAGTGGCAAGGGCATTTGAGTAGACAACAAAGACAAAGTGGCTCATTCCTTTGGACATAGCTGCTTTGCTCAGAGTGGTTAGGCCCACATCAAAGCACTCTACCATCACCATGGCTGCGAATGGCAACAGTCCCACCAAATAGGGCTTCAACACCATCTCTCTCTCTCCCTCCCTTCCTCCTTTTCTTGAATGTCTGATGAGCGTCTGTCTGTCTCACTCTCAAAGGTTCGAATGGGCGGGTCCTAAATTGTTTGGGAGTTTTTGGGCAAAAAATAAACCACTTTGTTTAATTTTTTTGTCCTTATTCAAAATTTTTCATCCTTATTCAATTTTTTTTTCTTTTCAATTGTTAATTTCGTGTCGATTTTTTGTAAATCATTGGTTCGTTTCGACGAAAGAAATCCAAATGTATAATAAAATTATTAACCAAATTTATATTTGTATAAATAAAGACAAAAATAATCTAAAATTTTGGATTATTTTTGTTTTTAGTTTAAAAATTTTGATCATAGCCCAGAGATGGCTTCTTCTCTCCTCCAAAGCCAACGATGCCAACCGGAGACTCTCGTGGCTCTAGTATACCAAGCTTCCTCAGTGTTTCGAGGGGCATGATGTTGATCGATGCTTCTCCATCCAAGAATCGTTTAAGCTCCACACCTCCTACATGAGCAGTGATAAACATGAGTCTATTGTGAGGAAATGGAACTCTTCTGTCTGCGTCTAAGAACGAGATAGTGTTAGACTCCTTGCGAACCATTCGCGGCACAAAACCCTCTTCTATTACACATGCTTCATGGTTCCGGTTAGTTATCTCGAGGATTGCTTTGGCCATTTTAAGTCTCATGGAAGGGGTAAATCCAAATCCATATAAGAACTATTAACTATTTGCCAGAATCTTATGCCCTTCATCAGGATCTACATCCACAGCGGGCTGCTCATAACTTGCTATTTCTTCAATATGGTCATAGAAAGAGGTCATGTAAACCTCCTCTGTTTCGTCATCAATACCATACATAAATTCGTAATATTCCCTTTCATAACATTCTGCCATCATGCCACTTCTTTCATGCTCAGGGTAGGGCCTATCGCACACATCATTATTGTCTTGTTTCTTCTGAAAAATCCCTTTTAAGGGTCCAACAATCACTAGTTGGTTATTGAAATGCAGTATTTGAGGTTAATAAAATAGAGAGTATTGTTTGAGTGTTAATAAAAAAAATGTCAAGTTATAACAGATATATACATTGTACACTACCTAATTTACCAAGTCGATCATTATTGGACTTGCTCTTAACATTTTGAACAAATTACTACCCTTACCCACGTTTATATGGGCACACAACAAATTTTTAAAAAATGACTACTTTATTAAAGGCTTTTTCTAGTATCCACCCACTAGATGGATGTTACGCGCCCCAAAAGCAAATTTTCTGACTGCCTTTGCTTTGATTGAATTGAGGTGACTTTTACCTCTTTAAGTTAAATGACCATATTATCCTTATTCATTAATGGGACAACAACAATGCAATGCTCAGAGGTAAATACGGTGCCATTTTTTTTTTCTTCCAAAAATCCGCATATTGATATTTTGTGGAACCTATTTCGTGTATCGCAAAGATGAATCAAACAACGGACTTTTCTTAAAATATTTTTTTATGAGTACTTGCAAAAAATTAGCTTAATCTGATATCGTTAAGGGCTTTTCAGAATTCATAGGGCGCCCTATTAATTCTGAAAAAACCCTTATCGATATCTGATAGAGTTAATTTTTCCATAGGAACCGATAAAATATGAGCGATTTAAATCATCTTTGCATCATCCGAAAATAGGCCCCTAAAAATTAACGAACTATTAATTTAAAATCAAGTCGTTCGATTGGCAAATTATGATAAGGCCGGTCTTATTTCAGGCCCCTCAAATATGATTCAAACCGTGAGTTCTTCTTAAAACTTTTGAATATGGGTAATTGGAAAAAATTAGCTCAATCCGAAATTGGTAAGAGCTTTTTCAGACTTCGTAATGTTAAGAAATATTGTCTCACATTGCCTAGGAATGAAATAGGTGATCACTTAATATATGTTGGGACCTCTCCACTCATTGCCAATTGGTTTTGAGATGGACATAAAGTTTCCACATGGTATCAGAGCGGGGCCTATTCCACTCCACATTTAAAAAAAAAATAATTTTGCAATCCCACACCCACGATGACAGACCAGCAAAAAGGCTGCACGATAATAGGACCCAAAAAGTGGCCACACGTGACAGACCTCAAATGCGGCTGCACGTGAGGGGGATGTTAAGAAATATTGTCTCACGTTGCTTAGGAGTGAAATGAGTGATCACTTAATATATGTTGTGACCTCTTCACTCATTGCCAATTGGTTTTAAAATGGACATAAAGTTTCCACACGTAGGGCTCCTTACAAAGTCTGAAAAAGCCCTTACCGATACCTATGAATTCTGAGATCGAACCACCAAATCTTTCACTCAACTACTCAGTTGCAAGACACATAAAAAAAATGCAATTTAAATCATTCTTGCATGATTTGAAAATAGGCCCACAAAAATCAAGCAGCACATTTCCCTCCTTTTCCCTCCTACTTTACTCTATCCTTCTTTAAAGTATTAGGTAATGTTCAAAACTCTGCTTTGACTTGAACTTAATTGTAGTGATTAGTTACAAACTTGATCACGTATAAATGTGCATAAAGTAAATTCTTTTTTTGTCCATACATGGTACATGTGAAAGGGTACATATGGAAGTTGCTGGGATGACATTTATTTTGTTTTGGAAAGATCTATGCTCAAAATGAAGACTTTTGCACAAAAAAGAGTAGTTATGGCTAGTTAGGAAGTTGCTGGGAATGAGTATTTTGTTTATGAAACATCTCAGCTGAAGTTGCAAACGGATTTTTGCACAGGTAGCAATAATATAGGTAGTTGGAAAGTAATTTGTAAGGAAGATGAACTGTATATGCCGAACTTGTTATTTCGGATGCCCAATTATAAGCTGAACTCATTTTTTGTACGAAAACAAAGGGTTCTTGCTAGTGAACTCAATTTTTGTATGACCTTTTTTTTTTTTTTTTGCTTGTCTTGCTACTGAGTAATTGAGTGAAAATTTTGGTGGTTTTTAGAATTCATAGATATCAGTAGGGGCCTTTTCAAAATTCGTAGGGGCTTTTCAACTTCGTTGGGCACCCTAGCTACGAAGTCTGAAAAAGCCCTTACCGATTTCGGATTGAGCTAATTTTTTCCAATTACCCATATTCAAAAGTTTTAAGAAGAACTCGTGGTTTGAATCATAGTTGAGGGACCTGAAATAAGACCGGCCTTATCATAATTCACCAATCGGACGACTTGATTTCAAATTAATACAGTAGTTTGTTAATTTTTAGGAGCCTATTTTCGGATGATGCAAAGATGATTTAAATCGCTCATATTTTATCGATTCCTATGGAAAAATTAACTCTATCAGATATCGGTAAGGGCTTTTTCAGAATTAATAGGACGCCCTACGAATTCTGAAAAGCCCTTAACGATATCAGATTAAGCTAATTTTTTGCAGGTACTCATAAAAAAATATTTTAAGAAAAGTCAGCGGTTTGATTCATCTTTGCGATACAGGAAATAGGTTCCACAAAATATCAATATGCGGAATATAGAAAAAAAAAAAAAAGGCACCGTATTTACCTCTGAGCATTGCATTGTTGTTGTCCCATTAATGAATAAGGATAATATGGTCATTTAACTTAAAGAGGTAAAAGTCACCTCAATTCAATCAAAGCAAAGGCTGTCAGAAAATTTGATTTTTGGGCGCGTAAGGTCCGCCTAGTGGGTGGATACTAGAAAAAGCCTTATTAAATCATGTTTTCGTAAAAGGTTTCTACGCAAAAAGAATAATGGATGTTATTAACTCATCCTCATGGGCAAGGGCAAGGGCAACACTATTTTTTTTTTTTTTTCCGTATTATTTTTTTTTGGTCTAAACCACCGGTCCCGGATGGAGAAGGCCAAGTGAAGCCCACTTTCATCATCAAACTTAATGCCGTTAGACAAATAAAATCCATTTACTTTCAAAAGTAGTCTTTCGAAACCATAAGGAGGTCCCTCAGAAAGCCCTCGGGGGAGGTAAGTGAAATTTACCCCAAGAATAATGGATGTTATTAACTCATCCTCATGGGCAAGGGCAAACATTATTTTTTTGGTCTCCATCCTAGACAAGAATCCCATTCACAAGAGAACTCCATAGCATTTAACTTCAAAAACAACCACTAACCAACTCAAATTAGTTGGTTGGTGGCAACATTATTAAATAATGTATCAAAATCTATTCTTCAACTTGAACCAATTTTATAGTAGAGAAAATTAAAAACTTCAACACTACTAGTTTTCATCCATCAATTTAATGAAGAGGTGACAAAATGGACCTTATAAATTAACCAATTTCATAGTAATTAAAGGACCAAATAACTTATTGATAATTTAGGGAACTAAATGAGTTTCCATTGCAAACATATTTGATTTTAGCAAATATTGATTTTATCATTTGGAATACTCTCCATTGATAGTTTAGGGGTGAAAAAAAACTATAAATGAAATAGTTTAGGGACTAAGGCCAAGTTTTCCGTTTTCATTACTCATGACTTTTGGCACGTCAATTTCTTATTGCTAAAAGCATCCCAAGTGATTTTTTTCCCGAATCCCTATTTCCGTTTTTATCATCCATGACTTGTAGCGCTTAGCTTTTAGCAGTTTTAGACAAAAAATGATACTATTTAGCAGTAGGTGCTAAAAATAAGAAACTTGGCCTAAACAATATAGTAACCTGAAAATGGGCCATAACCTATGAGTTACATATTTGTTGATTGGATCCAGATAGAGGTGCAAACAAACTGACTCGACCCGAGCTTTGTAGGCCTTGTTCGGTTTGTGTGTTTGGTTTTGGGTTTTGAGTGGAGACAGAAATAAAGATAATGATTGAAAATAGGGGGTAATGATTGGAGAGAGATATAAAGAGAAATGATTGGAAAGGTGGGATAATGATTGGAAATAGGCGTAATGATTGGAGGGAAATAGGGGTAAAAAAATTTAAATTGACCCAAACCAAACAAGGTGGTAGTGTTTTAGCTTGGCTCATTTACTAAACGAGCCAAAAACTTGACCTCGAGCTCGACTCGTTCGTAACAGAGCCAAACCCTTAATGAGTTGAGAATGAGCCGTGTCTTTAACGAGTCTTGCCAAGGTAATTTACTTAACGTCCTTAAACAAGCCAAGCCTATATAAACGAGCTGAGCTGAGATTTAGCGAGCTCGTTTACTAACGATCCTAAAACTCAAGCTCAAGCAATGCTCGATTACTAGCCAAGCCGAGCCTTGACTTGCCTTAACAAGTTGAGCCCCGAGCTGCTTGCGAGTAGCTCGTTTGTTTTCCTCTCTTTTCGCACTCGCATAGTCTAACTTGATTGTCGGATCTGGTCACCGGGCTTGTTTTGCAAGAACCTCTACCAAGGCTTCTTGGCTCGACCACCCCAATTTTGATACCAACAATTCTTATAAATTTCCCTCCAAAAGAAACACAAGTTTTTTTTGCTGCACAATTTCCATTTTCGCTGCAAAATTTTCAATTTTGTATATATTGGATATTGGTCTCATTTTAAAGGTATTCTCAATACATTTTCAAGAATTTAAAAGATACAAATTTTAGATAAAATATTTTTGAAGTCATTCTCGAGATTTGAAAAATTGAATATGCTTTTTTCATTTAGAAAGCGTGAAATGAAGTATAATTGGAGTGCTTTCTTCATTACTTTTTTTTTTTTTTTGAACTGGAAAAAGGGTGGGAGGGGGCGACCGGCGTAGCAACCGCCTTGGGCGTGACCATAGGGGCTCCCGACCCGCTGTGGAATGTCCGGTTCGAGCCATAGTTACTGTCCGTGAGGACATGCCGTCACCACAGCACCACCTGGCTTCATTACTCAAAACGGGAAAATAGAGGCATGGTTGTACGGAGAGACAGTTTTCGCGGAAGACGGAAAGCCATTTAGTCGGTCCGTGTATTTTTTTTTGGAATACGTGACCCCATGTGTGACCCCACAAAGAGGGTATTCCACTAACAAAAAACTGTTTTTTCTAAAAATCGAGACATGTCATTCTCTCACAATACATTACATAAAAAATCGTGAAAAACCAATTTTTTCAAAAAACCACCTCAGTAAAACACCCCAAATAATACCATCAGCCCTTCCATTCTGACCTGACTGAATAGAAAAATTTGTGCTGTGAAAAGACTCATTTTGCCCTCAATTCCAAGTTAAGGCAACAAATGATTGAAGGGCAAAATTAGAACTGAAAATAGGCGCAATTCCAGACTCCAGAGCAATGAATAGAGTGGACATTGCCTATTTCAAACAACTACGGAGTATATGGATTTGGGTTTAGGGAAAAAAATTTGGGTATATGGATTTGCGTGCCGTCGGGATAACACGTACTATCTGGACATTACATTCGGACCGTCTAAAAGTACAGTGGACATCTGAGATTAAAACACACTCACTCCTCACTCTCTCTCCTATTTCTATCTCCAAATCCTGGCCGTCCAAAGTCAAAATCCACATGGTTTCAACTTTCAAGATCCACAAATCTGGAGATTTTGGGGAGTTAATTTTCTGATCGCTGGGTCTGTCTTTATGGGTCGACTATGCCTTGATGATTTCTGAGATTGATGTAGACCTAGACGTTGCTTTTTCCGGTTTTGTTTGTTGACAACTGCTGCTTGTGTTGTGCTATCATCTTGTAATTTCATTAGGGTTTGTTGATATTATTATGCCCCTAGGGTTTGTGATGGAGGACCATGAACAGAAACATCAACGAGCCAAAGCTGAACAACTGCAGGATGGAGAAGGAAAAGAACAGCAGGAGGAGGAGAAGAATCTGGGTTATCCCAGTATTCAAGGTGAAGGATATCCATTTCGTTCATTTACCAAAGATGAGAGGAAGAATTACGCCATGGTCACTAGCAAGAGTGGTGTATGTATGCATAACCTATACCTGTATATTTAAATTGTTGTCTCCCTTTGTTAATGCTTATGGAATACTTTTATAAGCGTGCAAGGTTTTGAATGTCCGTCCGTTCCCCCTGGGGTTACGTTTCCTGGTATACTTATACCAATTAATCTTGAAAATATTCCTGTTGAGTCGCTGAACGGCTTGCATGATTTCGCAAAGTTAGCTCTTAAGGACTACAACGAACGAAATGTACGCTTCCATACTTTTTGGTGCATTAAATTCTCCCAATCCTTGTAGTTGTTTACTGGTATTGGCTGTAACTGTCTCTCTTATATTGTAGAACACATCACACCAGTTTGTCAACCTCATCAAAGTCAATGCTAGTTGGAATGGCTGTACGATGCGGTACATCACTTTTCAGGCTGGTTCTCCCGCCTTGAACTTTGAAACTAAAGTGGTTACTTTTATGTGTAACAGCGAGGTCAAGTTTTGCAGGGTTGCACAAGAGTTCAACCCAGCGGAAGGTACTTTTCGTTTCAATTGTTTTTGCACTTGCGTTGGTTTCGGATGCAGGCCATTGCTTTTGAACATTAGTCCGGTCGCTTCACATGTTTTCCCGCATTAGATACTATGGGGCGTCTTAATATTATGTTTTCTTTTGTCTGATTCACTTCACTGTTGCACCATTCTTGAAGCAAAAATCAGTGGTAGGTTTCTTCGATACTGGATAATATTGCCAGCAGCAGATCATATCATTTGATCTTTGAATATTATTTCTTTAGGCTTTCTCCTCAAACGAAATAAATCCGCCCTTTTAATATTGGTAAGAAATGGTATGAAGAGAAAGCCTAAAGCGTGTACAGTATTGTTAAAATTGCCCTTACTGGATAATTTTCTCTTCCAATGTGTATTGCGCAGGTTTGTATTCTTTGGTAACTGTTGTGTGTTCCTCTGCCAATTGTTCATGTTGTATTTCCCTTTCCACAGAATATTTGGTTGCCTTATCCCAAGAACAAAAATGAAAAAGTTGCACTTGGACTAGTTGTCATAATGCCTCTTAAGACTTATTCAGCAATTTGGTCGTCGTTCATTTTGCGTATCCTTCGAAACTATGGAAACCCAAATGTATTTATGTTCACTCTTATATTTGCAACAAGTACATAGCTTTATGTTGCTGTCCTTCCAATATAATTTGTGTTGTCATTTTTGAAAGAATCAAAATTCCCAGTGCAAAGATTCCCCACTTTGTTTGCTTGTATGACAACCAAATATTTCTTATCGAATCGAACCATGATATTCTGCAACATTTCTGTGGTGGCAAAGAAGAGAATATCAATATATTTGCTGCGGCGAAAAGTTTAGATGTCCAGTATATCGTAAATTTGTTTGTCTATCCACCATTGGGTTATAACATCAGCTGTGTCCTTGTTATTTTCGTTTGTGTGGGCGTTTTGGACTTCTAATGCATTCTATGGAAGTAAAACTTGTTTGTTAACTTCTCTGGTTGTTAAAATAGGCTCAGATTTTCAGTATCCTCCCAGGTAATAAATCAATAGCATGCCTTATGTTTTACTGGTCTCGATTATCACATTTTCCATAAGGGTGGTGACTTTAGTAGTCCCTAGATTTTCTTGTCCTCCCTGAAAAGTGTAATAAATAAAATAGCATGCCTTTGTTGTTTTACTGGTCTCGATTATCACATTTTCCATATGGGTGGTGACTTTAGTAGTCCCTATCCGTAATTTAGTTAAATTTTTATTATTCGGATATGTTTTGTCCTTTTACGCGTGCTGAAAAGTTTTAATAGGTGATAAAATTTTTTTTTTTTGTGTGTGCTGTAATGGTGAACCTAAACCTTTTAGAACTAAAAATTATATATTTATAATATATTTATTTTTATATTTTTATAAGATTCCCAGAGCAAAAAAAATCGAAAGCAGAAAAGCGTATCCGTATCACGTATCCGTATCCGTGCTTCATAGTTGTATACATAAGAAGATTGGCAGAGCAAAAGAAAGCAGAAAAGCTTCGACGATTCACACTTACCCCAAGTACACAATCACATACGCTCTCTTTAAAACTTCAGTTTTTCTTCTCTTGTTATTACAATGGGCAACAAAAAATGAAAGAAAGCAACTAGAAGCACAAGAGACAGAAGAATCTGTTATGTTCTTCAGGTACAAAAGAGATTTGTGGCAGTGTATTGTAGTGATTCAATAGTATACTTGTAGGATTACATTGACCCTGTCTTTTTATGAATGTCTCGACATCATTCTAGTCTAACATTTAGGCTTAATTAATATTCCTTTCCAAAGTAGTTCTTTTGATTTCTTTCCTAAATAGTTCTACCGTACTTGTATTGTTTCCTTGAATTGAGAGATGAATTGAAGGTAAATATTCCTTGACATTGTTGACAATAAGTGTGAAATTGTAAAATACTACAAAAAAAAACCTATCAGAGCGAGTAAGAGGCATGTGAAACCGACCCCAACCTGTCCCCCATAAAAGTCTCTATTTTCCCTGAACTGAACTGAAACCTATCAGAGCGAGTAAGAGGCATGTGAAATGGGGATCCTCCCCTATTGGGGCAAGGCGGGTGGAGGTGCAGTCGGGGTTCGAATTGGTTGGGCTATGTTGCCAACCCTATAAGTGAAGGGCAATAATGTTAGTTCACATAATTAACAACAATACGACGTGTTGATTTAAGAGAAGGGGAGTGCAGAACAGACTGAGACAACATCATGTTAGATGTAGGAAGTGGTTCTGGAAAGAAAGACACCCACCCCAGGATTTATATAAGCCCCTCAGTCATTTGAATCCATAAACGTTGGTTTCTACACATACTCACCCCTACATTTCTACCCATGGTAGTTCATCCTCTCATTCCCTAGGGTATTAGTAACAGGTATTGTATTGCAAATGCAGTCACCAGGGCAATCACATGGGCAACAGTAGTACTGGACGACAATTGAGGGGAGAAAGACTAGGATCCCATCATCTGCTATAAGTGCTTATGTAATCTGATGGATCACTCAAAATGACTTGCAGCTGCTTGCCCTCAATTGCTTGAGTTTTTACCAGAGTGGCATCACCCCACACCTGACTGAATCGGTTTTTCCTCATCCCGGGAGAGTTGGTGCGGACACTAGAGCCCAGGCCCGTTCCTTGCAAGTCTACCAGAACCGGAAGATTTGGATGAATATATTCTTGGACCCGGCGATAGATTTTATCATTAGTAGTTGTCTAGTTTGTTATTTAGGATATTTATTTAATTAGTTGGTTGTTAGTTTATCTTTATCTTAGTCGTCATTATCACTTTGTGGGAGCCTATTTATAGGGACTTTCATATTTTCAACAGTTTCAAGCCATTACCTCATCCAACGACCTGCAGGTTTGATGTGATTACAAATGCTATATATCCCAATTGATAACTTGTTTGAATGCTTTCTGGTTCCTTTTTAAGCCAAATATTCCAGCAAGCAAACAGGGAAAACCGTCGGCCAAGAATTGACTAGATAACAATGAAGTTTAGATTGACAGTTTGATTTATCACAGAAAAAGAGTCGTGCATTCCATTTGGGATTCCTAAACGAGTACGGGCAGTTACGTAAAACATGCAAAGCAGATTCCGGTATAGACGGACAAAGGGTTCAACAAGGATCTGTGACTATGTTACGTCGGAAGAGCATAGCTCTTGACTCCTAAACTATGGAGATTTTCAGAGAGCTAGAGAAACGATTAAATTGGGAGAGTTAGGGAAGGGAAAAAAAAATGAGAAGAGGAAAGAAGTTGAAGATCCTTTAAGATCCCTACTTTTGGCTATGTTTGATAAAACTGAAAACTGAAAACTGAAAACTAAAATTGAAAATTAAGTACTGAAAACTTAATGCTGAATTTTTTAAGCTGAAAAGCTGTTTGATAAAACAAATTAAGCACTGAATTAAATTTTTTTTTTTTTGGGTTTTAATTGTCTCTTAATTTTATTAATGGTCATCATGTATTTGTGGTAGTGGTGGAGTGGTGAGGGTGGTGGTAAGGTGGCGGTGGCAGTGGAGTAATGGTGGTGGTGGAATGATGGTGAGTTGTGGTGGCAGTAGAGTAATAGTGGTGCAATGTTGGTGGTGTAGTGGTGGTAGTGTGATGGTTATGGCGTGGTAGTGGTTGTGGTGGGCAGGGTGGAATGCTAGTGGTGGTGGTGAAGTGATGGCGGTGGAATGACAATAGTAGTGGTGGTATATGGGTAACGGTGATAGTGGTGGTGGCGGTGTGGCAGTGGTGGTGGCGGTGTGGCAGTGATGGTGGTGGTAGTTGTGGTGGTAGCAGCATGGCGACATTGCAATGGTGGTGGTGGTGGTTGTGGTGGTAGCCACCGGTGCAATGGTGGTGGTGGTGGTGGTGTGGCGGTGGTGGTGGTAGGGGCATGGCGGCAGTGCAATGGTGGTGGTTGTGGTGTGGTGGTGGTGGTGCGCGCTTGTGGTGGTGGTGGTGGTAGCGGCATGGCGGCAGTGCAATGGTGGTGGTTGTGGTGTGGTGGTGGTGGTGCTTGTGGTGATGGTGGCGGTGGCGGTGTGGTGGTAGCGGCATGGCGGCAGTGCAATGGTGGTAGCCACCGGTGCAATGGTGGTGGTTGTGGTGTGGTGGTGGTGGTGGTTGTGGTGGTGGTGGCGGTGTGGCAGTGGTGGTGGTGGTAGTTGTGGTGGTAGCGGCATGGCGACAGTGGCGGTGTAATGGTGGTGGTTGTGGTGGTAGCGGCATGGCGGTGGCGGCAGTGCAATGGTGGTGGTTGTGGTGGTGGCGGCGGCGTGGCAATGGTGGTGGTGGCGGCGTGGCAGTGGTGGTGGTGGTGTAATGGTGGTGGTGGTGGTGGTGTAATGGTGGTGGTGGTGACAACGGCAGCGGAGGTGTGATGGTTGACTGTAAGCACATAGGAATTCAGCCAGAATTAAGTAGCTCAAAGCTACTTAATTTTTATCAAATTTTTAGCCTACATTTTAAGTGGTACTTAATCTGTTAAGCAACATAAAATGTGGTTATCAAACCTACTTAATGACTTATTACTTAATTGATTCAGTTTTAAGTGCTGAATCTGTGTTATCAAACAAGGCCTTTCGAGAGGCCTTTCGAGAGGGCTTAATGTGGGAAATAGAGGTGTCAAACCGGCTGGGCCGACATGGCCCATTTAGTTTCGTGCCAATTGTGTCATGCCGACCCGTTTACTAAGTCGAGTCATGTCGGTCCGTTTCCTTAATCGTGCCACGCCGGTTTCGGTACATCTCCAACCGAATTTCCTCGGAGAAAAAAGTTTCATGTAACAACTATATATACATATTCTTATCTATATGATGTCAAAATAAAGAATTCCTAAATAGTTTTTTTTTTTTCAATGTTAAAAATTTATATTTGTTGTGTCGTGCACTGTGTCATACCGTGCCTAGCCCACTTTTGTGCCGTGCATGTCTTAGACCGCGCCGTGCCGGCCCACTTCCGTGTCGTGCCGTGCCACATTTAAACGTGTTGTGCGGGGCAAAAAAGAAAAAAGAAAACCATTGTGGGATCAACTAGCTCATCCACTCTGCCTGCGTGAGTTCCGTTACTTTATCATGCCATGCCGTGCCCGTTTTGGCACATATCCAACTGAATTTCGTCAAAAATAAAATAAAATGTGTAACCACTATATTTATACACTCCAACAAAAAGAATTTAAATAGAATCATGTACTCCAATATTAAGCCACGATTATATGTTTTCGCATGCATGTGAAGTCCTGGCATCCAAGTTACTATGCTAGTTTCTTTTTTCTAACAAGACAATGCACAAAAGAGACACCGGTAATTCTGCATTCACTTTATTGATTAATTAGACATACAATAACCAGCCCTTTTACAACAAAATAATGCTTATTCCCAATCAGTTATTTTGATCCAAGGTTTGCTGTCACTATTAACATAGAAACCATCAGGTCTAGCCTCCCAATAGCAATATGTTTTATCATAAACATGATCACAGTAATCTTTCTCTATGTTCTTGTCATAAACGTTGAAGATTTTTTGTTTGGAGCCCCAGTAAAAATGACAGAAAAAGAGAGTGTTGTCTATAAATCCACGCGGGTTGAAAAACCAGTTGAATGATTGGCCCTGATAAAGAGTGCGCAAGCCTAATTCGTCATTTCCGGATTGACAACGAACTCGCAGTGGTGACGGTTGGTTCGGAACGCGATCGATGATTCGAACCTCATTTTCCTTTCCTGCAACATGGTGATTTGTCAAGATGACTAGGAGGAGGAAAAACCGCCTCATTGTATCTTGAAGAGCGTCGAAAATGATGTTTATGTTGCTTATGTTTTACTAATTTTCTTACCTCGTTATATAGGCTCAAGCCATAAACTTGTCTAGCTGGTAAGGGAATAAAATCGATTCTATTTGGGTATGTTATTAAAGGCAATTTAATTTGGAAATATTTAAAGGTACAATAATTAGTCTCCAACATGACTCTAACACACTCATATGGTGTGTGTAGGCGCCAACAAGAAAACGATAAAAAAAAAAAACAGCTTTTTCAAAACTGGGCTTGCCTACAAGTATACAATCTTTCTTTTTAATTTGGGCAAATCACCAAAACCACCTTTGAGGTTTATAGAAATTATCGATTGCCCCTCATATTTGGAAAATTACAAATTATCTCCGCACATAAAATATTAACCTCCTGTTGTGACGTAGCCGTTAAGAAATCAGACGGAATGTGTCTGACATCATCAAACTATAACTACAATAGACCTAAATGTCCATTTATGGCTTGTGAAATACTGTAGAAGTGTGAAAATAGCTTTTTACAGGCTATAAATTAACGACAATTTTGTCCATTATAAGATTTGATGATGTTAGACAGATTCCGTCGATTTGCTAATAGCTACATCATGGCAGGGGTTAAATTTTTATGCGATATGAGGTATTATGCAATTTCTCAAACTTGAGGGGGCAGTTTCTAATTCGTAAACTACCCTTTACTTTTTAGGTAGGAGTTTAAATAATATACGGTTCCGTTTGCTATCTAATGTATTGTTTGGAGGGAACCAAATTTACATCAATGCTACAACCACACCTATTTTACAAACCAATAATTCTAAAACCCACACTTTAACCTTGTTTTTTTGGTGCTTCAGAATGATACACTTAATCTTGTGAGTGAGTGTAAGTGTTTGTGTGTGGTGCTGGCAATCTATTTACATATATATGTACACACACTAAAAAAGTGGGGAGCAATCCGTGCGGAGATTGTCTTAATCTTTGGGAGCTTCTTCGATAATGACATGTTATAGGGGTCAATCATGGAAATAAGATACAAAATAATTCTTTAATGCCAAGAGGACAAATCAACTCCACATTCCAAAAATGTCCCCGCTAGCCCATTAAAGTGCCTAAATCTCAAAACCATATTGCCTAAACCCCTAAACCCCGAAACCTAATGAAAGTGCCTAAACCTCCAAAACCGAATGAAAACCTCCAAAACCGTATGAAAGTGTCTAAACTTCTAAAACCTTATGAAACCGTATAATACCCTAAGTGCTTAAATCCAAAATGCCTAAACACACTATACACTACCCAAAAGTGCCTAAACCTCCTAAAATTAAAATCTAAAATTGAACCCACCCTAAAATTGAAGAGAGAAAAATTAATTAATTCCTCCACAATCCCAAAATTGAAGGACCTGAGCTTTCTTTTGCAATTGAAAACTGTCAAATAATTTTACTGATGTGGGCCAGCGTGAGAGAGAGAGAGAGAGAGAGAGTTAATCCACGTGGGTGGCTGGGTCTTTTGTGAACCAAGTCTAAGGGCATCTCTAGTGCACTACCTAAAAGAGTTCCTAAAGTGCTCTAACTAGTTAGCTAAGAAAAACTCAAAAAATGGTCTCTAGTGCACAAAAATCGACTCCCTAAAATCCTAGGTGACACCCCTCACTACCTAAAATTCCCTAAGTGACTACCTAAATTTGGGGAGAGACTTAAGGAGAGAGGAAGAGGAGAGAGATAGAGAGAAGGGAAGGAGAGAAGAATTTTGTAGGACCACTTAGCATCCCTCACCACTTAAATGGGTCTCACTTTAAAAGATAATGAACATTTTTAGAGAGCCCATTAAAGTGCATTTCTCCTTAGCTAGCTAACTAAGTTCTTAGCACATAAAATAAGGTCTCACATGTGCTTAGTTGTACACTTTAGCAAACATTTTTTAGGTAGTGCACTAGAGATGCTCTAACAATTATGGAAATTTGTTCGTGAACCATGTCTGAAAATGTCCGGCTTTTTTTTTCTTGTAATTTTGTTTTATCATTAAGGATATTTTTGTCTAGTGTTGTCCTTGAGCCCTTCAAAATTTCCTATCAATGTATTGAAGGCCTTAAAATAAGTTAGGTTGGACTAAACACCCTTTAAAGTCCCAATAATGATACAGCCACATAGTCCCAGCCACGCCCAACCACACACTGCACACTGTTCACGTGGGCCCCACCCACTTGACCCCGACAAAAAAAAATTGAAATTTTTGAAAATCCCAAAATCCCCAAATCGGGGTTTCATTTTGGCGGGCGTCTGAGAGAGAGAGAGAGAGAGAGAGAGAGAGAGAGAGAGGCCGCCATTTTCGCGGGCGTCTGAGAGAGAGAGGGGGGAAGCCATCAACAAGAAGAAGAAAGAAGAAGATCAAACATCTGAGACCAAGAAAACGACATTGAGATCCATTATTCGAAGCTGAGTACGGGAGAAGAACATCAAACATCTGAGATCCATTGTTGCTGCTACAGGAGCACGAAGAAGAAGAAAAAGGTAATCCCCTTTTTTTTTTACAAACAGCTGTGAATATAACGAATTTGAAGTTTTGCAATGTCAAGCATTTGGGCATTATTTACGTTGTTCATTGTTTGCTTTCCTGGAAAAACATCTGAGTTATACTTTGCTGGGATTATAAACTATGTTGGAAAACCTTAACCAAGGATTATAAACTCGATTCACATCTGGAACTGGATAAGCTCATGAATCTTGCATCTTCATTACTTGAAGTCCTTATTTGGTATCTATGAAATGTTTACCAGTAGCTACGTTTGGTCACAGATTAGCTCGGAATTAGGGAGAGATTTTTTATCGAGCCGAGTAATTAGCTAGGAAAAGATGGGTCTCAAGAATTGGAGCCATGCATTGTTGGATACTCCAACCCTGAAATTTCCCTTCTAATTCTCTGGATTCATTTTTACCTGTTCATCAATAGATAGGATAAGCAGTTGGAGAAGTTACATCTCAACTAATCTATAGTACATTACATCTCAACTAATCTATAGTACAATCTGTTATAAAACTAACTACTGAATCATGGTGACCTTCTTGACCTGAACCATGGTGTTCTTCTTGACCTGATTGATCTATTTCAGTTGACACATGCATGAGATTTCGAGTATTTGAATTAATAAGCCTCACTCCGACTGAGTTTCTATTAGGGTATATTCATTATTTGTAGACTACAAGGTCACGTAAGATCACGTTTACTCACTTGTTCTTGTTTATTTTTAATCTGCAGATGATGTTTCAGTTACCCTCGCCAAAGTCTGATCCATCGGTGATGTGTCCTATATCTTCCCAAATTGAAAGGGACGAAGAAGTGGAAGAGGTATGGATTGGAGACAACGTAGAAGAAGAAGAGGTTATGAATGGTTCTTCAACAAAGGAGGGTGCTGATGGTAAAGCGGCAATTGAGAATTCTGAAGATACAGTTGAGGATCCGAAGATGGGAATGGAATTCGACAGCCCCAACGATGCTTATTTGTATTACTCAAAATTTGCAAAAGAAAAGGGGTCTTCAGTGGCTAAAAGATCTTCGACAAAGGGAAAAGACGGAGTCTTGAGGCATGTAATTTTTGAATGCAGCAAAGGTGGAAAGGCAAGGCTTAGAGGAAGCAACCTTGCCAAGCCACGTCCACAGTAAAAAATTGAATGTCCGACTCACCTTAATTGCTGTTTAACTCAGGAGGGAAAGTGGAGGGTAAGTCGGGTTATCTTGGAGCACAATCATGAACAAAGTCCGGGAAAGTCTAGATTTTTTAAGAGCAATAGGGTACTTGATTCAAGTGTGAAAAAGATTCTTGTGATGAATGACAAAGCTGGGATCAGGTTGAATAAGAGTATTGACTCGCTTCAAATTGAAGCCGGAATTATTTGGATAAGGTTCGACGTTTACAACTTACGGAAGGAGATGCTGAAGCAATGAATCAATATTTCATGAGAATGAAAACTGACAACGGAGACTTCTTTTCTACAATGGATTTGAATGAAGAGGGTCGACTAAGGAATGTATTCTGGGCTGACGCAAGGAGCAGGGCAGCTTTTAAGGAGTTTGGTGATGTTGTGACATTTTACACAACATACCTCGTCAACAAGTATGACATGCCTTTTGCTCCTTTCGTAGGCGTCAATCATCATGGTAGCTCGGTATTATTGGGATGTGGACTTATCTCCCATGAAGATACGGAGTCATTTTCATGGCTATTATTACCAACCAATGCACGGCCATGCGGAATGCTATAGAGAATATATTCCCCAATACCCGACACCGATGGTGCATATGGCATATTATGAAGAAGGTGCCGGAAAAGTTGAAAGGGTACGAAGCTTATGAAAAATTTTTTTTTCATATGGCAGAATAATGCAAGCGACGTGGGAGCATTAATGTGGCCAAACATGGGACAATTAATGTGGCAAAACATGAGACCATTAATGTGGCCAAACATGATGGGCCATCAAAATCCACCAAACTTGATGTCGACCATGCAAAGTGTAATAAGAGGGGGGCCACAAGGTTGGGGAAGACCACAATCAACTTTAATGTGAAGTCAATTTCAAGAATGGCAAGGTGTTCAACCAAGTTTTTTAGGAAATGATGAAAAGAATAAATAACGAGAAAGAGTAGAACACTTGGTTGGTTAATGGAATGTATTTTACTCTTATTTTTACCGTATTGTGTCTTGTTTGTATCGTGCCCGTATTGTATCGTGTTGTGAATGAACATGGAATGTATTTTCCTCTTATTTTTACCGTATCGTGTCTTGTTTGTATCGTGTCCATATTGTATCGTCTTGTGTTTTACTCTTATTTTTACCGTATCGTGTCCGTATCGTATCGGGACCATTAAGGTTGCTGAAAACTGGTATAGAAGTGCAGAAACTGCACTCTAGGTGGCTGAAAACTGGTGTAAAAGTGCAGAAACTGGTATAAAAGTGCAGAAACTGCACTTTAGGTTGCTGAAAACTGGCTGGGAAGTGCAGAAACTGGGCTACAAGTGCAGAAACTGCTATAAAAGTGCAGAAACTGCACTTTAAGTTGCTGAAACTGGTATAAAAGTGCAGAAAGATGGAGTTATACTCGTTGAAACTGGTTTAGAAGTGCAGACAAATGACTTTAGGTGGCTGAAATTGCTATAAAAGTGCATAAAACTGAGTTTAGGTTGCTACTTTAACAAAAATTTAGGCAGCATTTTCCCCTGTTTTTGTTGCATGCCCGACGTCTTAGCGTCTTATCAAGACAATCAACTGGTAATCCACAACATAAAACTACGCGATAGAATAACACAAAAAGCATCATCAAAGTATAGCGAAAGCATACAACTGTGGAACAAAACTTGACTTCATATAATCCAATAACCAAACCACCAATACATATTGGTACAAAATAAACTTCAATCTTTGTCATAGTCTTCTCATTCATTACATAAAAAAAGTTACAGAATTCAAGTCAAGGTACAAGGCAAGCCTTCTCATTCTTTACGCCAAGTGATACACCAAAACATCAAAAAATAACTGTTTTCCTGTAAGCTAATCCTAAAAACATGTCCCTGAATTCCATCATCTCTTGCTCGTATCTCTGGGACACGTCCGGATCAGTTAGTCACTTTGTTTATAACTATAAAAGATGTCCCGAAAACCCAAGTAAGCCCAACATGGTATCCACAAAGGCAAAGAGGTAGGAGGTTGTTCTCTTGTAGAGCCAAATCCGTTGGTCGTTCCACCACCTCAAGAATGTGCCACCGGACCATAGAAACTCGGCTAGGCTGTAAGCGTACTTGGCAATTATCATGTATCCAAACGGAAGAAACCACGGGCTTGAGACCTGAATTTGTACAAGAAAGTTATAGGTTATTGGAAACTTGGAACTACTTGACAAAAATACCACAACTGGAACATATTTATGTATGCCAACCTTGTTTTTCAACTTGTTTCATTTAAGTCTTTCTACTAGTTTTCCTGCAAGTGAGTAAATTCATTGTGAATGAAATATCTGTTTCTGTTAATACATGAGCAAATGCTTCCACGTTCAAAGGGAAAATGAAATATAGCGATGACTTTTCAAGGAAAGGAAAATACGATCTGTCTGGCTCTACACCATCTGCGAACTAAAAATAGGGATGAAGCAATATGAGATAAATAGTGTTCACCTCTGTTTCAAGCCAAAGTTTAAAAATGACCGGGATAGCAATTTTAGCCCTTTCCCCATTGTCATATGACCTCTTTTAAGATCATTTTTTCCTGGTTTTGTAAATCATTCAATTCCTTTAACAACGAATTGGGGTTTAATTCACAGGGATCCTTGATAAAAAAAAAAAATAGGGTTTTCAAATTTTGAATCAAGATCAATGGATCTAATCTCTATGATTTGGGAATCCTATTTTTTTTTGAAATAATCCCTAATCTCTACAAATTGAGAGAGATAGACCTTGGTATGGCGTCGAGAGTGCAGGCATTGGGGTTGAGTCGATCATATTCTTCAATTGGGTGTCGTCGTGGTGGAGGGCGTCAGGCTTCAGTCGCCGGTGGTGGAGGGCGTCGGGGTTGAGACGCCGGTGGTGGAGCGCAGTCGAGGGAAAGAGGTTTGCGATCATCGTCTTCTCCGGTCAGGCGCGTCTTCGACTGGACCTCTCTTCTGTGCTTCTCTCTCTCTCTCTCGTTTTTCCTCTGGAGGAATACCCAGACGAAGAGGATTTGGGATTTCAAAATTTTCGTTTTTTTTTTTTTTTTGGGCGGGGCCCACGTGAACAGTGCATGGTGTGTGGCTGAGTGTGGTTTGGTTTGGGGTGGGGACCTCACTACCTAAAGTGCCCTAAGTGACTACCTAAATTTGGGGAGAGACTTAAGGAGAGAGAAAGAGGAGAGAGATAGAGAGAAGGGAAGGAGAGAAGAATTTTGTAGAACCACTTGGCATCCCTCACCACTTAAATGGGTCTCACTTTAAAAGATAATGAACATTTTTAGAGAGCCTCATTAAAGTGCATTTCTCCTTAGCTAGCTAACTAAGTTCTTAGCACATAAAATAATGTCTCACATGTGCTTAGTTGTACACTTTAACAAACATTTTTTAGATAGTGCACTAGAGATGCTCTAACAATTATGGAAATTTGTTCGTGAGCCATGTCTGAAAATGTCCGGCTTTTTTTCTTCTTGTAATTTTGTTTATCATTAAGGGTTTTTTTGTCTAGTGTTGTCCTTGAGCCCTTCAAAATTTCCTATCAATGTATTGAAGACCTTAAAATAAGTTAGGTTGGACTAAACACCATTTAAAGTCCCAAACTTGGCATTTTGGCCAATTGTTCACTTAATCTTATGAGTGAGTGTATGTAAGTGTTTGTGTGTGGTGTTGGCAAATTTCTTTACACACGTGTACACACACTAAAAAAGTGGGGAGCGGGGACTGTGCTATGCAATCGCTTTGGAACCCACCCCAGGTCCCATTGTTTGATCTATATCGTTCATTTTGTTCGTCTCGTTGAGTAGTTAGTCCATGAAAAAAATTCAAGTTGATCGGACATTGGTAACTATGTATTCAGACTACATTGTTGTTGGAAACGAAACACTTAAAGAAACAGTTGTAGGTAATTTTTGTTTACAAAACTGTAACGTAAATGGTCAACGATCAAATAGTTACCGATAGACGATCAACATAAATTTTTACGTGGAGTACATACTCGACAAGATGAACAAAATGAACGATCAAGATCAAACAACGGGACCTGGGGTTGGCTCCAAAGCGTCAACACAACATGCATTCTGTGCACCTAGTACAATCTCCGTACCCAAAAAAAAGTGTGTTAAAGAGAATGTGGTTATATTTATTCTCCATTTTCAGAAACATCCGTTCATGTTAGCCATGGTGGCCACGGTATGGTCCCAATAATCGGCCATCAAAAGTTACCCACAGGCCGACCTAAAAGGAAGAAATAGAAATAGGTTGACGCAAGACTGTTCATCTTCCCTGCGGAGAAGTAACCCAATTCCTCACTTCGATTGCGCATGAAATCTGGCACAAAGTTTGTAATTTGATCACCTTATTAATTAGTTATTCCAAGTCTCTTCTTGAGCAAGAATTTCTCGTCCCCTATTTACAATTACAATCTCTGTGGTGGCCCTTTGTTGGCGTATGGTGTCCTGGGCCATCTTTTATGGGGATTAATCGCGATCCTTGGTGGTTTTTTGGGTTGCTGGAATGTGTGGGATGCACGGCGACATAGGTATCGTTCGGTTTCAGGTAATGTGTGTGGGTTGTGCTTGTTATGGTGGACGGCGTCATATGCGTGGTGGTTGGTGGCTTGATTGGCGGGTCAAATTCAGTGTTGGCGTTAGGGTTTGGTTTTGGTGATTGGGTTGGGTCTGGCCCTTTGTGGGCTGGGCTCGGTCCCTTTGGTTTGTATGATGATTTTGGACTTGAGGCATTTACAGGCCACTCCACTTTTGTGGAGGCCTGCTCAGCCCACTCCAAATCTTTGGAGAAAAAGCTCCGTGCGCTCCAAACCTTTGTGAAGGCATGCTCAACATTTTTAGTGGGCTATTTCTCTCACTCTACATCTCTCTCTCTCTCTCTCTCTCTCTCTCTCTCTCTCTCTCTCTCTCCCCCCCACCTAAATCTCAGGATACCCTATAAAAGTGTCTAAACCTAAACTCTAAAGTATCCTATGAAAGTGCCTAAAAAACCTTAGGGTACCCTATGAAAGTGCTAAATTTTAAATTCTTAAATGTATGGTCTAAATTCTAAATGTACGGTCTAAATTCTAAAATGTACATTCTAAATTCTAAATGTACAGTCTAAATTCTAAATGTACGGTCTAAATTCTAAAATGTACATTCTAAATTCTAAATGTACAGTCTAAATTCTAAATGTACGGTCTAAATTCTAAAATGTACATTATAAATGTACAGTCTAAATTCTAAATGTACATTCTAAATTCTAAATGTGCATTCTAAATTCTAAATGTACGGTCTAAATTCTAAATATACGGTCTAAATTCTAAAATGTACATTATAAATTTAGGGTACCCTAAACTTTAGGGTACCCTATGAAAGTGCCTAACATCCTAGGGTACCCTATAAAAGTGTCTAAACTACTAAAAATCCTATAATAGGAAAGTGCACCCTAAGTGCCTAAGCCCCCAAAAAGAGTGATTGGCCTTAACGGAGTTAGTGGTAATTAAAAAGAATGATTGGAGTTAGTGGTAATAAATATTTGTTTTTTGTACCGGCCCGTAATAAAACCTTTGGACTTTGCCCACAGATGCTTTTGGGCCTAGGCCCGTTAGATGTTGGGTTTTTAATTTTATGTAGACCCTTTCCCCCCCTCCCCCTGGGTTCTTAAGTTAGCGGTCGAAGACACCTTTGGCACGAAGGTTTGGAATCGGTGGCGAATCTAGGAATTGGCCATAGACGATTGGGTCACCCATTCAGAACCAGCCTATGCAAAGAAAAATAAGTATTTATGTAAGGGTAAATATATACAACTATATCGTCCTATACAAAGAAGAATAAATATTTATATAAGGGTGAATATATACAACTATATTGTCCTTGCGTTGCCGGAAAGAGACAGGGTATTTGACTTATCCCTTTTTTTTTTTTTTTGGCCTGCTAATAAAGATTGGTCCTCAAACCCATATATCTTTACCTTGCTCCTTCAAAAGAATAATTAATTTTATTTTGTAAAACGTAACGACATATATTTAATTTGAGGAAAAAACTACAATACAAACCCCTTTTAAGGTGTGTACCATGTGCATGTCCAAAATGTTACGAGTTTTAGTATAAAAATTACAACAGACACCAATATGTTACGAATTTTAGTGAAAATCAAATGTTATAATTTACAATGAAAATATTATGATTCATATTGTTGAAAAGTTACGAATTTTTAGTACTCATATAAAAGTTATAAGACACACCAAAATTATATGAATTTCTATGAGGTGGTACAATTTGGATCACACATTAAGTGTATCGTACATATTTTTAAGTCCCGGCGCTGCGAGTGTCCATGTATGATAAGAATCCAGCTGGGAGGTAAACTGCATCTAAGAACTTGACCATATCCACCTGCCGGCTTCTGATATTTAAATTTTCCTCTAGGCCTCTTTTTCGTAAGTATTCTGCCTTCGTTGGCAATCACAATCACATGACACAAAATCAACATTGTTAATTCACAATCACATGACACAAAATCAACATTATTAATTCAGCCGATCGGCATCTAGAAAATGAATTTTATTACCCATTTCAATGTTGTTACTTGTTACTTGTTACCCTTTCCAACTTCATAAAAACAGAAGCCAACACTGTTAGGGAAATTTTTCTCAAACGATGGGTCAAGTTTCCACCTGTATATTCACTGTTACTCTGTTTCTTGCCTTCATGATGGTGAGTTCACAGGAAGAACAATTGAAGCGGGTTCTAGTCCAGTTCATGGCAAAACTCTCTCCCGAGGCAAGGGGCCCGAATTTCGGTTGGAATTTGACTTCAGACCCTTGTAAAGACAAATGGAGCGGTGTTTCATGTGATAGCACATTACTTGTTGTGAAGAAAATTGTTCTTGATCAATTCAACCTGACTAGAGTTCTTGATGTTGCTTCTTTATGTAACGTTACGGCGCTTTCAGTCCTGAGCTTAAACAACAACCATTTGGGTGGAGGAATACCATCCGAGATATCGAATTGTCGGTTTTTGACACATTTGTATCTGTCTGGGAATCATTTCTCCGGTGGCCTTCCGCTAAGTCTGCCGCAGTTGGGTAATCTGAAAAGGCTTGATGTATCGTACAACGATTTATCCGGTCCGATCCCGGATCTGTCGCAAATTTCGGGGTTGCTTACGTTTTTCGCTCAAAACAATGAGCTAAGTGGGAGGATACCCAATTTCGACTTCTCCAACCTTGTCTACTTTAACGTCTCCAATAACAATCTCAGCGGTTCGATTCCTAGCACCGCCGTTGGACATTTCGGTCTAGGCAGCTTTTCGGGTAATCCTCAATTATGTGGAGACCCGTTGCCGAATCAATGTCCCCAACAACAACCACCACCACCACCACCACCACCACCTCCTCCTTCTCTTCTGGATAAAAAGTCGAAAACGACGTCCAAAACTGACTACCTTATCTACTCTGGCTACGGTATCCTTGGCATCGCCTTGGTGCTCCTCGTCTTCACTTTCATAATGTACAAGAGGAGAAAAGCAGCCGAAAAAGAGAACACCGGCACAAAAAGCAACAAGACCGATATTGGGAGTTCGATGGAGTTCAAGACCGGAGGAAGGTATACGTCGGAGTATTCCATGACATCCCGCGAAAGTGGGAAAAATAGTTCCTCTCTTGTAGTCTTTGCTAATCCTGCGGAGTACGAGCTAAAGTTTGATGACTTGCTTAAATCCCCGGCGGAGTTGGTTGGGAGGGGGAAGTATGGGAGCCTCTTCAAGGTTATGATCGACGGTGGGCTGACTATGGCTGTGAAAAGGATTAGGAATGTTGGGATCCCACGCGAAGATTTCAAGAAGCAGATGAAGAAGATAGACAGGGTGAAGCATCCGAATGTGTTGCAGGTTGTAGCTTATTATTGTTCCCAGCAAGAGAAGCTGTTGGTTTATGAGTTCCAGCACAATGGCAGCCTCTTTAAGCTTCTTCATGGTATAAACTTCACTCTTCTTTTTCCCTATGGTATTATACATCAGCTCTGTATCTTCCACTATAAAGAAGCTATTTCTTCTGTAACCAGAAAACAAAGAAACTACTTTCTCGGCCAGTCTTTGACCAGATTAGGAAGGGGATTACTCTAGGTGCGCGTAAAGTAGTCCGGACACCCTTACCTTCGAAAGGCTAAAAAATAACTAGAAACTAACTTCCTAGGTCACCAAAAACTGGATACACATGCACAAATCATAGAGACACTAGTTAAGCATAAGCATTTGGATTTCTGAAACTTTTAGTCTCTTTAGGTGTTGTGGCTCATGGACGATCGATTAGACATTTTTTCACAAGAAGCAAGGATGGAGCTAAAGGGGACACTGCAAGTGGTGGTGGTCACCACTGCTACGACCATAAATAACTCCCTTGCTACACAAATATTTTTCTTATCTGTTGGCAAGTTATATGGGTCTGCCACCTCTATCTCTTTAGTTTATTACCAAGCATGAAATACTGAACTTTAAAGAGTAATATCTTATGAAACATGGTCCTCTGAAAAAATCTACTCTTGCGTGTACCGAGATTTGATTACAGTAGTGAAACAACGTCAAAATCGGGTCCGGAATGACCAAGAACTCACCATTTTTCTGTGTCTCCTCAAAGCTGCCAGAAATCTGATATACATGGCCCAAAAATACCGATATTACATGAGTTACAATCATGGCTCCGTCCCTAGCAACAACTAATCTAAGCCTTAGTGTAAACTCCTACACCCTCATTTCAAGTGGATTTGAAAACTCTGCCACAAATTGTTTCCAAGATTGGCAGAAGAAACGTGGAAATAAAATTCTATAGGAAACATTGCATTGATTCATATACAAGAGGTTCATATATAAGGTGGTGCTAAATCCTAGCCTGCTAGCAATATTTGATAATCCTAAATTTTCCATGTATCTTTGTTAATTACAGAACCGCGAAATGGGCAAGTATTCGACTGGGGAAGCAGATTAGGCGTAGCAGCTATCGTCGCACAAGGACTGGCTTTCATGCACGAGAAGCTTCGCAACAATGGGATTGCTCATGGGAACCTCAAATCAACCAACATATTGTTCAACAATGATATGGAACCCTGCATCAGTGAGTACGGTCTTATGGTGGTCGAAAACGATCAAGACCAATCGATGGAGTTCTCAACTGACAGTATCAGAAGCAGCCATTTACCTACTACAGCCCGCGGATACAGTGCTTTCAAGGTGGACGTTTACAGCTTTGGGGTGATTCTGCTGGAGATGCTCACAGGGAAGATAGTCCAGGACGGTGCGTTGAACGACTTGGGGAGGTGGGTTCACTCGGTCGTTAGCGAAGAATGGACGGTCGAGGTCTTCGACAAGGCCCTCCTTTCGGAAGGCGCGAACGAGGAGAGGATGGTGAATTTGTTGCAGGTGGCATTGAAATGCATAAATCCATCTCCAGAGGCTAGGCCAAGCATGGGTCAAGTAGCTGAAATGATCAACTCTATCAAAGAAGAAGAAGAAGAGAAATCCTTGGGCTCTGAACTATGAGACACATGCATTGTGACAAAAACATGTGGAAAGATAGATTTGAGCCAACAAATAATGATTATAACGTGTGGAAAGATAGATTAAATTTGTTCATGGCCATTTAAATTCATTTTGTATATGTCTACAAACTCTTTTTTTGGACGAATGTCATATTGACAGAATATTTCACCGAATGTCTTTACATCGTGTGTGGCAACTTATCTGGAATACTGAGTTCCACCAAGTAAGGGTGTTTGTTGCGTAACTAAAAATTTGTGAAATAAATCTGCTGATAAGTTGCTAGTATCATGTTGCATTGTTGTTTCAATTAGTCTACAGACACAATTTTTTTTTTTTTTGAACGGCAAAAAAATTTTATTAACTCGAAATACACAAAGTACAACGAGAAAAAGGGACAAAAGCTCTTCAACATTCAAGAAGGGAAAGTATACCCCAAACAAAGATGGGACATACCCGCAGACAAAAATGAGAAGAGCCAAAGACCAAAGGGAAAAGTTGGCAAGATGCCAACAACAAAACAACCAAGAAAAACATCACCAAACACCTATAACTCATCACCCATAGAGCAGAACCCAGCTGCCCATGCCCTAACAAGCAACCGTTGACGTCGTCCCCTTCTCACCTCTCCATTGCTACCATCATTGTGCCCCATTGCTGCCTCACAACATGTACGTTGCTGCCATAATACACAAACACCACCAATATGCGAACTAAACACCCAATACATGCAAACCCAAAACACTAAAACGCCACATGCTCACTCACCACACCCAAGAAAAAATCCTAATGATCCCCATGCAATTTTGTTCCCCAGAAAATAAAAGACAAGCGAATGCAAATGACCATTCCAATACACTTCTACCCACGAAATAACTGCTACCAATTGAAAGACCCAATGTTGGAAATTATCAAAATAAATAGGTTTTTATTTGGGGTTTTATCAAAATATTCCTTGTGCCTTTTAGAAAGCTTTTATTGTTGTGTTTTGGTTTTGTCCCACATTGACTAGTGAGGAAAAGGTTGAGTGGTATATATATGGGAACATTCCTATAATGTTCACATAGTGTTAAGTGGCAAGGCACCTATGGTGCTACGTGCATTACCGGCGTAGCCGGTGATGGAACACACTCATACGCAACCGCACCCGCGTGCGTGAGCGTGGCAGTGGGCTGTGTGGCGCTTTGATGGCGCACTTTGCACGTCGGTCTTGTAGGCGCCCTTTCTTATTGCCATTTGGCGGTAAGGTGTCGCTGACGTGGCATACGGGTCGGAACAGACGGGTATCGATACTACCGTTTAGGTGTATCGATACCGGTTGGTTCGTGAGCAAACAGAATGTTTGGGTATCGATACCCCTTCCAGGTGTATCGATACCGGTGTGTTTGCACGCGGATTTCAGGCACTAGTTCGTGAACGGATGCAACTCTAAACGGAGGGTTATGACCCAAACTCAAGTCGATTCACTAAGGGGCGTGTCCCAAGGCGTGAAAGTGTACATTTGGGTCTATAAATAACACCCAAATTACTTTCACAATATACGGAATTCTAGCCTTGTTACTCTGCCAAAATTACTACAGATTGCTTTCTAGTTTTGTTGTACCGTTACTGCAGAAACGGTACCAGCAATTCCTTGGTTCATTTGATCACAAATTCGACTCGGTATTCTGTCTGTCCTTCGTTTGTGCGGACGCAGGCAGAAGATCATTGAATTGATCGGGCTTCGTTGTATCCTCGGACAGATTCGCTATCAACCCGGTGCACACCAAACGGTGGGGGCGAATACTGTTTTCGGAAAGCGACATAGTAACGTGCCTCGAAGCAAGTTCCATCATCAACAAGTTCAGTTTCCCGAAGACTCCCGGATTTTGCACCAACACCCAATACTCTGAATCTTCCCACAAAAGAATCCCCAAGAAGAACTGCCATAACCGCCACTATCAACGAGAATCCAGCCACCTCCAACCACATCATTACAGCAAAACCCCTAAACAGCCACCTCCATAGAACACTCCAAAAAATGCGAGAGGGAGTTAGAGATGGCATTCAGGCCTTCCCTTGTTCTGGGCCTCCAAGTTTGCAATCTTGCTAATAACTTCTTGCTCATCACCATCATAGCTAATCCCATGCATTTTGTTGATTGCCCAAATAGTTTGAGCTTCATCCAGTAGGACTCTATTTCTGTTATTGATACCTTCAGAAGAGATTGATGCAGATAAAGCTGCAGCTGCAATGGTAGACCTGAGGATAACACATTTGTTCTTATTTCGACCGCCTCCCTTTGAGCTTGTGTTAACTAGTTTAACTTTAGAAAAGCCCAAAATGTCGTTTATGTTCTTCCTCTTCTTCTTGCCTTGCAAACTTTTTACTACGGATTGAATGGGAGCTGTATCCTCCTCTGAGGTTTCAATCTGAGTAATGTTCACCTCACCTCCTTCATGATTGGTAATCTCAACGTGAACATGATTACAATTGTTATCTTGTTGTGTCTCCATGATTACTGTGTTTGAGGCCTCATCGAAAGGGTTTGTTTCTCTTATAGGGGATTGGATGTAGATTGAACTTTCCAATGACTTTTCATCTCCCACTGCTGAAGTAACTTTATCTAGTGAAGAGCTCAATGCATCTGTATCCAAGCCAGTCGATTTGTCATTAATCACTAAGCCACTTTTTATTGATTTGGGAGAGTTTGTTGCTTCCTTATTAACATCCAAATCAATTGTAATTACCCCCTCCTTTTGAACCACTTCAAATTGGATTTCCACCTCATTTTCTTTAGCCTTATAATTAATATCCCCGTCAGCCAACTTCTCACTTGAATTCTGCAAAGCATCCCCCACCGACTGGACACGTGGATCCTCCCCTCGTTTTGAATTAGCCTCATCCACCGAGTCATCAACCGATTTAGGCGAGTTAGACAACTCGTCCGAGTCAGAGGAACTGATGTTACAGACGGAGCAATGGCCCTGAACCACCACCTGCTCCTCCACAACTTTGATGTCGAAAACTTTTCCTTCAATAACTAGTTTTACAACCTCGTTAATACAGACACACAATTGCACGCAGCCACACATACTTAAATTAATTGTGGGACCCCGTTTGCATCCGTGTTTTGTTGTTTTAGAAGATGGATATAAATGGTTGGATTGCGTAAAATATTCTTTTTGTCCCAAATAAGAAAAGGAAAAAAAGGAAAAAGTGGTGGGGCCAAAGCCTGCCACATAGGGGTGCACATACCTCAGGCCGGATCGGGTTCAGGCCGGGCTTATACTAGATACTAACGAGACTTGTGCATGTGCATGCCCAAACCCGACCCATTAAAAATCGGGCTTCATTTTATATTCTCAAACTCAGTCCAATTAAAGTTTTATTTCTCATACCCGTCCAACAAGCCCATTTATTTTTCTAAAGAATGATATCACAATTATAAATAAATCAACTACGTCGATCACAAATTAGAATTCACAACCGGGAATACTTAAAGTTTTATATTCTCACAATATTATTAAAAGCAAACCCATAAAATATTATGAGTCTAATAATTAAATTATCTCCCAAAAGGCAATAAAATTGTTCAAAAAGTAGAACTCTCCAACATTCATAAAGCTTGACATGCAAAAAAATTTCCTCTGGTCTCTCTCTTGTTACTTCTTCACAGCATTTCTTGTAGAGAACCAAAAAAAAAGGATAAAAGGACAAGAGTAAAGGAAATGAAGAGCAGCAAAGCGACAAACTTCTAGTTTTTTACAAGAGTACGGGTAATATATATATACCCATGATCTAGTCAAGGATCCTGGATTGAAGGAAAATGAGTGTTTTTAAGGTTTTAAAACGTGTTTTTGCATAATCCGGACCGTCCAATGCGTTTAAAACATGTTTCTAATGGTCCCCGCGAGAAATCATCAAAAAAATACCGGGAAGGGCTTGATCCGAGCAGTTTTTCACAAAAACTGTATATGGACGGTTCGGATCGTGAAAATTTGATCCGGAACTATGACTCCCTGATTAGAAATCCTGGACTAGATAAGGACTACATATATATATATATTCTTTTAAAAAATAATATTATTATCCCTACCGGGCTCGGGCTGGGCCTTGAAGATTTTCCCAAACCCCTCCCATTAATTAACCGGGCTTAAAATATCAACCCGGCCCAACCCTTATATGTCTAAATTTATATCACAAACCCTAAAAAAATCGGGTTGGACTGGGCAGGCTGGGTGGGCCATCGGGCTAGTGTGCACACCTACAGTGCCACACACTCTGCAAACCCGACCCTCTTTCTCTCCTGCACACCATACCCTTTTTCCCTCTCTCTCTCTCTCTCTCTCTCTCTCCCTTGCGGCATACAACCTAGCAGAAAATAAAGAGGGGGGCCAAGGGGTATGGGGTAAAAACAGCTGGATATAACGTAGATGGGGAAGGGGTGTGCCTAAAAGTAAGACCCCTACAAAGGGATATACATATCCAAGCTAAAAAATATTCGGCCCGCCAAAACTAAACAAACAAGGGATATAAAATACCCAGATATGTATATCCAGCCATATCCTATATCCTTCCCTTATATACTACAAAGAAACAAGGCGTTATTGTGTATTTTTATGCTGTAGATCCTCTGTGCCGAAAATCCTTGTGCCTCTATGTCGTTAAAACATTAAAAAAAAATCACAATCTAATGGCCTAAAACCCCTTAGCACAGAGGTATAAGGGGTTTTCGGCATATAAGATCTCGCACCGTAATTTTAGGTGTCTTTTTCAAGCACCAAATAAAAGTGGGCCTCGATTAAATCATCTTACAAGGCAACAACCGCCTACCTCTTCTTCTTCTAGGGTTGTTGCACTCCTCTCTCCTCCCCCCAGGCTTTCCTCTTCTCCCTCTCCTCTTCTCTCCCTATCTATTTCTCTATGTCCGTTATCTACCTCCCTCCCCCTTCATTCTGATCTTTTCTCCTCCATTTTTTCACAAATCTGATCGGCATTGAGATGGCAGATGGACAGTGATTGCGGTGCTGTGGCTGCGTCGAAGTCATGGATCTCAACGTCTGAGTGTTTTTTGTCCGCTTTACCAACTGATAAGCGGCCCTACGTGGGACTCTCGGACGGCGACAAGGTCGGCTCTAGGTATGGTTTCTTCCCTTTGTCTCCCTCTCTCTCTAGTCTCTTTTTCCCTTCCCCCATCCCTCGCCGCCAGCGCCGATCTCAGCCGTGCTTTCTCTTCCTTTCTATGCTCTCCGGTTGGAACTCTCCTGAGTTTTTCCAATCATGGCTTAACGGTGTGGGGTTCTGGTTGGGATGGGTGGCATGGTTGGCGTGGCTTCCCCTATGACCATTGTTGGATGGTCCAGTTCTCGCCTAACGACTTCGTGAGCATCCGTGGTAGGTGGTTATGTCTAGGCTTCGGGTTGTACCTTCATCGGGTGGCCAGTGGTGGCGTGGTGGTGTCCGTTGGTGGCTGCCCAGTGGTGGTGGTTGTTTTCCTGTCGGATCTGGTGGTTGGTGGCTGCTTCAATTTTTCTAGGGTTAGGTTTGGGGTTTTCTTTGGGCCGGGCTTTTATTGTAAAATTTGGGCGTTTAAGGCCTATTTGGGAGGTTGATCTTCATTGTTTCTATTTGGGTTTTTTAGGTCCGCATGTGTTTTGGGCTTTGCCCTTTAGTTTTGTCCAACTTTTGGTTGGATCCCTTTCCCCATCCCCCGAGTCCCCGACTTGATGTACCGCTGTCAAGTTTTAATAAAATCTTATTGTCAATCAAAAAAAAAATTATCTTACAAGGCGCTTATCTTCTCCATTCTTTTCCCGCCAAACTAGCTGTTAAATCCTATAATGCTACAGAAATCACCACGTCAAAATAGATATAGGATTTCCCTTTCCAAAACAAAAAAGCAAAAATAGGATTTTTTTTTTATTGGGAATTGATATTGGCACTCCCCTTTTCTTTATTGACACTCCTTTTTTTCTTCCTCTCTATTCATAAAATGCAAAAATAAATATACCTAATAGAGACAAAAATGAGAATGTTAGTTGAGAAAAGTGCAGTGCCAATATCACTTTCATTTTCTATTTTGGATGCAGTTACGCAAACTCTCTTAGAAGTTAAGAGTCTTTTGATGTTTTCAAAGGTAAATTATATGATAAGCCCCAAATGTTGTATATATCCGGGCTTATCTCGCTCGTTGTAATCACACACACGTGCATTTTGTGCTTTTATACGATTGATTTTGCGCGAGTTGTGTTTTTGATGAGTTTCAGAAAATCGGAGCTAAAAGGTGTGTCCAAAGCTCCAAATAATCCCCGGTTGTATCCGGAAGTACCCAAGGTCCCACAATGCCGTGGAGGACAATCGCCGAAGCTTAGAAGTCGATTCAAGAAGCTTTGGAAGGTTCAAGGAAGGCCCGGAACAAAAGAACAAGAAATTTGGAGTTATGAGCCTCGAGAAAATCTGACCAACTGATAGAAAAAGGCTCATTACTTTCAAGATATAAAGGCTATGAATATGAGGTTAATTGGGTTAGAAAGTAGACTCATAGAGCTTTCCAACGGTTCAAGAAACGCCTCATTCCGAGTTCGGACGGCCGGGCGTGCCCGCGAAGTTGGGATCAAGACAAAGGAAAATCTCAGAATTTTACTCTTTCAACCGGTTGACACATTTTGCTCGACCGGTTGAAGCAAAACAGAAGGTTTTTCAACCGGTTGACACTTTTTGCTCGACCGGTTGAAGCTGCACTTTTCTGCAATTTTGAGCCCGATCTTATGGCGATTTTTGTAAGGTTTTAAGTTGCTTTAATATCTTCCATTTATGGAAACTTTCCACTTATAGTATGTTTTTGGGATAATTAGCCAATGTAAAGGGCTTTAAGTATAAATACCCTCCTCTCTCCTCTCTCCTACCTCTCCCTCCTTAGTCTAGTTTTTGCTCCTCCATTGGAGGATTTTTAAGGTCTCTCTCTCTAGAATTCTCAAGTAAGTTTTCATTTCCCGTTTATTTACCGTGTATTAAACTTGTTCCTCGTGGTTAGCTCTTTCAATATATGTAGTTTATTTTCAATTCCCTCAAGTATTTAGTGTTCATGTTTTTCTTGCTATTTCCTTTGAAAACTCTTGTTCTTATTAGTTGTTTGATTAATTCTCAAGTGTTAATGTTGTAGGCTAACCTAGGATCTTCATTAAAAATTGGTTTTTAAGTTTATTAAGCATGTTTATAGTTTTCTTCCAAATTCTAGACTTGTTTTCTAGCACAATGTGTGAGTAGTTTAATAGGCTTAGTCATGGGGTGATTAGCACTCCATGACTTGGGATAAATCCATCCATCTCGTTCATTTAGTATACATCGCTTGTTTACCGAAAATTTGGGGATTCAATTTTATGTACCAAAGGTTGGGTTTGTTAATCTCTTTGATCACGCGTAGCCAAGAGCTTGACTACTTGGCACGTGTGATGCTTAGGGCGATGTCAACTTAATCGTTTGCCAAATGAACCGAAAACCCCTATTCTTTGTTAAACACATTTTTCTAGTAAAGGTTTTAAACTCTAAATCTTCCGTTCGGGGGCATTTAACGATGCCCCGAGCCGGTAATCAAGAGGGGATGGATTAACCCGAGTCATGGTAGTTAACTACCCCTAGACTTCGCCTTAGCTTATATTAGTCTTTTTAATTCCGAGTCGTTCTCGAAGTCGAGAGAATTCCACCACCAAACTCCAAAAGCCAAGTTTGCCGCTTTAAGGCTAAAAACATACACTTGCAAGACAACTCTCACGCCGGGTGCGTTCGGTCCCTGTGGATTCGACCCGGACTTACCGGTATCATGCTGCCGTCGACTTGAACCCTACGCTTGGGGTAATAGTTTTGGATAACAATCCAAGGGCGCAACCATTATACTAAACCACCCGAAACTATCTCCCATTTCTGAGTTACCCCTTAAAATTTAAACTCAAACACTTAACGCCCTTCATCTACATCTTCTAGCAATAACCCCATTTCGTCGTCCAACTGCTTAAATTTCTTGTTACATGACTTTTTGTCCAAATTCCCATCTTTTATATATAAATTTGGTTTTCCAAACAAGGTTAACATATATTTTTGTAACCTAGGCTAATATACATTACTAGTAGTGGCTTTGAAATTACCTGAGAACCTATTACCACCATTATTTTATGTTGGTTGTAGCAACTACCTTCATCAACTTCAGAAATCCAACCATCGTTCTCTCATCGGCACGATTAGTCCTCACTTGTTTTGGTTTATGTCCATAACCCAGTTCGTGTTATGCATCTTCCCTACAAACCATATTCAAAGAGTGCACCTCTTCTCTCTCATCCTCAATTGACAAACCCTTCTAACCTTTCATAAGAATCACCCCCAAAATACTCTTTGCAAGTAGTAGATGGTAGTGTTAGAGATAATGTGTAAGCAATAGTTAAAGGGTAAAAAAGGGAATTAGGATTTTATGGTAACAGAATTGTTTGATTTTATACTTTGGGGTAACTCATAACTTGGTGATAGTTGAAAGTGGTTTAATATAATTTACTTTAAAGTCTTTTTAGTATTTTGAGAAATTTTCAAAACAACCCTTCGAGTTTTCACCAAAATCACACAAAAATTCTTGACATTAATGAAATATCACATAAACAATGGTACTACTATTTAGTAAAAAATTATCAATTTTGATGAAAAGTTGGGAGTTATTTTGAAATTTTTCTCTAATATTTTTTAGACAGTCCAAAATGGAAGCCGATCTCCTAAGGGCTCCCTCATACAAAATTTTGTGCGGATCAAGCCATTTTTCAACTTTCCGGATCAAATTTTGACGATCCGAACCGCTCAATGTTTTTAAAATGCATTTTCCAAGGCCTATGCGGGAAATCTTCAAAAAAAAATACCCGAAAGGACTTGATCCACACAGTTTTCGGTAAAACTGTACATATCAAAATTTGATCTGTAAAGGCTTGGTCCGCACGAAATTCTCCTAAGGGAGTCCTTAGGAGATCATCCACGGTCCAAAATACTCCGTAGTGAAATACGCACAAGTGTAATATCTCCCACTTGAAGTCTTGAAGACACATTATCCCGCTCTCTCAACAAAACCCTAGGAGCCGCTTTCTCTATCTCAACTCTTCACAGCCCCACCATTGCAGCCCCTCCTTCCCCTCCCCCTCCCCCTCTATGGGTTGCACACCCTTTGGGCGGCGGGAGGGGAGGGACTAATCCCCTTTCTAGATCTGGTTTCCCCTTCCCCTTCTGCACCATATCCGCCTTCCGTTCGCCAATCGTTGGAACTTGGCGTTCTGCAGCCCTGTTGGGCGTTACGATTCGTCTGCGCCTCCTTTGTAACCTTACGGGTTCCGGCGGCTTCTTAGGCCTCCGGTAGAGGCGTGTGACCGGTTGGAGGTTTGGTTAGAGATGGGCTGCTCAGTGACGAAGGGGAGTGTATCTTTTTTCTCGTTTCTTTTGTGTTTTGTCCGGCTTTAGGCCGGTTATGTCCGGTTTTAGGCCGGTTTTTGTCCGGATTTTGTCCGGTGTGTTCCGTTGGTTTGGTCATACGCTTTCTCGTTGTATTTCTGTGACCTGTTGTCGTTGGAGTGTCCGATCTGTGGACTCCCAATCTTTCCCCATGAGAATCTTTGATGAATACTATCTCCCAACTTTTGACAAAAAAAAAAAAAAAGTCTTGAAGACACCACTTTTTCTAAGTAAAGAACCTCTAAAATGTTATTCCCGAGGCACCTTTACTTGAATTGAACAACAACAAAACCCTGTGGATCGAGAAAAATTGGACCTCCAGTTCTCCACTACTCTCTCTCTCTCTCTCTCTCTCTCTCTCTCTCCTGCGTGCGCCCCTCTACCAGTGCCATGACTGTGGAGGTAGACAGGCTCACAGTGAGGGTCTCAAACATCCCTCAAACGGCCACAGCAAAGGACCTCTTCGACTTCTTCAACTCCGCACTTGGCAACTCCTCTGTCTACGCTATCGAAATCACCACCGATCGCAAAAACTGGAAGTCCAGAGGCTTCGGCCGCGTCCAATTCGACACTCTCGCCGCCAAATCAGCCGCCACAGAACTCTCCTCAAACGGCAACCTCGCATTCAAAGGGTCCCATCTCTCTCTCTCCCCCTCCTTCGACGATGTCGTCGTTCGGCCCGTTGAGCAACCGAACCGGGCCGGCCGTGGGGTACTGCATTGTGGGTTTCTGGTAAAAGATGATTGCTTGTGTGTGGTGGAGTCTTTGGAGGGTTTTAAGGCTTGGGTTATGCCTGAAAGGAAGAGTATAGAGTTTTGGGTGGTGGGTACTGACGGGGAGTGGTATAAGTTGGAGTTGCAGTATGATTATGTTCTTGAGAGTTGTGGGTGTCGGCTGGGTGGTGGGAAGGAACCCAATGCAGTGCTTCTCAAGGTATAATCTGGTGTTTTGGCTTTTTGATCATGTTATGTTTGAACTTTAATGGGTTTCTATCATGATTTTGATTTATTGGGTTATTGAGTACTTAGTTTGGTAGGCATCCCTGCGTCCTCCTCTAATTTTATGTTATGGTGATAATGTGTTTTTCTTTTTTGATCATGTAATGTAATGTTATGTTATGGATTTTTATGGGGTTTTACCTTACTGCTGGGCAAAAGAGATTATAATTTTGATTTATTGGGGTATTGAGTTTTTATTTTGGTGAGGAGCTTAATGCATGCTTCTCAAGGTATAACTTGATGCTACGATGGTAATATGTCGTTGCTTTTTTTTATCATTTTAACTTTTAAGTTTGAAAATTTATTGGTTTCTATTACTGCTGGCAAGAAGATTATAATTTTGATTTATTGGGCTCTTCCTCTCCTCCTCCTTCAATGACTTTGTCGTTCAGCCCGTCGAGGCAGGGACGGAGCCGGGATTCAGATTCGCAGGTGGCACCCAAAACTAATATTCATTCTCTCTGTCCTATAAAGATAGTCTATTATAAAACGATGGGCAATTTTTTGATAAAAATTACAACTAGTTCTTTAATTTTGTGTCAAGAAATGTAAGAAATTATCTCCGCCCTGCTTTACTTTTTTATCCAAAAATTGGAGGTTCTTTGGTAGTGGACTATCTTTACAGATAGAAGGAGTAATTAGTATAAAAAAAGTGCAAGTGTTCTAAGATTAATTACTTCTAGTACCAGAAAGGATACACATTTTCATATGTTAATCCTCCATCAGCATATTTAATACTAAAAAATTACACATTTTCATCGATTAACCACTCATCAATAACACTGTTCTTGCAATACAAAAATAGTTTGTTTTTTTATTTATCCGGGCACGTGGCTCCCCGCCCCCTCTTACCCTCCATCGAGGTCCTGTACTGGGCTGGGCATGAGGTCCTGCTTGTGTGTGGTCTAGTCCTCGGAGGGTTTTAAGGCTTGGTTTATGTCTTAAAAGGAAGAGTATGGAGTTTTGGGATTGTGACGGGGAGTCATACAAGCCGTAGTTGGAGTATGATTATATTTTTGAGATGTGTGGGTGTCGGTTTGGTGGTGGGGAGGGGATCAATGCAGTGCTTCTTAGGTAACATTTGGTGTTGGAGTGCTATGTGTTTTGCTTTTTTGATCATGTTGTCTTTGGATTTTTATGGGTTTCTGTTACTGCTGGAGAAAAGGATCGTAACATAAGATTTATTGGCGGGTATTGAGTAGTTAATTGGAAGTGATCGGTCCAGATTATTTCTTTCTTGATCATACTTCATTTTAATTTTGATGGGTTTCTGTTACTGGATCAGTGTTGTCATTTCGTATAATTTTACAGCTTAAACTGATATGTATCTGTGATCGTATCTTATGTTCAAAAAATTACACGGTACGCAAGCAATGAGACACATGTCTTACTATTCAGTAAGTTTAGAAGGTAAACCGATAGGCGATAAGTAGCTCATGGTTCTTATGGTTCTACATGCATCTTATGTTTAGATAAATATTGTCTTATGTTTACATAAATACTCTTGGGACACACCTCCGATTCATGATTCGATAGGTGACACTTTTCCTTATTACAACGGGCTGCATATTTGAAGAGGTGAAACTTTGTATTATCACAGTTTCTTTTTTGATATATGCGAAAGATTTTGTTTGGGTACATAACTATTTGTGAACCTACATTTACTATTGCTAATGTATTTTGGTTTATGCAATATGTATCCGAATACGATACATAAAAGGGAAATATGATGCATGTCATACGTAACCCATTTTGGCAACTTTGGTCTCGATCATGTTATATTCTGACATTGATGGGCTTTTATAGTTTTATTAATACTGTAATCAGATTATAATTGTTGGCTTATTGTGTTGCTGATTTGTTAGGTAGGTTGCCTTTTTTTGTAAGCTAGCCACTGATTTTCTAGCCACTGATTTTCTTGGCTACTGAAGCTCGAAACTGATGGATATGTTTCAATGCATTTGCTTTTGATTTATGAGGTTTACTGATAGCAGGGGGCAGAGAGGTTATCAGATTTCAACTTATTTCTCCTGGGAAGACAAGAAATTAACGTTCTGTTACTTTATTTTCCCTTCATATTGTTAGGTGCTGTTTTCGTCAGCGTTGTTGGTTCTTTTGTTTTATATGCTAATACTTGTATGGAACTAATACAAGTTTATGAGCAACAGTGCTAGGATAAGTCCAGAGAAAACATGGTTCGTACTTCTCTGATTTACTTGACACATTTTAGGCACAGTTTGGATATTTTTATGCTGCATTTCTTCTATTCTATTCAAGGTCAATATGTGAAAATGACTTTGCAAGGCCCTTAAGTACTTTGAAGTTGTATATGAATTCAGAAACAAAATTATTTGTCCTTGCCTCTGTAGCTCAATTAGGTTTGGGGTTTTGCACTTGTGCTTGTTTACTAGGATTCCCTTCTTGATTTTGTTCATTTAGGCTTCAGTCTTAATCTCCTGAGGTGTCATGCGCAGTTCTTTGGCTACCTAAAGGTAGAATTGCAGCTCAAATTGCTAAGCCTGATTCAACTTGTGCCCAACCAGTATGTTACAATATTGATGCGTACGGTTGGTGCCGTTGGGCTTTGGAATATTGCAGGGTATGATTGGTTTAATGGGCTGATTGATGTTTGTAAATTAGGATCTTTAAGGTGTGTTGTTAACCAACCCACCGTTTCTCTTTCTCTTGACCATTGTCATTGCATCAGGCTATGATGCTCTATGATGGTACGATGGGAATTTTACTTGTGTTATTAGTCCATCTTTTACTATTTTCTTTCCCTCAAACCTCTTCACCCCTCATTTTGCATCTCCTTAGGGCTCAGTTCAAATGTCAAGAAATGATGGGAAAGCTAGCTTTCCCACATATTTTGGAGTGCTCAATTACCAGGAAAAGGATAGGACCCAAGAAAATTATTTTCCCAACAGAACTCACTTTTCTTTAAAACAGATCCTGCAAAAAATATGGAATTTAGTGTCGCGGGAAAGTCCTCTACTCCCACCATTCTCAATATTTCTGGGCCAACATTCACCCTCCCTTCTTTATTTCCCTTAATTCGTACAACTCTCCATGTTCTCTATGTTTTCTACTGCAAATATAGGCAGTATAGTCAATATGTTGGTTTTTACAAGTAATTTTTTTATCTTGTTATCCATCTTTTGTTTTGTTTGCACCAACTAATTAATCACCGTTGGTGGACATGGATTTTATTTGTCTTATCTATCTATTTTTTAAGCTTCCACATGGTGATTGATAACAATTGGTTTGGCTTAAATAAGCCAGTTGATTTTTTTTATTTATTTAGTTTGTCTTTATTCAATTTCTTCTGCGTAGATGCGGGAAAGAATTGAATAAAGACAAAAAAAGAAAAAAAGAAAAAAGGCCAACTGGCTTATTAAGCCAAACCATATAATATATTTTTCGTTTTTTATGGTTGATTTTAGAGTTGCATGATGATTCAGAGGTAGATGGTGGCTGGATATTAAGATTCCAAATTACTTTTATTCGAAATAGCCATTGAATCAAGATAAAAGCAGTTTCCTGGAAGTTTCTTATTCGTGGGATCCTACAGAATTCCTTTGTCAAATGAACAATCAGAGGAAAATAGATTTTCTTTTACTTAACTTCAATTCACTTTTCCCAAGACTCACTTTCCTGCACAACATTCCCTATAACTGAACAGAGCCTAGATGAACCTACTGTTACATGGTTCTTTCAATTGAAGAGATATAGCAATTGAAGAGACAATGTGCCCAAGGAATATCTTGGGTGTAAATACGATTTGTTGTCTCACTTCCTGGGTTTGCATTTATATGGGAATTGTCCAAAGTCCGGCTGGAGTATTTTTATTTCATTTTAGTTTCATAATCTGTGAATTGAACTTGCATGGTTTATTACACATTTGCAATGGATGTAACTGTGCTCAGAGGTTGTCACTTGGCAGATAAAATTGATAGAGATGATGTCATCATAAAATTTTGAAATGTTATTTACTCTGAAGGAAAACTTACCAGCTGAATTCATATTGGTTGGTTTCCACAGGGGCTAGTGAATTGGATACTGATTTCTATACTACTCCTTTGCTAGAGAAATTCTTACCTTAAATTTTTTCTTTTCAGCTCAAACACGGACCTAAGATTTTCCAAAAAATGGCTGGGCCTAATATCACTTCAAAGGTTATTGGCAATCGGTACTATTTCTGCAAGGAGGACTTTGAGTTTATATGGGTACGCACTACAGATTTTTCTAAGTTGAAGTCAATCGGGCAATCATCTTCACTTTGCTGGGAAATGAAGGAAGAGTCACCAGCTCTCAATATTTTCACCTGTTTGCCATATTATAAGAAAGATCCAAAAGATCTAATTTTAGAAGATGGGGAAGAATTTGGTTCCACATCTGAGCTAGTTCCGCTTGTCAGATGCCAATCAGATGCATTTTTACCATATGAGATCCTTTACCAGCTAAATTCCCTTGTTCACACCCACAAAATCAGTCTTGGTGCAGTGGATGATGATCTGATTGAGATCCTTAGCAGTTTAGATGTACACACTGCAATGATGATTCTCCAGAAGCTGCATAAGTTACATTCCACTTGTTATGAGCCCTTGTCATTTATTAAAACCCGACTGCATGTTCTAAATGCTAAGAAGCTTCCTTCGTCATCCCATACTCGGTTAACAAATGAAAACCTGATGAGGTGTCATAGAATCCTCGTTACCCCGTCCAAGATTTACTGCTTAGGGCCAGAGCTTGAAACCTCAAATTACGTTGTGAAAAAATTTTCTGCATATGCTACTGATTTCGTAAGGGTTACTTTTGTGGAAGAAGATTGGAGTAAGCTTCCGGTGAATGCCCTCTCTACAAGTCTCCAACAAGGTATCTTTGCCAAGCCTTATCGAACCAACATATATCATCGTATTTTGTCTGTTCTTAAAGAAGGGATCGTGATTGGGGCGAAAAGGTTTGAATTTTTGGCTTTCTCGGCTAGTCAACTACGGTCAAATGCCGTGTGGATGTTTGCTTCTAATGAGAATGTTAGTGCAGAAGATATCAGAGAATGGATGGGTTGCTTCAATAAGATCCGAAGTGTGTCAAAATGTGCTGCGCGGATGGGTCAATTATTCAGTTCTTCTAGGCAAACCCTAGAAATCCCTTCCCAAGAAGTAGAGGTTATTCCTGATGTTGAAGTTACCACCGATGGTATTGGCTACTGCTTCTCTGATGGCATTGGGAAAATCTCCCTCTCTTTCGCTACCCAAGTTGCTCAAAAGTGCGGGTTAAATCACACCCCTTCGGCGTTTCAAATTCGATACGGTGGGTATAAAGGTGTCATAGCTGTTGACCGAAATTCCTTCAGAAAGATTTCTTTGCGCGGTAGTATGCTTAAGTTTGAGTCAGAAAACAGGATGCTTAATGTGACAAAGTGGAGCGATTCGATGCCTTGCTACTTGAACAGGGAGGTTGTTTCCCTTTTGTCCAGCTTGGGAGTAGAAGACGAAGTTTTCGAGGCTATGCAAGATCGACAACTCTGTACTCTTGAAAAGATGTTGACAAGTCGAGAGGTAGCATTGGGTGTATTAGAGAGCATGAGTGGGTCCGACGCTAAGGGCATTCTAGCACAGATGTTGCTCCAAGGGTATGAGCCAAACGTGGAACCTTACCTCTCTATGATGCTTAGGGCACACCACAATAGCTTGTTGTCTGATTTAAGAAGCAGGTGCAGAATCTTTGTGCCGAAAGGAAGGATCCTTATTGGATGTTTGGACGAAACGGGCATTTTAGAGTATGGACAAGTTTATTGCCGCACCACAATGACTAAAACGGAGCTGCTGCAATTGGAAGGGCAGAGTTTCTTTCAGAAGGTAGATGAGTCAACGTCTGTGGTGATTGGGAAAGTCGTAGTAACAAAAAATCCCTGCCTTCACCCTGGAGATGTTAGAGTCCTTGAAGCTGTATATGAGGTGGCCCTGGAGGAGAAGGGTTTGGTGGACTGTGTCGTCTTCCCTCAGAAAGGAGAAAGGTATGAAGCGTTTCTTTGAAGAATTTATTACCATATTCGAGTCGCAAATTGCATCTTTTGCAGTGTGCGACTCCTTGAGCAGGATTAATTTGTATACAATGAGGCTATACCTGTTTTCCCTTTCCTAAAGCTAAATTCCAGTGACTCCCTCACCAAGCTGCTGGAGTTTAGTCACAATTTGCTTTCCAGCATCGAATATTTTACTTGGTCAAATTTTGACCCCACTTACTTGGGTATAGATGCACTTCATGCCCTCCATTTCACAGGCAGAGTTATGAGATCTTATGATTAATGTCGCCAGTGTGGTTTACTTACACAATGGGTGTGGTTTACTCACACAATGGGTGTATCATAAGGAAATTCTCAGCCAGGAAAGTTTGTGGCGAATATTGCGTCATGATACTTGTGGCGAGCGTTACGAGTTTTTTTGGGTGTCTTTGGCATGATCTTTTGTTGGATTAGTCACAAAGTGCTGTGGATTAGTTATGAAAGGTTTTACAGCATGCGGTATGCACCTTTGGAGTGGTGTGGTGGGTATTGTTGCCTTTTCCGACTTACCCACACCCTCCCAGTCTGTTACGGCAACAATAGAAAGAACAGTTTTGGCGATGAAATTCATAAATGGTTGACTGCGTTATGGAATGATAAATTAATGTGCTACTGATTGTTTGGTCATGTATGTGTATATTCGTACATGGTACTACGGACAAAGAAGTTATCAAGTAATGATTTAACATCTTGAAATGCATGTGTAAAATTTCATGTGTCTCTGTTTCTTTTTTTCTTTTTAAGGACGATTATTTCAACATATCAGAGGTTTTCTTTTATGGTTTGATGAGTTTAATTCCAATTTGTTATTTGTTGTGAATAAATAATTAATTGTCGCTCAGTATAAACGTTACTAATGGGAATCTTATGTTGCGAGTTTGTGAATGACCGCATCTCTCCAAATTTGTCAAGTTGCCACTGCTTTTAAGAGTTAATGTATGAATGTTCCACTGATATATCCACAGACCTCATCCAAATGAATGCTCCGGTGGTGATCTGGATGGAGACTTATATTTCATAAGCTGGGATGAAAATCTTATCCCACCAAAGACTGTTCCTCCCATGGACTACACTGGGCGAAGACCTCGCATAATGGATCACACTGTGACTTTGCAGGTATCTTTAATGAAAAGAACTGAATTTGCACGACACCTGAAGTACAACATGTTGTCTTAATACCTGATTGACTTAATTTGCAGGAAATTCAAAAGTTCTTTGTTGATTACATGATCAATGACAATCTTGGCGCCATCTCTACTGCACATTTGATACATGCAGACCGTGACCCAGCTAAAGCCCTGAGTCCTACATGTCTTCATTTGGCAACCCTTCACTCAATGGCAGTTGACTATGCGAAGACGGGAGCACCTGCCGAGATGCCTAGGTTTCTGAAACCAAAAGAGTTCCCTGATTTCATGGAAAGGACGGAAAAGCCCACTTACATCTCCAAAGGGGTACTGAGTAAACTCTACCGTGCCACCAAAAACTCAAAAGTTAACGAACAAACAGACTTAATTGTGTGTGACAAGATATCACAAGATGCCTATGATCATGATCTTATAGTGGACGGGTTTGAAGACTTCATTGACGTTGCAAAGGGGCACAAGGAGATGTATTTGGACAAAATGAGCACGTTGATGAACTTCTATGGGGCAGAGAGTGAAGATGAGATACTCACAGGAAATTTGTGCAAGCGGTCGACTTACTTGCAAAGGGATAACAGGAGGTATTATGAAATGAAGGATAGAATTATGGTGTCTGTCAAGAGCTTAAGTAAGGAGGCCAAAGGGTGGTTTGATAGTAGCTGTAAGGGTTCGGTGGAGCAACAGAAGTTGGCGTCCGCTTGGTACCACATTACGTATCACCCGACCTTTTGTCAGGAAAGCAGTTATTGCCTGGGGTTTCCGTGGATTGTTGGGGATATTTTGTTGAATGTGAAGTCTCTGAAGAGTAGAAAGTTACTAGCATGACTTGTGCTTAGTGCAGGAGGGGCACAATTCTGGGAATTCACGACCTCGATGTTGTTAACTAGCAATCAGAACATATAGTTTTAATTTGTATCAGACAGTCTAGCTTTGTATCCTAAGTTCTAACCGTGTTTGAATGCATCTGTTGTGTGCTTATTTGACAATCTTGGCTAATTCAACAGAAGTCTTGCTGGGTAGAGATGCGACTGGGGCCCTTGCCCATTGATTTGTGTAGCGTTTCTGGTTTTAATTTTAGTGGGTTTTGACGGAAGCGGGGGCCCTGTGGTGAGTGAATCTCACTACAAGGTGTAGTGGGATCTCGGCCGTCCATTCTTATTTTGGATGGTCCAGATTTTAAATAAACTATTCGTGCGATACGAATAGTTTATTTAAAATATAGTGCTTGGAACAGGCCCCCCGGTTCCGGTAATTGGACAAAATATAGTCAAGATTTGGAATTTGTTGGAGCGAAGGCAAACAAAGAAATCTATGTGGGCTTTTTTCCATCTGTTAGATAGTGCTTGGAAGGAGACGATGGCCGAAGCTACTATTGCCTCACCCAGGTGCGAGCAAGGCCTAGCTACTATTGCCCCGCCCAGGTGTGACCATGGCCTTGCTTACGGCGTAGTTGTGGTGCGCCGAGAGCACTTTTTGACGGTCGCCCTTGAAGCATGAAGTCTTGCATATTTCGCTTTACCTAAGCACGTACAAGCTAATAAATCAAAGTAACCACTGCCTACACATTGCGGTGAGCTCCATATGTTCAATGACACATACCAAATTGTGCTTTGTCGCGCTGGATTGTGTGATAAAGGTGTGTGGGCTACATACATAGATGGATAATAAAGTTGAATGAGTAGGCAACGAGTCATCAAAGTTTTCATCCAAGAACTTGGTTTCTTTTTGAAAGTAGCATACCTCATACTGAGTCATACAAAAAGTTGATACTACAGGCTAGCCACAAATCCAAAACAACTTTCATAAGAAAAAAAAAACTCAAAATCATCACAAAAAGCACTTTTAATTCCCAACAATGACAAACCCACCTAGAAATCTACACTTGATCATCATATCCACTGTCCTTATCCTTTTCCTTTTTCTCCCTTTCTTGCTGATGTATACACAATTGTCATTCACACCAAGACTGTTTGTAAACTATGAAGATAACAATTCATTCTCTAATCAAAAACCCTAATTCTAAACCAGCAAAAGAACAAAAAAATTTGGGGCCAACATCCACCTCATCCCACAGCACATTCAACATAGCTCACAGTGTCCCGGTCAGCTTGTACGCATCGATTAATCCTCGCCATAACGCTCCCGCACCTTCTCCCTCTGTCACGTGAGCGGCGTCGTGTCCTTTCCGATATCCATGGACGAATTCGCCGACACGGGTACCGCCGCGTACCTCAACGAGAAACTCCCCTTAATCACGTACTCATCTTCATCCAGATCCCCGTTCTGCCCATCCCCCTCGTCGAAGTTAAGAGCGTAACTGAGAGGATCGTACTGGAATTTCCCGTGCCTAACTCCTCCGCTAGTCTTGCTCCGGTTGAACCGCCGGATGAACGTCTTCCACCTCGGACCGGCCGCGATCTCCGTCCACTCCCGAACCTTCATCAGCGCGTTGACACCACGGTCCCACGGCCCCTCTTCGGTCGACGCCGATCGAATGGGCCCCAATCGCGGTATGCAGAAGCAGCAGCGGTCCCTCTGGAAAACCATTTCAGCGTTGTCTTCGTCCTGCTCCACCTCCTTTGGCGTGAATTCGTGGCCTTCGATAGCCATAGATATGTTTCTTGTATCTAATTTTTCTGGTAAAAGAGGCGTGAATAGATTTGGGGTTCTGATAATTCTATTTCTGGGAGAGAGAGAGAGAGAGAGAGATAAGGATGGTGAATGGGGGGATTATTAAGGGGTTTGGCAAGTGGAAAGGTTGTAACGGAAACGAGGGGAGTGGATGTGCATGTGGGGTTTGCTGACTGGGCAATGCCAGTTGGCGAACGCTGTTGCGACACGGGGTCCAGTTGTTGATGAGTGTGATGACGTCAACCGACGACCTGTTTTTGGGTTTTTTTTCTTACTTATCCATCCCCAAGGACTAAAACCTGTTGCAGTGACATATTAGGTTCCGAGGTTACACTGTTTAATGGAGTACTAGAAAATCTATTGATATTGCTATATACTCTTTTGAAAAAATAAGTGCAAAGTCAGGTTTTTTGCTCTGTGCTTCATTTTTTGTTCCAGGACAACGACAAAGAATGGAGGGAGTATTAATAAACGTACAACGACACTTACATAATAGAGTTCATTACAAATATTTTAGACAAAGCCAAACTAATCATCTAAATATAAAACGAGAAACACACAAGGCAATCAATGTCTTTCACCCCAACCAAACATAGCCTAATGCAAACAGCGACACTCCCTATCTGTCTTAGATTCATATCTAGAATCAACATTTTTAAAATAGATAAAGTACTAGTTAAAGATAAAAGACAACAAATACCCAGACGATCAAATGGACTCTAACCAAGTATGAACAAACCAATGATCTTTCACAAACTACAGATCTTCCAAACCACCTCGAGTTGTTTCGCCAAAGGTATCATGTAGGATTAGATAACTATTGTCACAGATGTCGTTGGGAAACAACTACGTCTGAAAGAATCCGCTGTGTAGACAAAAAATTCATCGAATGACGAAACTAACTACTCCCGCAAAAGCGAGAGACAAACTCTCCCAAATCAAACGACAAGTCCTTGATCTTGAGAAACAAACTCTCTCAGATCATGACGACAAGTCCTTGATCTAGAGAGACAAAAAAAACTCTCTCAAGTCAAACGACAAGTCTTTGATCTAGAGAGATAAAGTGGGGGGGGGGGGGAACGAGGAAATGAAGATAATACCATGACCTTCCCCTCCCGCTGTCGTACAAGGGTATTGAACTCTAGGGGGTCGGGGATGGGAAGGGAGAAGAAAAATCTATGTGACGGCTATGGTTGAGAGAGAGAGAGAGAGCGCACCAACTAGCTTAGCCCTTAGCCTATTCTACAGTGTATAAGGTTGTAAATAGACCAAGCCGTTTGCGAATAGTTTGAGAATCGATTCAATAAAGTGTAAGGACTCATTTGAGTTTGCTTCATCTATTAAATGAATAAAAATTGAGCATCAGTTTTATGCTTGTTTAATAAATGAGTTAAGCCTGAGCATAGCAATATTCGACTCAACTAGGCTCGTGAACAATTTGTATAGACTGAAAATTTTATAAATAAACTTGATTTCGTATAAAATTAAAGTTTGTTCTAGAAACTGTCTTTTTTTTTTGCTTTGTAGGTTAATGTATGGTGAGAGAACGACCTGTCTCGTAGAGTGAAAAAAGACAGTTTGCAAAAAAGAAAAAATAGTTTCTGGAATGGGCATATATATATATACAAGAAGTTTCCTATGAGGGCTCCCTCACAAAAAAAAGTGCGGGAAAACAGTTGCTAGCCGTTGGATTGCATGAAGGGCATAGGATCCAACGGCCCACAACTGTTTTCCCGCACTTTATTTGTGAGGGAAGGGAAAGGATCACATCCAGACTTTTCATTTCCGGACTTTTTATCCAAATTTTTTTTTAACGATCCTATCCGTCCAATGTGTTCAGAAGGTGTTTTCAAGGGTCCACGCGGAAAATCTTCAAAAAAAAATACCGGGAAGGGCTTGATCCAAGCAGTTTTCTCAAAAAATGTATATACTATTTTTTGCGAAAACTGCTTGGATCAAGCCCTTTCCGGTATTTTATTTTGAAGATTTTCCGCGTGGACCCTTGAAAACACCTTCTGAACACATTGGACGGATCGGATTTTCCAATTTGCAACACAAAAAATGTCATGTTTTTCTTATTTCCGGGAGGGTGTGGATGTGAACATTTCCGTATATATATATATAGAGTAAACTTCCTATCCAAACCTTAAGTTACGGACCTACCGTCCGGACTCCACTTTCCGGACCAAATTTCGATAGCGTTTTTGTGAAAACTGCCCCGATCAAGCCCTTCCGGGTATTTTTTTTTGCCAAATCTTCGCGTTGGACCTTGAAAACACCTTTTAAACACATCTAACGGTTCGGATCGTCGAAATTTGGTCCGGAAAAGTCGAAAAACCCCTAGGTCCGTAACTTATTAAGTTAAGGTAGTTTGGATTGGAAGTTATATATAAAGGAACTCTCCTGTCCGGGACCCTTGGGTCCGGATCTCATAGTTCCGGATCAAATTTTGACGATCCGAGCAGTCCAATGTGTTCAAAAGGTGTTTCCAAGGCCCGCGCGGGAAATCTTCAAAAAAAAATACCGGGAAGGGCTTGATCCACGCAATTTTTTAAATATGCAGTTTTTGTGAAAAACTGCGTGGATCAAGCCCTTCCCGGTATTTTTTTTTGAAGATTTCCCGCGTGGGCCTTGGAAAACACGTTTTGAACACATTGGACGGCTCCGATCATGCAAAAACATTTTCTAAATGCTCCAAAACGCTTCAATCCGGGATTTCCGGGATCCTTGACCGGAGAGTACGTGTATATATATATATACATTTTTCATACATCCAAGGGTAATATTGTAAATTCATGAAGATAAAGACAAAAAAGGAGTGGATTGTAAAATAGGGAGTATGAAAATCATTTCCCTTATTTTTTTTTTGGGATAATTTTTTTTTTTTTTTTTTTTTTGAAAATGTCATCATATCATTATAAAGCCATCCGGCACCGATTACATCGAAAGACAGGAATGAAGCCAAAACTACTAACAAATGAAATGAGCACGACAAAAGGCTAACAGGGCCACTGGCTCTCGGACACACCTGTCAAGACAGACCCGACACCTAAGGGACGGGGATGATGAATCCTATCAAATGATAGTAGTAGAGAATTCCAAACAAATTCCCAGCTCAAACCATAACACAACTCAGTGGGTGAAATCAGTGAAGCATCTCAGTGTTTTCTTGGGTTTCTTTTAGCTGATTTTAGTTCCTGTTTTTTTTACTAGTAGCTTTTAGCTGAACCATCGGAGTTGCAATACAAATTTGAGTTGTGTTTATTTTCAAAAATCAGCTCAATCGAATATCATTATGTGCTCGATTTATTCATTCATTTTTTTACGAGAGTTTTTGAATAGCGAATTTTGAATCAAAATCAAACAGTGTCGACTTCGGTTGATGAATTGAACGGTGTTGTCCAAACTTGTAAGGTCGTCAAAAGGATTTTAGTTATTTTTTATTTTTTTCATTCGTCATTCCTAATCTATTACATACATAGGGGGAGAATGAGACTTAATCCTGAGATGTAGTGCGGACATTCAGGAACTCTACCGCATTAGCTAGCCAACACTTGCAAAGAATTTTAATTATTTGATTAGTTAATTTTGTAGGTCCAGATTTGCATATCATCCATAGAAAAGATATAGACAAAACTATAGACATTAAAAAATGACAAATCCACCAGGAAATCTACACACATCCTGGTGATCATATCCCTCTATCCTTTTCCCCATTTGTTGCTGATGTATTCGCTTACGCGATCAACTGTAATATCAAGATAAAATTTCATTATATAATCACAAGCATTAATTCCAAAAGGCACACATGCACATAAATATATTTTCTATAATTATGTCTCCGGTTCAACTTGCACACACTGTAAGAAAAATTACAACAGCATAGAATTCTGAAGAACAATTCCATATTGAATTTATAAACAGAAATACAAATTACATGAACAGATTATAAGAAGGAAATACACAAAAATTCAAATTAGAGAATTGAACCAAGTACTGTGAAAATCATAGTCTCCTTAAAATGATTTCGCCGTGGTGTTGTCGGTTGATCAGTGTCCGTCTCCTACGATAAAACGATTGAACCACGAACGTCGGAACATCACCGATAAACGCCTTATCGAATTAAACTTTGCTTGTCTCTCTCTCTCACACACAAGCACGAATTTCAGAATGCTATAGAAGGAGCTTGAATTTCTGGTATCTCAATATGGAATTGCAAACATATAAGCAAGGAATCAAGACCTTGAGCTGCCATGCTCCAATCAATATCGAAAGAAACCCGCACAATATTGACATGAAGTTTGACATCAACTCACATCATGGGAGAGGTTATAGCCGCACGTATTAACTCCCACGTATGGGATGGATCTCTTTGATTGTCCCGGTAGACCTTCCGACTACCTCCGAGTTCATTCATCCGAAATTCCGGAAATTTCCAACACTGACTAATCCCTGAAAGTCACGTGAACGTCGGCGCGTCCTTGTATGACGAGATCCATCGACGAATTGGACGACACCGGTAACGCCGCGTATCTCAACGAGAAGCTCGCACGAATCACATACTCTTCGTCGTCCAAATCTCTGTTCTGCTTACCCTCCCCGTCGTCGAAGTTGAGAGCGTAACTAAGAGGATCGTACTGGAACTTCCCGTGCCTAACTCCTCCGCCACTCTTGCTCCGCCTCATGAAGGTCTTCCACCTCAGACTGGCGGCGATCTCCGTCCACTCTCGAACCTTCATCAGCGCGTTGACCCCACGAGCCCACCGTCCCTCCTCCCTCGACGCTGATCGGATGGGTCCCACTCGCGGTATGCAGAAGCAGCAGGGTTCCAATGGGAAGACCATTATTTCAGACTTCTCCTTTGGCGAAAATTCATGGCCTTGGATACCCATAGATACGTTTCTTGTGTCTGATATTCTTGATAGAAGCAAGAATGCACTTGGCTCCTGTTAGAACCTAACTCTGTTGACTGTTGAGATAGAGAGAGAGAGAGAGAGATTCCCACGAGATTATAAAGGAGACGAGGAAGCAGAGTGGTGGGGTATAGTGACGAGGCAATGACCATTGGCGAATGCTTTTGCCGCAGAGTTTATCCTTTCGACCATGGTGCTCCGAACCACTCTATCAATGCGAGCACACACTTGCATTAGCTCCACATTCTTTGAGCAATTTTTTAGTATCAAGAGGCTTCCACATGGTATCCAGTACACTATCGGACAATACAAATACAATGTTTAGGTATCACGTTGGTTCGGCTACGTGGAACCTGGTAGGTATCCAAAATTTATTTTTTTTCACATGCTTGGGTCTTGCAAGAAGATCTGACGTGACGTTGAGAGTGATGGAGCACTGAAAAGGATTCCATTTGTTTGGTGAGTGTCAGAGTGTGATGACGTCCAGGATGACCTTTAATTTATTTTTTGGTTTTTTTGAATCACCCAAGGACGATTCGTTGGAGCCGGTAATTCCACTGTGGCTTGAGTGCAATATTAATGTTACCTTCCATTTTAATGGAAAATGATATGGGTATCTCGTATATGTACCTCAAATGCACATCACCCTGAAGTGGCAAATGAAGAGAGGATCAATGTGGGGCTCACCCAAAAAATGAGTCTCGCCTCATTTGACACCTCTGACTGGTGTGCATTTGGGGTACACATGTGGTGTACCCATAACATTGTTGCATTTTAATGGTTGAAATGTATAAATCTCATTAAAAAAATGATATATATCATGTTTTTTTGTTAATTTGTTGATGAAATGATTGCAACTGTAGTAAAAATTTTGGTCGATTCTACAGTTAGAGTAGGCGACGATGTGATTTTTTAGTCACCCTGTTACCAACTAATTGACATGGTTAATTTCTCCTATAATTTTCTGTATGCATATATTCGTATAGTTTCCTTGTTTTCCAATTGTGTATTTTTTTTATAGGCCTTTGATTGGGCTTTCTTGGCAGTCGCTAGCGGGGCGCCGCTCTACGACGACGAATGGAGATTGCCGGGGAAACGATGGGCACCCGGAGATGTTGGCTGATATTGGTTGATTGGAGCAGCTTGGATCCATGAAATTTCTGGAGATCAAATTTTTTATTTTTTATTTTACCATGACTCATACACAGATTTATGTTCACTAGAGTTTACCATGTTAATTTCTAGAGATATATAGTATATTTTTTACCATGATTTTAGATAGGTCAATTGTAAGATTTTTTAAATTTTTTTAGCATGACTCATTCAAATTTTTGTTCGCTAATTTACCATGAAATGTGTTTTGAATTTTGGATGATTGGATGGTATTCATGGTACTCAAGTTTACCATGAAATCAGTTCAAATGGTATTCAAGTTTACCATGAATGTGTTAATATGGTATTCAAGTTTATAATGAAAATCAATTCAGATGGTTTTTGTTTCCAAGGATCATGGTAAAAATGGTAATTAAGTTTGATACATTAAATTTACCATGACTCGTAATCGATTCGTATGCATTAAAAAATTATGGTAAAAATAAGTGCAATACAGAAATTTTTGTAAATTTGTAAAAAATTAATTGAGAAATAATAAGCTAAAGATTTGAAAATATATATCTTATAAAGATTTGAAAATAGAGAATTCAAAATTTTAATTTCTTTTTCCATAAATATTTTGAAATTTGGGAGTGATGGAAGAGGTCAAATCCCTTGATTTAAGGTAACTAACAACTAATTAGAGTCCCACTTAATCAGACAGCTAAATAATATATTACAAGGGTAGATATGGTATATTACAACAAAAAAGGACGAAAACATAATCATTCAAATTAACCAGGATGAAAATTTACGTGATATCTCAAAATAGGATGATTATTTAATTATCAATCCTTTTTTTCTTCTAAATCATTTTTTTTGGGGATAATTGAATTGAACCATCGGACTTGCAACACAAATTTGGGGTGTGTTATAAAAAAGCAGTTCAATTGAATATCGTTATGTGTTTGATTTATTCATTTAATTTTTTATGAGAGTTTCTGAATAGCAAATTCTGAATCAAAATCAAACGGTGTCGACTCCAGTTGATGAATTGAACAGTATTGTCTAAACTTGTGATGTCGTCAAAAGGATGAATAGTTAATTTTGTTGGTTCAGATTTGCATATCATCCATAGAAAAGATATAGACAAAACTATAGACATTTAAAAATGACAAATCCACCAAGAAATCTACACACATCCTGGTCATCATATCCCACTGTCCTTTTCATCCTTTGTTGCTGATGTATTCACTTGCGCGATCAACTGTAATACCATGATAAAAATTCATTCTGTAATCACAAGCCCTAATTCTAAAAGCCACACACGCTAGTTTTTATAATCATGTCTCACGCTAACTGTAGGAAAAATTACAGTGGCACAGAATTTTGAAGAATAATTTCATTGAATTTATAGACAGAAATAAAAATTACATGTACAGATTTTAAGAACGAGATACACAAGCAGTAGATCGAATTAGAATATTGAATCGAGTCCCGTGAAAAAAACCACAGTGTTCTTAAAACGGATTTGCCGTCTACCGAGGATGTTGTAGGTTGATCGGTGTCTGTCTCCCAGAATAAAATGGTTGAACCACAAATATCAAAACACCACCGAAAAACCTCTTGGCGAACTGAACCTTGCTGGTCTCTTTTTCACACAGAAGTACAAATTTCAGAATACCGTAGAAGGAGCTCGAATTTCTGGTAGCTATCTCAATATGGATTGACATGAAGTCTGACAACATGGGAGAGGTTATAGCGGTGCGTATTAACTCCCACGTATGGGATGGATCTCTTTGATTGCTTCGTGAGACCTTTGGACTACTCCGAGTTCATTCATATTCCGGCAATTTCCGACACCTTTGGAAAGTCACGTGAACCCGAGTTCATTCATATTCATCGGCAATTTCCGACACGACTAATCGTCTAAATTATCCCACTAAGCCACCCAAACGCCGACGTTAATAAATTCTTGAGGTTACTCCACCTATTGCCAATTGGTTTTAGATCCAATTTAACATGACGAGCTTGGGTCTTGGGTGGCCTTAATTCGATCTCCACGTGCATCCGGCATGTGAGGGGGAGTGTTAAATTATTCTCCTTTGCCCGAAATTAAAAAAATCTCATATTCTTCATCTAAGCCCACGTGCATCCGGGCGCAACCGTGAGGGGAGTGTTAAATTATCCCACATTGCTCATCTAAGCCACCCAAACCTGGTTAATAAATTCTTGAGGTTACTCCACCTATTGCCAATTGGTTTTAGGTTGGAACCCTCCAAGAAATTTAACAACGTTACCGCGTACCTCAACGAGAAGCTCCCACGAGTCACATACTCTTCCTCGTCCAAATCTCTGTTCTGCTGCCCCTCCCCGTCGTCGAAGTTGAGAGCGTAACTAAGAGGATCGTACTGGAATTCCCCGTGCCTAACTCCTCCGCCACTCTTGCTCCGCCTTATGAAGATCTTCAACCTCAGGCTGGCCGCCATCTCCGTCCACTCTCGAACCTTCATCAGCGTGTTGACCCCACGCGCCCACCGTCCCTCCTCCCTCGATGCTGATTGGATGGGTCCCAATCGCGGTATGCAGAAGCAGCAGTGTTCCAATGGGAAGACCATTATTTCGGCCTTTTCCTTTGGCGAAAATTCGTGGCCTTCTATAGCCATAGATATGTTTCTTGTGTCTAATATTCTTGATAGAAGCAAGAATAGACTTGGCTCCTGAGAACTTCACTCAGTTGAGAGAGAGAGAGAGAGAGAGAGAAGAGAGAGAGAGAGAAATTTCCCACGAGATTGTACTAAAAGTGGAAGAGTTTTAAAGGAAACGAAGGGAGCAGAGTGGTGGGGTATAGTGACGAGGCAATTACCATAGGCGAATGCTCTTGCGACAGAGTTTCAATTTTCGGCCATGGTGTTCCGGATCATTCTAGTAGTGCCAGCACACACGCTTGCATGAGTTTATCCAATTTTCGGCCATGGTGTTCCGATCATTCTAGCAGCGCCAACACACGCTTGCATGAGGTCCTCATTCTTAATTGGGTCTTGCAAGAAGATCTGACGTGACGTTAACTGCCCCTTTGGATTGATGGAATTGGGGAGAAAAGAAAGGAAATGGAAGGGGAGCGCTTTCCCTCCCTTGTTTGGATGAGCAAAGCGGTGAGAGAGGAAGAGATTTGGCGAGAGAGCTGAACCCCTACCCCTATTTTTGTTTCTCACCAGTTTTGGCGAGATTTCGAGAGAAAGGAAGCCCTGGGCGGCCGTACGACCAACAGCGACGTCGCCGAAGAACCTGCAGACCCAACTCAGCAGCGTTAACGGAGGTTGATCGTGTCGTGCCGAGTCAAAATTATATTTATAAGAACTTAGAATTAACTACTACTCAGAAGAATAGTGGCTAAGTCCGAGTGTCGATCCACAGAGACAAATTGGCTGAGTTGCGTTAATTCCAATTAACCTCTAATTTAATTTGGTAAAAAGGGATTTGGTTGTTTGCGAAATTGTTAAACTAAAGAACACAATAACTAAAACTGATTTGAGTTGATGGAAAGAGAATCCAGGGTTTAGAATCCACTCCACCCTCGTAACAACAACTTTTGCATAGGTTAGTTTAGTAATCGAATCACAAGGGATTATCGTTAGGGCTTGCAATCCCCATCGATAATCGTCAAGAAAATATTTGTGGTTGTTAAAAGGCATAAGCTATCCCACGGCACGTACCGTCTCACTGGTACAGTGTCACGCCGCCCCAACGGCACGGTCCGTCTCACGAGCATAGCCTATCTCAGAACTCCAAACACAATCAGTGAAAGCAATTATACGAACAGTATTTGAAAACCGGTGTACAAATACGCAACAGGTTGAAAGAATAAAACCACGATTCCATTAATTTAATGAAACCAAGTTCTGAACATATAATTCGATTCGATTAAAATCCTAACCTACACAAAATAGAAAGTTACTCGGCGTGGAGTTTCATCCTTCCCCTAGATAGGTGCTTTAGCCGGCCATGGAAGAAGTTGGAGCGCTTGAAGTTGGAGAAATCGCGAAGAACATCAATAACTCTTGATTTCTCTCTCTAAAGTAGCCTCTCCACAATGCTTAGATCTGATTTTCGACCCCCAGAACGTACATAGCCGGCCTCCCTTTATGCAAAACCCTAAAAATTACACAAAATCGCGTTTTGCTGAATTTTAAGTCCGTCCGGACTAAAAATTCAGCAACTTTGGACAGCTTTTCTATGATGCTCAGCAGGTCCTGCAGGCGTTTCCTTTGTACTTTTGACACTTCTAAGACATCCAAATTGCATCTTTTCATGGTCCAACCCGCTCCAATGCCTACAAACACCATACAACTATCAAAATTCGCCAAGTAACATAACAAACGGACTATTAAAGCGTAAATTAGAGGACCAAATAGGTGCTTTTGGGCACCTATCACACCCCCCAACTTACACTTTACTAGTCCCTAGTAAAGCAAAAGAACATTGCAACTAAACTAAATAGAAGGAAAGATAGGTCTTTTAAACCCCCGGGCGGCCCTGATAGGACGAGTGAAGTCTCGTGAGGGTTTTCAGCAGTGATCACCCACAAAACACAAAGGAAATTGGATACTATAAGTGCAAGTTAAACCCAACCAAGAACATCTCAAAATGCCGCAGCGAATGCCATGCAAAGCAAAGACAAGATGCTTTATTCATGCAAAGACTTAAACAAATGAATTCTCGTATTCAATCTACCACAAAGATTAGCCTTCGCACCTATGATCGGATAGGGATTTATCACATAGCATGTGTGTAAGTGAGAACCACACGCAGAGATTCACCAACCCTGAAAACAGTTCACACTATCAATAGCCCGGTGTGCTTCTAAATTCACCCCCTCCCTTTATTTAACGGATTCCTTTTTTTATTTATTTGCTCTTTTTTCTCTTTTCATGTGGTCGTGCTATGTCTGGTTCTCTTGGGCTTTCTAGTTGACCCTTTTAACGAGCTTTAGGTCGGTCATCCCCAAGCCAGATGGCCTTAGGGTACCAAGTTTTAAGAGACCCCTCGGACTTAATTGCTCGAGTCAAAAAGGCTTTAGGGAGAGACCCAAACTAACCACATTCAACCAATGCCTTCACAAGGTCTATCCATCTTGTGACGCGAACAATACGGTGGGAGCAAACCCCGATTGCCCGGTTACTCAATGAACGCCCGGATAAGCAATATCAATTTAGCACATAATGTAGGGAAGGGGTTCCAATTAGTCCATGAGCACAATCAACTAACACCAGAATATCAATGACATGTAAACCAAATTCTAGGCCAGTGAATGCCCAAAGTGGGATAGTGCGCGTGAGAAAGCATGAACTCAAGTGATCAAACACTATCCAACCATAGATAATATGGGCTAACCAAGTGCTTGCTATCAACATTTCATTCACAAGCTTAAACCGATCCATGAACTCGCATCAAGACATCAATTCGCATGACAAACACTCACAACACTAATCAATAGCCATCAATCAAGACTAAGTGCACTCAAGCATCCAATGCCCTTGATGCAACTTTTTTTAATTTTTAAATTTTTAATTTTAAGACTCTAAATATAAACAAGACAAGTGACAAAGTAATCTCTCTCCCCCCAACTTGAATAGTGCAATGTCCTCATTGTATGTCATTCAGTAAAAGGATAGGACAAATAATAAAAAGGTAAGGAAAGAGATCACCTCGTGAAGGAGAACTAAACAAGCTAAAGATCACGGGGCATTACCCCCCAACTTGAACACAACGACCTGCAAATGTTAGCCCCTACAAACTACAAGAAAAAAAAAAGAATAACAATAATCTAAACACGAACAAACAAAACACTAATTCTAAAACAGCAAAACTAAAAATAAAATGACTCAAAAGTAAGTAAACTCCATCCACTTTCTTCACGCGAAAAACACGGGTACTACTTTTCTCCCTAATTTCTCACTTAAATATGTGTAGAGAAGGCCATCATAACAATCCCGGGTAAGTCATGACTCAACAGGTTAAATTACTCAAGGTTTTTCCTTAAAGAAATCAGAGCCAATCGTCTTTAATGACTACCCGAGGCACTGCAATAAGATTGTTAGAAACTCAGATACACATATTTAAGGCTAGAAAGTAGGTGGCTATACCGGACCATTAAAAGTCGTTCGAGCACGGCTAACACTGGAGTTATCACAAACTCCAAGGATTTATAGTCTCCTAGACTTGTCGTGATTAACCTCACACTTGATGCTCAAATAGTAGATTTAATCCTCCTTTTAAAATTTACAAGATATGGATTATCCCAAGAGATATCATTCGACTCAATTCCAAGAATGAAAAACAGTTGATCAAATAATCGAGTTAGAATTGTTCCTCTAGTCACCATGGGATTAAAATCTTTATGCAAAGGAAAAATGTGCTTAAAGGGTGAGGTCCCAACACTCACCCCACAAATTAAGACCGGACACCACATCTCATCACTCTCCACCCCTCCAGTCACACTGTGAATATCTACACAAGAACCATCTACCCCTGAATTTCGAGTACACTTTACATGCTTATCGTCTAGTGTGGTAGCCTCTACTAATTCTACACATGGAGTCCACAATCCTAGTGATAAAGGTAGCAAGTTAAGCTCTACTAAAGACTCCATAGAAGTGTCGGGGACACCCAGAAGAGTGGGAACTGGCTCAATTTTGGACTCCCGAGAAGAGATATCCATGACGGGTGTGGATTCAAGTAAAGTGTTAACCTCTTCTATGGACTTGTCAATGTCAAAATCCTCAAAACCAAAATGTGCCAAACATGCGGCCAATGGGTCGTCAGTCACACTGTAAGGCAATGCCCTCTCCTCAAGGTCTTTGATAACATTGACTGCAAAGCAGTCTTCCTCCACTTGAGGTTATTTCGCGCTATTATAGACATTAAGCTTAAGGGTCATATTACCGAACGTGACCTCCATCTCTCCACTCCTCACATGTATATTAGCATTGGCCGTCGCTAAGAATGGACGGCCAAGTATAACAGGTGTTTGCTGTCTGAGGGTGTTCACCGGTTCTGTGTCAAGGACTATAAAATCAACATGGAAGTAGAAATCATTGACCTTGACAATAACGTCCTCGACTATACCACGCGGTACCTTTATGGATCTATCAGCCAATTGTAAGACTACCGTCGTGGTTTTTAACTCTCCAAGTCCCAACTGCTCGTACACCGAGTAAGGGATCACATTAACACTAGCCCCTAAGTCTAACAAAGCGCGCTCTATGACATGACTACCAATGATAATGGCAATGGTAGGCGTGCCTGGATCTTGCATCTTGGGGGGAGTGTTGGATTGAAAAACTGAGCTCACTTGCTCGGTGAGAAGGACCTTTTTGGACACATTTGTCCGAGATTTCCGCTTATGAGTGCAGAGGTCCTTTAGGAACTTGGCGTAATTTGGGATTTGCTTTATGGCATCGAGGAGGGGTATGTTGATATCCACACGTTTGAATATCTCCAGAGTATCCTCCATAGAGGTCGGCTTCTTTGCATAGGGAGATGGCCCATTTAAAGCAGTGGGGAAAGGGGCTCTAGGCACGTAGGATGGTGCCTTGGAGCCTATGGTCGTGGTGGTGGGTGGTGAAGTAGTGGTTGGAGGGATTGCCTCCTTGCTATGTGAATTCCCCTCCCCGGAATCAGATGGGGAGGAGGGAGCTTGGTGCTCCTTGCTTTGCGGCTTCTCTGGTCGGGTTTCGACCTCTCTCTTATTACGAAGGGACATGAGAACATTCGCCTGTTGGAAGTTACCAGTCCCTTGATTACCCTCACACTGGTTTTGACCTCTCGGGTTCTGAACTGGCTGACTAGGCAACCTACCCTCCTCTCTGCGGTTCATCGTGTTGGCCAATTGGCCCAATTGAGCCTCCATTCGTGCAATGGATTGTGTATGAGAATTCACCTGCTGTTGGGTAGCAGTCATCATCTCAAATGCTTTTAAAAACTTATCCTCGAAGGAAGGGTCCCTCGAGGACTGGGCTGGCGCTCGATGAGGGGCTGACTGCTGATGGCTCGCATAACGATAGGCCGCATGATTATACGGTGTGGACCATGGCCTAGACTGTGGGGTAGGGGCATTGTCTTGTGGTTGTCGCCACGACAAGTTAGGATGGTTCCTAAGACCCGGGTGGTAGATGTTATTAGAGGGATCACCCGGTTTAGGATAACTTTGTACGTTAGAATACCCCTGAGCAGCGTGAACTTGCTCTTCTGCAAAACCTGGAAACTGGTCTCTCGCCGGACACTCTGTAACATAATGGGCTGGACTAGCACATAGAGAACAAGCCTCCTGAAAAGTAGGAGGAGGCGGGGTGGAAGTCGAGCCCAAACTCAAAAATTGGTCAAGTTTCTCAGCGAGAGAGTCAACCTTAAGCGCGAGGTGGTCAGAGGGGCTAACCTCATACAGACCCCGTGGCTTTGAAGAACTGGCCGCGGTGGTTGCCCTATCACTATGCTGGTAAGTGGCCTGGTGCTGGGAGGTATCACTCATTGTCTCAAAGAGTTCCCATGCCGATTGCTCATTCTTGTTCATTAATGAGCCTCCACATGAGGCATCAACCATCATCTTATAATGAGAATTCAACCCATCGTAAAAACATTGCACCAACTGCCACTGTGGAATGTCGTGGTGCGGGCACTTCCTAATGAGGTTACCATACCTCTCCCAAGCCTCGTGAAGAGGCTCATTGTCATTTTGTCGGAACGAAGTAATCAGTTTCCGATAATGAACTGTTTTGCCTATGGAGAAGTATTTTTTAAGGAACGCATCCTTAAGTTGATCCCAGCTTAGTGATCGAGTTCGCGGGTAAAGTACTGAGCCAATGTTTGGCACTCTCTTTTAATGAAAATTGGAACAAGATTAACCTAAGCACCTCATTCAGAAAATTATGAATTTTAAGTGTGGAGCTTATGGTTATGAACTAGTCAATATGCTGATAGGGATCCTCTTTAGTGTACCCGTGAAAGTTGGGCAACGCATGCAGTATGCTAGTTTTAATCTCATAGTGGGTTGCCGTGAACGGTGGCAACTGGATGCATGATGGTGCGGCATAGGATGATGGCAAAAAGTGTGTGTGAAGTGGGGCAAGGGGCGCGGCACCGCCACCTGGCGGATTAGCGCCACCTGGAGGATTAGCGCCATTCTCAATATCCCCCATTGAAAGTAAATCAGTCTCACTCTTAACTGTACGTCTCTTTTCGATATCCTGATTGAGAGGAACAAGGTCGGGTTCCTGAGACCGACGCCCAAACATACACAGAGACAAGCAAATAGAAGGGAAACAAGACTTACAGTGAGCAACGATATCGCTTTTATATCACGGCACCGCTTTTCACTGGTTGATCCTGCTCAATTGAATGCTTTGCTACTTGTGCGCTGAGTATCACTTAGCAAACGAAAATTAAAAAGCCCCAAACTAAGAATTTAAAATAAAAATTAATCGAAACTAAGCAACCGTGCAAATTGTCCCCGGCAACGGCGCCAAAATTTGATCGTGTCGTGCCGAGTCAAAATTATATTTATAAGAACTTAGAATTAACTACTACTCAGAAGAATAGTGGCTAAGTCCGAGTGTCGATCCACGGAGACAAATTGGCTGAGTTGCGTTAATTCCAATTAACCTCTAATTTAATTTGGTAAAAAGGGATTTGGTTGTTTGCGAAATTGTTAAACTAAAGAACACAATAACTAAAACTGATTTGAGTTGATGGAAAGAGAATCTAGGGTTTAGAATCCACTCCACCCTCGTAACAACAACTTTTGCATAGGTTAGTTCAGTAATCGAATCACAAGGGATTATCGTTAGGGCTTGCAATCCCCATCGATAATCGTCAAGAAAATATTTGTGGTTGTTAAAAGGCATAAGCTATCCCACGGCACGTACCGTCTCACTGGTACAGTGTCACGCCGCCCCAACGGCACGGTCCGTCTCACGAGCATAGCCTATCTCAGAACTCCAAACACAATCAGTGAAAGCAATTATACGAACAGGTATTTGAAAACCGGTGTACAAATACGCAACAGGTTGAAAGAATAAAACCACGATTCCATTAATTTAATGAAACCAAGTTCTGAACATATAATTCGATTCGATTAAAATCCTAACCTACACAAAATAGAAAGTTACTCGGCGTGGAGTTTCATCCTTCCCCTAGATAGGTGCTTTAGCCGGCCATGGAAGAAGTTGGAGCGCTTGAAGTTGGAGAAATTGCGAAGAACATCAATAACTCTTGATTTCTCTCTCTAAAGTAGCCTCTCCACAATGCTTAGATCTGATTTTCGACCCCCAGAACGTACATAGCCGGCCTCCCTTTATGCAAAACCCTAAAAATTACACAAAATCGCGTTTTGCTGAATTTTAAGTCCGTCCGGACTAAAAATTCAGCAACTTTGGACAGCTTTTCTATGATGCTCAGCAGGTCCTGCAGGCGTTTCCTTTGTACTTTTGACACTTCTAAGACATCCAAATTGCATCTTTTCATGGTCCAACCCGCTCCAATGCCTACAAACACCATACAACTATCAAAATTCGCCAAGTAACATAACAAACGGACTATTAAAGCGTAAATTAGAGGACCAAATAGGTGCTTTTGGGCACCTATCAGAGGTGTTGGAGAGAGTGGCGGTGGCGGATCTTTGATTTGAAGCTTGAATTTGGTCGCCGGAGAATCGTCGGAAATCCGCCGGAGGGAGTTTGGTCGCCGGAGAGACTCTGATTTCTCACCCTTGTTTGGATCCCTGGTGAGAAATTGCTCTCCTTTCTTCTCTTTTCTCACTAACAAGGGAGAACACTCTCCTTTCTTTTCCTTTCTTCTCCCTGCTACCAAAGGAGCTGTAAGAGTTCTCCAGGAGGACGGAAATTCCATTTGTTTGATGAGTGTGAGTGTGTGATGACGTCCAGGACGACTTTTAATTTTAATTTTTTTTGTTTTTTTAATCACCAAGGACGATTTTTTGGAGCCGGTAATTCCACTCTGGCTTGAGTGCAATATTAACATTACCCTCACTTCTATTGGTTGAAATGACATAAGTCTCACAAAAAAGTGATATAATCCTTATCAAAAGGGGGAGAACATTCTTTACACCGACGGTGTAAATCAAAGTTTCCTCCAAATCTATTACATTGAGTCATATGTTCAAACAGTGGTCCTAAAAGGTAGAACATAAACACATGGCGCAATGCAATTGATTTGAAAGAAACTTTAGTTTACACCGCCGGTGTAAAGAATGTTTTCTCATCAAAGTGTGTAACCTACACCATTTCAACCAATAAGATGGAGGATAATGTTCCATCTTTTAAAGAAAGCGAACAAAATTGCACTATGGCTCACTACTCATATTGAACTTAGGGGCTCTGTTGTTCGTTCCTTTGGTTTTGGTCTCATCCAATGGCGGCTCTAGGAATTCTCGCGAGGGTGTTCAGAAATTCTGCTACGGTCCTCGAGAAACCATAACTATACATACACAAAAAAAAATCTACTAAAATGCCACCAAATAAGTACTTCCCGATAAAAAAAATCCTGTAATTTTCGGATAAAAAAAAAAAAAACTCTCGTACATGATTTTTTTATTTTTTTCGTACCAAATTATGGAACTAATCGAGATCTTTAATTTCGTGCGAAAAACTTAAAAAATAATATACGGAAGTAATTTATTTTTTAATTCAAAAAATACACGCTTTTTTTTCTTAGGTAAGTACTTTAACGGGGTTTACCCCACTTCCCCCGTAAAAAAAAAAATCCTTTTTCTCAGTAAAAATAATTACTTTCCTTCGAAAAAAACGTGTAATTTTCTGATAAAAAAGTACTCTCGTACATGTTTTTTTTTTTTTTTTTTACTTTTCTCATACTGAATTAAAGAACTAATTGAGATCTGTAATTTGGTGCGAAGCAACTCGAAAAATAATGTACGGACATACTTTATTTTATGATCCAAAAATTACAAGTTTTTTTTCCCCCATAGGGAAGTACTTTAATGGGGTTAAAGCCCCACTTCCCGTGTTTAAAAAAGTCTTTTTTAATAGTAAAAATAAAGTACTTCCCTACGAAAAAAAGTGTAATTTTCGGAAAAAATATACTACTTCCGTTTATTATTTTTCGAGTTTTTTAGCCCCAAGGTCGGACAAGGTTTTCCGGACAGGGGGTCCGGAATGATCAAAACCCATATGTTTCCCAGTTTCTATTCTTTTCTTTTTATTTTTGATTTTCTCTTTTCTTTATTTATTTATGGATGGGCTCTAATTGGGTTGGTATTCAAATATTTTGTGAGCTTATTTGTTCAAATTTTTTTGGATAGAGTGTTCAAACATTGTGGCTAGGGTGTTCAAAAAGACAAAAATTAAATAAAAATTAGAAAAATTATATGTATTTCTACCAAAACGGGTGACCACCCTTACCCTAAGGTGGAGCCGCCTCTGGTCTCGTCTAGAACTCGAAAATATAATTTGAACCGTTCACTACTTAGGGCCATAGCTCTTATCGTTTTTTTTTGTATAGAGTCCTAAAAGTCTCTTGTAGACACCCCAAAATGAGACTCTCGTACACATTTTAATCCCCGATGTTGAAAAGAAATACCCGGGAGACCTCTCGGATTGAAACTCTTCAAGTCAACTCAGTCAACAGTACCGTACGGTACTCATCTCTCACGCACGGCACAACCCAAGTCACGTACAACATTCTTTTGAATTTTGGCGGTGGAAGTTTGCCGCACGGCACAGTTTGTGTGCCGCACGGCACAGTTTGTGTGCCGTACGCCACAGTTTGTGTGCCGTACGACACTGTCAATTGTCAAACAGCTTTTGCAGAGTTCCAGCAGCTCAAAATGTTGACGAACGCTTCCTCTGATCATCATGGTTGCGTGCAAGGCTTAAAGGCTATAGAATGGTCATCATTCCTTTGTGTGGGTAGCAAGAATACTTGGAAACCAAGGGATTCCTACGCCTATATATGCCGATCGGGTACCATTGAAGAGAGAGGAGAAAAAAAGGAGAAAAACCATGAATTCCCACCTCTAAACCCTGTCAAAAACTCTATCTCTGTCACAAACTATCCTCATTGTTACCAACAAACTCCAGAAAAACAATCCCACAGTCCCTCCAAAAGAAAACCCAATCAGAAAATCCAACCCTCTGTTTTCGGTCCATAATCTTATTCTAACTATCCCGAATCCCTTCAATCCCAGAAGTCAAGCATCCTTGTTATTACACTGAAGCAGAACTTGGAGTAGGAAGGAAATCCAAACCGTGGTCAGAAGGTTTCAAAGGCGTTTCAATCCGAGAGTTTGCAAACCGAGGTACGATCCCGTTTCGCCAAAATTCTTAGCTTTGGTACCCTGAGGGGAGGGGTACCAAGCGTGGAATGATCCCCTATATCATCTCCACCCTTGGTATGCCCATGTTATATCAAAACCAGTTTAAATCGATACCTCCCGATTGCGTCGTACGGTGAAAATATCGCCTCGTACGGGGTAATTTAGTGAGGAGGAACATCTCTTACTTAAATACATTGTTTTCATATCTAAAATAATCTGCTTTTTATCAAGTTTCATGCCTTGTATAAGTTTCCATTCAATCATTTCGAAAAACCAAAGTTTTGAACTGTTTGTGCAATAAACAGTGCTGCACGGCACTCCTCCTGTACCGCACGATACACTTGGAGTGCTGTACAACATTCTTTTCAAAATTTGACCGTTGGAATGATGAACAGTGCCGCACGACACACTTTCTGTACCGCACGGTACACCTAGTGTGCCGCACGGCACACTTTTTTTTTGTAAAAATTTGAAACTTTAATAAATGCCTTGCGCGAACAGTTTGAATCTTTGATTGATCGTTTGCTTATTGTTATAACTTGCATGATTACTTGTTCTCATTATTATCGTCTGTTTTGTTTGATAAATTGTTTATTTGGTTAAAGTTTGGCATTAAAATATTTTCTAAAAATCCCACAAATGTTTAGTAAAGACCGATTTTAATCGGGCGAGCGGGGTGCATTAAAACCCTTCCCCGTTCGTAACCTAGCTCCCGAATCCAAAGCGAATCTCTGGTTTTCAAATTGTTTTGATAAATCATTTCTCAATCATTTTTCAAAACGGTTTCTCGGGTCCTAAACCATTTTCCAAAAACCCGGGTGGCGACTCTATTTTCAAACAAACAAAACCGGCGTGGAGGTCGACCGTCCACATCCCTCCTCACAAAAAAGACCCAAATGTTCAAAAAGCTAGAATAAAAAAACCACCTTATTTTTGTTTGCAGCTTAAAAACAAAAAAACTGTGAGAAACAAACCCTTATGAAGAAAATGCATAGGTTTGTTGCTAACCAGGTTTTTTGTGAGTGGTCTTGCCTTGGTACTTAGTGGTTTGCTTCTACCTAAGGTCTCAGGTTCAATTCTCCTTGCCACCTAAACTCTTGGGGCCACTTAGGGTTATGCCCGGTCGTTATATTCGGTTATAAAGAAAACCCAAGTTCTTTGTGTAACGCCCTGATTTTTCGGACATGTTAATTAAAACAAGAGTTCTAAAAAGATTCATTTAATAAAATGTTTTTCTTAATAAGTAGCAGAATATAATAAATAGAAAAGTACTATAGTCTGATACAATAAGAAACAGTATTTGTTGGAAAGTTAAATTATATTTGTCCGACACAAAAGTAAGGCGATTATAGAGCCTTCTACAGTTCTAGGTTGAGGTTGCACTCTCCATAAATTCCCTGATTGGCTGCATGGTCTTGATACTCGTTGCAATGTCCTCCTCTTCCCTCTTTGGTACCTGGCATGAAACGTTAGGGCACATAGCATCATGAGTTTTGACACTTAGTAGCTAACTCCTACCCACTAACCCTTACAGTGCAATTCATCAACAGTTCATATCAAGGAGTGCATAAATAAATAACAAGCGCCTGGTTTCCTTATCTTCTTTTTAACTTAAGAATTTTCATAGATTATAAATCTTAGGAACGTCCCTCCAATTCAAAACTGATATACACAATTCCTAGCGGATTTTTCGGCTGGCGAGGCTCTGGTTCCGTTGACCCGATAATTGGCACCTTTCGGCTGACCATGCTTTGGCTCTGTGGACACCCCACAAAAATTCACCGAATGGTTTTGAAAATATGATTTTGATTTTGGAGTCGCCACCCGGGTTTAACGACCGTACCCGAGAAACCGGTTTGAAAATGACTCTTTTGCCCTTGTTTTGGAAAAAGCTATTACCGGCACATCGTTACCAAGATTTCTCGGGTTCGGGAGCTAAGTTATGAAGGGGGAAGGTTTTTAAGGCACCCCCCTCGCCCGGTTATAGAAACCGGTCTCTACTAAGTACTTAAGGGATTTTTGGAAGACACTTGTTTCTTGAACTCAAATCACATGAACAAGATAAGAATGTAAAGATCATCACAATTAATCATATGAAAGTGGATGCTTGTGACCGTGTAGATGATGTAACATGATGATGAAATGACATGAATGATAGAAAGAACAACTACAAACTGTATATACAATGGAACAAAAGCTTTTAGGGACCCTTTTGGTAAAATCAAATCTGATCCTTCTATTTTCTTTCAAGCACCTGAAGGAGTGCTTCAGGCGCCTGAAGTTGTGCTTTAGGCGCCTGAAGAAGAGGATTAGACCCCTGAAGGGGGCTTTAGGCGCCTGAAGCTGCTGCTTCAGGTGCTTGCTCAAATCCACTTTCACCTCTGTTTTGCTACTGGAACAGGTAAAATAATGATGTTAAAACTCTGTTGAGAGGCAAACAAACTGGAAAGCTTCATCTAACAACTCATTTGTACCATAAAACACGATTTATCTCATAAAAGCATGTTTTTCATCCATTCAAATAGCAAAACAGACACTTTTCACTCTTGCATGCAAAGAAAATGACCTCCAATAGAGATTTTGTGATGAATTCATAGTTTTGGCTACATTGATGGTCATTTTCCCCCTTAGAAAGTATGATTTTCACCTTTTTGAGTGGAAAACAGAAAGTAAACAGTTTGCTCCTGGGATTTAAACCACCGTCAATATAAATATAGACCAAAAGAAAACATTTTAAGATGGAAAGAGATAAAAGTGAACAAGGCCTAAATCTACTGCTTCAGGTGTCGAGCAAAAATGCTCTTTTGATGTGTTTAAGTCATGATAAGCCCATTATTGGTATCAAGAACCAACATGGACCTACTGACTTCCCTCAATAAGAACTTTGTCACATGATTTGGTAGAACCACTACCTTTTTGAGCTTGAAATGGATGATTGAACTATGATAATAGTTTTTTGGATGGGTGATGGAGGTTGGGATCAGATTATAAACTAGTTTTGAGAGATTTCTTGAAAGGGGAATGGCAAAACTCAAGTGAAATGGGAATTTTTGGTGGAATATAAATGGCTTGGAGGTGATTTTGGATTTTTTTGTGGTTTTTATGAGAGAGAGGTAACTGGTTTTTGTCTATTTTTTTCAGAAAAATGGTGGAACCCCTTCAAAGGAGGGGTGTGGGAGTTTATATAGAGCTCCAAAGGTTGGTTTAGGTCCCCTAGGGGCCATTTTAGGGGTTGGTTTAGGTTAAAAATGCCCTCTCCAAAAAATAATCTGTAAAATCGTCCAATATCAAGTCATAATCATTACATTCAGATTTCCCCGCTCAAAAATTTAAATATTCTGGAAAGAGCTTCAGGCGCCTAAAGGGAAGGCTTCAGGTGCATGAAATTGGTTCAGGTGCCTGAAGGGATTGCTTCAGGTGCAAGAGGAAGGTTAAGGCGCCTGAAGGGATGTGCTTCAGGTGCCTTAAGGATGGTTCAGGTGCCTGAAGGGATGTGCTTCAGGTGCAAGAGGAAGGTTCAGGTGCATGGAATAGGTTTGACGGTTTCTTTTGGTTTTTGGTTTGGAAGTGTTTTGGACAAATTTCAATCATCCTTTCTAATCTCTAAAAAGTATTTGAAAGTTCATTTTCATCATTGGGAACGCTACAGATTTTCGTAGGCCCTAATTGGGGTGTCTACAGGCTCCGCTGACCACACATTCTTCTTACTTTCCGGTTTCCTTTAACTTAGAAACGTTTATGTGATCTACTACGTAAGTACCAACCCAGAAACCTATTTGTCCAATCTAACAATTCAACAATATATCACCTCAAGTTTACTGTAAGTCAATATAAAATAAAATGAGACCTCAATTAATAACATTCAAATAATTCACATATCACAAAATTTATCCTTTACCAAGCCTAATGGAATTTAACTCCAAGTTTTTCAATTAAATCAACAGAGTACATCAAAACAAACATTAACCAATATGTTTTTATAACTGTTTCTTTACGCTTTTACAACCAATAACCATGAAATATATCTAACTTTACAGTAGCTACTAAGCTTTCAATATTATTAACTTTAATTATGACAACAAAACAAATCACATTGGGCTTGAGTAATCAGCCAAACAACATAACCATGCACATCATCACTTGTTAAACAAATCAAATTTAACCATCATCGGGCCTTACGGCCATAATTGGTTTGGTGGGTTTCTCAACTCATTTCATATTTTGGTTTCGTTTCGTTCGGACTCATTGCAAGCCCCAATATCAAGTCTAAGGCTACTAAATATACTTAGGGTTAATGGATAAGTGGTTTATACCTTTGATCCGGACGAGAAGCTCGGTGATGGAATCCGGTAGAGTTTTGGTTGACGATGAAAATTCAATTTCAAACTGAAACTTTGAGCTGTGCTACTGGGCTCAAACCTCAACCGTTTCACGTGATTCTTGTATCTAAAACGAAGCTCTCGAAGTGCTCTACAATCTTCGTAAAGGAATCTAAACCCGAAATCCGCTTTATCAAGGAGAAAGATAGCGATTTGTGAAAGGTTAGTGAGTTGTCTGGAAAATGTACCCGAGATTTTTACTGAACTTTGGATGGCTATAGCTCACTCAAAACTCTGCCGATTTGGGTGATTCTTGTATCGAAATCGAAGTTCTAGACGCCCTCTAAATCTTCTATGAAGAAACCTAATCCTAGAAACGAATGTAACTATGAATAAATTGGCTGTAACAATGGGTACGTGATATGGACGAAAATGGAAATGGTGGTGGTGATCTCTCTTCTCTTCTTCTCCTTCTTTCTTCTTCTTTTCCAGAATCTCTCTCTTTTTCTCCGCCGAAAGTGGGAAGGGGAAATGATAATATAGGAGGTTAAGGGTTGTGTAAAATCCCATAGGCTGTTGAGGTGTGGGAGGGTGACAATTTTCTAGGGGTTAAAGGAAGGCCTTTGAGGGTGTTGTCTAATTTTTATTGGTTGGGGGAAAAGGTAGGACAAATATGGTTAGACATGAAGAGATGTGTGTGTGGGTGATTGAAGTGTGAATTAATGTGCATGGGGTTTGAGTTTGGTTGGTATACAAGTGTAGTTGGGCAATATAGTTAACAAAATGGAGTTATGTATATACTTCCATATATGTAAACAAGTGTATAACAATAATATGAGAAAGCATTAGGACATATTAAAATAGATAGTAGTCTAAAAACTTTCAAATACGCATTATCAGATTTTTGATAAAATAATTTTATCCGAAAAAAAATAGGCCAAAAATTCGGGCCATTACAATATATCCCCCTTAAAACAATTTCGTCCTCAAAATTAGGGCATTCCTTCTATCGCAAGTACTTGTTGACGATCGACATTTGCTGTCTTCAGCTGAATCGTCTTTTCCTGGTGCCGCAAAAGGATTTTGGATTAATCGAACAGTCTTGTGCCTTCTTTTTCTCTGACCACGATCTTAGATTGAGACTCGTCGTTATTTTGATAATTCTTGGGGTTACCTTGATACTCGTATCGTTACTAATGGGGCGCGTCGACCCCCCTTAAAATTTGATGCATGTTCCATCTGAAGATTGGGCTATCACTATCTTTTGATGGCATTCTATGACAACAAGGCTCGCGGATGGGCAATCCCTACCCATATGACGTTGCCGCTGATATTTCTAAGACTTGGAGTCAAGGTCAAAGGGTAGACTTGGAGGCTTCTAGCTCGCACTGTTTACATAGGAGACTGACGCAGCGGAATTCACGAGAAACTAATTGCGTACTAGTTCAATCGAAAATAGGAATCTACGAGGTTCTTGAATCCACAAGAAGAAAGAGAAATAACTCTGAATTATATTTGATTAAAAGCTGAATAATAATAGAGGTTACATGCCCTTTTTATAGGGGAAACTAGTAAACCCTAGCAAAAACTTACCAAAACTAAAGTATCCCAAAAATTGGGGAAACTTCCAAAATTGAAAACTAGAAAGAAAAATAAGAAATTCCCAACTGGAAACAACGAAAACGGAATTACACGCTAAGAGTAATTCGTAATCTAATTATGACCTAAAATAGCAAAATTACTAAATTGAAGGCCTAAACGAATGAATTTGGCCGAAATCCACCATCAGTCACGATTAGGGTGGTGAGTATTGATCGCAGCGCGATTCTGCTTCAGCCCACCAAGTTTGGGCCTATTCCGGGCTTGTCGATAAATTGCCGAAATTGGCAATTTTCAATTAAAAGTTGTTTGGGCCTCTTAGGCTTTGACCGGTCCAATTGATCATAGAATTCGGCCGCTACTTGTTCTGCATCAATCCCTTCTTCTTCGAAAGAACTCGACCTCGAGTTCAAATCTGGATAGAGCGGCTCCTCTTCATGATATGCAAAAACGTCAGCAACATTGAAGATATTGGAGATCTTCATGGATTCGGGAAGATCAATCACATATGCATTATCCCTAATCTTCTTCAAAACCTTTCATTGAACAACTTGACAAGCCTAACCTTGTCAGCAACTTCCTTATTCTTTGCATTAGTCTCAACCAACTTCTCCCTCACATAATCAACTACCTCTTGGGTTTGCTTAGCCATTGCCTCAGCCGCAACACTAACTCCAGTACCCCGCGGAAGACAAACTAAATCCACTGCATGCTTAGGAGGTGTCACATAAACCAAGGAAAAAGGTGATTTTCCCGTGGCACTGTGAACTGCACTGTTGAAAATGAACTCAGCTTGCGGTAATGCATTATCCCACCTCCGCACAAAATTTCCAGCATCCCTCTTCAATTGTGGCCAGAAATACCTCGCCTCCAAACTTGCAACTGTCTTGTCTCTCCCCAAATGTCAACTTAATCCTCCACCATGAAGGTCTCGGATTAAGCTCTCCATCAATGAAGACCTTGGTATACAAAGATGATTGCCTCGAAATAAATACCCATCAGTAACACGAAAGTCACTAACAGGTCGATTCTGACTGCACACTTCCTAAATCTCTTTGAAATCCTCATTCTCTGGATACAACTCCTTCAAGAACTCAAAACCCACAATCACTTGGGTTAAAGTCACCAACAATGTGGCATGGCGACTCAATGCATCAGCCACTCGATTTGTCACCCCAGACTTGTGTCGAATGGTAAAAGGAAATTTCTGAATAAAAGTGGCCCACCGCACATGCATTCTATCCAACTTCTTTTGACTGTTGATGAACTTCAGCGCTTGATGGTCACTGTACATCACAAACTCCCTTTGAATTAAATAATGCTCCCAATGTTTGAGAGCACGAACCACTGTATAGAACTCTTGGTCATAAGTGCTCCACTTCTGCCTTGCTTCACTTAACTTCTCGCTGAAAAAGGCCACAGGTCGCTTTTCTTGTGAAAGAACGGCCCCAATACCAACTCCACTAGCGTCACATGCAACCTCAAAAACCTTCTCGAAGCTAGGTAGAGCTAGAACTGGAGCAGTGCACAGCTTCTCCTCAATCACCGTGAAACTGTTGTTCGCTGCTTCTCCCCACAAGAACTTCCCTTTCTTCAAGCACTCGGTGATTGGTGCCACAATGGTGCTAAAATTTCGAATGAATCGCCTGTAGAAAGTGACCAATCCATGGAAACTCTGCACCTCAGTAACTGTTTTGGGAATTGGCCAATCACAAATGGCGCGAACTTTGTCCTCGTCCACATGTATACCGGCAACACTCATCACATAGCCCAAGAACAATAAGCTGTTTGTCAAGAAACTGCACTTCTTGAGTTGTATGTACAACTTATTTTCTTGCAACACCATCAATACTTGGCGCACGTGCCCCACGTGCTCATCCTCTGTTTTGCTGTAGATAAGTATGTCGTCGAAATAAACGATGACAAACTTTCCCGTGAAAGGTCTCAACACCTGGTTCACATCCGCATGAAAGTACTTGGAGCATTAGAAAGGCCGAATGGCATAACCAACCATTCATAGGCCATCCTTGGTTTTGAACGCAGTCTTCCACTCATCTCCAGGCTAGATACAAATCTGATGGTACCCACTTCGTAGATCAATCTTTGAAAACCACTTGGACCCATCCAGCATGTCTAGTATATCATCCAGCCTAGGTATTGGAAACCTATACCGGATGGTGATCTTGTTGATGGCACGACTCCACACACATACACCAACTCCCATCTTTCTTTGGTGTCAGCAACGCCGGAACCCCACAAGGACTCAAGCTCTCTCGTATATGGCCCTTATGCAATAACTCCTCTACTTTTCCCTCAGAATCTCATTCTCTTTCGGACTCATTCGGTAGTGTGGTAAATTGGGCAGACTTACCCCAGGCACCAAGTCAATCTGATGTTGAATGTCCCTCATTGGAGGAAGCTCGTTTGGCACGTCATTTGTAACCAGCTCCTCAAACTCCTCCAACAAGGGTTGTATCTTCTTAGGTACAGCAACTGCAACCACACTCTTATCCTCTATCACCAACGCTTTCACCACCATGGCATAGATCTGTTTAGACTCCTTAAAATCTATCACAAAATCAGCTTCTGAACCAGCAACTGTTAGAAATGATGGTTGCTGCACCTTTAGCTTGACAGACACCTTTTGATTGGAAGGAACTGTAACAACCTTACGGGCCTCCCAATTAAAAGAGTAGGTGTTGTCACGACCTTTGTATACCACATCCACATCAAACTGTTAGGGTCTTCCTAACAGTACATGGCTAGCATCCATCTCAATAACATCACAAGAAACCTCAGCCCTATAAAATTTTCCAATGGAAAGAGGAATTTTACAGACTTCGGTTACCTTTACTGTTGGGCCCTTCTTGATCCACCCAATGCTGTAAGGTGAAGGATGGGGCTCCGTTGGCAACTTTAGATGGTTCACCAGTATTTTTGCCACAAAATTCTCGCAACTGCAACTATCTACAATCAGGTCACACACCTTCTGGTTAATTGAACAGCTTGATCGGAAGATGTTATGACGCTGAGTGTTATCTTTTGATTTTGGCGCAAATAGCACCCTTTGCACCACGCAGTTTACTCGATCCCCATCTTCCTCTGCATAGTCAACTTCATACTCTTCATTCCAGTAGCCCATTGCTCCATCAGCTTCTTCTTCTTCTTCTTCTTCCTCTGCCAAGGCCAACTTCCGATCTAGACAATTACTAGAACGGTGACCAGGCTTTTGACACCTATAGCACTTGTATGGCATGTGCTTGTCATAAGGATTCGGCGCCTTCGCCGCGGTTCTGCTGGAACTACTTGTTTGATTGCCACCTCCAAATTTCACTCCATCACCCTCTGCAACCTTCGGTTGAAACGTCGACTTCCCCCTAGGTTCAGGAGGAATGGACGATTCTGTTGTGTTACGACGATATCCTGAGTATGCTGGTTTGCGATCACGCTCTAGCCGCTCGACCTTCAATGCTAGGTTGTGGGCTTCATCCACATCCCACACTGTCTGCAACCCAATCTGATCCCGTATTGACTGTCTCAATCCATGAAGATACCTAGCTACTTTCTGTCCGTTCGACTTGTACAGATTATTACGATCAGCAAGTCGATTAAATTCAACCATGTAATCAAACACAGACTTATTCCCCTGTTTGCAGTTTTGATAGGCGTGAAAAAGATGTTGCTCATAATCAGGGGGTAAGAACCTGTCCATCATGAGTTGTTTCATCCTGTGCCATGTTCGCATAGACTCCTTTCCTTGCCTTCGTTGCTTCGTCTGCAACTGGTCCAACCAAACTGCGGCGCCGCTTTTCAGTTTGTAAGCGACCACCTTGACCCACTTTGAGTTTGGAATTCCCGTCATGTCATGGAATCGCTCAACCTCTGAAAGCCAGTCCAAGAACTCTTCAATTTCGAGATTACTGCTGAACGTGGGAAAGTCCACCTTCACACGATATTCATCGAACAATTGCTGTGGTCATTCTTGTGTATGGTTTTCCATCGCTTCTCCTTTTGGTTCTGATTCTTCTTCACTGTCTGCATGATTAGCCGGGCGTCTCCCGACCACAATCCGTTTATCGGGTTGGCGTTGGGTAACTCCCACCACGCGTTTCTCTTCAACCTCTGTTGGTCCCTAGTTTTGGCGAAGAGTCAACTGCAGCTGTCACAACGTTTCTTGAATTGCAGTTAACTGAGTTCGTGTTTCGTCACGAAATTCACAAAGCCCTGTCAACTGGGTTCGTTGTTCTTCTACCGTCGCCCTTAGATCAGCAATCCCCTGAGCAACGTCACGGGTTGTGTCATCAACTTTTGATAGGTGCCATCGAGCCAGAAACGATCTTACTCTGATACCACTTGACGCATCGGAATTGACGAGAAACTAGTTGCGTACTAGTTCAAACGAAAATAGGAATCCACGAGGTTCTTGAATCCACAAGAAGAGAGAGAAATAACTCTGAATTATATTTGATTAAAAGCTGAATAATAATAGAGGCTACATGCCCTTTTTATAGGGAAAACTAACAAACCCTAGCAAAAACTTACCAAAAATAAAGTATCCCGAAAATTGAGGAAACTTCCAAAATTGAAAACTAGAAAGAAAAATAAGAAATTTCCAACTGGAAACAACGAAAACGGAATTACACGCTAAGAGTAATTCGTAATCTAACTATTACCTAAAATAGCAAAATTACTAAATTGAAGGCCTAAACGAATGAATTTGGCCGAAATTCACCATCAATCACGATTAGGGTGGTGAGTATTGATCGCAGCGTGATTCTGCTTCAGCCCACCAAGTTTGGGCCTATTCCGGGCTCGTTGATCAATTGCCGAAATTGGCAATTTTCAATTAAAAGTTGTTTGGGCCTCTTAGGCTTTGATCAGTCCAATTGATCATAGAATTGGACCACTACTTGTTCTGCATCAGAGACTTACAGAGATCTTGCCCCAACTACCGAGATCACTTTGATAGATATTCTTTAGAGCTTCCATTATGGTTCGTGCAATATGTATAAAAAGTGCGATGCTCCAGAATTAAATAATGCTTGTACACAAGTACTAAATAGTATAAGTGTACCTCGTATCATAGATGGGTTCTTCTCGTCATTGTCAGCCTGGAGTGCAAAAATCCTACCTCATTGTCCTTGATTTGTACCATGACCATTTCCATTGTTCTGGTACGGGCTGCTGCTGATTCCAATTTGACCTCTGTTGATTTGGCCCACCTTGGTTCTGGTTTCCATACCCAATCTGCTTCATCGGATATTGTTGTTGGTTCCCATAATTATTGGTTCCATTGTTCTTTGGGTGTGGACTGTACGGGGATAAAATCCACGTAGGTTTGGATCACGTGCTTCCTTGATTCAACCCCAAATCTGCAAGACAGAAAAAGGATTAGAGCACCTTTGCCTCTCGTCGGCAAAGGCCCTCCGATGCCTAAGTTAGTATCTCGTACTTTAAATCGCAAATCACTCTATGCGTATGAAAGGGTTTCACAGCGTACCTTTCTTCATGGTCAATGCTTTATGAGTTTAGGCTTCTCATGCCTCCTGTTTCCTACTAGGTTTAGGAATCCCTCTCCTAATAGGACTTTCCTATTAGGCACGTGCTTCCAAATACTGCAAGATCTCGTCTTCCAGTAATCCTTCATTCCCTATAGGATTCTTTCCTTTATGAAGTTCATTCCTAATCACATTAGGACTTCCCATATCAATCCCTTATTTCACGGATTGCTCCCTATCTCATAAGGAACCGTTCATAGAGTATTCTGGGATGTCTCACCGCCTTATTCGTGGCGGTGCCGTGCTTCCACATAGCTCGGCATGACACGTACATATCTCAACTACTCACGCTGAGCTGAGTTTATGTATTCCAGAATGTGGTTCAAGCTGTATTCGTAGTCTCCCGAGCTCGACCATGTCAGGGGCATCCACTGGCGATGTACGCCGAGCTGGTACATCTTGGCGTACTAATTTACTTAACCATACTGACCTTATTCATAGTCAGTACAACTTGGCGCAGGGCTAGGGCTTCCCTACGTGGTGCCGAGCTACTCACCCACAACTTTTTCACCGTTCTTCCTCCGTTCTCGTCGGAAAACTTCCTCCTTCTCGTCAGAAAGTTTACTCCTAGGCCTTCTTTTCACGTAAGTACGCCTTCTCGTTCTTAGATTTCTCGTTTTCCGTCAAGACCTTTAGGTTTCGTTTATCGTCTTCTTTGTCGGGTTTCAACAGTGAAACCCTCTTAATCATGGGTAAACATAGAACTCTCTTGAGTAATGCCCAGAAGATTCAGGAAATCCGCCAGAAATACGAAATTCCAAATGATGTTCAATTTTGATTGAACAGGCGTGATGATTTAGAGGAGGAGGGTCAAACCCATAACAAAATTCATATACCCCTAATTTTCATAGTTGAGGGAGGTCTTAGGTTCCCCTTACACCCCTTCTTCAGGGAGGTCTGCAACCGGTGCAGACTAAACCCAATGCAACTGTGCCCAAATTTCGTTAGGGTGGTCATGGGCATGATCGCCCTGAACAGGCTGCTCGGCCTGCACCTAGATTGGTGGGATCTACACTATCTGTACAGTGTAGTCCCTACTGCAGACAATAACTACTACTTCAAAGCTAGGGACCCCGAGCAGAAGCTAATCACAGACCTTCCCAACTCTTCAAAGGGGGAGGGAGATGACTACCTCATAGTTACTGGCAACTGGGAGCCCAGAGACGCCGAGGGGAATACCATTGGCTTTGCCTACCCCACGGCTATGGGCCAACCACGTTAGTACTCAACCCTTGCATACGTCTTTATTGCCTGTACCTCTTAATTTTCCTTTACTGACCACTCTTTTTTTTTTTTTTTTTTTTGTATTGCTCCTTTCTCTTGCAGCGAGCAACTTAAACCAAGGCAGTCGTCTGATTCACGGGAGGCTCCACCTTGAAGAGATAGCCCTAGCGCTATATTTCGACGGGTTCGAGCCAACCCTCGTCGGACTCGGCCGTGCTCCTCATCTATTGCTCGGATACACCCCCACTTACTGGGGTGGCATCAAGAAAGTAGGCGAACCCCGCTCACGGCATCCCTGGCCTCCAACTGCTCCTCTAGTTACTCCACGCGCACCGGCTGAGCAAAGGAGTTCCAGATCTCGCCGAGGTCAACGAGGAAGGAGGGTTACACGTTCCCGAGCTCCAAGGGATCTCCAACAGCAAGTCACATTCGCCCATATCCCAGAGATTCCTACTGCCATCCCAATCCTTACCCGCACCGACCTAGAGTCGAGCACTTCTGGGCGAGTGGTAGTTGAAGAAGAGGACGAAGAAGAGGCAGTGGGAGGAGGAGGTGAACTCGATTTGCGTACAACCGTTCTTTCTCTGGCCGAGCAGTCCGTCTTGCTCGCAGACTCAGACTCATCCGGCTACTCTCCTTCTCCAGACAGAGAGATGCCTCGCCAGCCAATCAGCCTCCTGGACGAGCTCAACCTTCCCTTCCCAACCTCTCGTGGTGGTGCTCCCCGTGCTCCTGAAAATCCCCCACCAGAGACAACATCTGCTTCCTCTCGAGAACAGAGGGATAAAAGGCCCTTGGAGGGCCCCCCTGACACTCAACCGCCCCTCCAAAGGCGAAGGATTGGAGAATCCTCCTACAGTCGTTTGGAACTTGGCTCCCCTCCTCTCGTGCAGCTGTGGGCTCCCGTCCTAGCACGTCCTGATGGAACCCCTCTCACCATAACTGATAAGGTCACATCAGTTGATGTGGCCTATGGTGTCGCTCGGGCTGCAATGCTTCCCCTAGACAAGGAGAGGGAGAAGAACTGTTCGTATGATGCCCTCATGAAGTCAATCTTCCAATCGAGTGTTAAGGTATGATTTTTTTTTTTACTCTTGATTTCCTTTCCTTCAGTGCTGTATAGATTGCTTATCCGTACGTCCTTTGTAGATCATGCAAAAAGCCTCAGCTGGCTTTGAACGAGCAAAGGAAGCTGAGAAGAACGTCAAAAAGGAGCAGAAGAGAGCTGAAAAGGCGGAGAAAGAGAGTGCCCAGCATGCGCAGTTACTAAAGGAAGCTCGGGAGGAGGTTGAGAAATTGAAGAGGGAGATGGCCGACAAAAAAAGGAGAGCTGACGAGACTGAACAGCTGTTGCGTCTGGACCTGTCCTCCGCTGAAGCCAGGGCTGAGGCCGAATATGATAGGGCCGTGGTCATTATAACCGAAAACTATTGATCCCAGCTGCCTGCTGTGAAGGACGCCATCTGGGGTACTGATCGGCGCGTAAATTGTTCACATAAGCGCCCCTAATTTAAGCTTGCTAAGTCCATCTATTTTGTTACTTGGAGTTTAATGCGTTGTTTTCGTTTTGTAGGTATTTGGAAGCTTAGCCGTGAAAAGCAGACTTAAAAGTGGGATTATTGTGTGCGGAATCAAAATAAAACCCGTGGGCAAATTATATTAGGTGGTGCACGGGTTTGCACGGATCATGGGCCAACCAAATAGCAATGAGATTATTTGCATATGCATGGTGGATCATGGGCTCATGGGTCAACATTGGCCTTGTTCAGTATGAAAGCCGTAGGTTAGAAGATGTTGGCTTAGGGCTTGGTTAAAAGAGAATCACAGCAACTGAAATGGAAATTTAGAAACGGGGTGCGGCTGATATTTTAATATAAATACTAAGGCATATGCCTTGGACAGGGGGTCACTAATATAGCATTATAAATACACATATATAACGCACAACAGAGGAAGGAGCATAACGAACAGAGCCGCGAGCAGCAGGGCTGGACAGAAGCTATTAGAGCAATGATTTCCAGCCCCATGGCCGGTTAATCTTCCTCTTAGGGTGTAGATGAAACCCTAACCAAGTAACTATGTTTTTATGTTAATTTTGGATTTTGATTATCGAAACGACGGTTGTATAACTTTGAGACTTGTTTTTATGATTCGATCTTATTTTTCCTATCTAGTGTTATGTGTTTGTTTTCTATGATTGCAAATACATAGTCATGCAACGGTTTTCTTGGCGCATGAAATTGCGAATTAGGATAGTCTATGCCTAGGGAAGACGAGTCGTGCCTAGATTAATAGTTATAGAATCGAAGACGATTCGTTCCAACCGAAGATAGGTTATGCCCGGTTTTCAATTGCATGCTATTTTCTTGTAGATATCGCTTGGGCTTATAACTTCTAGCGAGAGATTGTCGTTTCGGTAATTGATTTTCCCTAAATTAATATAATTACTTGGTTGCGAAGTTAGGGTGGATTCGAAACCCTAAGACCTTTTTCTCTCACCATCCTCATCTTATTTAATTTATGTTTTCTTTAGTTAATTAGCTTTTCAAAATCAAATCTCAATCAATTGTTTTCTTATAATTAATTTAGTGATTAATCGAAACCATTGTAACTTAGCCAATCTGTCCCTGTGGATCGACACTCGGACTTGACCACTGTTCTTCTGAATATGGGTTAATTCCTTGCTTTTATAAATATATTTTTGGTGTGAAAAATGACCTACCAAATTTTGGCGCCGTTGCCGGGGACAATTGCACGGTTACATAGTTTCGATTAATTTTTATTTTAATTCGTAGTTTAGGATTTCTTTTGTTTGCTTTATTTATTTTTATTCATTTATTTTTTTTTTATTTTTTTTATTTCTTTCCTCGTTGTATTAGTATTTTTGGTGCAGGCCTATTGACTTTACCAAGAAACGAAGCGGCTTTGTGTTGGCGGAAATTCTATTTATTGCTATTGGCAAAGCACTGTAAGTTTTTTTTTCCTTGCATAAGTTGACAAACTTGCACTAGGTTATTTATTTTGTCATTTTTTTATTATTTTTGTCTCATTTAAAAAAAAAACAAAACAAAATGAATTATTTTGCAAGTTGCTATGGAAGGTATGTAAATCAATTTGATAGTTCAGTGTCAACTTTACCCAATTATTGGCAACCAACTGTACCAAATTACACACTTCCAAAATATCATGGTATAGGTTGGCAAAATCCATACTTGCATGTAGAAAAAGTTTTGGGGACTTGTGCTAATGATGAAGCGACTATGTTTAGATTATTCCCATTGTCTCTCAAAGACGTTGCTGAGACTTGGTTTTATTCTTTGAATCCGGGATCAATTCGTACATGGGGTGAGATGCATGAACAATTCATCAAAAAGTTCTCTCCCGTGTATGAGACTCATATGCTTTTACAAGAAATCTCAATTTTTTATCAACTAGAAGATGAGTCTTTTTCTCAATGTTGGTGGCGGTTTAAATGCACAATATTTGATTGGTCACACTAAACTTGTGAACTTGGACACATTCTTGGTATTTTTTTATAGAAGTTTTAAATTTTGAGACTCGTCAGGCTATAAATATGAGATGCAATGGTGAAATTTTTGACATGGATGCAGATGAGATTTGGGATTATTTTAGTCAATTTGCTAGGGATTCTCTCTTCTGCAATCAAGTTGAAAATTTTGAGGTGATTAATTCTTATGAATTGGACAATGAAAGAACAGAGCCACTTGTCGCTAATGAAATAGTTGACTTAAGCGATGAGCTTAAAGTGCAATTTTCTCCTCAAGAGTATTCTAGCACACTTAATATGCCTTTTTGTGATGAGACTCTGGAAAAGCCGTTGCCAATAATTGAGCAAAGCCCACTTGATCTTGACAACCAAATAACCCTGACCATAGATGATAGCGATCCTCCTAATGAGTCTCCACCATTACACATTTTTATTAAAATCGAACCAATTGATTTTCTTGGTCTTGACAATTTTGATCTTGTTTTCCCTCCACATTTAGTAAATCTCGTCAACAATTTGAAAATTAATTTGGTTCGAATTATGCACTTGGTGGAGCTTAAATTTCTAATGCAACTACGGCCACTGCGGTACTCGAAGTATCTCATTTTGTGGCATGGTCGAGTTCAGTTTTTGAAAGATAGCTTGAAGGGAGGTGAGATGTTCATGGTCATAATTTTTCATGGTATGATTGCAGTTTGAAATCCACGAAAGCATAGTGTCTTGAGTTTTTTTTTTCCTTTTATTTTACATTTATATTTATTTATTTTTCCTTTTTTCTTTTTGTTTTGCTTTGTGTGTTGTCAATCTAACATTGCAGGTTGCTTACATTCAAGTTGGGGGGGTCTCTTCCCCCACACCTTTTTATGTCCTGCTTAGTTCTCTGTCACGAGGTTATTTCTTTCCCTACTTTCCATTCTTTGTCCTATATTTTGTTTATGGCGTTCAATGAGGACATTGCACTATTGAAGTTGGGGGGAAGGATTACTTTGTCTTATTTATATTTAGAGTCTGGAAAATTCAAAAAAAAAAAAAAAATGAACCAAGGAATTTGGATGCTTCAATGTACTTAGTCTGGATTGATGGCTGCTGATGAGTGCTACGATGGTTTGTCATGCGAGTTGACGTCTTGATACAAGTTTATGGATCGATTTAAGCTTGTGAATGAGATGTTGATAGAAAGCACTTGATTAGCCCGTATCATCTATAGTTGGATAGTGTTTGATCACTTGAGTTCATGCTTTTTCACACGCACTGTCCCACTTGAGCATTCACTAGCCTCGAATTTCGTTCACACATCATTAATATTTTGGTGTGATTTGACTTCGTCTATGGATTAATTGGAACCCTTTTCCCATTGAAAAAAAAATTGTGCGCTATATTGTTAATGTTTATCAGGGCGTTCATTGAGTAACCGGGCAATCGGGGTTTGCTCCCACCGTATTGTTTGTGTCAAAAGATGGATAGACCTTGTGAAGGCATTGATTGAATGTGGTTGGTTTGGGTCTCTCTCTAAAGCCTTTTTGACTCGAGCAATTAAGTCCGAGGGGTCTCTTTAAACCTGGTACCCTAAGGCCATCTAGCTTGGGGATGACTGACCTAACGCTCGTTACATGGATCAACTAGAAAGCCCGACAGATCCAGGCATCGCACGACCACAAGGAAAAAAAAAGTGATAAGAAAAAAAAAGGTGAAAAAAGAGATTAATCGTTAGGGGGAGGGGTGAGTTTTTAGAGACACACCGGGCTATTGATATTGTGTGAACTGTTTTTGGGGTTAGTGAATTTCTATGTGTGGTTCGCACTTACACGCATGTTATGTGATAAATTCCTATCCAATCATAGGTGAAAAGGCTAATTTTTGTGTTAGATTGTATACGAGAATTCACTTGTTTAAATCTTTGCATGAATAAAGCGTCTTGTCTTTGACTTGCACGACAATCGTTGCGGTACTTTGAGAGGTTGTCGGTTGGGTTTGAGTTGCATTTGAGTGTCCAATTCCTTGTGTGTTTTGTGGGTAGTCACTGCTGAAAACCCTCACGAGACTTCACTCGTCCTACCAGGGTCGCCTGGGGGTTTAAAAGATTTATCCATCTTAATTTCTATTTCTTAGTTGCATTTTTTTTTGTTTTTGTTTTTGTTTTGTGTAAGTTGGGGGGTGTGATCGGCGCGCAAAATGTTCACTTAAGCGCCCCTAATTTAAGCTTGCTAAGTCCATTTATTTTGTTACTTGGAGTTTAATGCGTTGTTTTCGTTTTGTAGGTATTTGGAAGCTTAGCCGTGAAAAGCAGACTTAAAAGTGGAATTATTGTGTGCGGAATCAAAATAAAACCCGTGGGCAAATTATATTAGGTGGTGCACGGGTTTGTACGGATCATGGGCCAACCAAATAGCAATGAGATTATTTGCATATGCATGGTGGATCATGGGCTCATGGGTCAACATTGGCCTTGTTCAGTATGAAAGCCGTAGGTTAGAAGATGTTGGCTTAGGGCTTGGTTAAAAGAGATTCACAGCAACCGACTTGGAAATTTAGAAACGGGGTGCGGCTGATATTTTAATATAAATACTAAGGCATATGCCTTGGACAGGGGGTCACTCATATAGCATTATAAATACACATATATAACGCACAACAGAGGAAGAAGCATCACGAACAGAGCCGCGAGCAGTAGGGCTGGACAGAAGCAATTAGAGCAATGATTTCCAGTCCCATGGCCGGTTAATCTTCCTCTTAGGGTGTAGATGAAACCCTAACCAAGTAACTATGTTAATTTTGGATTTTGATTATCGAAACGACGGTTGTATAACTTTGAGACTTGTTTTTATGATTCGATCTTATTTTTCCTATCTAGTGTTATGTGTTTGTTTTCTATGATTGCAAATACATAGTCATGCAACGGTTTTCTTGGCGCATGAAATTGCGAATTAGGATAGTCTATGCCTAGGGAAGACGAGTCGTACCTAGATTAATTAGTTATAGAATCGAAGACGATTCGTGCCAACCGAAGATAGGTTATGCCCGGTTTTCAATTGCATGCTATTTTCTTGTCGATATCGCTAGGGCTTATAACTTCTAGCGAGAGATTGTCGTTTCGGTAATTGATTTTCCCTAAATTAATATAATTACTTGGTTGCGAAGTTAGGGTGGAATCGAAACCCTAAGACCTTTTTCTCTCACCGTCCTCATCTTATTTAATTTATGTTTTCTTTAGTTAAATAGCTTTTCAAAATCAAATCTCAATCAATTGTTTTCTTATAATTAATTTAGAGATTAATCGAAACCATTGTAACTTAGCCAATCTGTCCCTGCGGATCGACACTCGGACTTGACCACTGTTCTTCTGAATATGGGTTAATTCCATGCTTTTATAAATATATTTTTGGTGTGAAAAACGACCTACCAGGTACTGCCTAGCAAAGGTGTCTCACCAAGCTTGGAGTTGATCAGTCATTCCCTCATTGGACGGACATGGAGCTACCGAGCGAGATTGAGGCTGCTGCTCGTGCAGCTCAAGCTCAACTTGAATCCCCAGCTCAATCCCCTGCCCAGTCTAATGCTCAAGCCCAACCGGATGACCAAGCTCAGCCCGTAATGCCTTCTGAGCCAGTTCTACCAGATGACGGAGTTATTGATCTCACTATCCAGGGTGGTGATGGTTCTGAGGCACCAGCTGAAGGAGTTAACCCTAATCCTGATGGTGAGATTGCTGATACCACTGCTGCCACTGATGCTCCCGAGCTCGGTGAAGAGGCTTAAAGCCTATTTGACAATCCACTTTGTCTTTCTTGCAACTTTTACATTTGCTCAGCCCTGTGTGGCCCGTATTGCCGTGTGTGCCCTTTGTTTTATACTTGATTTTGGTACTCTATTAAGTATTTTCGTACTTAGTTTGTTTCTGCAATTTATCTAAGTGTGTTCGTACTGAATATCATGCAATGTTCGTTGCAACATTAAGTTTCTTCGTACTTAGAATTTTATTGCAATATTCGTTGCAAATCTAAGTTTATTCATACTTACAAATTTATTGCAATTTTCGTTGCAAATCTAAGTTTCTTTGTACTTAGAAATTTATTGCAATTTTCGTTGCAAATCTAAGTTTCTTCGTACTTAGAAATTTATTGCAATTTTCGTTGCAAATCTAAGTTTCTTTGTACTCAGAAATTTATTGCAATTTTCGTTGCAAATCTAAGTTTCTTCGTACTTAGAAATGTTATTGCAATATTCGTTGCAAATTTCAGATTGAGTGTCTATAATCCACAAATGTTAGGGTATGTTCTCACCCTCTGCTCCCCAATAGGAATCCAAATTTGAAGCAAATTTTGGTTCATATTTAAACATAGCCATAATAAAGAAAAATGAAATTTCATTAATACTCGAAATATTGATCCTGATAACATATGTTGGTGATTCTATTCGTAATCCCAACTAGGTACTAAAAACAAATGTGAATGTCTTCGTATTCACTAAAAAAGAGGATGTGATTGTATTCGTAATCACACAAAAAGTAACAAATTACTGGTAAAATTTCCTTAAGTTCTGGACGTTCCATGGCCATGGTACTGGGCCTCCATCCAGGTCGGCCAAAAGATAGGCCCCGGTGCCAGCAATCCCTACAATCTTGTATGGGCCTTCCCAGTTCGGCCCAAGCTTCCCATCAGAGGATACCTTGGTGTTTGCCAAGACTTTCCTTAGGACTAGATCCCCAATCTTGAACTCTCTTGGGTGCACCTTCTTGTTGTAGCTTCTTCGCAGTTGCTCTTGATATGCTGCCAAGGTGATAAATGCATGCTCTCTCTTTTCCTCGGCAAGATCGAGCTGCTCGGCCAGAGCTTTGTCGTTGCCTCCTGACTCCACAAGAGCGGTGTGATTGGTTGGCAAGCCAATCTCCAATGGCATCACCGCCTCTGTCCCATAAGCGAGGGAGTATGACGTCTCTCCTGTAGATCGCCGAGGGGTGGTCCTATATGCCCAAAGCATGGCTGGTAGCTCATCTGGCCATTTTCCCTTCTTGCTCTCCAATCTCTTCTTAAGACTTTTAAGGATGGTTTTGTTTGAAGCCTCTGCTTGCCCATTGCTCTGTGGGTAGGCTGGGGTTGAATAGTAGTTTCTGATGCCGTACTGAGCACAGAAAGCTTTGAACTTTTTGCCGAACTGAGATCCATTATCTGAGATGATGGAGTAAGGTACTCCGAATCGTGTGATGATCTTGTTCCAGACAAACTTCTCTACCATGGCCTCCATGATTTTTGCCAAGGCTTCACCTTTTATCCATTTGGTGAAATAGTCCGTGCCGATGAGTAGGAATTTTTGTTTCCCTGTTGCCATGGGGAGAGGGCCCACGATGTTCAAACCCCATTGTGCAAATGGCCACGGACTTGTTAAAGGAAGAAGATCCTCTGCTGGAGCTCGGATGAGAGGTGAATACTTCTGGCACTTTTCACATTTTGTGACAAAGGCCTTTGCATCTTCGTGCATGTACGGCCACCAGTACCCCTGGGATATTACTCGGTGGGCTATGGACCTCCCACCTATGTGCCCTCCACATGTTCCAGCATGGATCTCATGGAGGAACTTCTGAACTAGAGCTGGGTGTACACATAACAGATATGGACCAAGAAAAGATTTTCTATAAAGCTTACCTTCTGGAGAGAGCCAGAATCGCACTGACTTGGTCTTGATCTTGTGAGCTTCCCCTCTTGTCTTCTGGCAAAGCCTCATCTCGTAGGTATGCCTCTATTGGGTCCATCCAGCTCGGTCCTAGCTCTGTCTTCATAACCATCTCTACTGCTTGACCAATGCTTGGCTCACTCAAGTAGTCCACAGCCACTGTACGACGGTACTCTGTTTTTACTACTGACCTTAAGCATGCCAGTGAGTCTGCATGTGCATTCTGCCCCGAACTGATCTGCTGGATATGGACTTCTTTAAGCTGGTCAAGCAGATCTTTAGCCACCTCAGAATATGCATCCATCTTTTCGCTTTTTGTGGCGTACTCCCCTGAAAGCTGATTAATACCCAATTGTGAATCACATAATACTCTTAATTTACTGACCTTGAGTTCTATGGCACTCCTGAGTCCTGCAACCAAGGCTTCATATTCTGCCACATTGTTGGTAGCACTAAACCCCAATCTTAGGGCTTGTTCCAGCACCAATCCATCTGGAGGAAAAAGCACAACTCCTGCTCCAGACCCTTTGTTACAAGCTAACCCATCAACATAAAGCCTCCATTCCTCTGGATCCGAGTTGGCCACTCTCGTTGGTTGTTCGAGGACAATGCTTTGCTCCTTCTCGTTGAGAGTTGGTGGAGGTGGAGCTACTGTTGGAGTGAATTCTGCTATGAAGTCAGCAAAAATTTGTCCTTTTATTGCCGTCCTGGGGTGATAATCGAGGTCAAATTGGCCCAACTCGATGGACCACTTGGATATTCTACCAGAGAAATCTGCCTTCCTAACCAAATCCCTTAGTGGATATTCAGTAAGCACAGTGATGGGATGCTGTAAAAAGTAGTGCAGCAGTTTTCTTGAAGCAATTACAAGAGCATACACCAACTTCTCCAATGGTAAGTACCGCGTTTTTGCATCTAGCAAGGTCTTGCTTGCAAAATAGACTGGAGCCTGCTCTATCCCCTTTATTCGTAGGAGGACCAAGCTGACTGCGTGCTCGGATATTGCTAGATATAGTATCATCCGCTCCCCAGCTTCTGGAGTAGAGAGCAAGGGTGGTGATGATAAATAATTCTTTAACTCTTGGAAAGCCTTCTCCTGCTCGGCTCCCCACTCGTATCCTTCTCTCTTCTTCAGAAGTTGAAAGAATGGCCTGCAACGATCTGAGGACTTACTTATAAAACGGTTAAGAGCAGCTGCCATCCCTGTTAGTCTTTGGACCTATTTCGTGGTCTTAGGGCTTTGGAGATTCTGAAGTGCGGTAATTTGATCTGGGTTGGCCTCAATTCCCCTTTCTGTCACCAGGTGGCCCAGAAACTTTCCCGAGCTGACCCCAAAAGCACACTTTGAGGCATTCAACTTTAACTTGTACTTCCTCAGAATGCTGAAAGTTACCTTCAGGTCGGCGAGATGATCAGTTTTCACCTTGCTCTTTACCACCATATCGTCGATGTAGACCTCCATGGACTTGCCGAGCTGATCCTTGAACATTTTAGTCACCAATCTTTAATAAGTTGCTCCAGCATTCCTTAGCCCAAAGGGCATGACCTTGTAGCAATAGAGACCTCTTGGGGAGATGAAGAACGTTTTCTCTTGGTCAGACTCATACATGGCTATTTGATGATATCCTCGATATGCGTCAAGGAAGCTCATCCTCTCATAGCCTGATGTCGCATCCACTAGTTGATCAATCCTGGGTAGTGGAAAGCTGTCTTTGGGGCATGCCTTGTTGAGGCTGGTAAAATCCACACAGACTCTCCATTTTCCATTTTTCTTTTTGACCACAACAGTGTTAGCCAGCCACTCCGGACCTCTCGTATGACATCCGCTTCGAGCAGTCGATCTACTTCTTCGATCACAGAGTCCGCGTGTTGTGGTGCCGACCTTCTCGCCTTTTGCACAACGGGTTTGTGCTGAGGATCCACGTTTAAATGATGGCAGATCACTTCAGGGTCTATTCCAGGCATCTCATGGGGAGTCCATGCGAAAACGTCAATGTGGTCTTTCAAAAAAGCCACCAAATCATCCTTTTCCTGTTCGGCAAGGGTTTCACCGATCAGGAAATATCTTTCCGCATCATCCTCTCTTATCTGTACCTTTTTCAACCCTTCCACCATCTTCTTGGTGGGGTCACCTCCAACGTCCTCCAAGGTCGGCTGATCTGGAACTTCAATTGTTTGGACTAGCTCTGCCCTTGGGGACTTCTTCATGACCATGTTAAAACATTGGTCGACTACTTTCTGATTACCCCTAATGCATTCAATACCATCTGCCCCTTGATACTTGATTTTTTGATGGTAGGTCGAAGGGATGGCTTTCATCTTGTGCATCCATGTTCTTCCTATAATCACGTTATAGGTAGATGAAAGATCTACCACCAAAAAGTCAGTCTTCAGAACCACAGATCCTGCTCGGACAGGTAGTGTGACCTTTCCCATAGGCCATATTGTTTGTGCACTGAAGCCGACCACCGGGACCAAACACTTCTGTAATGAGCCCGGCGGGAGTTCCATCTTCTTGAAAGTGTGGTAGTACATGATCTCTGTACTGGCCCCTTGGTCAACCAAGATCTTTTCCACATCATACTCCCCTATTCGTAGGGTAATAACCAGTGCGTCGTTATGGGGCATCATCACCCCATCAAGATCTTCATCTAAGAAGGTTATGGGCACCTCCATTACTCCTTCAGCCCTCGGCCTTTTCATGCCAAGCTTCATGATATGCTTTGCTTGTCCGTTGACCCTTTGGATGTGTCTGATTTCGTTATTGGTATACGGGGCTACCAATCCATGTATCATATGGATTGTTCCCTTTGGACCTTTCTCGTGATCCATCTTTTCTATCAGCTCGGTATCTTTCTTGTCATCAGCCAGAAACTCCTTGAGGTGACCTTCTGCCACCTTCTCATCCAGGAACTTCTTGTACTCCACACAATCTTCCGTCATATGGCCTCAATCTCTGTGGTAGCTGTAGTGCTGGTTAGTGACTCTTCTTTTTTCTGGATTCCCCGTCATCTTTGGGGGCCTTCTGAACCATGGTTCATTCTTGATCTTGTACAGCATCTTGTAGATTGGGACGTTAAAGGTTGCCATGATGCTAAAGTACAATTTTGGATCTAGGTCAGATTTCTCCTTCCTCTGCTGTGTATAGTCTTTTCTTCCTGTTGTGTACTCCTTCTTGTACACCCTTGGCTCTGCAGCTTTTCTTTCTGGAAGCTGAGGTTGTCCAGCCACAATTTTCCTTCCAGCCTGCAGGATGTCATCCTCAACCCGTGCGTGCTCCTGAACCTCCTAGTAGCGGGCTTCTTCTGTGGTGCTTTAAGAACTGCAGGAATTTTGTCCACTTTTACACTCTTTCTCGTAGTGTACACAAGGGTGGTTCCGCCATCGTCTTCCACATCCTCTCTACGTGGAGTGTGCAAAAAACAGGTTCCGAAATCACCATTGTTGATCTCAGTCAAAGGGGAGAGAACTTTTTGTAAGCGTTTCCCACAGACGGCACCAATTGTACGGGGATAAAATCCACGTAGGTCTGGATCACGTGCTTCTTTGATTCAACCCCAAATCTGCAAGACAGAAAAATGATTAGAGCACCTTTGCCTCTCGTCGGCGAAGGCCCTCCGATGCCTAAATTAGTATCTCGTACTTTAAATCGCAAATCACTCTATGCGTATGAAAGGGTTTCACATCGTACCTTTCTTCATGGTCATTGCCTTGTATTTATAGGTGTTGATGCTTTATGAGTTTAGGCTTCTCATGCCTCCTGTTTCCTACTAGGTTTAGGAATCCCTCTCCTAATAGGACTTTCCTATTAGCCACGTGCTTTCAAATACTGTAATATCTCGTCTTGTAGTAATCCTTCCTTCCATATAGGATTCTTTCCTTTATGAAGTTCATTCCTAATCACATTAGGACTTCCCATATCAATCCCTTATTTCACGGGATTGCTCCCTATCTCATAAGGAACCGTTCATAGAGTATTCTGGGATGTCTCATCGCCTTATTCGTGGCGGTGTCGTGCTTCCACATAGCTCGGCATGACACATACATATCTCAACTACTCACGTCGAGCTGAGTTTATATATTCAAGAATGTCGTTCAAGCTGTATTCGTAGTCTCCCGAGCTCGGCCATGTCAGGGGCATCCCCTGGCGATGTACGCCAAGCTGGTACATCCTGGCGTACTAATTTACTTAACCATACTGACCTTATTCATAGTCAGTACAGCTCGACACAGGGCTAGGGCTTCCCTACGTGGTGCCGAGCTACTCACCCACTCGTGGCGATGGCCGTAGGCACGTGCTATGCCTATTAGTAGGGTAATCAGGTTTTACCTACTCCATGGACAGTTGTTCTTGATGTGACCCTATTCATTGCAATTGTAGCACCTTATTGGTCTATTGTTGCGATTTTGTCCTTGGTTCCTCCAGGTTTGATTTGGTGCAATATACCTAGGTTATTGCAGAAAATGATATAGGTGCACCACATGTGCACCCCAAATGCACACCACCCTGAGGTGGCAGATGAGGAGAGGCCCAATGTGGGGCTCACCCAAAAAATGGACCTCTCCTCATCTACCACCTCAGGGTGGTGTGCATTTAGGGTACACATGTGATGTATCCATAGCATTGTTGGGTTATTGCTATGATTGTTGTCGCTTCGGATTGGTCCTCCAACATTGGAATCTCCGGTTTTGCCCTTCCCTTTTGAATTCAAAGATTCCCTCTCAATCATCAGCGCACACTTAACTACTTGTGCGTAGGTTCAAAAGTCGTGGGACATTACTATCCCTCTGATTGTAGTGTCCAGTCCCCGTTCTTGCTGTGTATTATTGAAATTGTAATTTATTGAAGAAAAAAGTGTTTTGTTTACGGGGTTAAGGTTGATCGATGGACTAGATTTCTTGAGGAGCTATTGTATGCTTTAACATGTACAAAAATGAAAGGGTTAATTTGAATCGCATTTTAGAGTCCGGGACAAGATTAGTACGGAAGGCACCACTGGGCCCTTTTTTTTTCACGGAAAAAGAGCTGAATATTATTAACTTGGCTCACGGTTCAAAGACCGAGCATCAACAGAGCAAAGGTTTATTAGCCACTGGGGGACAGGACCCCCCCAATTAACTAAATTAGTACCTGATAGGGCGTGTTTAGCCAACGAATGGGCTACCCTATTACCTAATCGATTAACATGCACAAAGGTGCAAGAGGAAAAAAGCGGTAAAAGGTCGATACAATCTGAGAGGATAGCACAACAATCCGAATAAAAAATACCCTTTCGAGTCAGAGCATTAACCACTTGCAAAGAATCCCCTTCAATGATAATATTAGTAAGACCATGATTCGCCGCGAACACCATTGCTTCTCTAAATCCCATCGCTTCAGTGGTACGAGGAGAGAACAAGCCTTTGAAGGATAAGGAGGCCCAACCCTTACAGTTCCCATACGCGTCACGGGCAATCAAACCAACAGCAACGAGCCCTGAATTTTTATTCGTAGCCCCATCGACATTAATTTTAATCACTTCCCTCGGCGGCTGAGTCCAAGAAAGAATAGGAGGGGGCTTACCTGATCTGGAAGGGGACATTTTAACATTCGCTGCCTTGAATTCGGAAATTAATGTAATGGCCTTGTCTAAGATAATCCCAGTGGACCAAACTTCCTTATTGAAATAAGTCCTGTTCCGAGCTTTCCATATCGACTAGCAAATTGAAGCAATTAGATCACCAATATCACCCAAATTAGCTCCAGTAGGCTGCCCCTGGGCAATACTATTCCACCAATCCGTAAAAGACAATTGATCCCAATAGTTGGAAGGCGAGCTATCAATCGGGGATAGAACCCACACTTCTCTAGAAAATTTACATTTAAAGATCAAGTGTTCTAATGTCTCATAATGATTCTTGCACCGAGGACAATAAGGAGAGACATCCACATGTTTACGAGTGAGATTAGAGAAAACACCAATAGCGTTATGGGAACATCTCCAAAGAAACAATTTTATCTTGTTTGGAATATGCAAACACCAAATAGTTTTCCACAAAGGGGCTAGCGGGTTACCTGAGCTTGGCTCACCAGGTTCGGATGACCGTTGGGGTATATTGCATGCTTTGGCCACATGATAGGCCGAACGAACAGAGAAAGAACCATCATTAGAGAAATGCCAAATACCCTTATCACCAACCGACTGAGAGCTAATAGGAATAGATAAGATTGCCTCCATATCCATGTCTGAGAATAAACTTTGAAGGAGAGGCAGATTCCAGCTGTGGGTATCCGAATCGATAAGGTCTGAGACATGCTGAATATGATCCAGAGTAGAACCAATTGATGGGGGAGCACTAAGAATTTTGAAGGATAGGTTTCGGGGCAGCCACGGATCATTCCAAATGTTGATGGAGTTCCCAGTCCCAACATTCCACCTCCATCCTTTCTTAAGGACTTGACGCCCAGCCATAATGCTTCTTCAAGCCCAAGACGCTGAATTTGGACATGGAGCGTCCCAGAAGGAGATATTATGGAAATATTTCCCTTCAAAGAGCCGTTGAAAGAGAGAACGAGGGCCTTGAATAAGCTTCCACCCCTGCTTGGCAAGAAAGGCAAGATTGAAAGCATATAGATCACGGAAACCAAGTCCTCCATTAGCCTTGCTATCACACAGTTTACTCCAACTAACCCAATTGATCTTCTGCTCCCCATTTTGAGAGCCCCACCAAAACTTACGGATAGCACTACACAAATTTTTACAGAGCTTTTTTGGAAGAAGAAAGCATTGCATAACATAATTAGGCATAGCAAGCAACACCGACTTAATCATGGTTTCTCTTCCCGCAAAGTTTAGAGAATTATCCTTCCAACTCCTCAACTTTGAAATAACACGTTCTTTAACATAATTAAAAACTTCCAGTTTGGACCTCCCAATAATGGATGGCAAACCCAGATATTTACCACCATGATTATCAAAACGAATATTAAGATCACCAGAGATACCTCGTTTAACAGCGTCCTCAGTGTTAGGGCTGAAAAATAAAGAAGACTTATCCTTGTTAACCATCTGACCAGAGGCAGCTTCATACTTGCGCAGAATATCATCAATCGCCTGACACCCAGATTCAGTTGCCTCCCAAAAAAGTACCGCATCGTCTGCAAAGAATAAATGAGAAATGGGAGGACAATGCCGTCCAATTTTAATTCCGCAAAGAGAGTTAGTACTAGTTGCCTGTTGAATTAGATAATGGAACCCCTCTGCACACAGAATAAAGAGATATGGGGACAGTGGGCAGCCCTGTCGAATACCCCTAGAGGGGGAAAAGAATTCACCCTTATCTCCATTAATAATTGTAGCAAAAGAAACAGTAGTCACACACTCCATAACCCAGCCAATCCATTGCTCCGCAAAGCCAAATTTCCGAAGAACAGCCTCCAAATAAGTCCATTCAATACGATCATAGGCTTTCGCCATATCCAATTTTAGGGCCACCCAACCCTTCGCTCCAGACCGCCTATTTTTTAGAGAATGCATAATTTCATGGGCAATGAGAATGCTATCAGAGATTTGCCTTCCACTGACAAAAGCACTTTGATTGTCCGAAACTATAAGAGAAAGAATTGGTTTAAGCCTTTTCGATAGAATTTTGGCAATCAGCTTATAGGAGACATTACACAAGCTAATTGGCCGAAATTGACTTGGCTTGGTCGGGCATGAAATTTTCGGGACTAAGGTAATGAGAGTCTGGTTGACGCTGCGGAGTAAGTGGGAGGAATGAAAGAAGCTTTTTACCGCATCTACCATATCATTGCCCACCGTTTCCCAATAATGCTGAAAAAATTGGGCCGTCATCCCGTCAATGCCAGGGGCTTTGGTTGGCCCCATTTCTTTAAGAGCCGTTTGAATTTCAACTTCAGAAACAGGTTGGATAAGAGAACGGTTCATTGCCTCCGTGACTCTGTGCGGGATGGCCTCTACACTCTCAACAAAGTCGATGGATGGGCCAGCTGAAAAAATACTCGAAAAATGTCGATTGAACTCAGCTTGAACTTCTTGGGGATGGCTGGTCCAAACACCATCTGTGTTTTCAATCCCCGAAATGCGGTTTATAGCCCTCCTTTGTACAACCGAGGAGTGAAAGAAGCGAGTATTTTTGTTCCCATGTTGAAGCCATGCTACTCTAGATTTTTGCTTCCAAAAAATTTCTTCCTTGTCTCCACTGGGCCCTTGAGTCCACTCAAATCCTAGGAACCTGATTTACTGCTGAATCTGAAAACGAGATCTCAAAGATTCATTTTGAAAATCAACGTGCAAAATATCACTACATATCAAAAGTTGATTGGAGGTTAACAATTTCATTATCAAAGCAAATCTTTCGTAGTATATATTATAACCGTACGTGCCAATTGTTATTCATGTCAAATATGATTTCTCCACTAGATTATCAATATCTGAAAATAAGTTTTGTTTAGAAATTCTTAGCGTTGACATTTACAAAGAAAGTCAGGACGAGCATCATTTGGAGCCTTGGAGGGCGCGACCCCCCTCTCAATGGTGGAGATGGATTTTGCGGTAATAAAGAATAAGAACCAAAGAATTTTTAGTTATTACCCCCAATTTTTTTTTTTTTAGTTGACGTTTTTATTGGGCTAGAAATTTATTAATCTAATGTCGAGATAACCAAATAGTTGGCCGAAGTAGACGGTCAATATCCATAACAGACAGTTTCACAGCAACAATCCAGGCCTGATCTTGTTTACCTGTTGAAGTTGGTAAACCATGTGGGTTCTTTAAAAAATGTTCACATTTGGCTTGTAAAAACTGCATGCTTAAGAGTGTGTATCTAGTGGGACCAAAATTCAATCTTCATGATCCATTTTGAGGAGCAAATTTCTAGTTTATCTTTTGATTTGATTTTTCCGTAAACAGTACTTGTAGGGTAGGGTCTAGTACTAATTAGTGTGTGAACTCCACGGCATTGTGTAGTGTATAAGGACATTAAGGCACCACATAGTAATGCTTCAAGACCACTGAACAATAATTAGTCGATCAGCAGTAGTTTAAAAAGGTTGACCACATCATATTATGTTGCAAAGTGCCTTTAGGAGATCTGTTGATTGTCTATGCTGATGCCACTTGAACAAGCAAAATTAAGGCTTTTATTTCGCTCTTTTTTTCTTGGTTGTAGGTAATGTCATGCATAGACGTGAAAGAAAGAAAACACAGAAAAAACAAGTATGGCCGATTTTTGGCACCTTCTAGTAATTGCTCAATTCTATTTTTCTGTATTTTGTTGTTCAATAACTTTAAGCATAAGCTTTCTGAGTATAGACTGCAGATCATCTGATAAGTGCTGAAAAGCACCCATTTAACCTCTCTAATTTGCACTTTGTTAGACAAATTAGGTTATTTGATTAGCGTTTGTTGGTTAATGGTGTTACAGGCTCCGAGTGCTCAAAGACTTGGAAAACATACTTTGGAGCGGTTTAGAAGCGTCAAGGATGCGGAGAGGAGCAAAAGAGGACCAAGAGACCATTTTCTAACTTGGTGGTCCGGACCATGGTATCCCTGTCCGGACACCTGTCCAGACCAGAGGCTCTACAAAGCTTCAGTGAGCAAATTGCACCCGTAGTCCGGACCATGATATGCCCGTCCGGACCATGGTGATGGAAATTAGCGTTTTTACTGGTTTTTATGTTATTTTTAGGGCCCTAAGTATAAATAGGACTTCCTAACATTGTTTTAGGGTCCCCAACTATTTTGAGAGGCTACTTAGAGAGAGAAACTCATTGTTCTACATATTCTTCACGCGTTCTTCAAATCAAAGCATGTTGATCATCACCATGTTCGGTTAAACCCCTTTTCTAGGGGGAGGATGAAGCTCTACACCAAGTAACCTCGTTTTTCTGCATAGATTGTGGTTCATATTTGGATCGGATTATATGTTAAGAACTCGATTTCATATGATCAATGGAATCATGGTTTTATTCTTCCAATCAATTGAGTATTTGTATTCATGTGTTCAAATACCGTAAACATATAATTGTTTTCACTAGTGCGATTGGAGTTCTGAGATGGATTATGCTCGTAAGACGGATCGTGCCGCGATAGTGAGACGGTCCGTGCTATGGGATAGTCCATGCCTTTTAACAATCTCTATATTTTTTTGACGATTATCGTTAGGGTTTGCAAGCCCTAGGGATAATCCTTTGCATTCGAATATCAATCATGTCTATGCGGTGCTTGGTTATGTGGTAGGAGTGGATTCTAAACCCTAGATCTTTTTCCCAAATAGTTTCACCTTTTTAATTATTGCGCTCTTTAATTTAATTATTTCACAAACAATCAAATCTCTTTTTACCGAATTAAATTAGAAGTTCATTGGAATTAACGCAACTCAGCCAATTTGTCTCCGAGGATCGACACTCGGACTTAACCGCTATTCTCCGGAATTAAAATTAATTCCCAGTTATCAAATACGTATTTTTGACTCGGCACGACACGATCACCATCTAAGGACAAATATGGCCTATTCTTTCGTTAACTTGGCATATGTTTTGCAGTTGTTTTTTTTGGTTAGTCCTCTCGAATCTATGTAATAAAATACAATGGAAAATGTCTACACATCAAACGTAGTAAAAAAAAAAAAAGAAGAAAAAAAGAGAGGAGAAAGAGGGAGAAGGAAGGAGGAACGAGGAAGTATGCACAAAGAACTGAGAGCGTTCAACTAGAAGGATGAGCGATACTCATTAACACAATCGATTATGCAAATGGAGTTGGAATGGAAAAGAACATGAAATCAATTTCTCTATCAAATTGGTAATCGTATATAATCAATTTGTTTTGATAACTCATCTAATCGATTTTGGAATCAGTTAGAAACAACATTGTAATTAGTTTCGAAATCAATTATACATGATACTCATTCTTGATGGCATGATAGATTATGTGTCACTAGGTTTCGATTCCTTACACATGTAATCGATTCTCTTATTGACTCGGAATCAACTATTTGTAATTGGGCTGCGAGTACTAATATATAAGACTATAATTGCGCACAGTAGAGGTTACCGTCATGCAATCAACCAAAAACTCATTGATAAAATTACCTCGTGACCGTCGCTCTTGCCTACCCAATAGTTTTCCTTGTTTAATTCGATTGACCTAGTCCGCTATCAAACTTTTGACCTAAATAAATTAGTTGTCCAAGGAGAACTAATTATGTGATGATAATTAAACTACTATAGTACTATGTTATCGTTTACTAAGTAACTAGTAAACGGGAAATGAGAGAGAGGGGGGTTTCGGTTAATGTGCTTGTCAACGCTACCATGCTGCATTTTATACTGGCAAAAGAAAAGTAAAAATGCTATGGAAATCCAACTACCCACCCCCGGCCTCATGTGTTGGTTAGTGGTGTACAGTTGGGAACCCCTTCATTGCACCACCAAAATGGCTTCAACAGAGCTTCCCACAAAACAGGGGCCACGTGTACATCTACTACACCACCACGTGGTGGCTAGTTCGTGGTTGTTGAGATTACAAGTCACGTTAACTTGTGGTCAATTACCAAACCAGATGTGGCTCATAGCCCATTTGATTGAACTCCTTACCTGTCGAGAAGAAAGTCTAAGGTTCGAGTTTAGAGAGACATTGAATCCGTTTTGGTTGTTTAATTCATTAACTAACTTCCTCACTAACTCCAGCAGTGTAGCTAGAAAATTGTACTAGTAAGGGCACAAATATGTCGGTACTTTTGTTTGTGTAAAAAAAAAAACTATCTTCTTTAAAAATCTAACATGCCTTGATTTTCATTTGAACTTTTATTCAAGATACTATATTCCTACTTGAATAATGTTTAGCTATATCATATTATCTTCAACACAAAAGAGATAGAAGTTATTGATAGATTTAAGAAGAGAAAGAGAAATAAGAGAGCATGTAAAAGAAGTTTCACTTGACTTAACATTTAATGATAATATAATAATTGTGAGTAATTAATTATCCAATGGTCTACATTGCATGGAGTTATAAGTTTAAAATATAAAAATTATACATACACGCATATAGCTGTCATTTGCAGTTGATTTTGATGGAGAATTCTTGATTAAAAGGTCTCTTTTGCTAAACATTGATGGCGCCTAGTTCTTTGTCATTCGCACACCTCCAATAATATATACGATAAACACTATACTGTTAATTAATGACCACTACAGATGTACATGGGAAACGGGCCTTCGTACTGGTGCAAATGTAGTTTTTTATTGATGAAGACTGACATATTCTCAACAAACTATGTATAATTAATGACCACTACAGATGGAAACGGGCCTTGGTACTGGTGCAAAAGTAGTTTTTTATTGAGGAAGACTTTGACATATTCTCAACAAACTATGTATAGCTAGAGCAGAGCATTGACTCATTAGAGTATCTCCATCAGCCTCAACAATATTTTTAACAAATTGACTAGAAAATGTGTCATATATTGATATAGATAGTAAAAAAAAATACAACTACCCAATAGCCTAGCCAAAGGCTCAACAAAAAACAAAAAGATTCACCTCCGATCCATATTCTACATTTGCGGCGCATGATGAAGACATGTGAGAGTAGATCTGACTTGCATGTGTCGGTCAACGCGCGTGATGAAGACGCGTGAGAGTAGATCTGACTTGCATGCGCGTCCGTTGACCGGTGCGTGCGAGCTCTAGCAGACTTCGCTGCCAAGGAATCTTACACCATTGAAATCGCCTCGACGATACCTACAACCCTCTGGTCTCAAATAGATTTTAGGATTAATATTCCAGTGTCTCGTTTTTTCCGGCGTGGGAGGAGAAAAAGAAAAGCGGCGGGTAGCGAGCTCGCCACACCTTGCTACCTGTGGCGGGGTACTATAGCTACGAAGAAAATGGCGAAGGCCTTGGCGAGACTGTTGGGACTGGTTTTCAGGGGTTTCTGTCGCCAAAATGGCCTCGCCAGAGAGATACCGAGACAATTGGAAATGGTCTTAGTACTCCCTCCATTCCAAATTACTTGTCCCTTATACTACTATTTTGGATTATTTCAAATTGTTAGTCATCTTTAAAAAGTCAAAACAAAATTTATTCAATTCTCCAAAATAACCCCTTTACAAACAACCATCATTTCATTTAAAAGTTGAAAATATAAGAGCATCGTTGAAAATTAATGAGACTATTTAATATGAATGCATTTATTGAGTGCAGTTATTACATGACTGCTTAAAAATATTAAAATTTCCAAAAGTGACCAGCAATTTGGAGCGGAGATAGTATTATTCGTGAAAAAATTAGTCATAAATACACAGTCATGTTTTGCCTTTTTGGAAGGAAGGACAATGAACTTCTACAATCAAACATAAAGACATTGTTTTAAAATATTGATTTAGCAAAAGGACAAAATACACTCATTATCTCATTATTTTGGGTATAAATACCCAAGCTTCTCACCTACATCTCAAAACAGTGGGGAAAGTTAAACCCATCATGACACACTCTCTCTCTTCCCCACCTCTCTTCCAACCCCATCAACTATATGAGGTTCAAAGGGGGTTGGCAGTGACAAATTGCAAAGACTATTTTGAGAAGGTGACAACGGGAAAGAAATTAGGAGAAATTCTTGAACTAATTGAAGGGTTAGATTAGCTAATAACTAAGCTAAATTTATATAAATGCATGGACATATATGGCCTTGATTTACAGTTAGTTTTCGTGTAGATTTTCTTGATTAAATGTTCTTATCTGCTAAACATTATAGGCCCAATTCTTCATCGTTATTTTTTTCTCGGCAAAAGGAAATTTATTAATCATTAAAACAAATTACAAGGATTAAAAGGACCCGAGGCAAAGAGGCATCACAACAAATGCCAACCATGGGCCCAAAGGGAAATAACCAAAACAAAAGCAAAAGGCAATTGGCAGGATTCTAACTACGACAAACAGAAAACAAACGTGTGGTGTCCTCAAAATTCCAGAAGAACCTCTTAGAACGATTCTTGGCCCGAGTGAGTAGCGAGCGAGAGGTGAGTGAGTCCCTAGGTATACCTGCACACGTAGCACACGCCTTTAGCACCTAACCTGGCCAGAGTGTGGCCAGGGAAGACACTCCGACGGTCTAGTAAGTGATCGGAGAAGGAAATACCAGAGGAAGAATGTAAGTAGAGAGAGAGTATTGTCTACCTCTTTAGGGCTCCTTCTCTTCGTATTTATAGGCTCCCCAAGTACAGGGGCAAATCAGTCATTCTGGCTCAGATGACGTCACCGAGCGTCACGAGTCAAATCTGTAATCATCGCATGCACGCGTCATTCAATCAGAATTGGGCACGTAGCGTAACCGTTTCGGGTACCGTCATGCTGACGTAGGGACAGCTGTCTCATGCACATGTGCCTTCCCAAGTTTGTTATGAGCGTTAACCACCTCGGGTGACATCACAAAGGACGTCATCGACGTCTCGGATCTTCCTTCCGAGCCATCTCTGATACGATCCGTCTCGGATGACTCGTCTGATTCATAGTTTATTCCGGCCGAGACACCAGTTTGTCTCGGATGGGCCCGTCTCGGACAGCCCATCATGTATGTCTCTATTGCCGGGCTCAGGTACCGCATTTGGGCCTTGGACCTTTTGGGCTCGTCCACCGAGCCCCATTTAAATGGTTATTTTCGGCTCACTACAATAGCCCCTCAACTTCTTCCGAGATGCATAGTTCCGAGAAAGGAGTTGACCATTACTGATTGGGCCGTTTCAACAACCCTAGCTTTCAAAAGGACTTTGCAGGGAGGGTGAAGCCCTTTCCGTAGTGTTTCTTTTATCCGATCCCCACCCTTGTCTACTTCGTGGATGCCTTCAGATTTCTCCACGTGGTGGGTGCCAGTTGGACAAGAGGGGAGCACACGGATTAGGGTAAGGCATGAAAGGACGCGTCCATGTGAAGAGTCAGAAGTTAAGCCGAGGACGTTCCATCATGGACAACTGTCAACACATTAACCACGCCGCCGAAAAATGACTCGTTTCCCGCACAAGCATTCAAACTCACCCCACTCCTTATATATATCCCTCTTTTAGAGAGAGAAACACTTTGCTGTCTCTCTCTCCTTTCTTGCACCAGAGAACTCGTTTCCCCCATTTTTTTCGGCAAGATTTTGTCAAAAACCATCCGCTCTCACCTTGTGCCACCATTCTCCGCCGCAGGACTCTCCACTTTCATCATCGTGAACTGCCTTTTCCAGCGCTCAACCGCTAGAAACCACCATTAACGCCATCGTCCTTTTTCGGTGTACTTGAGGTAAGAATTTTCATGTTAAACCTGTTGATTCTTCTCATTTGGTCATCGATCTCATCATTGTTTTGTCGTTTTGAGAAGATCTCTCAAGTTTTTGTTTAGTTAAAGACGTTTTTTGGTGATCTGTCAAAAGTCCTCAGAAGTTGCAATGAACAGTGAACAAATGTGTTAAACTGTTCATTGTGTTCTTCATTAGAACCTCGATTGTGACCTTTCATGTCGTTTTTTGATCCTTTAATCCTTAGGATCTTTAACGAAACATTGTTTATAATCCGAGACAAAGGATCCAGACCTTGGCCGAGACGGAACTCGTACCATCAGTAGCCCTTCCCTTACCTAGGATTTCCGAGACACGTTTTCCGTATCAAGGTCAAGTAGGATTTCGGCTTGGAAATTATCCGAGCTGATCGTGCCTCTTAGTAACCCGTGTCAGATGTTTTTAGATCACTATCAGTTATGAGGATAACCGTATTTTCACCTGTGCACCTTGTCAGGTTCGGGATTCCTGGATCCAATCGAGATCTCGTCCGGGAGTTCCGAGCATTTCAACTCGGCTCAGATCATTGCCCACAGTGACAGCTATCTGCGGTACCAATTTTGGAGAGCCGGTTGCGCTCCGAACATAGACATGGCTTCCGTAGAAATGGACTTCGATCCACTAGCCCCGGGTCCATTTGCTGATGAAATCCCAAGTAGGGACGAAGGCTCGGCTGAAAGGTCCGTGAATCAGAATTCCGTCGGGGATAGAGCCGTAATGGTCGATGACAGGGATGGAAATGGCCCCGTAGAACAAAGGGGCGAGGTTTTGAACCAGGAGTCTGATAGAGACACCGACGTTGATGTCCCTGAGGATAAACCGAACCCTTACCTTCGGTACTTCAGCGGTAGGCCTACAGACTACAATAGGTTCCGTAAGAAATACAGAATCCCCGAGGGCGTTAAGGTTTCCCTAGTCCATCAAGAGAATATCTACTTCGTTCCGGAACACATCACCGTACCCCTATTGGCCATCACGGAGGGAGGATTATGGTTCCCTATTAACCAACTAATGAGGCAGTTCCTCTTTGAGTACTAAATTAACCCTCGGTTTCTTGCCTTAAACTCCTTCCGTATCATAAACGACACTCATGCAATGAGGGAGAAGTACCAATTGATCTTCAACATCTTTGATTTGATCGGGGTGTACAAGGTCTCCCGTAACAAACCATCTGATAGGAGATTCTTGTCGCTCCGAAGCACCCCGAAAAACCCTAGGCCGTACCTCATCACGGATCTTCCTGACTCAGACCGCTGGGCCAACGATTTCGTGGAAGTGAGCGGACCCTTTGAATTCTCCCCCGAGGATGACGGGACGTACCTAGTTCCCCGAGAAAACAGTTTCATGGGTTTTTGTTTTTTAACCTATTTCATCATTATTTTATCTGTTTCCAGAGTGATCTCTCACCCTTTTCTTGTTATTGTTGTTTGTTGCAGAGTTGTCTTCCGTGAGTGCTCGGTTGCTTAGGGGCAAGAGCGATGAGCATACTGAAGCAGATTATCAAGTCCCTGTTGGAGAACGCTCCGCCCATGTCCTGCTCGGATATAAACCCTCATACACTTCTTATCAAAAAAAGAGGAAGAAGCAACCAAAGAAGAAGGAGAACGTCGCCGAAGAAGCCGGTCCGAGTCGAAAGAGAAAACGGGCCTCAAACAAAGGTAAGGAAGTCGTGCCCATTCAAGTCCCCTCTGACAGTTCTAGCACCAAGTCCGAGACTGATCTTTTTCGAGGCATTAAAAACCTTCTCGATAGGATCCGTGAACCAAGAGAAATTGATTTTTCCGACGAAGAGAGAGGTGTTGAGATGGATAACCTTCCGAGCCTTATCCCTGCGAAGAAGAAGCCTAAGATGGCAAGGAAAAATGGGAACCCAGTGACTACTCTTGTTGCAACCTCCAAAAGAGCCACTGAGACCGAAGGTACCACTGCTTCCTCCGAACTGAAAAAACAAAAAACGCTGACACTCAGATCCGGGTCAAAAGATGCTGCTCAGAAGGGGACAGAATCACCCGTAAGGATTGACGTTCCCGAAAAAGAGACCGAGAAGGTTGTCATTGAGGTCATGTCATCTCCTTTCCAGTTTACTCCGACTCTACGGTTCGGGAAGCCTGCTTTTGTCTCAGATAGTGTGAGGGACCATCTGACGCTCGCTTTGCCAGTAATCAAGGGGGTCTGTCTCCCGGAGGATATGAAGAAAATCCCAAAGGATCTTGACTCCAACATTAAGGACATGTTTTCTCATATGACTCTAGTATGTCTTTAGCTTTTTGTAGTTTTTACCTATTTACCTGAGAATCTTGCTGACTGTTTGTTTTGCTTTAGGCCTGCTAGTCTGTTGTTGCCATGCACGATAAGCTCCTCTCGGTGACCGGAGGCATTGTTGCGGCCAAGAATCGTTTAAAAGATGAGACCAAGCTCCGCACCAAGGCCGAAGCAGGTGAAAGAGTTGTCTACCGAGCTGGAGGCTGCTCAGTCGCAGCTCTCCGAGTTGGAGCTTGACAAAAAGCAACTTTCTGAGATGGAAGATCTGAAGAGACAACTCGCCGAGGTGAAGTCAAACCGTGAGCAGGAACTCCGAGATGCACATAAGGCAGGGTTTGAGAAGGCCAAGCAAAAGGTGTATGAATACTACAAGGGCCAGGTAGCCGAGATAAAAGATAGCAATTTCCGAAGAGGGGCAAAGATCTATTATTTCAAAGGGGTAAGTAAGGGATACTATCTCGGATTGGAAGCTAGCAGCGTTCCTGCTGAATCTGCTCTCCGAGCCGTTCCTGATGTCGAAGCCCCTGAGATCGAAATTCCCTCGGAGGAGGAGGAACGTGAAGAAGGAGAAGAGGAGGAAGTGGTCGAGGAGAACGCCGACATTGCAGAGAATACCGAGGCTGACAATAATGCCGAAATTGGCGACAATGCACAACCAAAAGACAATTGAAGAAATCTTGTCGTTTGAATGTTTTGAAACAATATCTCTTCTCCTCCGAACTATTTCTTGGTCTTGTTTTGTTGGTACGGCTAGTGAAATTTTATGCCAGACCATTTGTGGTAGTTGAAACAGTCTCTCTTTCTCTCCCCCCCCAACTATTTCTTCTAACAATCCAGGATGTGGCTCGGTGGAATTTTATGCCGGACCATTTATGGGAATTTTAATGTTTAAATTTTGAGTGAATGAATGATTGAATGGTTTTGTCTCTTGTCTCTATCTCATCATGCTTGAATAATTGTATAGTAATACCCCTAGTCATCTCGGCTTAGGGCAATGAAATACCCCTGGCCTAAGTTGAGATAAATGTTCAAAAGAAAATTTTCTTGAGGCATGAAAGTCAATCCGAAGCAATTAATAGATCTTCTCGGATATATTGCCGAGTCAATTTAAAAATAGGTTAGTGCTCATGATAAGACTTGTAAAAATTTAAGAAAATTTGCACAAGTGTGGGAATCCGAGAGTGATATCAGTGGTTCGGGGTAAATGTGAAAACACGTCTCGGAGAGATGTTAAAGTAATTTCAATTCCCCTTGAGAGAGGTTCATTCGCTCGAAAAAACCAAGTCAATCATAGATTAATATTGAAACAATACCCCTAATAGAGGTGCTCTTTGTCTTGCTCGGTGTTCGGGACCGAGTCCATTTGGAAAACTTACAAAAAATGAGTTGTGCATCTGGTCAGTACCCCTAGAGAGACGTTAACCTGCTCGGAAGCATATATCGAGATTTTTCTGTAAGTTATCATTAGGTCGATACACTCATGAAAGGGTGTTTGTTTTTTGCTCGGTTTATGGAACCGAGTCCTTTGTTTGATCGATTTAACCAGCACGGTCGTGTAACCGAGTCATTATCATTAGTACCACTATATAGGTGTTTTGAATGGTTAAATTGACAAAAAGATCGCTAGATTGGCTCGGTAAAACCGAGAGATCTTATGGGATGAAACCCATGTGTTACGTGTGCCTTGGCCGAAGCCGTTTGGTATAAATACTGAGACATGGTTAAATAAATTAAGGACAACAATTGAGATCAAAGGGCCTTTAATTCATGAACTCTGAGATTGTTGTACATCAAAATCCTTTCAAAAAATTTCTAAGTCTGAAACTCAACATCCGAGAACAACATTTTTAAGCATAATACTTTCTCAAATTGTAAGCATTCCACAGTTTGTCCACGAGCTTCCCGTCCATGTCTTCAAGCTGGTAGGCTCCTTTCCCGACCTTCTTAACGACTCGGTAGGGGCAGTCCCAATTTGGCATCAGCTTTTTCTTCTTGTTCTTGTCAGTCACCTTTTTGAGTACCAAGTCATCTGGGCAGAATGTCCTCAACCGAACCAACTTGTTGTAGCCCTTAGCAACCTCCTGGTGATAGGCTGCCAACTTCACCCAACCTACATCTCACTTCTCCTTGGCCAGATCCAAATCGTTACTTAAGGCCGTGTCATTAGTGGTTTCATCAAAGTACTCGGTTCGGATGGTAGGGAGCCCCTTTGGATAGGGATGACAGCTTCAATACCATAGGCAAGGGAGTAGGGGTTTGTCTAGTTGAGCGCCTCAGAGTGGTTCTGAAAGCCCAAAAAATGTGAGGAAGCTCTTCTGCCCATTTTCCTCACTTTGCCGTTAGCCTTCGTTTGAGTCCAACCGCGACCGTCTTGTTAGACGCCTCGGCTTGGCCGTTACCTTGAGGGTAAACAGGGGTGGAGTTGAGAAGAGAACTCCAAGCTTGTCACATACTTCTTTCATCTATTTGCCCGTGAACTGCTTCCTGTTGTTTGAGACAATAGCGTACGGTACCCTATACCGAGAGATGATATTCTGCCATAGAAAACTCTTCACATTCGCTTCGGTGATGAAGACCAGAGGCTCGACTTCCACCCATTTAGAGAAGTAGTCGATAGCAGTGATTAAGTAGCAAAATCCTCCCAGAGTAAGTAGAAGTTCTCCTACGATGTCCAAGCCCCATTGAGCAAAAGGCCACGGACTGGTAATAGGTTGAAGGTCTTCGGCTGACTAGTGAATCATTGGCTTGAACAGTTGACATCTGTGGTATTTCTGAACAAACTCTTCAACATCTTCCTTCATCTTTGGCCACCAATACCCCTAAGTGATGGCTCAGTGGGCAATAGAACGTCCCCCCGAGTGGCAGCCTCCGCTGCCAGCATGGAGCTCCTGGAGTATTGAGTGGACCTGGTTCTGATGGATCACCATAAGGCATGGGCCAGTCCGAGAGCATCGATATAAAGAGCCAGTTGGGGAAAGCCAGTAATTTGCAGCCTTGCATCTGATCCGGTGATCTTTTCGTCGGTCTTCAGGTAACTTTTCGTCTCGGAGATAAAATACCAGTTCGTTCGTCCAGCTTGGTCCGAGCTCGATGTTCAGTACTTGCATCCGAGGTGGTTCGAAGCATGGAGCTGATATTGTTCCGAAGGAGATAGTTCATTGCTCGGAAGCTCTACATGCTGAGGCTAATCCTGCAAGTGCATCAGCGTGGGCTTGTGCTCTAGGCCCACCTGGTGTACCTCAATTTCTTCAAACTTCTCGGTTAAACTCTTGGCTATGCTCTGATACTTAGGCATTCTTTCATCTTCTGCGTCATATTCACCGTTAAACTGGTTCACAACGAGTTGAGAGTCGCTGTAAACCATTAAGGTCTTCACGTCCATTGCCTCGGCTAGCTGAAGGCCAGCGATCAGGGCTTCGTACTCGGCCTCGTTGTTGGAGGCCGGGAAATCAATTGTGATAGTGTTCTCATGAATAACCCCCTCGGGGGAAATTAGGACGACGCCTGCTCCTGCTCCTCGCTGGTTTGAAGCTCCGTCTACATTTAGCTTCCAAGCATTGCCGTGGAACATATGCCAAGTGGAGAATGGCACGGTTGCTTGGTCTTCATCTTCAGGCTGACTCGGTTCGCCTTCCGAGACAGGTGGAGGTGTTGGTTCGGCTTTGTCTGCTTCTTCAGTTATAAGGAGAGGGGTTGTGTTTTCATCCGAGACCTGGTCAGTCACATCTTCAATTGCTATGGAGCATCGGGATCTTCAATAGGTGTCTCAAGTGGGAGTGGGTTGGGTTTGTCTTCCTTGGGCTTTTCTGCACCTGGGGTCAGCTAACACCTGTGCCTCGATGGCTGTTCTCGGCCAATATTGGATGTCGAAGTTGGCCATTTCGCATGACCACTTTGATACTCGGGTTGAGAGATCAGCCCTGCGGAAGAGAGCCTTTAGAGGATACTCGGTTAGAACAATGATTGTGTAAGCCTGGAAGTATGGGAGCAGCTTCCGAGATGCAGTGATGAGAGCGAAAGCCACCTTTCCAAGAGGGAGGTACCTTGTCTCGGCACCAGTCAGAGTCTTGCTTGGGTAGTACACTGGTCGATGCTCAGTGCCCTCTGCTCGTACGAGTGCCAAGCTGACTGCGTGTGGAGAGACAGAAAGGTAGATGAACAAATCTTCGTTTTCCTGAGGCGTCTCTAGCAATGGCGGCTCGGAAAGGTACGTCTTCCAGTGCTGCAATGCCTTTTCACATTCTTCTGTCCATTGGAATTTCCTTTTACTCGTCTTAATTGATTGAAAAAGGGGACGACATACATCCGCCGAACGGCTTATGAAGCGATTCAGGGCTGCTGCCATTCCCGTGAGTCGTTGGACTTCTTTAATGGTGTAGACACCCCAATTTTGATAGCTTGTGCATCCCCAATGATGAGAAAAACGCGCGAAATGTACCTCAGAACAGCTCTTGAGTCGGATTGATCAAACAAACCAAAAACCCAAACCCATCTGAACCGTACGGCCCAAAATCCAGAACCGTACGGCCTGAAATTCCTTTTGCACCGCGCGGTGTCAATATGTGCACCGTACAGTATACTTTTGACACTGTACGGCACCCTTGTCCCATCAACTGGATTCCCGGGTTGCTCCAGCAGCTCAGAACGAATGATGAGATTCTGCGAATGATGCTACTCACTGGCGTACGGGAATCACCCAAATGATGAATTTGCCCAAAATTCCCTCTATATAAGGAGTAAGAAAGGAAGGACGAAGGACGGATTTACGAGTTCTCAGAAAAATTTCTCTCAAAGCAGACTCGTCGTCCCTCGTTATTCTGTCGAAATCATCTTCAAACTCCAACTGTACAACTACCATTCCCAGCTTTCAAAACCAATCCTTTTCAGATACTTTCATCATAACCAAGCAAACCCGAGGTATACATTCGCGTTCAAATTGAAGTAGCAATCTTCTGCGGGGGGGACCTCTATCGGACTCGAGGAGAGCTCTGTAGCTCTTCCTTGAGTCCAAGTGAGGACATTCCAATAACGCTATAGCCTCTCCGGTTGGTATTACGCAACATCGTCCGTTGTTGCGGGATGCCATATCCAAAAATGAGGTACATTCCTTCATCAAAACCATTTTCCAAACTCACTTTTACCAATAAATAATGCGGTTTTTTTTGTTGCACAAAAATAGAGCTTGCTTTCAATCGGGTGAAATCCGAAAATTTTGAAAATTATAACTTACAGAGGCACCGTACGTCACCTCTTTTGTACCGTACGGCGTGATTTTGGACACCGTACGGTGTCACTGGAAGACATTTTTTTATGCTCTGTTCATGAAAACCCGATGCTCTGTTTTTGGTAAAAACCAGTGGTTAAATTACGTTAAACCCATTTACTTCATATTTTTGCACTTAACACCCCCTCTTAGTTAATTCTCTCGCATTTATATACTTGATTACGTGTTGTTTAACTCATTACTATTATTGATTTCCTTCAAGTTTATTATTTCATGATATACTGCTTATGTGTTATAAGGTTTTCAATAAAATCTTTTCAAGAATAATCCCACAAAGGTTTAGTAAAGATCGGAAAGTTCCGGGCACGCGGGGTGCATTTTTCTAACAAAACCTTCCCCGCGGGTAACCTGGCTCCCGAACCCAAATCTCTATTTTTCGCAGGTCAAACCCTTTTTCAGCGGCACAAGAGTCACTATTTTTCTAAACGGTTTCTCGGGTACCTAACATTTTCCAGAAATTAAACCCCGGGTGGTGACTCTAAATTTTTCCTATTTCCTGGATCGCCCTTTTCCACAAACACAACCAAAAACTTCGTGGACAATTCCGCCCGCGCGAAAAAGAGCGTCCACAAATTGGCGACTCTACTGGGGATCGATATTTTTTAAATTAATCTTTATTTTGACATTTTACACTTGTAAAACAACCCTTTGAAAGCTTGACACCAAGTACGTGATTCACGCTGTACTAGAAAGGATTGATGTCAGGGCGGAAGCCCGATCAGTCTGGACTGGAGCTTTCCCGGTTGTTTGCATGAGTAAAATTTCAAGGTCTGGATTAAATTAAAAAGCGAGCTAAACTTGAAAAATATTTGTGGGATTTTTGAAAAGATTTCATTGTTAAGCTTTTGCATTGCACGTGCATGGTTACTAGCCTCGCCGCTGCGTCCTGGTTACCCTACCCAGCTTGCTGGTGTTAGGACATCCCAAGATTCTCGGCAACCTTGGACGATGATGAGTCAGCTTGCCGTTACTACCCTTGCCACGTCAGTATTCTTGGCACAGGGGAGGCAAATATTGGCTCTAGTCTGGGGAACCCCTCCAAACCAAAACCGGCCTTTGCATATTGATATCCATAGAACTTTCCAACCTAAGACAGGAACCTACATGGTAGGATTACGTGATATATCCTGCTACGTGCTTACTGTTTTCCTATACCCTGTCGGCATGCTGCCTGTTTATCGCTTTCCGAACATACCATGCTACCTGTCTACTGCTTTGTATATACTGCTGTCATTTTGCATGCATACACAAGTTAGATTGACCCTAGGTTTCACTTCACTCACCTCGAGGATTGTCCCGGTAACCTCTGGTTAGGCTGAATACAAAAAAAAAAAAAAAATCCCATTTTTCAAAAAAAAAAAAACATTGCGAATAGGCTCCGCTTTTCTCCAAATAAAACCAGTACTCTTCCTGTCAGAAAACAATGGCTGACCATCGAGCAACAAGAGACTCAAGTCTACCTTCTCCACTCACCACAACGCCCCTGTCTGGATCATTGAAGAAGACGAGTCCCCCAAACCTGAAGAGAAGACCCTTGCAGGAGAAAAGCTCTACAAATGGGTTGACCAAGTCGCCGATCCCAATCAGTGGAATAGCACTGAAAGCCATCCGGGCTGGAAGTTTCACGTCACGCCAAACAACGGCCTGAAGATGCTCCCGGACAAAATCACTGTCATGTATGAAGAAAATGATGAAGACTTCTGCCCCATGCCACCAATCAAGTACTTTGATGAATGCGGCAATCCGGTGTACTACTTCGCCGACCCAGTCACGGGGCATAAATACTGGGATGAATGCAACTGTGATGGCTGCTACGAAGACTACCTTCTTGACAATGAGGATGTATCCGCCCATCAGCTCAAGAAACAGGAGGAAGAAGAGGCCAAGGCCCGTAAGGGAAAGCAGAAGCTCGGTGAAGCCAGTCCACCGTCCACCCCGGTCAACCCAACTCATCCCATCCCGTGAAGCCACAACCTGAACTAGTTGAAGCGCGCGCCATAACCAGATCTGATCAAGCCGTCAAGGGCCCTTTTGGAATAAAGCCAACATCAGTTGCCTAGTTTGAATATCGAGACTATTGCAGTTGTTTATCGAGTCTGTTGTTGTTTTCTGTATGGGTTATTTACCGAGTCTGTAATAACTTGTACTTCCCTTATCGAGTCTGTTTTCCGCCCGTCGAAACTCTTTCTGTATCACTCCATGCTTGGGTGATCAATGAAAAAAAAAGACATCTTTTC